>JAMJFZ010000021.1:2902500-4102500 GCA_026225945.1 Cricetomys ansorgei
AAGAGCAATGCTGAATCCATTTCTCGAGGCTCTTTCAAAGAGTAAAATCACGAGTAATTGCAAATCAGGTTTACAGAATCAAGACAATGGAGCAGCTAGGACGTACAGAGAAATTTTAAAAAACAACAGACATTATCATGTGGTCATTGATAAGTGAGGATCAAGGTGTTCTCAAAAACGAGTCAAGGTCATTCCAAGAAACAGAAGCTCCTAAAATGAATGAAAACTTATATTTAACAATACAGCAAAATGGCTCCTGCCTTCAAAATGAAGTCAAGTGGGTTCACTACCTGCATTGAGCCTGTGAGCAATATGTACTTCTCATAGGTGTTTGAAAGTTGCTTTATGTCATTCTCACTTGTAATAGTTTAGCTGGAAATAAAAGTTGACTTTTTTTAAAGCTATTTTTATTCTTGCCTTGTTAGCCTTATTCTTGAATAGTTTGCTATTAGTCTGACATTGGTTTTGGTTTTGAGGAACTTTTCTTTCCTTTCTGGTAGTTACTAAGCCTGCAGATGTGGACTTTGAAGACCTAATATTTCCTCCTTTAAAAACAAAACTACAATGCCAGGCATGGTGGCACATGCCTTGAGTCCCAGCTCTTGGGAGGCAGAGGCAGGCAGATCTGTGAGTCTGAGGCCAGCCTGGACTACAAAGCTAATTCCAGGACAACCAGGGCTTCATGGAGAAACCCTGTCTCCAAAAACAAAGACAAAACAAAAAACAATCAAGCAAACAAAAACAAAACTGGAGGAGGGGGTGCTGCAGGGGAAACAAGGGGGTGGGAGGAAGGATGGTCAATCCATAGAAAACTTACAATTCTGTAAACAAATTAGAGAAGTAAAAGGAAGAAAGAAAGGAAGCAAGGAAGAAGGAGGAAGGAAGGGAGGAAGGAAGCAAGGAAGAAGGAGGGAGGAAGGGAGGAAGGAAGCAAGGAAGAAGGAGGGAGGAAGGGAGGAAGGAAGCAAGGAAGAAGGAGGGAGGAAGGGAGGAAGGAAGCAAGGAAGAAGGAGGGAGGAAGGGAGGAAGGAAGCAAGGAAGAAGGAGGGAGGAAGGGAGGAAGGAAGGAAAAAAAGAAGGAAGGGAAAGAAAAGTTAGAAAAAAGATACCCCAAATGACTAGGAATGCTCTTCTTGGAAGCTATGGGCTATTGAGCAAATCCTTAGTGCCTGGTGTGGGATAATTTCTTATGCATTGTTACTCAGGGAGACCCTAGAGGCCCCAAACAATAACAGGCTCCTGCCATTCCTCCTGGTTACCCACAAAACCTGTATAAGACATTATTGCTGAAGACATCACACATCTTGGTTACCTGATATAGTGCAGTCAAGCAGTAACTGAGCTAAAAGTTCCCTTCTGGATTGTTTTCATAGTACTGGAAGGTGCTATGTAAATTGGTAGGGTGGCTGGGAACTCTATGAATTACTATACTAACCTTCCAGGCAAGATGTGCTTACTTGTGCAATGGTGGCATGGCTGTTGTGGGGGTAACCAACTGCCCTACGATTGAATTTGAGGTCTGCTCCCCAGTAGAGAATCAATACATGGTACTTTAAACTCACTCAAAAGACTGTAGCAAGGGAGATTATAATACCTAGAGGGGAACTTAATTCTACAGTTTAGCTAAATTGATAGAGCATTGTATCACCTTCTTGAAATATATGTTTATACCTGTGATGATTTGAATAGAAATGGCCCCCATAGACTCATAGATTTGAATGTTGTGTCACTAGGAAGTGGTACCATTGGGAGGGGTGTCCTTGTTGGGGTAGGTATGGCCTTCTTGGAGGAAGTATGCTACTAGGCTTTGAGGTTTCAAGGGCCCAGTGTCTCTCTCTCCCTGCTGCCTGCTGGTCTGGATGTAGAACTCTCAAGCTCCTTCTCCATCACCATGTCTGACTGTGTGCCACCATGTCTCCCACTGTGATGACAATGGACTAAACATCTGTAAGCAAGCCCCAATTAAAAATGTATGAGTTTATATATGAGTATATATATAAAATATATGCTCATATATAAAAATGTATGAGTATATAAAGGACTTTATGTAAAGGAGTTATAACTCTTTTATAAGAGTTATCATAGTAATGGTGTCTTTTCACGGCAATAGGAAATTGACTAAGTCAATACCCAAGCACAGTTTCTACTCTCAACCTTAATCAAAAAAGTCTTTCTTTCCAGTAAGTTTTGATGGAGGCAGACTTACAGGTGTACAAGGTACTGAAAATAAGTGATAGCTGAGGTTTGTAATGCTCACATAACACTGTGGAAGTGTGGGGGGGGATCGTGCAGAAAGAGTGTAAGGCCAGAACAGAGGGCAAAGGGCTGAGAAATGCTGTCTTCTGGACAGTACACAGACATCAAAAACTCTCAGTAATGACAGATGCCCACAGTAGGTCTGCCAAGAATGGGCCCATCGGCATGTCGGAAAGGACGGACGAAGGATGGACGGCTCCGTCCCTCACCGCTGAACTGTTTTCTATGGATAGAGTCAGAGAAAGTAAGGGGTCTTTACCTTCAGTTGTATGCTGTTTCTATTGGTGACCTCACCAGGCTCCAATGAGCAAGTCTCAATCCAGTTACTCATTAAACTAAAGGAGTCACAAAATAAAACCAAGAGTCATAAATCTTTGAAGGGGTCAGGTAGGAAGGAAAGAGTATCGATGGGGGAGGGAGATAAGAAAGGGTGGAAGTAGGAAGCAATCAAAAGGCACTATATACAAATACAGAATTGTCAAAGCATAAACTTAATAAAAATATGATAAAAAAAACTGGACTCTTCCCTTGGTGAGATTAAAATAACTTCAGTTCACAACGTCTCCACTTTAACTATTTCTCGAATAAGAAAGAATTGTAAAAGAGGGTGCCTTTGAACATGAGCTGCAGCGATGGCTCTCCCCTGGTCTCCAGCCTGCTAGTTACCCCTCAGATTTCAAAGCCACAATGATGTTGACTTGTTTCTTAAATTTATCTGTCTGTACATACATGCATACATGCATACATACAGCCACCCGTCTATCCATCCACATATCTATCTTCCTTCTTTCCATGCAATGCATCCATCTGCCTACCTATATATCTATTTCTGTGTGTCCCTCTGTTTACCCATCTCTATCTGTCTTCTGTATCTATCTACCTCTATCTACCCATCCACCTACCTACCTTCACTCCCTTTATACCGATGTGTGTATATATATATATATCTGTATATACATTTAATCTTCTGCTATTCACAATGTCTTTGGATAGCAGAAAAATCATTATCAATGTCCAATTATCTGGAATTCACTCATGGTCTTCTGAGCTTGGGTCACTTCTCTGGCTCTGCCCTGTGTAACATGCACAGCTTGTCCTTCAAGCTCAGGCTGGCTTCACTCCACTGCTGCTGCTGTTCTTGGTGGTCACCCCATGGTACTGGCATCTACAAAACTGCTGGGGTCCTTTGCTGCAACTGGGCTGCACATTCACTAGTAGCCCCTCATAGGCTTTCTTCATGGTACCAAGCCTCAACTTCTTTGCATGACCCCTTTAATCTGGGCCTTCAACTGCCGTTGAGGCTTCACCTTCATTGATGGCCTCTCCTAGCTTCTCACAGTGCAAAGCCTCAGTTTCCTTCCATGACCCCCTTCATGCCTTCAAAATCAGCACTACCTGGATAACTCTTACAGTACCAAGTTTGGCTACCAGCATGAGATACAACCTTGGCCAGTTCTGGAAGACAGCTTCTGTGTTCTGACTTTGAGGAAACACTTTCCAGATTTTAAGATAGAGTCTGGTTTTGAGGAAAAACAATGGGTAACCGTGTCTGCAGGAAGGGTTCTCTTGTGTGGTAGAGTTCTCTTCACCACAGCAGATGTGTCTTGTCAGGACCACCTCATCTCACCAGTATCTGGACAGGTTTACAGAAAACAAAACAGACTCTGCAAGGGCTGAAGTTTCTTTTTCATTCTTCCTTGTCTCCATGTTGGATGTTAGCTGGCATGATGTTGTGCCCCACGTTGGTGATCCATTTGTAGTTGTTATGCTGCTGTGGCAACTCACCAAAGAAGGACAAGGAGGCATAATCATAGGTACAAACTTGCCAAACCTCAGCAGAGTGAACCACCATCCTAGCCAAGCACCATACTGGACAGTGGAACCCTGAGCATCTGAAATCAGGTGTTTTTACCGATTCAGAACTCCTCAGGTGTTCTACTGATAGCATGTGCAGATCATGACCAAATACCCCCACATAAATCTAATACCTTCAGACAATACAAAACACCAAGACATAGGCAGCCCCTCGCCTAACAGAGCTCAAAACAATTTTATACATAACTAAAAATGAACTTCCACAACAGGAGGTCCCTACTATTATAGCCATATTCTAAAGGGAGTTACAGAGGGGTTAGGATTTCAGTGTATCTTTTAGGGAAACACAGTTTAGCCCATGGGAGAAGCTGCATTGGTTACTTTTCTATCACTCTGACAGGGACAACTTAAGGGAGGAAGAATGTATTTGGCTCATGGCTCATGGAGGGAGAGATGTGATGGCTGGAGCTGTCTTGGCCTGCAGCAACAGGACTTTGCAGTATGATTTCCTCACATATCAGCAGCTCACCAGAAAGTAGAGACCAGGAGGTAGTCCACACAGCAGGATGATGAATGTTTCTTGATTTGGCCTTTCTACCAATAGTTCTTCAATGGAGAGACACTGTTTTGCCCATTTTGTTCAGATGTCCAGTTAAGCAATCTGCTCAGAGCCACAAAGAAAGTGCTCAAATGGGCAGGGCCAAGGGCAGGTCCAACACCCAAGCTCCCTGGCCTGTGTCATCCTTGGGACCACCTTCTTCTGGTCTGTTTGTATGATCAGTGGTTTTTACTCCTCCCAAACCTTTGGCCATTGGGATGTATCCACATTTATAGTGGGGTGACTACAGGACAATTAGGAGAGGCCAGGCCACAACCTTTTCTGCCTCCACCCTGGTGAAGCATCCAAATGACCTCTTTACCAGCAACTCTTTTTACATTCAGCTAAGAGGGAATAGCTTTTACTTACATTAGAAAGCAGGCTGTTCCAGCTATAGAAATCACATCCTGACAGCCTTCAAACAGCCAGTGCAATGCTATCTTCAGTGAATATATTATCTGGAGATATGGTCAAATATACTGCAACAAGGCCCCACAGTAGGCCACTCAGTATCTGCTGGTGAACCACCCAACACGATGTGAAAGGGGGCAAAATGAGTAAATGATTTAAGGAGAGAAAAGGACCTTGGTGTCCAACGAACTCTCAGGAAAGAAGAGGAAAAAGGAGAGGATGACCAAGGTGGGTGCTGGGATATGGCCTTCCTTAGGTGGCTCCAGAGAGAGATGGCTGGTCAGAGCTGGGAGTCCTTGACTATGTGGGAGCTCACTGGTAAGGGTGATACGTGGAATCACTCCACAGAAAGACAGTGGAGGCACCAGGAGCAGCAGCCCAGGAACCCCTGGATTTCCCCTCTATGAGCCTCTGCAGATTCTTTCCCTCTTCCTCTGCTCTGTGACATCCCAGAGTCCTTGAATGAAGACAGGTTGGGAGCATCAGGAGTGTCTATGCCCCGTCACTTGGAGGGATTGGCTCAAATCAGGTATAGGTGACATTATGATCCTAAATATCAGTGAGATATTTGCTCTTGGTACACTGACTGCTTTCTACCTCTCTTGCCTTTGATTGGTAGAAAGGCCAAATCAAGAAACATTCATCATCCTGCTGTGTGTACTCCTCAGCTGAGCACTGCCCTATACTGTGTCCCTATAAGGAGTGTAGGGTCCGGAACCATCAACATACCAGGTCCCCTCAGGGCTAGCCTGGTGTCTCCTGTGAAAATCAAGCACAGTCACGGGCATTTTCCTGACACATCTGACCTAGAGGAGCTTGAGTCCAGGAGCTCAGGCGGCACAGTGCTTGCAAAATCAAGTCCTCTTCATCACTGGGCCAAGAGAGGGCTTCCCATTCCAGCCTGCTTTCCTGTGCTTCGGAACTCCCACAGGTAAAGTTCGTATTCCTGATCCATCCTTAGGGTGTGTTCAAGTGAGGGTCTTCATGTGGAGCCCTGTGTTGGGTCAGCAGTTAAAGGAGCCAGGCAAGACAGGAGGGAGAACATAGGATAGAAACGGAGTGGGCAGAGCTAAGAGCCCAGCGCCTTTGGAATGTCAGGTGACAATGGCAATGAAAATGGCAAGTGACTGTCTGGTCACCGGGCAATCGAGGCAAGGAAGAGTCTGTCAAGGGCACCAGCGGAAGCTGGGATCAGTGTGGGTGTCCAGATGCAGAGTTCGGGGAGCGAGTGTTGGCCTGAGAAATTCTTGCCAGGCAGTCAGGAGGCAAACTAAAACCAGGACATTTGTATTCTGTGCTTTAGTTCTGGACACTTCCCGGGCAGGCTCTCAGGAGGGTATTCAAGAACACATGTTGTCATTATTCGCTGATGTCTGTGAGTTCTCTAAGCACATGAACTTGACAGCGGAGCCGTGAGGGACTCGGGGAAGTAGGGAAGCCAGGCTTTCTACTTGGGCCTTTCCTACCCCTTCCCCCACTCACATGGGACCTTGAGGAAGAGCAGTGGTCTTTTTTCTGCGTGCGCTTCTGAGGATGTCCATCTAGCCACATCTTCTGCCTGTGGTGGCTTCACTCTCTGCGTTTCTTCTGTCTGAGATAAAGGCCCTGCCCTGTGGAAGGCTGGCGGAGGAAAAGACTCTGGAAACCCAGAACCCCTCACCAGGCCCGGACAAAGCTGCCCTGTCTCTGCCCTGGGCAGTAGTTGGCAGCTCTAGCAGGACTGTTGAGTTCATTGTCACGCCTGTGCTGGACAAACCCATGTCCCTGGGAAATCCCAAGTGATACAAAGTGTGAAAGGAAACAGAACAGAGCGGGACCTCTGTGTCCAAGGCTTTTTTTTTTTTTAATTTTTAATTTAATTTAATTTATGTATTTATTTTGGTTTTTTGGTTTTTCAAGATAGGATTTCTCTGTTGTAACTCTGGCTGTCTGGAAACTCACTCTGTAGACCAAGCTGGCCTCAAATTCATATTCGGGAGCCTGCCTCAGCCTCCCAAATACTGGGATTAAAGGCATGTGCCACCACTTCCCAGTCTGACCCTGGATTTTTTAATGTGTGCTGTAGAGATTGAATTCATGTCCTTGTGCTTGCAAGGTAGACAGTTTACAGATTCCAGCCCGAGGAGACATTTCTTCATGAGCGGACTCAGGGAAGGAACATTGTATAATCATTTGACTATCACATTGTAATTATATAGCTTTATTCGTAGCTCTTGAATTGGCTTAATGACCTCTGTGTAGCATGCACATACGTACCTGTATGCATGTACATGTATACATACACAAACACATGCACAAATACAGAAGAGTTTTCCAGAAGACGCTGTACTGTCGGTAAGTAGACCAGGGTGCGAGGCTGTTCAGAGCTCCCCTATCGGCATCTTCTAAGGGATTGGCCTTCCACAGCCACAGACTCATTACCCTCCTCACACACAGCCCTGGCCATGGATCCTTTGTGCTCACTAACCCAGTGAACCCCAGGTACAGGCAGGGCCTCACTCACTGCAATTTCTGCAGGAAGCCACTTGTCTATAGCCTTGATCCAGGGACTGAGCCAGGCGACAGATCAAGAGCCATCTATATTTACCCTGTGCAAAACAAACCTGAAGGACGAAGTTCACTTAGCGTTGCCTTGATTGAGACGTTCGTCAGCTGGGTGGTGGTGCTCACAGTTTCCTCAGCCCAGTGTTGATGCCTTCCCTTTCTCTTAAGTTTGCCTTAAATTTCATTGAACTTAAATTCTTCTAGCAAAAGCAGATTCAAATTTAGCAGCTATTTACCATTGATAATAAGCTCCAATTTAGAGATTTTAAAGCTCTGTCAATAAGTAAATAAGTTACTAGCTGCACAATGCTCTGGGTACCCTAGCAAGAGAGAACATATACAGTGAGCATAAGAGAAGTCTGCGGATCATCTCCATGGGGCAGCAATTATTTTAAGCTAGGGTTTAACAGAACCAGCTGGCCATGCATAGTAACTGTTTTTGTGCCATTTGTATTTGCTTCTGATAATGATTTTTTCCCCTCTTCCAATCACAGGGTTTGATAAGCTTTTTATGATTTTAAACAGGAAATTCTGCCTTGGTACTTGCTTTCAGAGCACTAAACTGGATGGATACTCCAAGATCAGGGCCCTGGCATAGTCAGTATCTAGTGGGGGGCATTCTGCTTCTGAGAGTGTGGTCTCTCTTGCTGTGTCCTTCCATGGCAGGAGGGACGGCAGCTCTCTGAAGACTCCTTTATCAGGGCATTAATTCTGAGCATAAAGGTAGAGTCTCTTTAACTCAAGCACTTCCACAAAGTCCTACATCTTAATGCCACCCAGAGGTTCACATTTCAACACATGAGTTTTGAAAGGGCACATCTATTCAACCCATAGCACTTTGTCATCTCAGTCTTTGTGTAACTACAGCCAACTTAAAAACAAAACTAAGCAGAGCAGGGCATGCATTTCAGTAGCACAGTAGATGCTTGGCTGCAGGAAGCCTGGGATCTGTGCAACAGACTGGTCAGTCCACAGTGAAGATGACGTGTGCTTTAGTCTTAGCTCGGGGACACTCACATGACCTACTGCTTGTTCTTAGTTAGCTGTCTGTGCTCAAATCTCTTCCCAGTAGCCTCTGTTGATGAATCTGAATAAACTAGGGAAAGGAAACACACACATAAACATACAGATTCACCCAAACACACGCACACACACACACACACTAAATAAACAAATAAACAATACACACCAAACACTGTAGTAGTACATTGCTGTGTGTTCAGGAAGGATGACAAGGAGGAGTTCTCGTATGAGCAAACTCTGGCAGACCTCAGCAGAGAGAACCACTATCATGGCCAGTGGCATATTGTCAGTGGAACCCCAAGTGACTGAGCTCAGGTATTTTATTGGTTCAGAACTTCTCAGGTGCAGATCATAAGCAATCAAACATCTCCCACAAAACAACCAGCACCTGCAAACAATACAAAATGCCAAGGCCTCTGCATACCTTTTACCAACAGTATATAAAAACAATTATTTTAAACACAACTAAAAATAAACTTCCACAATCCCCCTTTTCTGTATTAAAAAAAAGGTTGCTTTGCCTTTACAGCACATTTTAACACTATGCAAGCAAAACTATTTACAAGAGGAACGATCATGAGGGTTGCTAACGCACAGGATCAAATGAGACCAAACATCTATCAAGCTTTTCACAATGTCCTTGGACAGCAGAAAAACATCAATGTCCAATCATCCAGGCTCCTCCAATGGGCTTGGGTCACTTCTCTGCTCTGCCCTCTGCAGCACACTTGTCCTCTAGGCTCCAGCTGCCTCCACTCCACTGCTGCTGCTGTTCTTGGTGGCCATCCCATAGTACTGGCATCTTCAGAATGCTCGGGTCCCTTGCTGCAACTGGGCTGCACTTTTACCAATAGCCTTTCCTGGGCTCTCTTCATGATGACAAGCCTCAACTTATCTGCATGACCCCTTCATCCTGGGTCTTCAACTACTAATGAGACTGCACCTTCACCAATGGCCTCTCCTGCCCTCTCACAGTGCCAAGCCTCCGCTGCTCTACAAAGACCCCCTTCATGCTTTCAAAGCCAGTCCAAATGGGTGACTCTTAAAGTACCAAGTTCAGCTACCAGCACAAGATACAACCTCGGACCGTTCTAGACAACAGTTTCTGCGTGCTGACCTTGAGAAAACACTTTCCAGATTTTAAGATAGTCTGGTTTGTTGGAAAAACAACTAGTCCTTGTCTGCATGAAAGGTTTCCCTCACGGGGTAGAATTCTCATCACCGTTGCCAATATCTGGACCGCTTGTCTTTCTCTCAGACAGGTTTGCATTTAAAAAAAAAAAACAAACTGTTCAGTTTAACTAAGTGCTTTTGGCTCTAAGCCACAGCAACAGGAGATCCCGGGACAGTGGGAAGAATCTCTGGTTGAAATACTCTGGTGGTTTGGTATTCTTTCTCACCGCTGCACAGGGCAAACATACAACCCCTTCCACAGATCTCAAACACAACATGTTGAGCTTCACACACACACAATGCAGCTGTCAGAAAACTCAGTTTGTCAAACAGTATGCTACCACCAGAGGTGGGAGAGAGAGAAAAGCAGTAAGAACATTGCTTTTTCCTGCTCCCGGCTGAATTCATTATCTCTAAAGGCCTCCATACTGCGTCTCTCACCTCAGAGCTTTTCCCCTCATTTATTTATTAATTTCGCAGCCTTTACTCTTCATAGAGGCTTATTTCCTTTTTCTCTCTCCTCTACCTTCAGTAGCCTTCAGTTAAAACCTTAATCTGGTAGCTTCCCTGAGCATACTTTCCTGGACTCTATGAGGTCTGGAATTGCTTTCTCTTCCTCCTTGTCTCCATGTTGGATTATCTGGTGTCATGCCCTGCCCCATGTTGATGTGCCATTTGTAGTAGTTAGGCTGCTGTGTGGTCTCACCAAGAGAGTCAGGGATAAAAACCTTGCCAGACCTCGCCAAAGGGAACCACCATCATGGCCAATGCCATACTCCACAGTGGAACCCTGAGCATCTGAGCCCAGGTGTTTTTATTGATTCAGAACTCCTCAGGTGCAGATCATAAGCAATCAAACATCCGCCACAGAAATCCAACACCTGCAGACGGTACAAAATGCCAAGGTCTACGCATCCCTTTTTTCAACAGTGCACAAAAACCATTATTTTTAAACACAACTAAAAATAAACTTCCACAACATGTTATCTTTAACCAAATTTTTCTTCCCAGTCTAAACAAAATGTCCTTTATTTTTTAAGACCATTTTCTTTTTTTAAAATTGTTACTTACGGTGTGAATGTGCGTATGTGTGTGCGCACGTGTGTGTGTGTGTGTGTGTGTGTGTGTGTGTGTGTGTGTGTAGGAGAAACAGAAGATCAAAGGGTATCAGATCAGCTGGAGCTGGAGTTACAGGCAGTTGTGAGCTGCCTGATATGGGAGCTGGGAATCAGACTTTGGTCCTCTGCAAAAACACTGTGTGCTCTTAACCACTGAGCCCCTCCATTTTAAGTATTAAAAAAAAAATAGCAGGAAAGACTCAGTAGTAGAGACAGTCATAATGGTTATGATGGTAATCATGATGGTAGGTATAGTGGCAGTGTTGGTGGTGATGGTGATGATGGTGGAGATCATGATGACAATTTAATAGTTTTGATGGTGGTGATGCTGACACAGTACTAGTAGCATGGTGGTGGTAAACTTAGTGGTGACGGTGGTGATGATGATGGGGTTGGCCATGGTAGTAACATGGTAGTAGTGATGGTGGTCATGGTGATGTGGGCATGTGGGCGTGGCGACGGTAGTAATAACAGCGGTGATTGTGATGGTGTGGTATTGGCAATGATGCTGTTAGCGTAATGGTGGTGGTGTGATAACTGGCAATTAGCAGCTCCAACAGCGAGCTACTAGGCTCTGCCTTCCATCGGCTCTAGCTTCAGTCTTCCCTCTCAGAGCCTCGGGAGTCATGTTAAGTATGTCCTGGGACTGGCAGCTGTGCGGGGTTGACCTGCCCAGAGGGCCTTGCTGTGTTTAGTTAGGGAAATGTTGCCATCTAGTGCCCCACAGGAGTCTTAATCTTTAAGCAGATACACAGCCTCCCACTTCCCTCTCTCCCAGGTCTGAAGCTACACACACCCTAAGCCAGCATCCCTTCTCTTAGGGTTTTGGGGGTTTTTTTTGTTTGTTTTGTTTTTGTTTTTTTGGTTTTTTGGGGGTTTTTTTTGTTTTTTTCAGCTGTACAGAGATGGAAAAGTGGCCTGGCATCCGGGAGCCTAGGAACCACACAGCTCTGACAGGAAGGTGCCCTGGCAGTTGGGAGCCCAGGGACTATACAGCTCTGAGGTGGGAAGGTGACCCCAATGTTGCCGCTCTGAAGGGAAATATCCCTGGCTGAGCTGAGATGTTCTTGCTTCTGGACGAGCTGAGGTGTTCTCGCTTCTCTGGGTGGCTGCCTCCACTTGGGAGGAAGGCAGCAGTCAAAGCTGTGTCCCCTCCCTACTCTCAGTAGTGGCCAGAAGGCTGCTCTTTATATAGTGTCCCTGAGGGGGTGGAGCCTCCCAGGGTGGCCTGTGATTGGTGGGATTTTTTGCCCTTATTTGGCAAGTCTGGAGGGGGCTGAGGGGCCCAGCTTAGGGCCATTTGTGTTAGTTGGGCCACTTCTGTGCTGCTCTGCCTGGTTGGGGGACCCCACAGCTGGTTGGGAATGGAGTCCCTGATAGTCCCAGGGGCGGAGCTTTCTTATGCAGGGGTCTCAAGTCCTAGAGCTCCCGGCCTTGCAGAGCCAGACTCTCCCAAAGGGGAAATATGCTGGCTTTCCAGTGGTCCTCAGCACCATTTGGGGTTCATGGTGCGCACAAGGGCTGATGGCCGGGACCCCGGGGTGCCCAGCAGGGTGGCGAGGGAGGCAAGCATCAGCCTGAACGGCAGTTGGCAGCAGGAGGGGCTAGGCTTGCTGGAGAAAGTCAGATTTGCTCCCCGTCAGAAACACAGATGTGTGAGGTGCCATTTGGGGCAGCCAGCAGCCCGATCCTCTGCTGCCTTGGCTGCCTGCAGGGCCCACCATGAAGCAGTTCTGTCAAGCTGGCCAAGGCAGCTTGACAGTTTGACCCTGGGGAAGGTTGGGTCTGGCAAGGGGGCGGGGCTGAGGTGGCGCTCCCTCCACATGGAGGGGTCCACAGAGCTGGACTATGGACGTTGAGGGGAGGGGAGGGGAGCAGGGCCCAGTATGGAGGGATGTGTCAGGGGTGGAGCTCTTCACAGACGCAGGAGCCCACTCTGTGGACTGTGAGTGGGGCGGAACCCTCCCAACAGGGACCCCTGGGCTGTGGGCTGTGCAAAGGGGGGCAGGGCCCTCCAGACAATGGGAGCCCTGTGCTGCGGACTGTGTAGAGGGCGCCCAAAGCAGGAGCCCAAAGCAGGAGCCTGCGCTGTGAACTCTGCATGTTCAGAGCCCCAACAGCTTCCATCGTTGCCACCGTGGAAACATCTCCATGAGTTGCTTTGCTTTCGTTCTCATTCTTTCTCTTTTCTCGCAATGGATGGAAAGAGAAAGATCCAATAGCCGTGGGACGAAGAGTTAACCATGAGTCAACGTTTACTTGCCAAGCATAGTAAACTGGGTGAGATAAAGAAAGGGAAAAAGCAATGACAAAGGTAAAGGAGAAGTGGAGTCACCAGCCTGGCCTTCACTTTATCTTCCAGGACCTTTTACACTGTGTCAGGTGACTTCCTGGCATCACTCCTCACCCACCCACCGTGCTGCGAACTTGGTCATCTCTGCAGCCATCCTCTGCTTTCTGAGGAAACAACCAGATCAGCCTTTCTCAACCTGTGGGTCGTGACCCCTTCAGGGGTCAAGCGATCCTTTCACAGGGGTTTCCTAAGACTATCTGTATATCAGATATTTATACTATGACTCATAACAGCAGCAAAATTATAGTTATGAAGTAGCAATGAAAATAATGTTGTGGCTGGGGATTACCACAGCATGAGGAACTGTATTAAAGGGTCCCAGCATTAGGAAGGTCTCGAACCGTTGAACTAGATAAATCCATCAGCGAACTGGTGCTCTAGGCTTCTGACCTCCTGTCAATGGGTGTTTTTAAGGGACGTCTCCAGTGGCTCTGTTCCTTAGAGTGGCACTGGGCTAGCCAGGCTGGAGGGGAGAAGTTCTGAGCCGGAAACTGCTGCAGTGTCTCCAACTCAGCCTAGCCCACCTTCAGCCTGATCCTGCCTTTCCTGGTGTTTAGATTATGGTTTGGATTTACATATCCACGTGTTTCATGACCATCTTCCTTGCTGCGTGGGGGCAAGGACTACAACTGTTCCGTCCACTGCTGTAGCTAGGAGCTGAGCAGAGGGCCTGGAACCAGGCACCCTCTGGTGATTGGCAGAGGAGAACTGTAATTCAGGAACACCCATTCTGAACGCAGCCTCCCTTCATTCTGGGATTCAGAGGAACTCCCCATGGGAACCAAGAGACCCCAGAGGACACCGGGACTTGCTATGGATGAGCAGCGCTGTGGCTTTGAAGATGCTGTTGGCTGAGAGGGTGCAGCGGTCCATCTGGGGACGAGCAACCTCGCTGAGACGTTGAGAACAAAGGCCTTTGTGTCTTTTGCCACTTGTGAGGCAGTGCTCTTCACAGTGACTCTGATTATAAATCCTTGTGCCGCAAAGATGTGTAAACTTGGCAGCGTTGGAGAGCTGCCTTGTGTCCTAGCTATTTCTCAGTTGGTTTAGGCCTGGCAAAACCCCAGATTTATTTCACCAAGCACTCTTTTCCTAATTCCTAATCCCTGGAGTGGCTTCAGAGAAATTTTACCCATATGTTTCCGAGTCATTTGCAGTGAACTCAGACTCAACTTCTGCCAGGAAAAATGCCTTCTCAAGTGAGCAGAGTCCAGAGCATAGCATGTTTTCAGGCTGAAATAGATCATGCTTACTTTGGGAAGAATTTCTTGAACTTTCTAATTACAAGGCAGAAAAGCCTTGCTCCTACCTTTCTTCCCCCTTTTCAGCATGCTTTTTTGAATGTGTTTGAAAACCTTCACCATTGTTTATGAAGCTGGAAAATGTCATATTTGTGTTTGGACTAAACAAGCTGTGGATTTGAGAGGTTTTTTTTTAAATTCCCATTTTTAGCCTAAACTGGAAAAGAAAGGAACAATTATTGAACTCGATTCTGCTGGCAGGTGCATCTCAGCAGCCTGGTGAAAGAGACATTATCCTTCTCTATAAGGAATCAGACACAGATTCTGAGAAAAGGTATGCATTTAATAGAATCAAGGTTAGAATTCAAATCAGAAGCCATCTGACACCCAGGTTCCTGCTCTTTTCCATTAGCCCACTTGTTCATAAATACAAAGGGGACCTAGCATATTCTAGTTTGTGGTCACTGTGAGGCGAAGGGTGGCAGGCAGCTTTCTGCTTGGTTTATCCTAAGTGAACAGACTGGACTAGACACTACTGCAAGAGGGCTACTCTTTCTTTGTTATTGTTGCCTTAGAAGAATTTAGGGTCCAACCTTCCTTGAAATGCAGTGAGAATTAAAAACCAAATATACCTTGTGGTTGCAAGTTGAGGAGTTTAACGACAGCCAGGCTACTCTGCTTGAGAGGCAGTGTGCTCCCATGACAGCGCTTGGTTCTCTTTTATACAAACTGATTAATAAGACCCTGTTTGGTTTGGTTTGGTTTGAAACATGCATGTAAACCCACAATACATGTGTACATGAACACATGCACACATGCACACACACACACACACACACACACACACGCAGGCACGTGCATACACAATGCAGATTTCATGGTCACATTCAGTATTGATGTAACTTAATAAAAATATCTACTTTATGAAATTATACAAAAAAAAACTCTGCAGGAAGGCCAGACTTGGAAGCCATTATTGTGACCTCTCTGCTCCCTTAGCTTAAGCACCTATGAGCATATGCTAATTTGAGTTTAAAAAGAAAAAATGGGTCAGGGTTTGGTGGTACATGCCTTTAATCTGAGCACTTGGGAGGTAGAGGCAGGCAGATCTCTGAGTTCAAGGCCAGCCCGGTCGATACAGTAAATTCCAGGATAGCCAGGACTACACAGAGAAATGAGAGGGGACGTGGGGAGGCAAGGGGAGAGAGAGAGGGAAAAAGAGAGAGAGAGAAGAAAACAAAGAATGCAAAGATGGGGTAATAGAGCTACAGTGATTTTGTAGGAAATAGGGATGTGGTAGGTGTGTGCATAAATGGATGATCCCATACTAGAACTACCTATGATGGTCAGAATACAAGTGCAGTGTAGACCCTGGGGATCCCAAAGAATGGAAACTTTGAGAACGTCAGTGTCTGCTGTAGATGTAGATTCACAACAGATGTAGCTGTTGATTAGGTTCAAAACTGTTTATTCTTTTGTGTAATTAAATCACCAGTTCTTGCCTGGAGCCCTGGAGCCCTAGAGCATTTTGGCCTCTTTTCAATCTAGTCTTAATCCTTGAACTGGAAGACTTCAAACTTCACACAATCTAGAGCATTTACGATGCAAGCTCAGACCTAGAAGGCTTCCACTGCAGCCTCCAAGACCTACTGCTGACTGAACCACTCTGACTAGCTCCTTTTGAACTCTGACTCTTCTGGTTCAACTCACTCTTCCCATCTGATACTGATTTCTGCCGAGCTCTGTGTCTCTCTCTGTGAGCTCTCACTGCTCCATCCTGCCTCTGTAACTGACTCTGTAACTAACTCTTGTAACTCTCTGACTCTCTAACTTCTGCAATTCTGAACTGAGAATCCTCCTTTCTTTCCTTAGAGTTAGTTACTCTGACTCACTCTGCCAATTCTCCCTCTGACTAGTCAATTTGCCTGCCATTCACTCTGATTCATCTCAGATATCACTTTTGAGCTATGCTTCAGTTTGCTTCCATACTGTTTATGTCTTAGGGATTAAAGGCATGGACCACCACTGCCTTCTGAACAGTGGGATTAAAAGTGTGTCTACATTCTACCCAGACCACACAGGCCTCTGAATGTAGACCCCTGGAATGTAAATCCTAGCTTTCACACAGGGCTATTCTACATCTGCAAAGCCTAAAGATTTCCTTATAAACCGAAGTCACAAACAATCTTTCCCTAATAGAAACATATGACCTACTGCATTTGAGATAAGCTTCGTCTTAGGTAAACAGAGGCAGATGTCACAATGTTGCAGCCAGTGAAAAGAACAGAGGAGAAGCACAGCTTTTGTTACTTTTTAATTGGAAGAAGATATTATTTTAGGCAGTGAGACATTTAAGAAATGGCATTAGCTGACTTGAAATCAGTCAAGTTGAAAATTAAGGATGAGTCCCAAGGGCCTGGAATAAGAAGCAGGCTACAGTGTTCAGGACTAGTGAATTGGGCCTGTGAGGTGGCACAGTGGGAAAAGGCAGTCACACCAATCCTGAAGACCTGAATTCCACCCCAGGACCCACAGGGTGGAAGGAACCAACTCCCACAAGTTATACCCTGCCCTCTACAAGCGCTGTGGCAAGCACATGCCATCCATGCACACATACATACACAAATAAATAAAGTCAAGTATCTTTATCAAGAAGTAAACAATTAAAAGGTTTAATAATATTTTATTAATTCTTTGAACATTTCATACAATGTATTTTGATTATATTTACCCCTTCCCAAACTCCTCCCAGATCCATCCTCTCTTACCCACCCAATTTTGAGTTCTCTCCCTCTTTTTAAAAAATACTCTGAGTCCAATTTATATTGCTCAACTACTTTGGGTGTGAGCCCTGCCCTGTCAACCTTCCAGAGGTCACAAATGCTTGTCCTTGTATGGTTTGGGACCCAAAACTCTGATTAGAGACAATGAGGGAATGAAGAAATGACAAACACATGGGCACAGAAAAGCTGGGATCGAGTGATCTGGGCTCTCTACTCAAGGGGCTGCAGAACCCCAGAAACACAGAGTGTTTACATACAGCTGAACGGGGAGGCAGGGTTATACAACTGAACAAGGAGTCAGGGTTAGTACATGCAGATAAAAAGGAAGCAGGGTTTATGGTAGACTGCTGGATCAAGAAAGCCAGTTTAGCTAATCTCAGTAGTCTCTGTAGGAGAGCAGTCTGCCGGCCATCAATATCCTGGGGAAGAAAGCTTTGGTGGACCTCTTTTGCACACACAGTCAACATTTCTATCTGGACCCAAGGAAGTCTTTGCCATCCCTTTGAGCCTCACCTGTGAAAGCCGCTGCCATTCCCATGGGGCCGAGCTTTGGGGTCCTTGACATGGCTGTGCCCATGTCAGCAATTACAGATTTGCTCAGGACTTTATCACTACACACACTTTATCCCTGAACACACCTAACAGCTATCAAATGCCAGTCGTTCCTCAGCTAAGGGTGGGACTGCATGCCTACTTCCCCCCACCCATGCTGAGATTTTGTAATTGAAAACAAACAGACAAACTGGTGGAGAGCTGGAGAGATGGCTCAACAGTTAAAAGCACCGTACTTCCAGAGGACCAAAGTTCGGTTCCCAAACTGGGTGGGCCGCAACCACTTATAACTTCAGGGAATCTTCTGTTCTCCTCAGATAGACACTTTCATGCCTACACACACACACACACACACACACATAATTTTTTAAAATAAATTTAAATAAATACTAGTGAAGTAGTTAGTAGTTATAGTACTTCCTTCCCCTAGTCTCCTTAATTGGTTAAATACCTGTCAGTCGTAAGACATTGGCTTGTTCTGAGAGCAGCATTTCCAGCAGCTACAACGATCTGAGAGTGCAGGCATACACCAAATAGGTATGGCCAGATGCATTCATCTCATGTATAGTTTTTACTAATATTTTTGAAATTTATCTAGACACTATTGAAATTAATGAGATGCAGAGTTGTTTTAAAAGCATTGCTGGATTTGCAGCATCTTTTCGCTCTCCCATCTGCCCAATCGGAAGGTACCGATGTGCATGTCTGTCATGTGGGCATACGCAACCCTTTCCCTGCTGGGAAGAGTGAGCACAGAGTTACATCCATTGAAGAAGGGACTGTTAGCATTTATTTTCCTCCCATGTACTCTAAAAATAGCTTTTCCTTAGATCTTGAGTTGCCTCTTCAGACATGACAGGAAACAAGATGGAGGTGTAGAGAGACACTGGGGGAGGGGAGAGATGATTTAGTAGTGTGAGCAGATTTTCACCCAGTGAGAATCTTCGTTCATCTCCCAGCAAACTCAGCCCCCGAGTCAGCATAAGTGAAATAAAGTATTATTTAGTTCATTTTGGAAACAAACAAGCAAATAAAACCTCCTGTTATTAGAAAAACAGAAAAACCAGGACTGGAGAGATGGCTCATTGGTTAAGAGCACCTTCCAGAGGTGCTGAGTTCAATTCCCAGCAACCACATGGTGGCTCACAACCGTGGGATCCAATGCCCTCTTCTGGTATGTGGGTGTACATGCAGCTAGAGCACTCACATAAACAAACAAAAAATAAATAAATAACATTTTTTTAGAAACAGAAAAGTCATTGGGAAGTCGGATTGCTTGGATTATTCATTGCTTCAAAAAGTAATTATTGATTTCTACAGTGTTGCCCTCGAGCAGCTTACAAAATAGCAGGGGCTGGCATTGAAAAAGGAATGAGGAAGAAGGGGTAGTGTTTGTGTCCCAGAGTTGAACAGAGACATTTATTGGTCTATGTCAAGAAAGAATACATACAATTCATTAGACTTTTTCAAATTCTGGAACTCAGCATCAGCAAATTGTTGAAAATGATACCCAATGGCTGGTTTCAACTCAACTTGTAAGTGAAGCAACTAAGCAGTGTAGTCAAAAGTCTGCAAAGTTTACATCCTTGACCCAGGAACTTAGGAAAAATTTATCTTAAGGAAACAAGTCAAAGAAAGTTAAAAGCATGACAACATGCTTCTACTGGGCACAGTTTCTAAGGGAAACTGTAGTAAAACCATCAGTGAAATATGGTGTCACTGTTAAAATGTCAGGAATGGCCAGGCATGGTGGTGCACACCTTTGATCCCAGCACTCAGGAGACAGAGGCACGTGGATCTCTGTGAGTTCGAGGCTTGCCTGGTCTACATAGTGAGTTCCAAGACAATCAGAGATACATAGTTTATCCCTATCTCAATAACAATAACAGGAGCAAAATGATAGTGATAAACTACTGAAACCTGGCAAGCCACTGAAGACACAGTTCCAAGAGGAAAAATGCAAAGTGTAAAATTGTGTCTCTGCCATATTGAGGTTGAATATATATATCTCCCCACTATTATCTATGAAGAAGGACTGTAGCTCCTGGGAAAATTGAGACAATATTTTTACTAGAAATGATGAGTGAATTTTTACCATTGCTTTGGTCTTGACAGACAAAAGAAAATCTGAGTTTGGGGCAAAAAGAATTTCTATGGGGCTTAGTGTCTTGCTAGTAACTCTCCACCTCAGCACACCTTTTACCCTGTGGAAGGGAGCAAGTTGGACGTATGATGAAGATGCTGCAGCATAGGACTTCCACACAAACAAAGCACTATGCTTTGCTTTCAGTCTGGAAGAGATGGGTAATGGCAAAGATTGGAAGTTTCCCTGCTCCCTCCCTCTGTATCTTACAAAAAACTATGAAATGGTGTTCTTTGCATGCTCAGAATTTGTCTAAGCTAACAAAGCTGATTTACAAGGTCTGAGCTGAGTTGATCCCAAGAGCCACCTCCTTCAACTCCTTACGCTGTTCCCAAGCAAGTTTGGGAGAAGAGAACAAGCCTGTGACAAGAGTTGGTGTCTATTGGCCATGAGCCCCTGTGGTCAGTCAGCTTCCGGGCCAATGTCCCCTGTCCTGGCTTCATGCAAGACTCTTTTGAGGTGTGCTTTAAACTTGTTGATGCTTCGCTTGCAGAGAGCATGGTCCTGAGGGTATATGAGACAGAGCTACGGTGCAATGCTCTCTGGGTGATTCTTTTAGGGGAATCCTTTAGGTCTTTTGCATTCTCAGCTGTTACCCTATAAACATTTCAACCGGCCCCTAAAATGAGTTGGAACAAGACTTCGTTCGCACTTTTAATCCTTTATTGGGGTAAAATACTTACATCATAGAACTGACCTTTTTAGTCACTTTAAGGTATTTGATTCAGCAATATAAAATATGTTTACAATGGTGTGCAATCATCACAAATACCTAGTTCTAGGACATTTTTATCATCCCAAAGGGAAACCAAGTAAGCAGCCAGTCTCCAGTCCTCCTTTGCCCCTAGTCCTGAAGGGTCATTCATCTGCTTCCTGCCTCTGTGAATCCGCCTGTTTGGGACATGGAATTAGAGCCACGTAACATGTGGACTTTTGTGACCACCTTCTCTCTTTCAGCAGTTTTCAAGGCTCGTCCACGCGGCAGGTGCATCACGTGGGATTCTTCTCCAGCCATGGGTACATTGCAACTTACCTATTATTATTCACTGGTTGGTGGCATGTGGGTTGACTTTTTTTTTTTTTAATCCATTCACTCTTTCCTCAAATATGAAGATTCTTTTCAGAAAGAAGAACTTGAAAAGGAGAGTTTTATGAGTTAATAATGGGGCCCTGGAGTAAAGAGGCTATCCTCCACATGGGCCTGGAACGTCCCCATCCACACCACTTGGGACTTGTTAGTCACATTCTTAGGCCACTTCTGAGACCTACTAAATCAGAAATTCTGGAGGTGGGTCCAACACCCTGAGTTTGAACATGTTCTGGGAGACTCGGACCCAGACTTTGACTTGGGAGCCCTGAATAATTGAAGACATAAACCTGTGCACACGTACATACACTACTCCCAGCATGCACAGCTACATACTCAAACAATCCTATAAGGCCCTGGTCAACCTTGACCAACAGCCCTATGGTAAAATCAGGAAGACACCAGTTTAGCACAAGTGAATTAATTCTGTTGCTGGGCAGAAACTAGTGGCAGCCTCTAGTCTCACAAGTACCAGTCTCCCTTTCCCTCCAGGCCCCAGAAACAACTTCAAGATGGATGAGGTAGAGGAACCTCTTGAGCTGCATTAGTTGCTGCAGGCTAGTTATGTCGCCTATGTGGTCCTTAGGTGAAGTGCTAGAGGAGAACATAACCCTGGTGGAGGTAGTATGACATAACAGACAAGACTCTGGAGTCCCATCTGCACCTGAATTCAGGGCACTGCCTCTCCCGGGCCTCTGCATCCTCTGTAAAGCAGTATGCTGGCCACATGAAACCCCTCGGCAGAGAGTGAGTGTAAAGCATCATGTGCTAGTGAATAGCACAGAAGAAGATGGCTCAGTGGGTAAAGCCCTTACCACACAAGCATGAGGACTGGTGCTCAGATCCTCAGAACTCATGTAAAGCCAGATGCGGTGGCTGGCATCAATCCCAGCAGGCCTATGGTGAGGCGGAAGGCGGAGACAGGAGAATCCTGGAAGCTTTCGGGCCAGCTAGCCTGTGACTAGCAAATGAACCTGTCCCAAACAAAGTAGAAAAAGGACAGACACCCAAGGTTGTCCTCTAACCTTCAAAGGATTGTACATGCCCCGACTCTCACACATCATGGTGGTTAGTTACAACTATCCACTTAATACAAGTGGAGTCACCTAGAGAGGGAGTTTCAATGAAGAATTTTCTAGATTGGCCTGTGGACACTCACCTGTTTGAGAATTTCTTAAATGGGTTAACCGAGGTGGGGAGGCCCCTGCTGAAGGAGATGGCACCGTTTCAGGGCTAGGACCTGAACTGACTGAAAAGGAGAGAGGCAGCTGAGCTGAGTGTGTCTGTTCTCTCCTGACTGCTGATGTGACTTCCATACCACAATGGACTGCAACCTGGGACTGTGAGGGAATGTAAACCCTTCCTCTCCTAGGTTGGTTTTGTCAGGGAATTTCATCACAGCAACAGGAAACCAAACTAAGGCACACAGGAACGTGCACATGCCTGTGCATAGGACACACACATATCACACACACACACACACATTTTCAAAAAGGAAAACACACAGCTGACTAGAAACCAAGATCACATGGATGAGTTAGTTAACCCACACCTTCATCTGCAAAATCGAAGCGATCGATGGTAGTTGTTAGTGATAGTTGATACTCAGAGGAGTACAGGAGAATACAATAATTTCTATGTTTAAACTAATTTTAACTATGCCTGAAACTGAGCACTCACTATATTGACTGCTGTCTGTTATTTGCTATTATGCACGCAAGGCACTTACAATGACGGGCAATTGAAGTGAGCTGTTATTCCCACCCCATTACCAGGACAAGTGGGCATCCTGGGGAACCTTGATTTCCGGAAGGGATTCATGAGTAGCTCTTTGCAGTAAAAACTGAGTACAGTTTTTCTGAGTTCCAGCCCCTCCACCCTTGCTAACGCAGAGTGTGCCAGGAGAAGGCAGCGAGCACAAGCCTAGACACAGCTGGGGAAATATCTCACGCCTCCAGGCAGAGAGAACCACAGCCCCAAGTTTCCCAACTGGAATGTGTTTAAGCTCAATCCTAAGCTTCACACAGATGAACTAGCTCTCTTGTGTACTGGTTGAGCCAGGGTGGATTTTATCGTGTCCTTTCACGGGAGCAACAAAAGAGCTCGCTTGTGCTCTGCGGGAGTGGAGGCTAGAACCCCTGAGTGAGGCTGCCCTTGCCTTCCTGCTGTCTGCCCCTTGCATTTCCTCTTCCATTACTCCCCTTCCCCAATCATTTTCTCTTATTTCCATGCCTTTGGGCATTGAAAATCACCTTGACAGATGAAAGAGGCAAGTCAGAAAGTGACTCAGAGGCATTTAAAGTTTAAAAGGAGGGAAAAGGCAGAAATGGAAGCTGGCAGGGCAAGAAGTTAATTCTAAGGCTTTGGAAAAGAAACGGACATAATAGGAAAAGGCCAGAGACAGGAGTCAAGAAAGGGGGTGTATTGTGTCAAATACTTACCCCCACTGATGCTTGCAGCACCAGGCACATGGGCATCTTCTCCTGATCTTTGGGGACGAATAGGTAGCTACTACAAGTCAAGCCTGGAACTACAGCTTAACAGGGTTTGCAGTTTTTCCTAGCTTATCACTTATCATTAGAATTTATGAAGAGTTTAACAAGCAGAAGGGACTCTATACTGACATCCACTGTCCCCCTTTATCATCTTGCCAGCTCTTTGAATGTTCTAGGCACCCGCTAGTAGAGCCAAATTCACTGTCCACAAGGGTGCAGGCTCTAGTGTGCTTATCCAATCAACACCAGCATCTCCTATACCTCCTACAGTGATTGGTTCAGTGGTGCATTACAAAATTCAGTTAGAGGCAAGGAGGTGGGAGATATCTTTTCTGGAGTCTTTGATCAGCATTTCTTCCTTTCCATGAAGCTCCCCAAAAGACTGTCACTGTCCATCCCCTGGTCCTGAAAATGCAAGCATGTAGTTCAGAATGGCAGCAAGTCATTAGTTCTCTGTGCCTCCTTAGGAATAAGAATAATCGGATTCCTAGATGTGTACACTTAAGTTCAACAAAACATACTCTTTCCCAGGCTCTCTTGTAATGATCCTGTGTGGCTAAGCACCTGCTGGTGAGATGTAGGCAGAAACGTTCTGTGAAACTTCCAGTGAGTAACCCTAAAAATGAAGAAACAAGCCTTTTCCCCTGCCCCTTCCTCCAGCCTAGAATGTAGATGTAATGACTGGAGCTCCAGCAGTCATTTGAACCTTGAGGTGACCTTAAAAAAGAGCCATGCTCTAAGATGTGGAGCGTCAAGCTAGGCATCTGAATGATGGAGTCACTGGGCCAGCCGCAGATCATCTCTCTCTTGATAGTTTTCTTTTATGAGGGAGAAATATACTTCTGTCTTGTGATGGCTGTTATCATAAGGACTTTCCTGTCACACAGTAAAAAAACAAAAACAAAAACAAAAAACCCCAAAAACAGATGGACCCAGACTTCTGCTAACAACCATCTTGTATGGATAAGGGAAGCCAGTCTTGGGAAAGGCTCACACAAAGGGAAACCAGGTCTGAGGCAGACGTGATGCTGTCTGTGGTCTCAACAGCTAGAAAGGTTGAAGCAGGAAGCTTCAGCTGGGCTTGAGCCCAGCGGTTCATAACCAGACCTGGCAATACAGCTAACCCTGGAGAAAGAGGAGGAAGAGGAAGAGGAGGTAGAAGAGGGGCAGTTAGAGGAGGAGGGAGGAGGGGGAGGAAGAGAGAGGGCAGAAGCAGGGGGAGGGAGAAAAGCCAGATCTTTTACCACGTCCTGAGGCTGCTGAGTCAAGCTAAAGCTGGCATTGGCAGGAATTTGCAGTGACACAACCGATACAGTCACTGTCATTTCTAAGCTAGCTTTTGTTGGCAATTTGCTTGCTAAACAGAGTCCCACACCCAGCAGAAGCCATGTAAGCAACAGTGTATTAGGAGCACACCTGGCTAGAGGGTGAATGAGGATGAGTGCTTTGATTTCCTAGCGTTTGTTGAGTCCCTACCATGAGACAGTGGTTGGTGACCCCTCTTTTAACAGTACTGAGTGGCAAAAAATAGTTGCTACCCCTGAATCATCAGTGCAGAAACCAAGGCTGAGAGGTTTCTGAAACATTTGTGGCAATCTCACCAAAAAAGAGTGACTGCAGTCAGGGGCCCAGCAATTCTTCCTGGCCAGTAACTATTTCCCCATCCTACTCTGTACTCTTCGAATGCCTTGGCTGCCGGAGGAACGGCATCTCTGGAGACCTTAATGACTCCTATAAAGCCAGGCATAGAGTTAAGAGCATGGGGCCTGCATGGCAGGTCTAGCTCTTGTCAGCTAAAATTGATAGTCTTAACAAATATTTGCTTCTCGGCTGTTCAGGTAAGATCTGTGGACACACACTGTACAGTGGTTCCACGTACCTGTTGATTCAGTGGATTGGGTGTGTCCAGCTGCAAGTATCTGACTGTGCTTGTGCTGGGTCATAGCGCCCTGGTTTCCACTTTCATCTTGAAATAGCCCTGCGTGCAGCGCGGCAGGGTCAGCTTGATCCATTCCTTCTTCCATATGTGATTCAGCATGAGTGAATGCTGACCTCACAGGAAGTCACCTGAACCACGGACTTAAAAATGCTTAAGCCAGGCATGAAATAAAGATAATTCTTGCCATGGTCCACCTCCTTTAGGTAAATCATTTGCTACTTCACTTAGCCATGGAGATGGAACCAGTGAACAGGGACTCTGAAGGATTACATGGGCACCAGTAATTGCATCTCATCTTTCCAGTGGAGATAGTGTCTTTATTTGGTTTATTAGGAACCTCTCCTGACATAAGACAGCTTTCCAATATCTCAAGGCTCTTTGCCACCCCCATGATCTCGGTAGTGGTAGCCAGTAAAAAAGCACTAGAGGTCTTCTGTACCCAGGAAGTAGGCTTTTCTTGATAAGAATAAAAGCAACTTAAAAGGAAACAATTTTCTTAAGTACATTTATAACCTCTACTACATATAACAGAGCACTGCTGTGTGTTCAGGAAAATAGGACAAGCCAAAGATTGGGAGACTATACTGACAAAGACACAAGGCCCTCTTAAAAGTCAATAGGAGTATGAGCAACATAATTTTAAAACAGGCAAAATATCCGAACAGATGCCTCATCAAAGGAGATACAGAGATGGAGGAAGCATCCAGCATTTGGAAATAGAAATGAGAACAACCAGGAGATGCCATCACATAGCCATTAGTGTGCCTAACACCTAAAAACACTGGGAGCACCAAACGCTGCCAAGATGAGGAAGCAGGGACTTTCCTGTATGGCTGGTGAAACTGCAAAATGGTCCCGCACATTGGAAGACAGTTTGGCAGACTGACAGAACTAAATGTATGCTTACCATATGATCTAGTAATCATACTCCTTGGGTATTTACCCAAAAGATTGAAAAGTTATGTCCACACAAAAACCTGCACATGGATGTTTATAACAGCTTTATTCGTACTTGCTAAAACTACAAAGCAGCCACGATGCCCTCCTGCAGGAAACAGAAGAAAAGAAAAAACTGCGGTATATCCAGACAAATGGAATATTACTCAGCACTGAAAAGAAACGAGCCGCCAAGCCATGGAATGACGTGGAAGAATCTTACATGCATAGTAACTAAGAAAAGAACAGATCTGAAAAGAATACTGTATGATTGTAATTTTGTGCTATTCTTGAAAAGGGAAATCACGGGTTGGTTCAGACAAAGCTATGACTTTATAGGGGTTAGCAAAAGGGGAGATAAGGGAGCGAGGCACAGACCATCTTAGGGCAGTAAAACTATTACAGTAGTGGATACACATGGTGATGGTGATGCCAGGGTCAGACACGCATTTGTGACACACGTGCCACTCTGGTGGGGAATGCTGATGGCAGGAGAAGTTACTTGTGTCAGGACAACAAAGGGTGTGTGGAAACTGAACTTCTTGCTCGGTTGTGCTGAGAATCAAAAACTGCTCAGAAAAAGTCTATTAAAATAGTAGATGTGGGCCATGGGCAGCTGCACGTGTCTTTAATCCCAGCACTTGAGAGGCAGAGGCAGGCAGATCTCTACATGTTCAAGGCCAGCTTGATCTATATAAGTGAGTTTCAAGCTAGCCAGGGCTACACAGTGAGAACTTGTCTCAAAAAATAAATAAAATAAAATAAAGAGATTCAGTAGACTCGGTCTAATTATCATGCTTAATTACCTACCTGTACATCCAATGCTAAATTAATTAAGCTGAAGATGGGACAATTTGTAAGCCTCCACACATTTAGTTAAAGCAATATTAAGGATTGTAAGAACTGCAACATACCACCTGGCTGTGTTATTCTGCCCATACAGAAAAGCCAGGGTCTGTTTCCATGCCTGGGTCAGATGACCAGTCACAGACAAGGGAGTTTTGCTAAGATATGGCAAAGGTTTAATGCAAGCCTATCCCAAGTAGCATGTCAATTATCCCCAGGGGAGGGGACACAGAGTCTGAGCCAAGGGAGCAAGGTGTCTCCACTGGACAGTCATGGGACAGACCAAAGCGGCTCTGAGACCCTGGGAACAGAGCACAGAGGACAGATTGTAAAGGACCCAGATACAGCCAACTGCCATTGCCAGTGCTGCTCTCCCCGCACATGGCACACAAGCTGTTCACCAGAGGCATGGCAGGAAGGTTGCTGAGAAAGGATCAGTGTCACTGGTATGAGGTTAAAGAAGTGTCAGGGAGAGCCCTGTACAAATTCTCTGTCTGAGGCTCAGAGAGTTTTGTTTTGCTTTTGGTTTTTTTAATTGCCAGTTAGAGGCTCTGTGCAACTTTCGTCTGTGTGCCAATAGGGAGAAACCCTATCGTTCGAGAGTTCTAGGTATGCACCCACAGGTACACTTGGCACACCGTGGCAGTATGCATTGGGATTTTGGAGATTTGAGTTTTAAAAAAGCTAAAATCCCAGCCCTTAACAGAAGCTCTGTGAGACTGAGAGTTTCCAAGTTGGTTTTTTTCCGGACCTTGAAAGCCGTTTCCTCTAACCACCACCCGGGCAGGAAGCTATTCTAACCATTCCAGATGCCAGAGGGAGTGCTCTCATCTCCTTGCCCCATCCCCCAGTTTGTTGAGGAATTTCTGAATTGTTAGCAAAACCTACATCCGTATAACTCCCATGCTACAGGGCCACCTCCACCCACCTGGAAACGAGCTCTAAGCAGGATGCTTCTTGGTTCTGGTGCTTGCTAGCTGTGTGACCTCCAAGCACATCCTTGCATACCTGTGTCTCAGCATGGCTGCCCAGATGCACATGGCCACAGAGCTCTACAGACGTCAGCATTCAGCCCTGCTTTTGAGGAACAACACTAATAACCAGATAGTATGATAATTAACTGTTCAGTGGCTATGAAGTAGGATTGCTATATTGGGCTTGGGAGTAAGAGAGATTTCTAGACATCCTGAAGTCAGTGATTGCGGGCCAGTCTGTGGGACTGAAGACTTAGGGTTCATCTGCCCCCTACTGCCTCTGGCTTTTTGAGTGTCTTTGAGTGTGTCTTTCAGACTCACAGATCTCCCTCTCTCCTTTTTTTCCCCTCCCTCCCTCTCTTCCTTCTTTCCTGTTCATTGTTTGTGTTTTGTTTGTTTTGTTTTATTGGAGGTAGGGTCTCATGTAGCTAGCTCTCAAGCTAGCTACCAACTGAGGGTAGGTGAGAATCACCTTAAACCTCTGATCCTCCCGCCTTTACCTGTCAGGTGCTGGGATTGCAGGTGTGTGTCACGTGTCCTGTCAACCCAGCGCTCCTTTCTCTAGCACCAGTTTGCTACTGGATCCCATCTTGATCTCCAAACCTCCAGCAGGTAGGACTCTGGCTCTGTCCCCAGAAATGGTGGTGTTCATTTTAGCAATTTAGTTTTTGAGACTTGCATAACAACAGAAAAGCTTTTGTTTTGTTTTGTTTTTTTTTTAGTTTTGCACATTGCTAAACCTTGATAGCAGTGGCGAGGGGTGTGGGAAGCAGTTAAAATATACCACACCTTCCACTGGGAAAGCCCTGCCTGCAGTAGCAGGTCTCGTTTGAGTTCGCCCTGGGAAACAAGAGTCTGGAATCTGAGCCTCAAAGCCAGGCTTCATGGAGACAACATTCACCCAGGAGATGCTGGGAGGTTGCTTAGGAGACAAGGCGGCTCTAACAACCGAGTTAGAACAGTAAATAAAATTGCCATCTGTTGAGTTCTTAATATGGGCCAGGCACCATGCCAAGCATTTTACAAGTGTTAGCTATCTCCTTTTAAAACCTGCTTAAATTGTGGAATAAAATACTCCTGGATTCAAGTGTTCAAAACAATGCATGGTGTACTGAACAATCACGGGGAAAACATGTGTAATTACCTCAGGGCCAAGGCAGAGCATCCAGAGCACTGGAGAGAGGCCTGCTGGGGTGAGGGTCTCCCCCCCTTCCCCGTGGGCTCTGCCCTCTCCTCTGTGAGAGGCCCTGTTGTGATCTCATGCCAATCCCTTCTCGTCTTTGGACTTTCCTCAACATGTGACGGAAAATACAAGCTACATTGTTTGTAGCTCAGGGTTTTTTTTTTTTTTTGTCCAGAAGCTACGTCTTCTTGAGGGGTTGCTGGACATCGAACCCAGAGCCTTATACATTCCAGGCAAGCACTCTTCCACTGACCTGCATCCTAGTCTTATTCTCATATTCAGCATCGTCTTCATACTATCTATTCACATCCCTCTTTCCTGAGTACTTCCCTTCTGAGAGCTCAGTGCCGTGCAAGACTCCACAGGGTGTGTGCAACGTCGCTGCGCTGTCTGTCCTGCAGTTAACGGACATGGGCCTTGTTTCCAGCTTGAGGCCACACAAGCAGTAAAGTCACGGACGGACTGTTGATTCTGTCAGACACGAGAAGGTCCTCTTAGTCACTCAGTCCTAACGAGCGTGGTTCGGTTTCGGGATGTGCGTTCTTCAGTGTGAGGAGATGATGCCAAGATGTTTGGCCCAGTGGCTCTACAGGTCTCCACTCCACCCGCAGCTCTTAGCTCCCCATTGCCCGCCCCCACCCCCCCAAGTTGGGATCATCAGATTTTGCAAAGCTGATGAATGTGGGTCCTATTTAGATAGAGCTTCAATTTGTGACGACTGAATTAATTTTAAATACACCAAGTTATATTTCATGCATTTGTCTACATTTTTGCCTCTTTTGCTTGCTGTTGCACAGGTGGCAACAGGGGAATTGCTCCGTGGTTTCCCCATTAATGAGGCTGGTCATGTACACACATGTTGCCGTGTTAATGCTCTCTTCTGTTAGAAGATCAGGTTCTGCCTGCCCCTTTTGCGTTTTGGCCTTTTGCTTGCTGTTTGGTAAGAGGCTCGTCTCAGTTTTTATTTGGACACTCATTCTGCGTGGTTTTGTATTGCAGATATTTTCGTCCATTTCAGGCAGCTCCCTTATTCTCACGATGGGTCTATGGCAGTGCCTCTGGAAGAACAACCTTAGAGAGGCCAGGTTGCCTCTAACCAGCATCACAGTTGGGAAACACAACCCAGATCTGCTCAGACTGAGAGATGGGCTCTTCCTGCTCTGCTGCACTCAGGAGTGAGGCCGTCGGCCCCTCCCAGGGCTCCCAGGCCCTCAGCCCCACAGGTGTGCTCTAGGGAGTCCCCCTCTTCCTCTTCTTCCTTTCCGTATTTTTGGCTTTCTCTCAACTTCATTTCCTGCCTCCTTCTGGTACAGCTTCCTATGACTCCCAGCTCCAAATGTCACCCTCTTGAATTCTCCTCCCAGCTCCTCAAAGGAGTTTGTGAGGCACTGTCCCCTTCACAAGCAGGCCCCAGATAACACCACATCGAGGTTATGGCCTGGATACTGTTCTGTGTGACCAGCTGCCTCTGGGGTGGCAGGTCCTCCACCCAAGTAGTTTGTACTTTGTAGTACAAAGTAGTTTGTAGGGGCTGTAGGCACATGGGCTGAACATATGTCTCAAAGCACGTCCCCTCCTGGAGCTCTGCCTTTTCCCAGAGCTTCTCCAACTCCTCTGACCTCTCCCCACCTCCCCAGTGACAGCTCTTTTCTGCCCAGCTTTCCACCGTCTCTCGCTCACGTCCTGCCAAGTCCACTCAAGTCCACACGCACAACTCGAAGCAGCCTAGATAACTACAGGCTCGCTAGTTCTCCCATGACGGGCCTCACACAGGTCCAACCATTCCTATCTCTCTCCTGGACCCCTAAATCACTGTCTGAGCTGACCCTGAATCCACCTTCCTCTCCTCCCGGCTGCCAGAGGGTCTGTTAGAAAGGCCAAACTGCTAGGTCCGATTATGTGCAGCCTTCCCCATCTTCTCACTTTTCAGAATAAAACTCGGAAGGCCTGGGAGCCGAAGCCCCCTCCTTCTCAATCCTGCCTTGCTCTCTGCTCAGACCTGGTGCAGGCAGGCTCTGTTTCCCACTAGGCCACTGCACACTCTGGCTGCCTTGCCTGGACCGCCCTGGCCACCCTTACTAGTTCTAGCCTCCAATTAGAGCAGAGTTTTTTCAACTTCCCACACTCGCAATCCCTGTTTGCCCAAGAAAGTTGTACACAACTCAGAGAATACAGGACATTTGTGGATAATAAATAACAAAGAAGTTTATCTTAAAACAATTCTTTTGGTATACATGTAATTTTACTATTAATTAATGACTGAAATAAATCTGCATATTAATTAGACACTGTGGTTACTTATTTTTAAGTAAGTGAATCGAATCTTGGCTTACTATTTGATATTGCAGGACTTGCATCGTCTCTCTCTCTCAGAGTTGGTCGACATTTTGATTTTATAAATGTCAATACTGAGAATGTTGCTTCTAATAAATATGTAGTGCAAAATGTTAGGAGTATGATTGGGGTCGTTTCAGAATTATTAGAGGTTCTTTCCTAATCCCATGCCAGAATTCACTGAATGAGTTCTATGAAATTCAAATCAGCAACTCAAACAGCAATTCTTAAAATCAAACTTTCTAGCACAAAACAGCCAGAGACGTACTAATTTCATACCCGTGTGCTGAGGAATGGTGGCAGGAAAATATCCTTTGTTTTGCACAATTCAACTCTGTAGTGTCTACAGGAGCAGAAAACTTTGTGTGTAGTGAAGCACTATAATTTACAGCAATCGTAGCTCAAATCAGAGCTGAGCTGTTCCCAGCAGAAACCATCAGCGTTGCATGATGTCACTCCCAGTGCCAAGTGTGGGTGTCACTTGTTCAGAACGGAGGCTCTGCATGAGCGCGTGTGGCGCAGCACCGTTACACGTGGCCGCTGTCAGACACACGGCAACCTGTGGTGTAGAATTACTTCTTGACTGTTGTACATGCAGTGACCTTTTACTGTGGCCAAAGTCTTTGAGACCTCCTAATTAAATCACATGACCTCATACGGGGTCACGGCCCATACTTTATGAGGCCGTGGACTAGCTCACAGGAGGCTGCTTAACGTCAGCTGAACTGGAGGTTGAAAGTGGTTCATTTAAACAGCAAGCTCTCATTCCCACCAGACAGGCCCAGAGAACCATCCCTGACACTTGTGCAGCCGAGGCTGTGGGACACCGTACTAACCTATGCACCTTACTCAGGGGCAGTCCTTATTAAACTCCTCAAGTGAATCTGACCTTTAAACATGCACCCAGAGGCTATATAAAGGCGTGTAGAGTTGTTTTCTTCGCTGATTGCTTACAGTACAGGACAAAAGGAAGTAATATCCAGATCTGCCAAGAACACCATAGCTCCACTGTGTGGCATTCATAGCACGGAATATGACTCAGCCGTTAAAAAGCAACGAGATCAATTTCCTGGTGTTTGTGTGAGAAGGGTATACATTAGACTAATAAATTCAGAAGACTATGATTTCATATTCTAGCTATACTTTTAAAAGTTGAAGGAACACTCCTGTTGAGAGTGCTTCTCTGGAGAGGCAGTTAGTGGGGCAGTTTTCCATACTATGCCATATGCTTCTATAATGATCTTTTGCTGTTTTATTACTAAAAACAATTTCAAAATCTAAAACTTTTAATATAGTAAAAAATAGTAATGACACAGCAAAGTTACTGTGTCCCTCTTAAGTAAGTCCTATGAAGTCGGTGCTGTCTACAACTATGTACTTTTATTTCCCCAAAGCCTAGTTGGTGCTGGTAACTTGATAGGTGCTCATTAAACATTTATTAATTGGATGAACAAGTGAATAAACTATCTGTTTCTATGACTCCATAAACTGTGCTACCTAGTCACAGTTCAGGAAGCAGTGCGCTGGCCACCTCCCCTTGAGGTATGCCCCATTCTTGAAAGCAGTTGCAGGTGCATGTCACCTCTGCTGACAGCTCTGTTGTACCACACTTTTTCCTGATGCTGAGCTCTGGGCCCCTGCACAAATATCACAATCAATATGGGTTCCCTTTGCTGACTTAGGAAGATAATTTTGTCTCTGTTCAATTTCATCGTTGGTGTTGTGTTCCAAGTTGTCAGCACCATTTAAAGGCCAAGCCATGACCCTGGCTAAATTCCAAATAGTTCACTTACATGCTCGCTGCCAGGTTAGTCACAAGGCAGGACAAAGACAGATGTTGGCAGCCTGACGTGACAGAGGCTGTCCACACGTACTCAGAGGAGTGTGTCTAGCTAGCTCACACCCACGACAAGGTCTTGGCCCTGAAACTCCTCCCTCTGGGAAGGCAGTCTCGATATTTAGGGTTTGGATCTCTGGCCATCGAAGGCCACACTCTCTTACCTCATATTTGTACTTTCTCTTGAAAGCACTATTGCAGCAAAGGCCACATCTTACTACTTTCTGTGGTGGTTTGAATGAGAATGGCACCGTAGGCCCAGCTTTTACTTGAATGGTTAGTCAACAGGGAGTGGAACTTTTGAAAGGACTGGAAGGATTAAGAGGCGTGGCTTTGTTGGAGGAAGTGTATTACTGGGAGTGGGCTTTGAGTTTTCAAAAGTCCACACCAGGCCCAGGTGCTCTCTCACACCTCTCTCTCCCTCTCTGTCTGTCTGTCTGTCTGTCTGTCTGTCTCCCCTTCCCCTTCCCTCTCTCTGCCTATTGATCAGGATGTAGGTCTAAGCTATTGCTCCAGAGCCTGTGTGCCACCATGCTCCTCACCATGATGATAACAGACTAAACCTCTGAAACTGTAAGCCAGCCACAATGAAATGTATAAGAGTCTCCTCGGTCGCAGTGTCTCCTCGCGGTAACAGAACGATGAGTAAGACACTTTCTATGTGTTACCTGCTTCCCCACTCCTATCCCAGTGCTATCAGGGTTGCCACCCGACTCGCTCACAGCTCCTGTGACTGGACCATTATAGTCACTCAATATGTATTTTCCAAGTGAACGAGTGGGATTCTACTTACCTGAATTGTCTTCAGACTCAGACTTCCACTTCTTCTGCAAGACTGGCTCTGGGCTACTGTAATAAATTACCATAAATCTGGAGGCATAAAGCAAAACAGATTTATTCTCTAGCAGTTCTGGGAAGTCAGAAGTCCAACATTTTTTTTAAAAAACTGGGACAACATCAAGGCCAGGCCTCTGCCACAGTTTAGAGAAGAGAGCCTGGTCCTTGCTTCCGCAGCTTCTGCTGATTGCCAGTGTTCCTGTGCCTGTTGTGGCTGCCTCTCATGCACCAGCAACTGCAAGTCTTTTCTTTTTTTGGTTTTCCCAGACAGGGTTTCTCTGTTGTAACTCTGGCTGTCCCGGAACTCAACTCTGTAGACCAGGCTGGCCTCGAACTCACAGAGATCCGCCTGCCTCTGCCTCCCGAGTGCTGGGATTAAAGGCGTGCGCCACCACTACCTGGCCATCAAGTCTTTCCGTATGCCATTTTTACATCACTCTTGTCTTGTACACTGTGCCATTACAACACTCCCCTCAGCCTCTCTCTTCTGTTGGGTACACGGCATAACATTTGGAGCCTAAGGAGCCAACCCAGGAGAACTTTAACTGAATCACCTCTGCAAAGACTTTGCTTTGCAGTATAACATTCAACATTCATAGGGCTAATTGGCTGCACCTGATGCTTTCAGGCCACAGAGATGTCACCAGCAGCTCTGGAAATCCCTTTGTAAGATGAAGACATGTGTTTTGAACTTCTGTTTGCCCCTCTCGGGCAGGGCCCGCCTCACAGAAGAGCTTGGCAAAGGCTTAATGACTTAGTCTGTGCAGAGCAGGTGCTGCTGTCTGCCTCCCCTCCCAGCTCCAACCTCAAAAAGAGAAAAACGTTCAGGGCTCCAGTTCCCTCATCTCTCAGAAACCAGACTCCTCACTAGAGGCTGCCATTCAGCATGCTGCCAGCACCTCCCAGGGTCTCTGATAAGTGACAGGAGCAAGAAGGTTTTCAGAGCCATCCCCCTGTGGCAGAGCATGCAGTCTACTCTTGCTGTTTGGGAGTCTAAGCAGCTGGGCTGCAGTGTGGTCGCTCCTTCCTCTTCCATGATTCCACATAGGAAAATATGGAGAGACTGAAAACAGCCTGTTTCTCCCCACCAGTACCAGTCAGGAGAGAAGGCCAGTGTACAGGAAACCCTTCCACACTCAGGCTGTTTCCACAGATGCTTCTGAACCTGGCTCCCTGCTGGCGGGAAGATTAGCCACTTTCCTCGCCCCCATAACCCCTCATCCAGCAGCACTGAGGGGACCTTGGTCTTTGATCCTAGTCCTGGGGTTCCCTGAGGTCAGTAAGGGTATCTGGCACCCTAGGCCTGGGGTCTCTGCCTCTCAACAGCTGGGAGCACACTGAAAGCCAAGGACAGAGGCAGGCTGCACAGATCTGGATCACCTGGGTTTTACAACTGCTCTGCCTGGTACTCAAGGCTTCTACTTTCTCTGCAGCAGGAAAAAGGGGCTGGTGGAATGGGTAGTGTCAGCGATTTGCATGTAGATTGTTGTGGGATCTGTGGATGGGGAGGAATCTCTTCTCTCTGTGTGCCTAGTGTAGACAGGGAGGCCCAAGCAGCAAGCAGAACGCCCAGGTCTAACTCTTAAAGCAAAGGGGGATTTAGAGGCCCATGCAATGGGTTAATCCAGAGCCTAGATTCAAGTTGGACTCTAACAGTCCTGGCTGGAACCGGGCATGCATTTGCAATACATATCCTCTTCTGTGGTGCAGAGAATGCCACAGGAGCCAGAGATGCCATGCCACTGGCTTGGGGAGCTACAATAAGCTGTGGCTATTTGTGACTTGGGTTATTGCCGGTGGTTGTTTTGTTTTGAGAACATATCAAAGCCTCTATAGAGCCCATTAATGGGATAACATGATTCACTCTGGATAAAACCTATGCGAACTAGTCCCTCCAGCTTCCACACTGGCCCTCCCTAAGGGGGGCCACAGCTTTTCAGAGGAGGAAAGGAATGCACATAACCCATTGTTATTCGCAGTGACCTCTCTGTGTGCTTGCACAGTAACTAAATGCCTTCAGTGTGATTTACTGACCCACAGAAATGGGAACAAAATCTGTGCCTCACCCAGCTGGGACACCCAGGCTGTGAAATTTGAAAATGGAGCTGCAGGGTTTGAATGAATAAGGCAAGGCTCTGACAATTCCACAGGTTATTTTTGTTAAAAAATGTCGTCCTTTAAAAAAGTATGTATTCCTCGGGTGGTAGTGGCACACATCTTTAATCCCAGTGCTCAGGAGGCAGAGGCAGAGTATGGCGGATCTCTTTGAGTTTGAGGCCAGCCTGGTCTACAGAGTGAGTTCTAGGATACCCAGAACTACAACAGAAAAAAAAAAGTATATAACTCGGCAGGGTGGTGGTGGTGGCCAAGGCCTTTAATTCCAGCACTGGGGAGACAGAGGCAGGTAGATCCCTGAGTTTGAGGCCAGCACAACTCTATGTAGTGAGTTCCAGGTCAGCCAGGGCTGTTAGACAGAGAAACCTTGTCTCAACACGCGCACCCCTCCCCAGTATATATAATTAGCCACGTTTAGTAGTGCACACCTGTAGTCTCAGTCCTTGGGAGGCTAAGGCAGGAAAATTATAGTTCCAAGTCCTGCCTGGGCCACACAAGTTCTAGGTTACCCCAGGCGATTCAGTGAGACACTGTAAAAACACAGGAAGAGCTGGAGCTCAGCAGCAGGGATTTGCCTGGAGTGTGTGGGGTTCAATTCCCAGCACTACAAACAAAACCCAAAAAAGGAAAGATTGATACTGCCTAGATCACAGGAAAACAGGAATTCTGGCACCCTTCAGCAAAGTTTAGCAATTTCAAACTTTTAAACGCATATTCCCTTGACTTGATGATTTCATTTGCAGAAAAGCCTAGCAAGCAGGGAGGGCCAGGCATGGTGCTCACACCTATAATCCTAGCAAGAGGATTGCCACACATTCAAGGCCAGCTTGGAGCCACTTGGTGAATTCCAGGACATCCTGGGCTACAGATTAAAACCGCCTCAAAAAGAAAATAAATTGAATGATCAGAGATATAAAAGAGATTAGCTACACAAGACATCCACTATAAAGTTGCTAATAGCACATTTTAAAATTCAAACCCAAATGATCATAACTGGAGATTAAAGATACTGTAGATCAACAACAAGCACTCACTGGAATACTGTGCTGTGCTTCTTTAAAAAGTGGTTATATCGGCCCATATTAACTAGGACGTATATAGATCTAAATAGATAGTATGCTTATATTCATGTTCGTATGTGGAGCTATGGATTGCCACATTAAGTAAAGTGTGTTGGTTTGCAAAAAGGGGATCTAAACATCTATAAACATGATTGGCAGGAGGATGGTAGAGAGATAGCGTGTGGATAGCAAAACACTACCAACACATCAAAATTCTAACATTTATTTCTAGGTTTATGATCATTCTCATAATTCCTCATTTGGAGGTTTTTTGCAACAGTTTTTCTTTTACTCTCCATTCAAGAGAGAAAATCCAACCACTTCAAAAAGATGGGACATGATTCTGGCAAATATTATTTAGCCAGGACATCCCTTTTGGCCAATGACAATTCACAGATTAAAAAAAAAAAAAAACAGTCCATGGACATCACTCAGAATTGGGTGTTGTAGAAGTGTATTTTTAGTTATGTATAGAATGTTTTGTGCACTGTTGGGTGAGAGGTGCCTAGGCCTTGGCATTTGTGTTGTCTGCAGGTGGTGGATTTATGTGGGGGAATGGATGTGAACATGTGGACGCAAGTACGTGAAGTGGCCAGAAGCACTGGAATCCACCTGGAGTTGACTTACAAGCAGTAGTGACCTGCCTGATGTGGGAGCTGGGAAGTCCAGTCCTTTGCAAGAGCAGTATGCTCTCTTAACCACTGGTGCATCTCCCCAGCTGTAGTTGTTAGCTACTGTGTGGGCTCACCAAGAGAGACAAGGAGGCATTCTCGTAAGTATAAACCCTGCCAGACCTCAGCAGAGGGAACCACTGTCAATGGCAGGTGCCATACTGGACAGTGGAACCTTGAGCATCTCAGCTCAGGTGTTTTTATTGATACAGAACTCCTCAGGTGTTCTATTGATAACAGTGTAGATCAAGAGCAATCGAACATCCCCCACGTAAATCCAACACCTGCAGACAATACCAAATGCCAACGCCTAGGCAGCCCTTTTCCCAACAGTACACAAAACAATTATTTTACACATAACCAAAACATAAACTTTCATAACATTTAGGGTTCCCTTTAGAATTTACCCTCTAAACTAGACTACTTCCAGGTGTGCAGGGAGAAGCTGTTACTTTTGTTGTTAGCTTGACCAGCATGGACCTCTCTGGCATCTGAGATACTGGGTCACCTACTCTGAGTGACTGTTTCCTTCTCTGGAAGCTGGAGCTTCCATGGGGCCATCAAAATGTGAGGCTTCTGTGTCACCAGAATGTGGTTATAACTGAGAGTCAGAAAGTCTAGAAAAGCCCATCTTTCTCACCGGGTCAGCAGAGCCCTACCTTTAAGATTTCTTCTTGAAAAGTGTTATTTGCTTTGAGAGGGTCTCATGCATCCCAGGCTGACCTTGAACTCCTGTGTGGTTTCATATGACCTTGAACTTCAGGTGCCACCACATCTGGCCCATGTGGTGCTGGGATTCTAGCCCATGGCTTCCTGCATGTAGGAGAAGCACTCAACTGACTGAGCCTGATTTCCAGGCCCTGGAGGTTGGTGCTGCTCAGTCGGTTACTCCTGCCAGCTGACCACACTGGAGTCCTGTCCACATCACATTACTCTGTAGTGGGACTGGTCTTCGAGGCCCCACAGAACTCTCACCTCTATCTGGACCCACCCACCCAGGACTTGGCAGCTGACCACTAAGGGCTAGGTTTGGGGGAACTACCATCTCTGTGTTTCAGGCTCTTTGTTAAGGGAGCCACTGCCTCTATCTGCAATGCTGGGTCACCATGTCACCACCTATTTATATCAGCCAGGCATGTCCTGTTCAGATCAGGTTTCTCCTCTCCCCAGTCTTGGCTGCTCAGGATGGCCACTGTCCCACTCAGACCCGTGTCTGTGTATCAGGTAAGGTGAGACAGCCTACTTTTCTGGTTCCAGAAAATGAAGTTGTTATTCCCTGAGATATCCCAGGCCGATCTAACTGGGGTAGTTACCTGACATGACATTAAATGAGACTGCTTCTTCAGTAGATCAGTATCTGAAAGCCAGAATACTTACTTAGGAAAAATTATGGGTTGCTGTCTTGTTATATAGCCCAGGGTGGCCTTGAACCTGTGATCTCAGCCTCTTGCATGGTGAAATTTTAGGCAAGCCTCACCATGCTGGTAAAGTAAGTAAGGCCTTCTTAATTGAAACAATCATATGGTCTTTCTCCCCTAAGATGTGTTAGGTAAGTCACACTAGAGACCGAGAACAAGGTGAGAACAGAACAGTAGGGGGAGGTTTGTGTAGAGGGGGAGGTGTAGGTACAAGGGACAAAAGCTGGACAGGCTGCGCTAACTCTCCTAGTGTCATCACTCCCACCTCATGATCGCATTTTACTCATAATTTGATTCTCCTCAGATACAAAGGGACGTGGAGTCCATCAGCTGATTGATTCTCTTGACACCCATCTCAGCCCCTGCCAATCCCTGGGCTCCATCACTGCCAGAGCAATGCAGACTGTTCAATCAATCCGGGGTCAATCTGTAATTGAAACCACACACACTGCTCCTCCCCACTGTCGAATTGATTAAGCTGATGTATATGTCAGTGTCTCCACCTGGTCCAGTGTAGGGCGAATCAAGCAGCATTAGAACCAGGGCCATCTTATAATCCCATGACCCAAGGCGCTATATATCTCTCGTGCGCAATAGATTTCTTGGGAAATTGCCAACTCAACCACTTTCCTAGGAGCCTGCACCACTCTGTACTATACTTGTGGTCACAGAGAGGATGACTCCTGTCTAGCAAAGCATAAAACTCCCAGTGTAGCTGGTGACATATGCAGAGTCATCGATGACACCATTCCCTCTGCTGGTCCATCTAGTCCACCGTGAGCCTTAGGAACACCTTACAATGTGTAGAAGAGAGTCTACACATTCTTGATGTCATCCCCAGCCAGCCAGGCAGGTTATTGTAAGAAATCTATGATGTCTGTGATGTGAACAGTAAAGAGAAGAGACACAATGGTACTGTGCACAACCTGTGCAGCAGCACTGGCCTGGTGTTCATTAAGCAGGAGGTTGGGGAAAACAGCGGGAAGGAGATTCCTTTGTAGACTCAACTTCACCATCCATGAATTGGAAAGAAGAGTTGCCTGTCGTGATCTGCTACAACATCTGGAATAGAAAAGCAATGGTCTACAAGTAGCCAGACAGTGAGAGAATGATGCCATATTTACATGGCCATACGCACAAGACAAAGCTCATGCTCCCTTTCATTCCACAGGCACCCTCCAAATCATAGCACAGTTTGGATTTTTAAACGTTGAGAAGGGTTTGGATCCCCAGCGGTAGTGGTGGGGTTTGATGGAAGAAGCTCTCGGTGACAAAGGGTTGTTGAGTTTAGGCATTCACTATCTGAAAACGCAAAGAAGAGAAAGGAAGCCTGACCCCAGCAGCTAGCCAACATCAGGTTCTCCCCACCTCACGTCCATCATTTTGGCCCATGGAGGCTGTCTTGAGTTTAGGGAAAGACGTTTATCCAGTTAACACTGGCTTCTACTGGAATGTGGATAGAAACTTCCCCAACCCTCTACACTCCGTCACAACACCCCAATAATCTTTAGACACAGTGACAAGATTTAGACTTCTAGGAGGAAGATGGACAGACCATGGCCTAAATGAGGATTAAAGTGTCTGACATTAACATCATTCAGGGCACAAGCAAGCTGCACTCTATCCACAGGAGACATGAACTTGACCGTCAGCTCTGACTGCTTTGTGGTCTTAAAATCTTCAGGCTTCTGTTGCCTATAATGTGATTAAAACCCAAGATCCCACTGTCTGTGCTCAGGACCTGCTCCTTCAGAGTATGGAGCAGGCACAAGAAAAAGGTATCAGAAGGTGCTGGCTGCTGGGTAGCAGCTGCCCCTGCTTCCTGGCATAGCCCCTTCTCACCAGTGACAGTGCTGTCTCTGCATGCAGCTGGTGTGGACAACGCTCTGGCTCCCATCTAAGTGTCAACTCAGGACGTAGTGTTCCACAGCACAGCTGAGGCTAGGACTTCTCATGAAAAGCTTGAGTGAAGAAATGAAACAGCGGTACAGAGAGTCTTCCAACTGGACCCTGGGTGTGGATTACTCCAGATCACCCCAGCAGGCCCTCTCCTGGCTGCTGAAGGCCAGACTGAAAGCCATAAGCCCACTAGCTTCGTCACCCCCTATCCCCTCTTAGAGCCCAAGCACCCATCCCCACCTGAGGCCTACTTCTTTCTCTACTCTAGCTGCCATGGCCCCAGCTTCTCCCTTCTGGAATGACTGGCAGATGGGTGCATACACACACGCAGCTAGGGGGCGTCCTCTGGATATTAGAAGACAACACATCTCCCCAGGTCATTGATCTTGAGAGAACCTTCACGGAGACTCATGCTGGCTGTGGCTACTGGGCATGGGACATATTTGCAGGCATAAGGTGCATTTCCCAAGAAGATCCCTGACTGCCTAGCTCCAAATGACAGCTGTCACAGATCACATACTCTACTGTCATACAGATGGAAGCCTCTGAGTCCATGCTATGAAAGCAAGGCACTGGGCAAACAGGAGCAATGACAACATCGAGGAACAGAGCAGGGGAAAAGCACTCAAGTGACAGACAGAAAGGAGAGCTCAGACCCCACAATTCTGAGCAAGTATGTGATGGATCCTATATAGCATGTGTTGCTAAAGACAACTGGAAGAATACCAACAATTAACCCTTTAATTTTCGTTTGTGAGCTACGCACCCAGGCTGGCCTAGAACTCACAATCCTGATCCACTGGCCTCCCAAGGGCTCAGGTGAAACTAAATGTTGCTTTATAGCATTCATCAAAAACACTTGGCTATCTACCTGCGAAATGAAGCCCTGCCAAGCGAGAAGAAAGTATAAGGAAAGATGCCTAGCCTTGAGGGTGGGCAGTTTTCTTAATTAAGCAAGACAAAAACACAGAAGGCTTCAAGGAGAGCTCCCAGACATCCAAGTTCTTTGGAAAAGACAATTCAAGGAGCAAAGTGACAAGCTGCAAAGTAGCACCATTGTCAAGCAGGCAGAAGCCCTACACTGTCTGGGAGGCACGGAAATTTCCTTCAGATCAATACAAAGGCCTCAAAACGCCAACAAACCAACAGGCACAGCAGTTCAAAGAGTAAGAATAAAATGCACATTAAAAATGCTTAAAAACACCCGAAATGAGGGAAATGCAACCAAATAAGGCATGTTCCCCTTGTACTGCCAAGAGCTAGCATTTTGAAAATATTGAGCATTAAGAAGGGTGTGAAGAGAAGGGCACATTCCTGCACAGCTACGGGGAGACTGAACTAGTCAGCTGCTTTAGAAGATGATTTGGCAAGGCTGTTAAAATGGAAAGTGCACGTACCTGGCAATTCTAATTCTAGGCAAAAATGCTCCCTCCTGTGCCCACAAAGCATGTATAAAAATAAAAGTGTCAATCACCCTGTTTTCCTAAAACCAGAACCCTAAAGTGTCCATCAATTAGTCAATAGCTAGGGGAACTTTGGGTCGTCATAAAGAATACTATGCAGCAATCAAAAGGAATGAGGTATTCCACATTCAATGCCATGTAACAGTAACCATGAAAAAAGCAGGACTGGGTAAATGATTCAGTTGGTGAAGGTTTGTGAGACCTGAATTAGATTTCCAGAACCACCTAAGACATGCTTGGTGGCACAAGCTTGTATCTCAGTACTGGTATGATGGGGCTAACTGGCCAGCCAGCCGAGCTGCATGACACGTGAGCCTCACGTGTCAATAAGAGTTGCTGTTTTAAAAGAACAAGGTGGAGAGCTCCTGAGAAACAATGTCCAGGGCAGGCCTCTGGCCTTCACGCACACGCATGTGTGTATACCCCCAGACAGAAACACAGAAAAAAAAATCTGCAGGAAAAATGGCCACAAAATAAAATGATTCACATTTTAACAATATACAGCAGTATCATTTACACCTATAATAAGAGATGAGTCAGTAAATGTATTGAAAATGGTATGGAAAACAACATGAAGTCTGGGTACAGGGAGAGGGATGGTGCATCTTGACTGCCAACTTGATGTTATTCAGAATCATATAGGAGACCAACATCTAGGCTTAACTGTGGTGGAAAGAAACACCCTGGATATGGCCAGCATCATGGATGGGGAGGGGTCCTATATTCATAAACAGGATAAAGCCAAGTACCACCTTTTGGCCTGGCTCTGCTTCCTGAGTTTGGAAGCAATGTGACCAGCTGCCTCATTTTCCTGTTGCCACACCATCCCCGCCCTGACAGACTAGTACCCCCTTAGACTTCGAGCCACAATAAACCCACCTTAGCTACCGTTCTCTTGTTGTGATAAGACACCGAGATCAAGGCAACTTATAAAAGTTTATTTGGGGCTGACAATTTTAGAGGGTGAGTCCCTGACAGTCACGGTGAGCACGGCAGGAGTCATGACATTGGAGTAACAGCTGGGAGCACGCATCTTGAGATATGACTACAAGGCACAGAGAACTAACTGGGAATGTTGGGGCTTTTGAAACATCAAAGTCCTTGCCTGAAAATGTCACCCTCCTCCAACATGGCTACACCTCCTAATCCTTTCCACACAGTTCCAACAACTGGGGACCGAGCATTCCAACCATCATGAAAGCCTTCCTTCCTTCTTCCAAGCTGCATCGTCAGGTATTTACAGGAAGAGTAACACACAGGAGGGACGACCTCCAAAGGACTGTGCAATGGGAATTTCTTTAGGGTTTGTCATTTCACTACTAGAAGGAAAACAATTTTTACAATTCAGTGTGAAATTTCTTTTGTAAAAAACAAGAAATTTGAAGACAAAAATAATGTGTAGAGATCCCAGTATGTTCTCTATTAAGAGACATTGTCATCAGTGGTGGTGGCTCACGCCTTTCATCCCAGCACTCGGGAGGCAGAGACAGCGAATCTCTGTGAGTTCGAGGCCAGCCTGGTCTACAGAGTGAGTTCCAGGAGAGCCAGAGTTACAACAGAGAAACCCTCTCTCTCTCAAAAAAAAAAAAAAAAAGACAAAAACCAAAACCAAAATCACTTCAGCAACAGACAGCAAGGGAGAGAGAGAGAGAGAGAGAGAGAGAGAGAGAGAGAGAGAGAGAGAGAGGGAGGACGGGGGGGAGGAGAAAGAGAGAGATCATAGCAAACAAATCTTATGTCACTATGTATCCCGGCCTTATGCCCAGGGCTCAGCGACCTGAATTTCATATTATACAATAATCCCAGCAGCTTTGGTGCCCATTCAACAGATCAAGAAGCTGAGGTTCATCTGGATTTGGGGTCTCAATCAAATGACCACATGCCAATGGACGCCACTGATCTCCAGCCCTCGCTCAGGCCTCCTCGTCTAACTGGCTCCCTAGTCACATTAGATAGCTAGGCTGGCTTTGCTTCAATTTGTACTTTTACATCAATATTCAGTTTCTTCCCATCCCCAGTTATGGGGTAAAGAAGGGCTTCCGCCGCTCCTGTGTGGCCCTGGAACACGACAGTGGTTAGAAATGGGGCAGGATCCAACAAGTCTGATCTGCAGAGAGTAGAGAAGTCTTTGCACATCACAGTGGTCGGAAGCCTGAGAGACGGAAGTCCGACTGCTCTGGCAGGCGCAGGAGGATTGTGAGACAGATGACATGCTCCCAGGGAGGCTGTCCTTCTCTGTCAGAATGCAGATGTCCTGGTTTCCTGCAGCTCTGCTTGTCAACGGTGTCTGTGTTCATCATGCCCAGATCATGCCTGGGGCTCTAGTGACATCCGTCAGCAAAGGCCTGAAATTCTCTTCTTCGTCCAAGTGGTGTAGTTGAACGTTGCTGTGGTGGCTCACCAAAGAGACAAGGAGTCATTATCATAGGCGCAAGCCCTGAGAGGCCTCAGCACAGAGAACCACTGTCCTGGCCAGCACCATTCTTAATCGACAGTGGTTATAGTGAGTCAGCACTCCTCAGGTGCAGATCATAAGCAATTAAACATCACTCGCAGAAATCCAACACCTGCAGACAATACAAAATGCCAAGGCCTATGCATTCCTTTTCCAACAGTGCACAAAACCAATTATTTTAAACACAACTAAAAAAAAAAAATCCACAACAATTCCCCTTTTCTGTATATAAAAAAATACTTTACCTTTACAACACAATTTAACACTACACTAGCAAATAGCAAATAGCAAATAGCAAAACTATTTATAAGAGCAACAATCATGAGGGTTGCTAGTATACAGGACCAAATGAAACCAGACATCTATCAGGCTTTTCACAATGTCTTTGGACAGCAGAAAAGCATTATCAATGTCCAATTATCTGGAATTCACTCAGGATCTTCTGGGCTCCTCCAAAGGGCTTGGGTCACTTCTCTGGCTCTGTCCTCTGCAGCACACACAGCTTGTCCTCCAGGATCTGCTGGCTTCACTTCCCTGCTGCTGCTGTTCTTGGTGGTCGTCCCATGGTACTGGCATCTCAAAAACTGCTGGGGTCCCTTGCTGTAACTGGGTGAACTTTTACCAATAGCCTCTCCTGGGCTCTCTTCACGGTCCCAATCCTCAACTTTTTTACATGACCTCTTTATTCTGGGCCTTCAGTTGCCCCGAGGCTGCACTTTTACCAATGGCTTCTCTTGGTCTCTCATAGTGCTAAGCCTCAATTGCTCTCCAATGACCCATTTATGCCTTCAAAAACCAGTACCAGCTGAGTAACTCTTACAGTACCAACTTTGGCTCCTAGCACTAAGATATAACCTTGGCCAGTTCTGGAAGACAGTTTATATATGGTGACCCTGAGGAAACACTTTCCATATTTAAAATACAGTCTGGTTTGCAGGAAAAATAACTAGTCCTCGTCTGCAGGAAGGGTTCCAACATGGGTGGAGTTCTCATCACCATCACCAGTGCCTGGACCACTTGTAATCCCGTTTGCAGGAGAAAAAACAAAAAACGTTCAGTTTAACTAAGCGACTTTTGGGCTCTAAGATGTGGCTTCCACAACAGCAGGGGGTCCTGGGCTGGTGGAAAGAATCTCTGGTTGAAACATTCTGGCACTTTGGCAGTCTTTCTCACCACCGCTAAGATCTTGAACTTCACACACATACAATGCAGCTATCAGAAAACTCAGTTTGTGAAACAGCACACTCCCTAACCAGTGGTGGGAGGGAACGTTGGCTCTATGATCAGGAAAAGCAGTAAGAACCCTTTTCTCTTTATAGAGACTTTATTTCCTTTCTCTCTTCCCTCTTCCTTCAGGAGCTTTCAAGTAATACCTTAATCTCTATCCTCTGGTAGCTTCCCTGGGTGTCCTTTACCAGACTCTGTGAGGTTTGGAGTTTTTTTCTTTTCTTCCTTGTCTCTATGTTGGATTAGCTGGTGAGATGTCCTGCCCCACGTTGATGCGCCTTTTGTGGTAGTTATTAGGCTGCTGTGGGGGGCTCACCAAATAAGACAAGGAAACATTTTCATAAATGGAAGCCTTGTCAGATCTCAGCCGAGGGAACCACCATCACATCAAGTGCTAACTGGACAGTGGAACCCCGAGTGTCTGAGCTCAGGTATATTTATTAATTCAGAACTACTCAGGTGCAGATCGTAAGCAATCAAACATCCCCCACAGAAATCTAATACCTGCAGACAATACAAAATGCCAAAAACTAAGGCTAGCCCCTCACCCAACAGTGTATAAAACAATTATTTTAAAAACAACTAAAAATAAACTTCCACAACAAATTGGTGCTCCTGGGGAGGGAAGAGGGGTATCTTTCATGCTACTTCTGTTTCTAATCCGTCACCAGGCAGGGAAAAGCAGGCATGGTCCCATCAGGTGGGTGGTACAATAGCCCTCCAGATGCTGAGAACTCTCAGAAAAACTAATGGTGTAGTAAAGTCCCCCCAAATTACGATGTTCAGGGAAATTTAGCAAAGAACAGTGGCAAATGGGATAGACGGATTCATTTAAGTCAAAGAACATCAAACAATTCTGAGGACAGCTCATTTGAATGTAACATGTTGTTTTCTCCTTGCTGCCTCCAGCAAACTGCCAACAGTGGTCCTAGTAGGATGGATAGATGGTTACACAGCTAAACCACATCCAGCACCCACACATATGCTTATGCTCAGCCAGAGCTTCTGCATGGTCCCCTTTCCTTGGCAAGACCAGACATCAGCTTACTATAAATCCTTCCCAATTTTCAAGATGCAAAGCAGATTCTATTTTCTTGGTGACACATTTTCTGATCACTCCTAGCTCATTTCCAGTTCCTCCAAGGAACTGGCCCAGCCATGAAAGTCCACATCACTTTCACACTGGTATCACCGTGCATGAGCCAGGCTTCCCTGAAGAGTTAAGCTTGGTTCCTTCTCCAACTGCAGCTCTGTGAAGGCCAGAATGTCTCCCTTGCCACCCTGTTTGTGGACAACCGGTTCATGAGAAACAACGTTTTGGAAAAGATGGCTGGCTGGCTGGCTAAAGAAATGACAGTGCCTAGCTATCTAAGATGTCAAGGTATGATAAATATTTCCCAAGCCACGAGAATTTAAAGTGGGAATTCTTCACCCAGTAGCATCTTAGTTATGTAGCAATTCTTCCAAGAGAGCTGGGATTCATCCATGTCTGATATAAGCAGCTGAAAACAAGTCTGTAGATGCTCCTTCATCACCCCATTCGAAGGCTGTTTTTGAGAAACATAGTGCTGAGTTCCAGGACGTTCCGGCCCCACAAGAATACAGCTCAAAATCAAGCAACGCTTTGGTGTGGGGTGGAAGCGTTCCTGGAGACAGCAGTCCTAAGAATGGAAGGACACCGAGCAAATGCAAGTTATTGATTTTGGGGGAAAGGTGTCTTTACCGTTTAGGAAATTCCTAATAAGCAAACAATTTTAAAGAAATAACAACAGATGTTATAAGGTCTAAGTTACCTTCCCCTAGGGTCGGGAGGAACACCTCAAAGCACCCGGCATCCACACTCTGGGAAGTCTGGTTCCCGCCGTATGCTTAAGTCTTCAGGATGCCCGGCTCGCTCAGTAGGAAGCTCTGGGTCTGAGGGAGCAGCTAGGCGCGGTCTTCAAGAGCGTAGAGCTCCGGTGATGCGGGAGCAAAGTCTTTGCGGTGGCTCTGGCAGCGGGGACGCGCATCGTGTAGACGCTCCCGGGTCACCAAAGCCAAACTGAGTTTGGAATTTTGCCTGCCACACAGCCCGGGATGGGACGGCCGCTTCCCTATCTCCCACTCACCTGCTTCTCGGAGGCACATCCATCTCCCCCCTTGCTTCGGGCTCCCAAAGTCATCTGTGCAGTGAATAGGTTCCAAGGCTGAGAGTAGATCGGGTGAAGTGGATGGTAGCTGGGAGGTGCACTCGCCAGGCCCCGGCGTGCCTCTGTCGGGAGGAGGGATGCAAAACAGTAGATTTCGTCCCCACTAAGTCGCCGGAAACCCTCAGGGACAGCGCACGGCGGATGCCTGGGACCCCGGGAGGAAGGGATATACAGCGTGCAAAACTTTGGGTCCTCCAGCGATGACTGCGGGAAAGGCGACTTTGCTTCTGTTGGGAGTCTTGCCGATCGCCGGGCTGTTGGCTGGGCAGGGCGGCGGAGCGCAGCATCCTGGCGCCAGGCGACCCTACCCTGCTGAGCCCCGCCCGCAGCGCACTCGGCCTCTGCCCGGCTCTGCGCTCCGCCAGCCTGACTCCGCGCTCTCCACCGCCCCTTGCACTCTGCGCCTCTCTGGCGCCCCCAGCGGCCGCGTTTAACACAGCAGGGCCGGGCAGGGCCGAGCGCGCCCCGCCTCCCGCCTCCTCCGCCGCCCTCCTCCCTCTCGCAGAGCACTCAATGTCGGAACGTTCCGAAGATGACGTCGGAGCGTTCTCGAATCCCGTGTCTCTCGGCTGCTGCTGCCGAAGGAACAGGGAAAAAGCAACAAGAAGGAACAGCAATGGCGACACTGCACCGCAAAGTGCCCAGTCCGGAGGCGTTTCTGGGCAAACCCTGGTCCTCCTGGATCGACGCCGCCAAATTACACTGCTCCGACAGTAAGAACCCCACCGCCTGTTCCTCCTTTTATTATCTGTAATCTTTCCATTCACCTAGAGCCACTGGGAAAAAGTGTGTGTGTGAGAGAGTGGCCCCCGGCGTCCTCCATGCTTCTCCCTCTCTCTCTAAATAAATACACACAGACACAGACCATCAGAGCATCGAGAGGCCTGGCTGCCAGCAAGGCTGTCTGTCTGTCTGTTCCAGGCTCCCCGGGGCAGGCAGCCCTCGGGGTGGGCTTTCGCAGCCCCACGATGGTATCTGTTTAAAAGGCGACTCTGTTGCTGGTTGCATAGTTTTTTTTTTTTTTTCTTTTTTTTTTTTTTGGTACCTAATTGGGCCAGGTAGATGGAAACCCAGACTCGGGAGAAAATGTTGCATTGTCAATTTTTGCAAGATTTTCAGATACAGTATTTATATCGATCTGTTTGCCAATAAACACTCTCCCTCCCCCCTTGACTTTGACTTCCCCCCTTTTTTCCTCATTTTATTTTATTTTTTTTCCTTTTCTTTTTCATCTGCAGATGTAGATTTAGAAGAGGCTGGAAAGGAGGGTGTCAAAAGCAGGGAGGCTATGAGGCTTAATAAAGAAGGTAAGTGGAGCTCCTGGCATCTCAGTTAGCGCGTGTGGCAGTCTTCACAGGCTTTGGAATATAATGTGAATTGTTCTGCTGGGTACAGAGTGACTAAGGCTTGTCAAAAATTGAGCACACCCAGGTGACTACTGCCTCACTGTTAACTTCCTTCGAAGTATAAATACAGCTGGGGGTGGGGGTTGCAGGCTGGGGGAGGATGTGAAAGGCAGAAGTTTACCACACTCTGCTGGAGTCCATGAACCTCCTGATGGTATCTGCCATTCTCCTTGGAGCACCACTGGCCAGTGATAGTGGTGAGGTTTGAAATCCCCAAGTTAGGCATGGGGCTCCCTCCACAAGCATTCCAGCCTCCCTTGTGTATAAACTGACAAGTTTTAATGAACCCCACATGGCTGGTCATTCCAGCGGCTACTTCCACACTCTTAGGGAAAACCATAGCACGTGGGAAGTCTTGTCTACAAGTGACATTTTGTGTCTGGTCACAGATTGTAGGCAGTGATGAGGGCTGGGGCATCGATAATGTGCAGATCTCTAGCCTGCACCCTCTTCCCAATCTGTGCTTCCCAGCATGCAAATATGATACCCTAAAGGGCACACAGTGAAAATAGATGGATGATTCCAGGCCTGGGCATGTGAGTGAAGACATATTGCCACACCTGGACACCACATACTTGTAGGTGTTGTAAGTCCGTCAGACTTGGGCATCACATACCTGTGGGTGTTGTCAGTCATCCTCGATGTTTGACAGCCCACATTTGTCACTCTGGCCTCTGGCTTCAAATGGAGCCGTTCTGGAAGCCACTTTCTGCTTTAAGAAAGAATGGGTACATTGGAATTGTGATGCACTGACTGAAGTCTTGTACACAACTGACTGATATTGGTGGTGGGAGGAAGGTGCAGAGGGGCAGAAGAGACTGATGGGAGGTGTCAGAAAAGTTCAGATGTGACTTGGAGCAGTTGCTCAGTCATGACGAATGGAGAAAAGCTCTTTGACCCCGTAGATTGGTCCACTGGTGAAAGGAGTGTCACCTGGAAAGGGGAGTAAAACCTCTTGGAAAGAAGGGACTTTCAGACACTCAAGATTGTTGGTTTTTCAGTCCCATCATTTCCTGACTGTCCAGCAAGAGGGAAAATTTGTGCTTCAGGAAAGAATAATTCGGAGGTTAAAATGCATGCATATTCAAGGACAGCTCTCTAACACTGTGCTTCTGCTAATCAAGTACTTTGGGAACAAAACATTATTCTAAAGATGTTTTGCCTCTAAATATCTTAGCGTGATCTTGACGTGTGTGTTTAGGGTGTTCGAGGGAATGGTGTCAAGTGGGCTTCTTACAAGTGGCAGCTTATTTGTGCTAAATGTTCATGTGTGTTGGCAGTGGAAAGGGATCCCTAGTGGTTGTCTCTCTCTACAGGAAACTCTTGAGGTCTTGAACCACTTAGAGAGCTAAGCTCTCAGACCACTGGCCTTGTTGCCATGATGAAGGTGCAGAAGTCTGTTCAAGTTGACTAAAGGCCGTGGCATGCATGGGGTTGACACCTGGCAAGCCTGGGTGATGGGTTGGAACCATAACCCCAAAACTCAGATTCTCCTGCTACCCTTTATCTATTTCGAAACACTCTTGTTCTCAGATTCTCTTTGTTGCATGAGAAACAGAGTCTTTTAAGGGAAAATGAAAAGCTTCCCTTCCCTCAGAAGTCACAGATGTTACAACTTGCTTATTATGTCCTTTGTCCTGTAAAGGTACAAAGATTTTGCTTCTAATTGAATACATTTGCATGGGGGACACCCACTGTTCAGTGCACCATGCTGTTGGCTTACCCAGCCACACATGGACTAAATCTCTTTGTTGTGGGTCTGGTGGAGTGGCCTTGGGCGAGGAGTGAGATGTTCCTGAAGTCTTCTTGGTATACGAATACAGCTTTGCTGATAGAAGGAAATATGTGGAACAAACACATGTCCTGTGGTGAGAACGTAAAGGTTGGGCTGAGTCTCTGTCAGCGTTCTGTCACCTTGGACCTCCTTGTTGGAGTCATCGGGTGGGAGGCCTTAGGGTGGGCAAGTGTTTGTGGAGGGTCATCGCAGGACATAAAGTGGCCCTGTGGGACCTTGTGCATCTGTGTTTGTGAACATACATGATTGGCCATGGTGCTGTTGGCTAGAAGCGGTCTTGAGAAGAAATATGGTAATAAAAGAATTTATAAGTTTAGGATTGGAATTGAGAAATGGCAGGATATACTGTTGTGGTACCAAATATATTACATAAAATTTACCATGTTTAGCTTTTCTGAGTGTATAGTCCGGTGGTATTAACTCTATGGATCCTTACACCATTGCCACTCTTCATTTCCCATCTTTTTCACCGTCTCAGCCGGAAATTCTATACCATCATGCATGCAATGAGGTCCTCCGTCCCCCTTCCCCTCAAGTCCTGCTGTTTTCCATTCACTTTCTTTTCTCTGTGAAGGTCCCTGATCTAAACGTAAACGGAATCACACGATATTTATCCTTTTGTATTTGTCTTTGACTTTGTTTCTCTTAGCATAGTGTTTCCAGGATACATCCATGCCATTTGATGTATCAGTACAGTACTTCGTTACTTTTCAAGGTAGAAAGAGTCATGTTCCATTCTATATATAATGGATATATATGTATATATCCATTCTACTCATCCATTGGATATGTGGGTCATTTCCACCTTTCGACTGTTGTGAGTAATACTGCTTTGAACATTGGTGTAATGCAATCATTTCTTTAGACTGAACGAAGAGAGGGAAGCTAGGCCAGAAGTATACAGTAAGAATCATTTTGCCTTCTGAGTTTTCTCACCACTGCTTTGGAAGATGATGCAGGCCCTAGCAGACTGGTAGTTGTAATTACAATATTAATATTACAACTGGTAGTTGTAATATTGCTCCTTGTACATCCCCTGCTCCACTAATCTTCCTTTGCTTTGATTCCTCACCTGTGTTGGGTAGGAACTGTTAGCCTGATGCTCTGAAGCCTCCATAAAGAATCTTCTCATCAGCTTTCTTGTTCCCTCTAAAATTATAGTGACAAAGAATTTAGCAAAGGAATTTGAATTGTAAACTGTTGCTTAGTTTCTCTTTGGCCTTGACTAACGAGGGTTGCCTTAGGGCAGCATCTCTGAGAGATGAATCAGGAAGAGCTGGGGGCCCTGGAGAAAGGTTCACCCCTCTAGGCTGATTCTCTAGGTTTGAAGGCAGGGATTTGGGACTAACTGCCCCCACAGTCCTCTGAGATCTGTTTACCATAGTGAATGTCTCTGCCAATCACGCTGAACAACCTGCTTCTAAAAAAACTTAAAAAAATAAAACAGAACAAAACAAAACCCCTTGAATTAAAAAAAAAAAAACCTTAAATGACTTTAGAAATATTGAGAATAACTGGGTATATTTTCTTGGTTTTAAAAATTTTATCTCAGCCAGGTTTTGGTGGTGTGTGCCTTTAATCCTAGCACTTGGGAGACAGAGGCAGGTGGATCTCTGTGAGTTCGAGTTCTACAGAGTGAGTTCCAGGACAGCCAGAGTTACAACAGAGAAACCCTGTCTCGAAAAAACTAAAACAACAACAAGAAAAAAAATTATCTCAATGCTGACAACAACAACAAAAAAAAAATTAATGTGTAGTCTGCTTACTAGAAACAGTTGTGAATGGTTTGTAGGCTTCAAGAGCTGAGTCCAGACCCCAGCAAGAGTAAAGGCCTGAGTTGAACACCCACTACATGTGTTCTCTCTATGAAGAGCACGCTTGCATCAGCTTGAGTCTGTCAAGCCCTAAGCTTTGCTCAGAGGAGAGTCCCAGGATCCTTGCTGGCCCTGGCTTCACTAGGACTGTGTCACCGATAGAGAATCCCAAGGACGGGCATTTTCTGTGCTAACCCTGTCACATCATTCTCTCCTCCAGCTTGGTAGGTGGCTTCTTTCCCAAGAAAAAGTCTCACTCAATTTGGGAAGATGTTCTTATTGCTGAGGGCCTCAACCAAACTTTAAAAAAAGAAATACCAATTCGTAGACAAAGAATGGGGTTCATGTGGCTCAGAAGTGCCCTCAAGTATAAAACGGGTATTAACAGGTTGCTAGGAAGTGTGAGTGCTCACACTAGGAGGGAGCTCAGCGTTTAGTAGGTCCTGAATGCATGCCTGCTTTTATTCCTTCTTATCATTACAACTGTTACCGTCATTTGTTACTGGAACTAGTTCTTCGAAGTGGTATTATTTTAATTAAATTTTTAAAGTTATTAGTAGTAAAAGGACATATTGTATGGGAAACTTCAATTTTAGAGCAAAGTGTGGTACAATTTTATAAAGCTTAATGATTTAAAAACAATTTCTGTCGACACAGTGTATTTCATAGACTACAGCTAAGAAGTGGGTTTTCTCAAGAACGGAAGAAAAATAATTTAGACAGTTCATTGCATCTGAATATAAAGAGTCATTTTTGTTTGTTTTTTGTTTTTTGTTTTTCCCTTTCTGGTGGCTTCGAAGGTCTACGACAATACATTTAAAACAATAAGTTGTTTCATTTATCATGGAGAAAAGTAAATCCTCCATAGACCCTTTCTGCCACACTTGGGCGGGGTAGTGTGTGTTCTAAGGTTCCCAGCGTTTCATTTCGTGGAGGTGAATGTGAAATGGTTCCAGTGAGCTGGAACAGAGAGCACGCTGTGAAAGGCCTTGGGGCTCCTGAGACAGAAGAGCAGGGGACGTGGGAGTGAGCTTGGCCTGGACTCAGAGTTTAGGGCTGGGAGGAGCAGCTTAAAGGGAGAATGGCAGTTGGCCTGGGAAGATGGCACACTCTTACGGCCCAAGCCAGGGAAGCCAAGAGACAAGCCATGGAGATTTATGGGAAACTATCTGCAGCTTCTTTATCATTACACAGACAACTCTGTTATCTATGCTAATAGGAGATGGGAAGGCCCAAGCCTGCAGATGACACAGATAAAGCCTCATTTTCACTATTAATTTCAACTTCATTCTCTGTTACACTTCCCCTCCTCCTGTGTGCTGGAAGCGGCAGGATTTGCTCATGTCTGCCTTTCATTGGCATCTCTGCTGCCGGGCTCGGGTGGGGGACAGGAGAGATGGGAGAGGCAGAGCAGCTACAGTGGTAGAGGGTAAAGAAGAAAAGGAGAGGTGAGGTCCTGGAAACATTAGGTTTCGGTGGTACCTACCAGACAAGCAGAGGGTAGCTAAGCTGAGAAGGGTCAGCTGTACCATCTACATTGGGAAATGTAAAGCTTTGGAGATGAGTATCTTCTTTTACTTACAAGGATTTCCATGTGCCCAGATCCCATGTGGAGAATGTGGCTTTCCTTCCTTCCAGAACAGGAAGTTAGACAGAATGGTAGGCTTGAAATCTGTATACAACGTTATCCTCAAGGATTGAGTTGGATTGGGCCGTCATCTTCTATACAAATAATGGATTTGTTTGTTTATTCTTTAGTTCTGAAGATGTAGACCTTAAATTGATCTAAAACTACTTAAAAATAATCCCTGAGTTACACAATTCAAGTATATATGCTTTACTGAAAAGTCTCTTTCTTGCTCACCTATTTGTTCCTGTATCTTTCCAAAGATACCTTGGGTTTACTGAAGTAGATACATCTTGTCATTTTTCTCTGTGTTAGTACAAGGGTATAAGGCCTTGGTCTCCTGTGGCACCAGCCTGCAGGAAGGTGCTATGCCTTTTTAGCTTTCTTTGTATATGGAATTCAGAGTTCCCTGTTGGGTGAGCTCTGGGGTGACACTGGGACTCAGTAGTGATAGGCACAATGCCTCCTCCATGAGAGTTCTTCCTTCCTGGAATCAACTTCAGACATCAAAAGAGGCCCAGTGATTGTGAGCGTCAACATGACAGAGAAAGCTGGGGTGCCGTTGGAGAGCATGAGAGGAGAGTCAGATTTGGGTTGGGTCCTCCCAGAAGAAATTTTACTTCAGCTAAAACTTGAAAGATAAATCGAAGTTCTCAGTGTGTGGAGCTAGACAAGGTAGAGTTGGAGGAAACAGTGAAAGCACAAGAGAATATAGAATGTTCCAAAAACCTAAAGGTTTCCTTGCCAGAGCAGAGAGGAGTGTCAGTTTTCCCACCAGTAAGACCTTTTGAGCCAGGCACCGCTTTGTGACCCCGACATGTGCGTTATAAGATGTATAGCAGTGCCCGCTGCTCATTGGCTTCCAGGAGTTGCCCGTTGTGCCTCCAGATGTGGACAACCAAAATATCTCTACATGCCCCCCAGGGAGGCAGAGTCACCTGATAGAGAGTCACTAGAATAAAGTGAGGCTGGAGAAATAAGAACACGAGAAAGCAATGAGAGAAAAAATTCAGGGGTACTTTGCTACTATTCCATGCCTTGGGCCTACAGCCCATAGACAAGTCAGTCTTATCAACGGCCCAACAGGTCAGATGGGCTGTGGCTTTTAGCAGTGCTGTGGCTAAGTTGAAGAGTCTAAGAGAGAGAAGGCCTGGTCTCTCCAGGAACCTCCAAAGTCTCCCAGGCTGTGAGTCTATCTGTAGTCGGCAGGGACAACAGTGGGGTGCAGGTCCTTGTTCTGACCGACCCAGCCCTCCTTCACTGTGGAGAGAGGAAGATACCAAAGCACCGGATTCTCATAGTGATGGTATTTCTTCTTCAGCAGCCCCTGGTGTCGGAAGCTCCCTGGCAAAGCATTTGGATTTCAGTTTATATTGAAAGTCAGGGTGGAAATACAACTGGCGTTCTCTGCAGTTTGATTACCCGTGGGATATGCCTGAAATGGGGATGAACACAATGGGAACAGAGCAGCTCGCTTCAAGATCTTCATGCTAAGGATGGGGAAGCGTGGAGGGCAGGCCCAGGCCTAGCTCTAGAAGGCTTCTGGCGTGTATGTCACGTGCTTGCAGCATCATCTAGGGCTATAGGGCCATGTTGACCCCTTCAGCTACCAGCTGGAGGAGCCTGTAGTCTCTGCTGCAGAGCTGATGAGGGAAGTTAGGTAGGCTAGTTTCTCCATGCTTCTCTGTAAATCACATTCCTGTCCTCTAGCTGACTTTCGTTTGTGATGTTTGGCCTCATCCCTGACATCCTTCTGAGTGGACATCCAGTGATAGCAGCCAACACGGCGAGACCTGGTCCTAATCAAATCCCTTTTATCTGAGGACCTCACACCCCAAGCAGTCTAGTGTTCACATCTGGGGAAACCGGTCATTCAGGGACTTGAGCAGTCAGATGCAGCTGTCATGGAAACAGAAGGTGTTAGCCAATAGCTTGGACCTTTGCTGAGCATTGTAGAAGTCGAATGGCAAGGCCAGACTTCTGTGTGTCTTGCTTCAGTGTCCTGTAATGATGGTCTCCCTGATGGGAGGACTGGCCTGTCTTTTTCTTCCTGTGTCCTGTGGCAGGGCTCAGACTGGCTCCCTCTGCCAGATGGACCTGAGTTTGGAGCCTAAGACACTGGAATTAACGGTGAGAACTTGGGAAGCCCTTCCTGCAAGTGAGCCTAGGCCTAGGCTTAGGATCCTAAGCAGCTGAGGGCTTAACCTGGCCCACTCAGTTCCTGCAAGGAGAGCTGGGATTCCCCTGTGGATAGAGCATTTGTTTTCATGTAGAAGCTTTATTATTCTATTTTTTTTATTTTTATTTTTAACACAATTCCACCCGCCGATTTTAAGGGATCTGGTGCTTAATGAAAAGAAGGAAACTGAATGCTGGCAGGGCAGGACCGAACTGCAGGTACCAGGTCACGATCATCTGGAAGACGCAAATGAGTCAAAGATGGGCTCTTGAACATACAAGTGCTTATATAGATATTGTACTGACTTCTCCAAAGCAGATTATGAGTTTGTGGACATGATGGTACGAGGACACTGATGACACTCTCAGCAGGGAGCAATGTGACCTGCCCCAGCACTCCAATAGGTCATAGAGTCCAGGGCTAGGTAAGCAGGTGGTGGTTGGGACACATGCCCTTACCAAGATGATATCCAGTTCTGTTAAAATATATATTGATGAGGACTGGGGATACAGCTCAGGATAGAACACCTGCCTAGTGTGCACAGGTTTCAATTCCCAGGCCCCTAGCCCCAGGTACTGGCCTCAAAGCGACAAGTCCTGCCTGAGGCCACTGCTGTGAGGTTCCCAGAGGGGTCATGTTTGTGTAGACAGAATAGGACGGGGCATCGTGGGGGCTGTGGGTGGCAATGTAAAGTTTGGGTTTAGTGAGTCTAGAGTTTCAGGTCTAGAGGCTAAAAAAGGCAGGAGATGGCTGGTGCTGGAGTTTCTGTGATGGCGTGAATGTATTTAAAGCCACCAAACTGTGCACTTAAAAATAGCTGCAGTGGTTAATGCTATGCTGTGTACGTTTCACCACACACAGAGAGTTCATTGGCATGACAGCCTTGGGAGTTTCATGCAGCATTATTTAAATTTTGACTCAACTATTTCCCAGCTGTGTGTTAATTTCAGATTTAATTTCCTCATTTTGAGAATGGAATAATAGTTCCTCTCAGAGTTGCTGTAAAAATAAATGAGATGGTATCTAGCATCCTATAGGCACTCAGTAACGTAAGCTGTGGTTATGGACAGCTTATTTTTGCCACATACCCAGGTCCTCTTTTTTGTCTTATCTGAGCTGCCATTGCCGGGGGACAGATCGTATCCGTGTTGTTTCAGGAATGGGCCAGGACACTGACTGAGTACCAGAGACTGGCCCAATGTGAGTATTGTCACTGGATCCTTATGATCACCCCGGGAGGCAAATCTCGTCTTAGCTGAATTTTAGAGACTGGGAGCCAAGGGGTTGACTCATTTACCTAAATGGTTCAGCTGAGAAATAGGGGAGTTGGGATTTGAACCCTGAGGCCAGCTGATTCCAGAGCCTGTACCGTAATCAGTGCCATAATGTCCCTCATTCTTGGAACAGTGTGGGACTGAGGTGAGGCAAAAAGCACACTGAAGATTCACTAGGAGGTGCCCATGTGAGCTTCTGCAGGCACAGAGCAAGCACCTGGACACCCGGCTTGCCTTACCTAGCCCAGCCCTGTCAGGGGATCATGTTCTTTCTGCAGAATGGTGCAGAGGGAATAGCTGTGCGTCCCCTTTGCCTCTGTTAGACCCACAACATCCCATCAGTGATGGGCTTTCTCATCCCAAGGCCCCAGCTTTGGGCTTGTGTGGTCAGAGCACTGGCCCCAGGGAAGCACAGGAGCTGATGCAAACTGTTCCCTTTTAGAAGAAGGTGTTAGCAAAGATGGTTGCCAAGCAACTCCAGTGGCATCTATCTACAGTGATGCTGTCTCTCTTTTTTCCCCCTTTTGAACATCTTCTAGGCTGCTGTTCAGTTTGTGCTTGACGTTGGAATTGTTAGTGTTTTCATGAAGGGAGTGTTCCCTTGGATGACCGAGTGCAGATAGCTTTTCAATACCTGCCACATTCAAGGTGTCCTTTTGATGGTGATATGCCTGCTAAGTGGGTGTGAAAGTCCTTTGCCTCCTGCAGCCGCTGGATGCCCTAGCTGTTGCTGGCTCTGAAGGGCAGTGAGAAAGAAGGTTCTTTGGGCTAGAGTGGCTGAGAAAGACACAGAATGCATCTCCCACATGAGGACGGGGCAAGGTGGCCATGTTCAGCTCTGTCACTCTAGATTTCATCCGCTCTTCGTTAGCCACTTGAGCGTTGTGTATGTGATGCTCTTTTTGGCCCCGGAGATGCTGTTCTTTCCTCCACCTTGCCCTCATTTCAGAGACCAGACATCTTTAGTATGTGATTTTTCTTCAGTACTTCGCCATTTCTGCAGTCCCCACCTCCAGGTGGGATTTTAAGTGCCCCAGCCTGCTGACTGGTGGTCTGATTTTATTTTTCATTTTCCTGATAAAGGTGAGGGTACTGTTTATAGTATCATGTCCCAGACTAGGAGGAAGGAATTGAGCCATTGGAAAGTGCCACTGGTCACCTTGGGGGTAAGGATAGCCCTCTGTTTCCTACCTATGAACAAAAGTCCTGTTGAACACATCCCCATCCTCCAGCGCATCCCCCAAGGTTTCCCATATCCCGTTGTGTTCTTCCTTTTCATCCTTTGCAGAAGCAGGACAAGACCCAAACAGGACGTGTGCACAGATGAATGCTGCCACTTCCTTGTGACTGACACGAAGGACTAAGTGGCAAAGACAGGTCCAGAATTAAAAAAAAAAAAAAAAAACCCCACAAAAAAACAGGTCTGAGTAGATTAAGGATCTCGCTGGTCTCCAAATGGAGTTACTGGGAAATTCTGTAAATCAGATGTGTCTAACCTGTGGCCCATGGTCCCAGTGCATCCCAGGAAGCCATAAATACAGCTCAGCAAGTTTGTAGATGGCAATGTCGCATCACAGATCAGAAGGTTGAACATGCCTGCTTTAAACGGGACATCCTGAGAGCTGTGAAGACCATGTTTCCTTTAGGGGTGTTTGCAGCATGTCTTCTGTTGCCTGCTCTTCATGTGGCTCCTTGCTGTCTGTGGACCCTGTACCCTGCTCAACCCTTACCATTCCCTCTGTGGAGGAGACTACTGTGTGTCACCAACCCCAGCTTCTCAGCAGAGTGCTCATTCTCTGTCCCTGGAGGTTGGTCCCTCTCAAGTGTTTCTGTGGACCCCCACACTCCCCCCACTCAAAAGCTAGAGCAGATGCGTGCTCTCCCTGATTGTTTTTAGAAGTCTCCTGCCTGGTGTCTGCCTCTTATTCTGAGAACAGTCTGGCTTCCACTCCCTGGCCTCCATCCTATTCTCCATACCCAGACTTTTATCTAGCTTAGTATTTAGTCTCCCTGTCTCCCCTTTCCTGCGTACCACTTTAAAATTAATCCCCCCCCCCATTTACATTTATCAGGTGTTCAATAAATGAACATTTCTCATTGCTTTGCTGTTGATGGCCAAAGATACCACAGCCCTCTGGGTCCTGTGCTTAGTTCCTTCTTAACCCAGCAGGTAAACTGCCCCTCACAGGCCTTGGGCAGTCATCCTCCTTCCTCCTCTGTTTCTGCCTCTGCCTCTAATACGTTCCCTGGTACTCACCCACCCCCTCACTGCCGGGACCAGCCTGTGCCTGGAGGTATCTTCCCAGCCCCCTGGGCTATAGAGCCTGTATGTCCGCCTGTTCACTGCTCTAGGCTGTATCTACCATGCATTTGGGCTCTCTTACAATTCCTTCCACCTTTACATGGGTGCTGGAAATCAAACTCAGGTCACCAGACTTTAATGGCAAGTACCTTACCCACTGAATAATCTTGCTAGTGCCAGGAAGTCCCTCTTTAAATATTCAGAGGTTTCCCCAACTCTGCATCTTCCAACACAATGTGAACATTAGTGTTTCTCACACAGAAAAAGATGGAATGTCATCATGGCCACCTGTGTATATGCCAGGTAGAATAAAGCAGTGTTCCGAATTGTGTCTTGTTTCATTGTAAAGATACATATCTATTTATAAATGTATCCATACATTTCTGGTAAAGAATATATAAGTATTTCTGAAACATTCTAAAATAAGTCTTAAACCTTATGACACTTTACCTCTAAGTGTTTGTGGCTTGTGCCGCATCATGACTGTTTTCTTGAGCTAACACACCTGAGTTTTCATAGCTTCATCTTATACAAAATATGCTCTACATTGCAAAGATGGGCTTTCCTTCTGCAGTGAGCACGTCACTGTGTGGAGACCGATCTGGCACTCGGTGAAATCTCTCTTCCATAGCAGAGAATTTCCGGAAGCCCCCTAAAGCATCCATCAGTGGTCCTTGCTTAGAGTTATCATTTCTTCACAGGGGAGCAGGATGATCATTTACGGATTCGGTCTTTCTGACCTACTTTTTCTGGCCAGCATCCTTCTATAAAGAAGACTTCTTTCTGAGAACAGAAAGGAACCACTCTTTTAAATTCCTCTTAAAAGGCAGAGTAAGGGCTTTCCCTTTAATTACCAACTTTCAGAGCCTGGGGTTGAACACCATGATTCTTAACCTGTGGGGAGAGTAAGGACAAGGGTTGGTGTGCTGGCATTTCAAGAGTATGTGTCGTGAAAACATAATCATTGTGGAAGCTCAGAGTCAGGGGGAGCTCCAGGAAGGGCAGTGCCAGCCAGTCTTGGTTGCTGGATCCTGAGTTTTAAAACATTGAGAAGCGTTATCCCACACACTTGAAGGACCCTCTGCTTTAATTTGGGGAAAGAAGAAGATAATTACACTTCAAATAATCTGGTTCTCGCCTTCTGGCCGGAGTATTTAACCTGGGTTAGGGGAACCACAGAGTCAAATTGCAGACACAGGTGAGCGATGTGCCTGAGTGTTAGGAAGCCAGGGTGCTTCCTGTATCAGTGGCTTCTCAGGAAACCACCGAGCACCCAGGATGTGGGTGACACAGGGCTGGGCCCTATGTAGGGTGTGACAAGGAAACAGCCTCGGCCACTGCCCTTCAGGAACTCACCATGCAGCTCACTGGGATCCTGACACTGCACAGAGGAGGAAGTGGGGCTCGAGATCTCCAGTGACAAAGAAAGGAAAAGACTTCCGTCTGTGGTCGGCAAGACCTGGGACTTAAGGCTGGAGCTGTTTGCGTGTGCCTGGAGCATAGTAAAGGGTGTGTTGTAGAGACCAGATTCAAGTTGGAAGGAAAGGAGGAAGGAGGAAATAAAGAAGGAAGGAGGGAGAGAAGGAAAGAAGGAAGGCAGGAAGGCAGGCAGGCAGGCAGGAAGGCAGGCAGGCAGGCAGGAAGGCAGGAAGGCAGGCAGGCAGGCAGGCAGGCAGGCAGGCAGGTTGAACACTAGATAGAGACAATAAAAATGGCTAGAACAAGAGAGCAGAGTGTTCCCAGGAACAGGTGCAAAGGCCTTTGGAGAGGTGTGACTCCCCTAGGAAGCTGCTGTTGGAAAAAGAAGTCATGTTGAAATTCCCTCATGACCAGACAGAAACCACAGCTTCATCCATGCGATGGACCACTGCAGAATCTCTGGGAGGCTCAAGGAAGCAACCTCCTTTTTCTTGGTTCAGTAATATTAATATACATCTTGCTTTCTGTTTGGGAACTGATCTCTCTGTCTCTCTCGTCTCTATCACACACTCACACACACACACACTCACACACACACACACTCACACACACACACACTCGCACACACACACACACACACTCACACACACACACACACACACACAGACATGCAATTTAAGGTTTTTACATTCATTACTATCAATAGTATCTTAATGACTATTTAGCAACCTCCTCTAAAAAGTTGCTAATTACAAATTTCACTGATGAAATGCTGATTAGCATACAATTTATCAATAATAAAATGTTTTAAACTGTTATACACATCACTGCATCCAGGGCTTTTTTTCTTTTTTCTGAATTCTTGACCCTGTATCTCAAGCTCTCGGTGTGGACTCAGAGCTGAGGTTAGATACTACCCTATTAAAAAGTTCATAATAAAAATACAGGGTGAACAACTTCTTGGGCAGTAGTCAGCCACACAGGCCCTTTGGCACTATCCAACCTGTATCCTGTTTTTATAAATCGAATTTTATTGCAGATCTTTGGATGTAGATGCTTGCTAGAGTGCTTGCCTAGCATGAATAAAGCCCCAGGTTGAGTCGCCAGCAAGGAATAAAACCAGGCTTGGTGACAGGACACATGCCTGAAGTCCTAGCACTTGGGAGGCACAAGCAGGAGGATCATAAGTTCAAGGCCATCCTGGGTTACATATCAAGTTTGAGGCCAGCCTGGGCTGCTACATGAGATCTTGTCAAAAGAGGGCATGGGTTATTGGACTAGAGCCACAGTTGTTCACTTATGTATAGTCTGGGGTTGCTTTTGCACTACTAGGGCTGAGCATAGTAAATGACCCCAAGGCCTTAAAAAAATTACTAATAACACTACCTGTTTCTAGAGAGTTACTAACCCCTGCTCAGCATATTCATAGTAGTACAGCATACCAAGATAAATAAGAAATAATAAGTTGTGATTTTTTAATGCATAAATTATAGGCTTATATCATATAACTTTTAATTACTTAATGTACTACTGCAGGGCACTGAGAGCCTGAGCTTTGGACGCCAAAATAAATGAAGCTGTCACTATTAGGCAGCTGATGGTACCGGATTGGAGGGAGAGCCACAATAAGAAAGACTGTCATTACTTCAAGTTGTGGTCTAATTGTCCATAGAAATCAGAAGAAAGCAATTTTGAGGTTAGTTTTCATAGGATTCTTTTTCCCTCTTAGGGTCTGGGGTTTGTTTTGTTTTTTCTTTTTTCAAAGAAGTTTCCCCAGAACTAATTTAAAAGCTCAAAACAGCATTTTGTGAGCATCTGTCTAGAGCCCATTTAGTCCCGTCCCGTGCAGCCTGCCGCCCAGCCGCTCGCAGGATGCCGGCAGATGTTCTGTGTCCGGAGAAAGGCGCCCTTCCTGGCGCTGGCCCCGAGCTGCGGAGAGGTGGCCCACCAGTTGCGCTTCGCCGGGGTTTTCCTTGCCGCCATTTCCTGCTGGTCGCCTCTGAATGGATTCCAGATGGTCAGAAAAAGACTTCTTGGCACGGGGAGAGAGGACCCGTCTCCAGCGCTTTGTGGGAGAGGATTTATAACAGGATGGCCGTTCATGCCTACCGAGAATGGGCTTGGCTGCCGCAGGCCTGCGGGGGGATCCGGCTGCCTGTGGAGCACAGGGCTGCAGGAGGAAGGCCCTGGGGACCAGTCGGGATCAGCCTGGGCAGTGCGTCCCTGAGGTGAGGTTCTGGTGTGGAAAGGCTCCTGTTATTGTCCCCACAGGGACGTTTCACCTAGTTTCTCCTTGTCTTACCTTCTTGTTCTTTTGTCACTGTATAATAGAATGCACTTAGCTTTTAAACTTAAAAAATACACATAGGGGAAAGTTTACTATTTTAACCATTCTAAACCATCCGGTTCAGTGGCACTGAACACGCATACAGGGTTGTGTGACCCTGCCTCCAATCCATTTCTAGAACTTCAGCGAAGTCCAGAACAGAAACCCTGTGTCGGTTAACCAGCAGCTCCCCGCCTCCCTCCCTGACGCTGCTTCTGTGTCTGTGGGCTGGTCTGTGCCGGGCCCCTGGTGGAAAGGGACTCACTTAGCAGTGCTCCCTTTGACTGGCTTGTTTCCCTTAGCAGAGTGATTCTGTGGTCCATCAGTGTTGAAGACAAGGTTGGAACTGCCTTCCTTTTAAGGCTGAACGTGATTCTGTTGCATGTGCGTACTACCGTTTTGTTTATCCACACATTTGTCGTACTGAAATTTGAGTTTGTTTCCCTGTTTTTTGTTTTGTTTAAGTTTTTTTTTTGGCCATTGTTTTGGCCATTGTGCAGGATGCTGCTCTGATCGTAGGTGTACTCCAGGACTGGGGACATGGAAAGAGCCTGTTTGTGAGGGATCACCTTAGCCCTTCAGGCAGCACAGCACAGGGCCCCCTCTTTCTCCATCAGAGCTGACAGGAATGGAACACAGGCTCATAGGAAGATCATTTGCAGGCAGGCCTGCTGGGGTTCAGATAAAGCTGACATTCCACGTGCTGGGCTGTGCACATTGAACCCACAGAGGGGCCACCTTCTCCAAATATGCTCAGAGATGCTTTCTTGTCCCTCAGAGTCCAGATAGCACTGAGACCTGGGAGGCCACTGGTGCTCTTGCTTTCCGAGGAGGACAGGTCAGGAAGCCTGAACTAACGGGTGGAGATTCTAGAATGGGGCCGTGAGATAGCTCAGCTGGTAGAGGAGTTTGGCATGAGGAGTTTGGATGACCTGAGTTAGGCTCTCGGAATCCACGATAAAAGGAAGCGATCACTGAGAGTTGTCTTTGGATCTCATGAGACCCACAAACATGCACACACATCGTATACACCATACATAATAATGACAACATTTAGAAAATTTAAATCAGGGCCTCCCTCTGTCAGAAAGCATGATGCAAGATGGCCATGGGTCATTTGAGGGAGGCCAGGTGATCTATCTCTGGGTCATATTGAAAGGTCCTTGCTACCATAGAGGCTGTTGGGAAGAGGATGCCAAGAACCAGCAAAATTCCTGGGAGAGGAGAGCGAGGCAGGGCCAAGCCTCTGGGGACAGATGTGGACAGATGACTCTTCAGGCCTAGATCAGGAAGGCGGTAGGACTTCCCAGAGAACAAGACTGGCGCTGGCACAGCAAACAGAAAGAATTGAGGAAGCACCTCAGGAAATGTTGATAAAGGGACTGGCAGTGGCTTTTCTAACCAGTGGTGACAGAAAGAGAAGGAGAAAAAGGTGGTAGTGCTTTATTAATAAAAGTATTAACAATGATGGTGTGTCAAGTCCGACATTGGGCCACAATAGGGTGTGTGTGTGTGTTGGGGACAGAACAGCCATTCTTGACTAAGTCTGAGAACCACTCAGATTTCATGGTAATTTGTAGAGGTAGGAAGGTGTATGCTGTGTGCGCACACTTTTTCCACTGACAGGGACAGGTCTTTTGCTGGTTGCAAATGACTCCCTTGCACTTAAAAATGTGAGCATGTGTGTGTGCGTATGTATGTATATGCATATATGTATGTATGTGTATGCATGTGTTCTATGTATGTATGTGTATGCATGTGTTCTATGTATGTATGTATGTGTATGCATGTGTTCTATGTATGTATGTATGTGTATGCATGTGTTCTATGTATGTATGTATGTATGTGTATGCATGTGTTCTATGTATGCATGTATGTGTATGCATGTGTTTAAAGAAACTTGTAGCTTGTACACAGTCAAGTGGAAAGGGGATTGACAAGCAAATTCATTTATTTTTTAAAAAGTTAAACTTATTTTTATGTATGTATATATGTATACACACACACACACATACACACACACACACACACACACACACACACACACATGCACTTACCTGTCTGTCTGTGCTCATAGGAGTGTAGTGGCTGTGGAGGCCAGAAGAGGGTGTCAGATCTCCTAGAACTGGAATTACAGGTGGTTATGTGTCTTTTGATTTGGGTGCTAGTACGATATGAACTGAACCTTCATCGAGAGCAGCAAGTACTATCCTGTAAAGGAAATATTAATATCTGTGATGGTTCAATAAAGAGCAAGGACAACTCTCAGAGATGCAATACTTGGACGGCTTAGGCAAAGTCTCACAAGGCTCCTCTCTGCTTTTGCTCCTAGGTCCTTTATCTAATCAAAAACTCCCTCCTCCCCCTACACTGGCCTTAATTATACAACCGAATAGAACCTAACACTCCTCAGGGTCTGCCAGCTGACTTTTTGCTAAAAGGCATGTGTCTTAGCTGAGGAAATCCTGAGTCTTCTCTGGTCTCCTGGCTGCATGATGCATAAGGGCTATAAGGATCCTTCATCTGCATTAATATAAACAAATGGCCTGTTTATATGGAGATCTTAGCAGGCTACATCCATTGCTTTTAGCACAGAGGTGTGAACAGGTGCAGGAAGCAAGTCTTTACAGAGTGAAGCAAGCTGCAAGGCACCAGGAAGCTCCCTTCCCCCATACAGCGCAGAAAGCACGTGCACAGGAGCACCATTCCATAAAGACAGAGTGTATAACTATAAAATACCTAATTCAGATATTCCACTACACTGTCCCTTTCTTTTCTTAATACAAAATGTTTAAATATACGATTCTTTAATTGTGGTAGAAAACACCTGTCAACGAAAGAAGACGAAAATTAGCGCATACAACGGCTGCTAGCGTTAGACTCAGCCAATCACTAGTTACTCCTCTAACCGCTGCGGCCAAATACCTGGCAGAAACAGCTTGGTGAAGTGGTGATTCTGTTTCATGGTTTAACTCCCAGGCTCTTGAGTAGATTATGTGATTGTAGGGACATGTGGAAGAAGAGAGTAGGGCAAACAGACACGCTACGTCTCCCTCATTACATACTCTGCTAAATAGATCCCTCCCCCTGCCTTCCAGGACCTCCTAATAGTGCCATCATGCTATGAATCCTCTTAGTGATTGGTTCATTCATTAGGTTGGAGCCATGAGGTACTAACCATCTCTGGTCTCTCCTCACAGACACACCCAGAAGTGTACTGCTTTAGTTTTTGGTGATTCTAATGCTGACAGTCAAGATTACCTGTGTTGGTGAGGTTTATGTTTCTAACATTTATTATGTTTATAATAATTGTTTCGTACATTGTTGGGGTACAAGTAATGGTAGTTTGTAGTATCTTCAGGTGTTGGCGTTATGTAAATCTGTGATTTAAGATGGTTGCTTCCTCATGATCTGCACCTGCTCACTGCTCTCTGGCAGAGCCACTGTGGAAGAGCAAAGTTGCTGTGAAAGAATTCTTGTAGTTCCTCTCTCCCACAGTGTCTGGTAACAAGGAGAGAACACTCCTCTGAGGCCTTGAGTTCCTCACCATAAAGGTGACACAGCTTGGCTGATAAAAGGTTGTGGGATGAGTCTAGGTTACAGGTTTCCTTCATTATGCAAATAGGCCTTTGGATGAGGGGCAGAGTCTTTGTATCAATAGAACTTGAGGATCTTCTGTATTCAAGAAAATCCAGGATCAGATGATCTGCGTTCCCCTGTCTAGTATGGTGCTTACCGTGACAAATGGCTCCCTCTATTGCATTTATGAAAATGTAGACTTGTCTTTCTTGCCGACTCACACAGTAGCTTACTGCTACAATCTGTCACAAGCCAGTATCGATTTTTTATATATGTCTTATACAGGGAATGATTTTATATTGTTTTGTTATGGTGAGTACCTTCCTTTCCAAGTTACTAAGTGTTATCATTTATGCATTCAATAATTTAACTAATGCGCTGTTGTTGGACGTATTGATTTTTCAGTTTTTCATTATTAAAAATTATACTGGAGTCAAATGAACATCCCTCTAGCTAAGTTTTTTCACACATTTGTATTTCTAGAGGGTAAATTCATAGAAGCAGAATGCTGAGTCCAGATTGTTATTTTGTTTTGTTTTGTTTTGTTTTTGTATACTCATTTCTAAATTGCCTTCTAGAAATATTGTTTCAACTAATAGCCCACCAGGAATATCATCTGAGGCCAGTAGCTTACCAAAGATTTTCAAATGTTCTGTGACTTGATAAATTCAAATGTTAACTTTGCTTTAGTTTGCCTGTGTGATCGCTGATGGGATTGGGCATCCTTCACACAAGTGTTGACCTCACGTGCGTTCTCTTGTGAGTTGCCTTTCTACAACTTTACCTTAGTTGTGAGTTGGTTAGTATATTCATTCTTCTTTGGTGGTTTTACAAATTCTCTGTGGGCTAATTTACCATACCTGTTAGACTAAAATCTTTAACGCTCTGACATGTTTATAGCGACCTGATCTTGACTAAAGGGCCCAAGTAGCTAAGAAAATAGAAACTCTGATTTGTAAGCTAGTAGCAGGAATTAGTGAATGCTAGCAAGGGCTCACCGTGTTAATAATTATGCCGTCAAGACAGTGCCAGTAATAAAAGCTGCCGTTTACTGAACAGCTATTTTCTCCCAGGTACCTCACAGACGTCAGCCTTTTGATCTTCCCACTGTGAACAGCTGCACAGACAGGAGCAGGCGAAAACTAATTGGCTGAGATTTTACAGCTAAGTCATGGCTCAGCCAATGTGGAACTTGGGTCTTTCATTCTGCCAGCCCACACACTCTTGCCTCTTCTCAGGGTTAATGGTAATTGTACCAGTCAAGTCTTCCTCAATACTAAGGATGTCACCCTGTCCCTGATTTCATCTATCCCTACATTTCTCATTGTTTTTGTTTTTGTTTTTGTTTGTTTCTGGACCTGTTCTCTAGGCATTGCAACTTAACACAGATTTTTAGGTGGTCCTAAGTGTGTTGTTGGACTGTTCTGTTACAAGGAAGACTAGGAAGTAATTGGGATATAGTTTTTCTCTCAGATGTGAGAATCAGAAGGAAAAACTCAGACACATAGTCAGTGATCCAGGGGCCAACCCCTGATTCTGTAACCTGTCAAGACATGGGATAAGTGGTCCTCAAAGATGCCCTTGGAGGGAACTTGCCCCCCAGTGCTGTCTCCGTGACACCTGGCTGATCACGGGACTCCCTTTTATGTATGTGTGCATTTTAATATTAGCTTTTATTGCCCCCAAAAGAAATCTGGTACCTAATACCAAAATCTCACCAGTATCCCACTAGGCTCTGGCAGTAGATTGTTCTGTTCTGGGCATTTCATGGAAATAGGCCTATATAATATATGGCCTCTTATGTATGGTTTCTTTCACTTAATAGTTTCAGGGTTCCTCTGAGTTGTAGTATATATCAGTGCTTTCTTCCTTTTTGTGAGTAAATAATATTCTATTGAAGGGTGTGTCACATCCTGTTTATCCATGCACCAAATGATGAACATTTGAGTTATGTACATCTTTGAGCTGTTTTGAATTGCAGTATAAAAATTTACACATATTTTTGTTCACTTTTGGGTGTAGATGTATGCTGTCGGTTTGCTATAACATCATAACTCTGACTTCTTGGGCAACTATCAAAAATGATTTTCCAAAGCAACTACCCCACTTTCCGTTCCCCCCAACAGTGAGTTTTCTACATCTTGCCGACATTTGTTATTGCCCATCTCTACATCATGGCCCTGGTGGGTGAGGAGTGGAGTCTCACTGTGACTTTGGTCTTCATTTTGCTGATAGTAGCCATGTTCACCACCTTTCATTGTGCCCACTGTCATGTATTCGAAGCCTTCTTTGGTGAAATCCTTTTTAAGTTCTTTGCCAGGTGGAGCTGTTTCTCTTTATCCATGATGTATTTATCCTGCTGTGCACTGTCTTCTTGAAGGCTCACTGAGGCACATGGGCTTTTCAGATCTGTGTCGTCCCAGTAGTCAAGCATTTCTTTTGTTGCTGGTGATTTTGGGATCGTGTCAAATTTGCACCTGTGTTCTCTTCTAAAGGTTTTATGAGTTCAGCGCGCACATTTCTGATTCACTTCGTATTGTTTTCGTATGTGGTGTGAAGCCCGGGCCTGGATCTGTTCTTTTCATGTGTCTGTCCACTTGTCCAACACTGTTGTTGAAGGTTGTTACTTTTCCTCAGTGGCAAGGTTTGCTTGAGGTCCCATCTGTCCCTCCGATCTCAGTAATGCAGTTCTGGTTGCTGTAGCCTCATAGAGAGTTTTGAGATTAGGAAATCCTTGCTCTCCAGTGTTGGGATCTTTCAAGGTTGTTTTGGCTTGAGCTAGTCCAAGACCCTCGAATCTGTAAGAATTTCAAGGATCGTTGTGTCAGTTTCTGAAAGAAAAAAAGGGGGGAGGACAGTTGAGATTCTAAGAAAGATATTGCTGTATCTGTGGGTCATCTGAGGTACTTGGGCTACTTAGTGGTCTTCCCATCACTGTGTTATCGGAAGTCCCCAACCTGTAAGATAGGCTCATGGTTTCAGAGGGCTCAATCTGTGCTCAGTTCACCCTGTCACTTTTGGGCCTGTGAAGAGGCCGTTAATCATGGGGCTGGGGGTGAGAGCATGTCAGAGGAAGCTACCTGTGGCAGCTAGGAGGGGACCTGGGTCCCAATATTCCCTGGCAGGGCACGACTCCCATCACCACCTCCTAGCAGTGCTCGGGTTACTTACATGGGCCTCTGAGGCGCCTTCAGGATCACACTGTGGGCCTTGACTTGACACTAGCACCTTCCACTCATGCACGGACATCAGAAGCTTGCACTCCTTCAGTTCCTCATTTTTGTCAGCTGTGTCTGCAGTTCCTACAGACAAGTCCACATGACTGGGGTTAAACTTATTTGTAAATGTGTGACGTTTACATTGCTGTGGCCAGCGGAGTCTTAATTTCATTTTCTGATTACTCATGACTAGAGCATAGAAGTACAGCTGGTTGTGTCATTACCTGCTAGACTTAGAATTTTTCTTCGTGTGTTCATTTGTAAGGTTTCCTCCACGAAAGACCCTGTTGTTTACACATAAAGGTGGTTTTACTTTTTTCTTTCCGGTTGCCCTGGTGAGAATCTCTAGTGCTACACTACACAGAAGTGGTGAGAGTGGACAACCTTGTCATAGTCCTGTTCTCAAAGAGAAAGCTGTCAGTCTCTTCCTCTGAAGTGTGATTTGCACTGTGGGCTTTTTATAATTCTTTTTCTCATGTGGAGAAAGCCCCTTCTGCTCTGAGTTTGTGGGTGTTCTTATCTTGAAGGTTGTTGGAGCCTGTCCTGTGCACTTTCTGCACCCATTCATACAGTTGTGTGGTTTTGTTCTTTATTCTATTAATTAGGTGCATTACTTAGATTGATTTTCTTAGGCTGAACCACTCCTTCAATGCCAGGATAAATTCTGTTTGTTGGTGCTTTCTGATCCTATTACTGAACTTGGGGTGGTAGAATTTGGTTGAGGATCTGTGTGCTGCACTTTCTTGGCTCATGATGTCTCTGGACTCAGAGCTGGAAAGTGCTTTGTGTGACTCACTCTTGATGAATAGAACGTGACAAAGTGACACCGTGTGACATCTGAGGCTGGGTCAGGGGGGTCTTTCAACCTCTTTCCCGGAACACTTGCCCTTGGGTTTCTTCCTTGGAATCTATCTGCTAGGCTGTAAGAAGCCTAAGCCACTTGAGGTACTGTGGCAACAGCACTGATCTTCCAGTGACAGCCAGTCACACTGGCCAGCCATGTGGATGGGCCTCTTAACACTTAGCCCAATAGACCTGTCATGTGACCTAAAGGAAGACTGCCCAGTGACATCTACTTGTACGACAGGAGAGGTTATGAGTTATGATTTTAAGTTACAAAGCATGGGGTTAGATTATTATTATTTTATTATATTATATTATGTTATATTATATTATATTATATTATATTATATTATATTATATTATAGTCACAAAGCATGAATCCATGGGCTTCAGCCATCCCTTAACTACCCTACCCCTTCCTATAGAATTCTGGGAGTAGGGAGAGGGGTATTTTTGTTCTCTCCTATCTCTAGCAAAGGCCTAGAAAATTTACCAAATGGCCAGAAGGCAGCAGTGAAAAGAAAGAGGAGCCTGGGGACTGGGACACCACACCTGGGTGACCACCTCTGATAGTTATAATTCCGTGGTTGTGACCAAGTCACCTAAGGGAACAACTTCAAGGGGAGGAGTGATTTGTTTGGGACTTTAGTCCTGAGACCCTGGGGACTGTGACGATGCAGGATAGCAATGAGGCTGCAGCCTGGGGCAGAGGCAGGCCGCCTCATAACAGAGCGGAATACTTTACTGCTCATCCATAAAAAGAAACGAAGTACTGGCACTTAAGGTTGCGCCAAAGCCGGGTGGTGGCGCACTCCTTTAATCCCAGCACTCAGGAGGCAGAGAGGCTAATCTCTGTGAGTTCAAGGCCAGCCTGGTGTACAGTGTGAGTTCCGGGACAGCCAAAGAAACCCTGTCTCAAAAACAAAAGAACCCACATTGTGCCAAGTGAAAGAAAGAAGCAGTCCCCTTACTGTGGATTTTGTTTCTGTGACTTGTTCAGAACAGGACATTGTATAGAGCCAGAAAATAGACTCACGTTTGTCAGTGTCTGGGCAAAGAGAGGAATTAGGAAGGATGGAACTTCTTTTGAGAATGGTGAAAACGTCCTGGAATTAGATGACGATGTTTACACATTGTGAGCTGTACACTCCCAAATGGTTCAAACGATGGCTTTGGGTTGCATGAATCTTACTTCAAAAATTTCCGTGACAAAGCTGTGCTCCACTCTTCTGTTCCCGCTATAGGGTAACAGCTGCATTGCTTTCCCACAGAGATGCTTTCCCAAGGCAGCAGGAGGGAGTGAGGGGGGGGGGGGCGTGGAGACTGGGTGCTTCCTGGAGAATCCTGACATGGCATGAAGAGTCTAGTCTTGGAGCAAAGCATTCTGACACATCTTGCATCCCAGCTAGGCAACCCCAGGCAAGCACACACAGTCTGTACTGTTTAAACCCCTTGGCAACTGGAGAGCTTTCTTTAATAAACACTTGTAGAGTGCTCATTATGTGCTATGCATTAGTGCTGGTCCATTTTGAAGCTGGAGAGCCAGGGAAACCTGAGGGGTAGGAAGTAGAATACTTGCTCCCAGGTCAGTGAGCCAGGCAGCCAGCCACTAGCTGGGCAGGGGTCTGCCTCCCAGGCATTCTGGCTCAGCATGTGGGTTCCTGTGCTCTGTGCCATGTACAGGCATACCTCCCATGTTGTTGTGGGGAAGCCAGTACAGTTAGACTCTGTGAAGCTTATGAACACCAAAGAGATACAGCACATGCAAGGCCCAGACTTCTCCTGCCGCAGATATTAGCAATTAGATTTACAGGAAAAACACCTGGGGCTCATCTTGCCTCTGTGAGTCATTTCACTCCCATCTTAAATGCCTCCCTTCTGGAGTTCACCAAGGAAATTAGGATTGAAGAAATCTTGTCCAGACTTTTCTACGCACACAGAAGGATATTCCCAGGAGGCTTCTGTGGGGGCTGAGTTGCCATCACTCTGTGGAGCCAGGGAATGGTGGAAAAAGGGACAAGTCCTGGGTTGCTTGTTATCACAGGTCAGGTCCACCTAGAAGGATGGGGCATGGGTCTAGGAAGACACATGCTTTGTATGTGGAAATGGGCCTGTGAATAAGATCCCATAGCAAACACACCCTGATTCCTTCTGGGGCTTCTGGTCCTAGAGAGAGAGCAAGCATTAGAGAGGTTTTTTGTTTGTTTGTTTGGAAGCCGTGTAGGGAAAAATTTTTAAGATAAATAAATAAATAAATACACACATAAATAAATAAATAAATAAATAAATAAACAAATAAATAAAAGGATAGAGCTGAAAGCAGAGTGTTTCGATTTGGAAAAGTTCACTAGAGAGCTGCGTGCTGGCCAGCTGAACCCTGGTGTACCCCGAGGTTAGACCTCAGGCCTCTCACCCTGGCAGGTCACAAGCCTGCACGCTTCCTCCTGCCTGGATCGTGTACAGCTCCACCCAAGCTCTTCTGCCTGCAGTGGCAGCTATCCACAGCTGTCTCATTCTCTAGAACCTGCTCAGCAGCCTTCCTATATTGGTCTCCCTTCTTTGGGGTACTGCTTTCGGCCTTACCATCGTCAGAGGGATTTTTCTAGTGCTCAGGTTGCTCATCTCTCTGGCCTATAGAGTCTCTTCACAGCGCCCCACGGTTTGCTGAGTGAAGGATATTTATGCCTTCCTGCCGCATTGTGTCTTATCCCTCCTGCGCCCCACCCGTGTCCTTGTCATCTGCACAGACTTCTTACGCTCTCTGCGTATCCCGCCATTTCTCGCTGCTGCCACGACCCTTTGCTTCTCATCCATGAAGGCCCAGTTCCACTGAGGTTTCCCGGACGCCACCCTCCCCTCCAGCCCTGTACAGAGTGTGTGGAGTGGGAGCGCATTCCAGGTGTGTGCGTTCTGTCACTTCCTGTAGCGGTACTCCTCTGTGTGTTCAGCAAGGATGACATGGAGGCATTTTCAGAGGTGCAAGCCCTGCCAGACCTCAGCAGAGGGAACCACCGCTGTGGCCAGCGCCAACCTGGACAGTGGAACCCTGAGCGTCTCAGCTCAGGTGTTTTAATTGATTCAGAACTCCTCAGGTATTCTACTGATAGCGTCTGCAGATCATTACCAATCAACATCCCCCGCATAAATCCAACCGCTGCAAACAATACACAACACCCTAGACCTAGGCTAAGCCCCTGACCCAACAGTGCATAAAACAATTTCAATCATAGCTGAAAATAAACTTCTGCAACAACTTTACCATCCACATGACCGTTCCTTCTCTTCCCCAGGGGCTCTGGGCTCCTTTGCACAGAACTTGTCTCATATCTACTCCCTTTCCTGGACTCCTGGGGTGTGCATAGGCGCTCAGGGTCGAGGAAGTGTATACTCTCTAAGGACCTCTGTCCCACATACAGGACTGGAGCTGGGGCTGCCGTTTCCGTGGTATGCCACAGTTCTTCCCAGCTTCTGGATATTCTGAGTAGAGATGGGGAGATTGTGGGGAAGAGTCATTCTGATTCTCCGCTGTGACTGCTGACAGCTGCCAATCTGTTGCCCCAGGTGGATAATGCAGGGGAGATCACTTGGCCTGCCAGGGAACTTGTGATAATCAGTGCCATCTGAAACCCTCCTTCAAAGGGAGGAACTGCTGGCATTCACATTCGTATGCCTGCGCCAATGGGAACCAGGGCCAGCAGTACCCTGGGCTGAGGTGTGGAAATCCCCCTGATAGATTTAATATTCTTGGGAGAGAAGTAAGACCATTAGGCAACCATCTTCCACTTCAGGCTTTAATTTTCAAGTGCATGAAATTCACAAAGTGTTTTTTTTTTTTTTTTTTTCCACTTCCATGCAACAGATTCCTAAAACTTCCTCTTGGTTGAGCCATTGCCCACAAACCCTGCCATTTGGTCTTTGTAAAAGGAAACCTCTGTATTTGTATCTAGGACACCCACAGCCAACTTATGTCATGTTGTTGGCTGGCTTTGTATGGGTGACTTCGAGAGGGATGCTTGCTTTCAGCAGAGATGTTCCTTTATGAAGGAACAGATCCCTCTGCCTTCCTGGTAGGAGTGGCAGAGGTTCCTAAGGGTCCCACTCATAAGGGAAAAGGAAGCAGCAGTACACCCCAGCCAGCTCTTCGCTTGGGCAAGTGGATTGACATTGGTTTATGGCTGGATTCTCAGAGGCCTGGTTGGTGAGTTGCCTGAGGATCCTGTTCAGATTAGTTCCGTATTACCCTGGGCTTCCGCTCCAGTGCCTGACGAGGAGAGTGATTAGTAGCCAAAGGAACTATGGTAGACAATGAGGCTTGCCAGCCTTGTTACTGGTCTCAGTGTATTGGGCACGGAACTCTTCCTGGAAGGACAAAGAGCAGTTTTATGCTCCCAGTTTCCAGCCTCTGTTCCCTGCCGGGATTTCACAGACCTGCAGATCTCCCTGCACCTTAAGTGACACTCTTGTGTGAATCCCAGGGGGGTGTGGCCTTGCCACAGCTGTTTCTCTCCAGATCCCCAAGGATATTAGCAAGTGCTCCCAGTGTGTGGAATTCTGGCTGAAAGTGAGTGGTTGGAATGCATTTTCCGTGGAACGGCTCCTGTCTGGTATCGGTATTTTCCTAACATCCTTTATGCAAATAGCAGAGAAAAGTAGGAAGTGGTAAAATGTCCAGTGTCATCTGCTCCTGGCAGCAGGCTCTGTTGAAATCTTTTTGATTTTCCTTCAAAAAGGGAGGAAAAAAGAAGAGAGAGAGGAAGGAAGGAAGACAGACAGCCGCCCTCGATGTGGCACTGGCAGACACAGCCAGGAGACCTGTGTTGTTTCTTGTCTGCTTCTTGGTGGGGAGGATTGGGCTGGAAAGCTGAACCATTATGGGCCTCTTGGTCACATATTGCTCTTTATTCTCTACCCTGCCAGAAGAAGTTATTGATTTACAAAGGACAGCATTCCTTTCCATCTTCTTTTCTGGAGGCTGGAGGGAAGCTGTTTTCTGTAGGAGAAGACTTGCTTCAGTCTCTGCAAAACACTGTGCAGCCCAACACTTATTTTTAGGTCCAGCTTCAGCGAGAGTAATTGCTCATGTGTGGTGCTGTTCTCTAGAGAGGCAGACATTTGGCAAAGGTCTGCAGGGTCTAGCGCCCCTCCCCGCTCCCTTCTCCCTCCCTCCTTCCTTCCCTCTCTCCTTCCTTTCCTCTCTCTTCATTCCTCTTCCTCCCTCGCTCCCTCCTGCTAAGGCTCAAACCCTGGGCCCTGTGTTTGACCTAAAGCAATCTATCCGGAATCCTAAAGTCCTTTGACCACCTGTCAGTTTTCCAGCTACTTGTCAGCTTCCTCCCATCATCCAATGCAGATTCTGGGAGGGGTGCATCTTTGTCAAGTGACTCTTTTCTCTACCTCTGTCTTTGGGGACTGGGGTCTGGGGTAGTGTCATTGGTTCAGGCACCCCTTTCCAATAATAGATAGGCATATCATTATGATATCAGGGCTTGATGGGTACATTCAAAAGAGTTCCTCGTTACTAAGTCTCAGGACAAGTAAGTGGTCAGAGACGGATGGATAGTCCCTGACTTTGACTCTTGTTTCAGTGGGTCTTCCTGAATTTCTGAACCTCCATTTCCATTTCATTTTTGAGACTTGGAAATATTTACCTCCTCCACACTCCATCCAAAAGGCACATTCCTTCCGTCCCCTCCAGCCCTCCAGGTCCAGAGCGCTGCCTTCTGGAGTGTCGCTGACCTCCTTTTGACTTAGCTTGGGGATGCACTGTTAGCTCCTTCCCTGTCCCCTCTCCGCTGCCAGGGGTGACTCAGATCACATCCTCTCGGAATGAGCTTGTTCTTAATACATTTCCCTGAGATCCACTCCCTGCCTGTCACTTTTAACACTTTCAGGAAGTGCTGAGGGCTTTGCTGTTATCCTGCCCTCTTAAAATGTTTGATAAGAAATAAGGATATGACTTGTTAAAGCTTGTGGTGGCTGGACTAAGAATGGACCTTATAGGCTCATCTATTTGAATGCTTATTCACCAGAGAGTAGATCTGTTTGAAAGGATTAGAAGGATTAGGAGGTGTGGCTTTGTTGGAAGAAGTGTGTCACCGGGGGTGGGCTTTGGGGTTTTCAAAGCCCATGCCATGTCCAGTTTCTCTCTGCCTGCGGGTCAGGACGTAACTCCCAGCTACTGCTTCAGTGCCTTGCATGCCGCCATTATAGTGGACTAAACCTCTGGAACTGTAAGCAAGCCACCAGTTAAATGCTTCCTTTTATACAAGTTGCCTTGTTCATGGTGAGGAGAAGATTATTTCTTCCAGGGACTTCTAGAACTGAGATGCAGATACAATGGGTTCTAAGTTGCACTAACATGTTCAACGTTGACTCATCCATCTCAAGCCTTTGGCCACGCTAGAAACTTTTAAATTATTATTATACATTTAAGTTAATATATATTGTTATATGACGGCGGGTTTCACTTGCCTGTTTTATTTTTGAGACAGGGTCTCACGCTAGAGCCCAGCCTGGTCTCCAGTTTAAGATTATCCTGCCTCAGCGCTGAGTGCAGGTGTGAGCCACTGTGCCTGCTTCCAATTATAACCTTTTGAAATGCGTACACATACAGTCCAGAAGGGCATGGCGTAGGCCAAGAAAAGCCCCACTGGGCTTGCGCAGACCTCAAACTGCTTTGCCCCTCTGTTCTGCATCTTGCTTACCCCTCAGCATCCCTCCTTTGCCTCCTTCTACCTTCTACCAGTGCTAATTGACTTTGGCCTTATCCCTTTAAATGTCACAGGCATGTTCCTTTGGTTTGGAAATCAAAATTGACTCAGCAATTCCTAGAGCCCACCTTGACCCCTAGGAAAACTGTCCCTAGGTTGGTAGCTGGATGGCTTCTGTCTTGCTGCTGCCCTTTTCTTCCTTGCTATAGCCTCTCTGCATGGCTCCATTATGAAGGGCTGCCTCAGATTTCGATGAGGAAGAGTACCTGTGTACTCTTCGGTACTAGTCAGAATAGTGTTCCGAGAGCCTGCCCTGTGCTTGGCACTCCCTGCAGTCAGTGGCAGGGGAGGGGCAAGCAGTTGCTCTCCTAGAAGACATGCGTAGCCTCACCCGATAATAGGAATAAAACTTTGAGTGATCACCATTCAGGAAAGCAGTTGGCCATTTGTACCTGTCGGGATGTTTGTTAGGATATCTGGCTGTGATGATTGTCCCTCTGGGAATGTAAACTGTGGAAATGAATCTATGTATGCACACAGGTTTGTAGACAAGGATTTTTAGTACTCTACTGTTGATAAAAGTGGAAAAGATGGGGCTAGAGAGATGGCTTAGCAGTTAAGAACACTGGCTGCTCCTCTAGAGGAGACAGGTTCAATTCCCAGCATCCACATGGTGGTACACAGCTATCCATGACTGAAGCTCCAGGGAATCCGATATCCTCCTCTGGGCTCCAAGGGCACCTGACACACACATAGTAAGCAACATATGTTTTAGCAAAATACCTACAGACATAAATTCAAACATATATAGATTTTTTTCAAGGTGGAAAAGCCTACAGGCCCAAAGAAAGAGACTAGTTAAACCAATGTGATTCACCTATTCAGTGATTCCCTGAACAGCCACGTGGAACTTTGTGTTCAAAAGGACATCTGTGGGCATCTGTGCTCCTTCCAGTGGGACTGAAGGTGGAGTGTATGAGACAGAGTCGTGCGGACATGGCTCAGGTTTAATGGTTTAAGCAGCGGGTGAATGATGGTGACATTAGAGGGGCGTGAGCAGCAGGTATCAGGGAGGGAAGAACTTGGGAGTTTTGTTGGAAGCAACTTGAGGTGAGCACAGGTAGCACACTTCACCTTCAACCCTAGGCAGTGAAGTCAGGCTGTCTGGGGTGGGGAACAGGAAGGGCAGAGCTGTGGCTTTGTGGGATGGCTGCTGCACAGGTGGTTTCTGGACCCTGTGCTCGTCCTTGGGACCAGTTGTGTTTTAGCACCACTGGGATGTTTTGGAAGGGTAATCAATCTGAGATGTCTCCTCTAGCCCAATGCTTAAGATATTTCCACAGCAAATTTTACTGTTCCCAACTCCGTGCTTTAATAGAGATGAGAGAGAAGTAACTTCTACTGCTTTGGGTCAGCTGTTGTCACGAAATAGGTCTTGATACTAAGTTAGGCAAAACTCAGGTATAGAACTTTACATTTCTGACCTGTAGGTAATTAACCATCTCTTCGCAGTCCTCAGTTGCTGTTCCCCAGGTTCAAACTCTTTCAAAACACTTGGAATTATTGTTCTGCATATTTCTTTAATTAAAGATAACCACCATTTCCTGCTCTTTGTAAACCTTGTAAAACATTGTGTTTTGTAATAAATAACTCTCTGTCACAAAAATGAAGGGCTCTTTCATGGAAAGATCCCCCTTTCCACCACACTGCCAGTACCTGGCCTTCCAATAGAATTTCATGGCAGTTTCTTATCACGCTGGTACTGGGGCTTGTGTGTTGATAACCATGTATCACAGCTGGAGCTTCTTGCTCCTATCACCGTGTGCCCTTCCGTAAGCAACTCTTAATTCTCTGGACTTTTGTCAGACTAATACAAGGGATATGAGGTCACAGACATTCCGCTGAGGTGCCTGTCTTTAGCTTCCCAGCAGCTCTGTTTTCAAGGATAGTTTGTATCTCCATGGCCTTCCTATGATTTAGGAGCTCAGATCAGCCTGGGTCTCTGCCTTCCTCCTTGCCCAGTGGCATTTACAATGTGTCCACCTATTCTCTAGAATCCAGAATGTTACAAGCATCCGCTGAGGCTGTTTACTTTATTCTGGTCGTTTATGGTTTTTTAACAGTTTGAATGCTAGTGGGATATTAGGAGAGAATAGAGAAAAGGTAACGTATCAGCCTGCCATGTTTATACTCAAATGCCTTAAACATTGTCCATGCTTCCTAGGCCATAGCCCTTGCAACACGAGTATCTTTCAAAAAATTATTTCGCTCACTTGTTGCTCAGCTCAGCCCACAGAATTGGGAATTAGAATTTAGGAAGCAACATTCCACAACAAATTGCTTTCCAGGCATTTTAAATCACCCAAGAGTTTTGAAGATCAATTTAGGAGACCTGCAGCATGTCCTGATATCCCCCCCCCCAGCCTCCCTGTCTTGTGATGAAACCATACAGCACTCACATTTCTCAGCTAAGTTGAAGCACAATCCTTTCTGCCACCAGGGTGGGGTCAGGGCAGCAAGCCCAAGCTCAATCACAGATGAGGTTTCGACAGTGTGCGGTTTACTCTCTTTTCCTCTCTGGGATGGCACCTCATTCTTCTTTGAGGGGAAGGAGGTAGAGGATTGAGACAAGTCTTACTCTGTTGCTCAAGAGAGCCTTGAACTCACTGTGTAGCCTAGGCTGTCTTCAGACTCTGACCAGTCCTCCTTTCTGAGCCTCCCATGTGCTGGGATTTCAGACGTGAGTCACGTTGCCCATTTGTACGTCACTCTTTATTCAGGTTGTAGACAAAGCCCTCAGGACACAGGAGGAGAAACTGTTCAGCTGGAACGAAGAGGGTCAGGCAGCCCTTGAGTGACCACTGAGATTCTTTGGAGGCACGGCAGAGCTCCTAAGAGACCAGTTTGAGAAGCCCTGGACTGGAAGATGTCTGGGGACTCTCGGCGGGACAGCCCTGTGAACCTTGCCGGCTAAAATGTTTACTGCTCTGCAAAGACCAAGCTTGGATCACAGAGAGGTCATGGGATACGAATCCCTTCTGTTCCCAGAGCCGCAAGGCAGGGCCCTGCTGTGGCACAGCAGGCATTTGCCACCCTGCTTGGCTCCTCTGTATGGAGATGGGAATGTGGCTGCCATGATGCTTAGTGACAGACCTGCTGGTGTGTGGCCAAGAGTCTTTGGGTGGGAATTTTCCCTCGGGCCTGTAAGGAGGCAGGAATTTATTCCCTGAATCGCTTGCTGTTGACTCATTGTGTTGATCAGGGCTGCTTTATTTCTGGGATCTTATCTCCTCTTTCCAAATCATGCAAATCATGCCTTAGGTATGCCTGACATTTCCCACATGGTGACATCTATCCTATTCCGGCCATTGCCGGCCACACTCCACACCGCAGTGGGGGAGAAGGACAGGTAGGGGGAAAACCCTCTTCTAGTAACAAACCAGAACATGCCACAGGTGTGAGACAGCAGTTCTCAAAGTCTTTGTTGTTGATGTGTTATCTGCAATGTAGGGCAGTTTTCCAAAGAGTAATTTAATCAAATAATTTAATCAAATTTAAACACGGAACTCCCGTTGAAGGTGAGGAGTACGGCGAGGCGGGCCAAAGATCCCCTGGGAGTCCATGCATCCTCTCCTCCAGCTCTGCCAGAGATGCTCGAGTGAGGCATAATAAGGTGCTTGCACCACTCCTGGCCCCACTTCTGATGCCTGACAGGTCAGGGACTGAACCTGAGGTGCTGGGAAGGTCGAGGTAACTCTTGCTTTGGGCAAGGCACTTGGCATGCTGTTGGTGACGAGGACATTTTGTGTTTTCTCTCAGATAGACTGCTCATGCTAGAGAGGCACCTGGACCTCTTGCACAGCTTCCTCATGTTTCTCTCCTCACCTGATGGAGCAGATTGATACAGTGGCCACGCCTCCATCTACCCCTTCTTTTCCAGAGAGGAGCCTTAGGTCACTGACCACCCAGTTTATTAAGTGCGTGTGAATTTGCTTGGAATGTAAACCACGTGTCAGTTCTGAGAGGAACTTGTTTTCTCTGTCATGGAAATCGCCTTACTTCAGTAAATGCAGTTTGAGATCAGGCGCTGAGGTCTATGATCGGGCTTCATGTTAAAGACTGGGAAGCTGGCGGAAGTGTGGATCTTCTCAATGGGTGTGTGTTTGTGGGTGTTTGTAGCTGTTAATTAAATTAATTAAATTGCCATAAAATTACCATCATTTCTCCTCCCTCCTCCATGTTGCGCATAGCTGTCTCTCTGAGTGGGAAATGGCTGCTTTGTCCTTGCTGTTCCAGGATTGAGCTTGTCAAAGGTATTGATTGCCTTCTCTGAGTCACAGATTGGGAGCTACCTATTTGTTTGTCTTCCCTAGAGAAAAAGCAAATAAGAGAACTTAGCTGATACTTAAATTTGCTTTTCATTTAGTCTTGTCAAAGGCATTAACCCCACAAAGACATGTGATTAGTATCTCCATAGGAAAGAGCTCTCAGTGCATGTGAAGCAGACTGCCTTAGTTAAGGTTTCTGTGGCTGCAAGGAAACATCATGACCAGAAAGCAAGTTTGGAAGGAGAGGGTTTATTTGGCTTAGGCTTCCACATTGCTGTTCATCACTAAAGGAAGGCAGGACAGGAACTCAAAACAGGACAGGAACCTGTTGGCTAGAGCTGATGCAGAGACCATAGAAGAGTGCTGCTTGCTGGCTTGCTCAGCCTGCTTTCTTATAGCACCCAGGACCACCAGCCCAGTGGTGGCATCACCCACATGGGCTGGGCCCTCCCCCATCAATCACTACTTAAGAAAATGCCCTACAGCCAGATTTTATGGAGGCATCTTCTTAATTGAAGTTCCTTCCTTTCAGATAACTCTAGCTTGTGTCTAGAGTTCTCATGTGTTCACATGAGACTAGCTAGCACGCAGGCCTGGCTTAGAAGGTCTCCCTCCTCTCAGTTGGCTCCCTAGCTTCTACACCCTATTGTTTCTTCCAGGTCTTCCTTCCTTCTGGGTTCTGCTTCTGATGAGCTCGAGCCCCGTGAGGTTTGCTTCCTGCTACAAGCTTCCCTTGGAGGAGCTTCAGATGTCACCTTGATACAATGCAGGGTCACCTGGGGAGAGGGAACTTCGGTTGAGGAATTGCCTGGATCAAATCGTGAACATTTTCTTAGTTGCTGCTGGGCTGAGGTCCCAGCCCACTATGAACAGTGCCATACCTGCACAGGTGGGCCTGGGCTGTATAGAGAAAAGGAAACAGTATTCCTGTATGGCCTTAAGTTCCTACCATCAAGTGCCTGAGTTGGCTTCCCTCAATGGTGGACTGTAACTGGTAAGCTAAATAAACCCGTTCCTTCCTGAGTTGGATCTGGTCAGTGTTTTATCCCAGCAACAGAAAGTAAACTCGGACAGTCGTTGGAAATGTTGGCTGTACTATTTGGTATATAATATATAATCGATTACTGTTGTTATTTCCCATGGATTGATTCAGACAGAGTTGTATATCGCTCAGTTCGTCCTTGAATTCACCGTGTAGCTACCCCAGAATAGCTTCAGACGTACTGTGTGGCCCAGACCAACCTGAGCCTGGACTTTCTCCTGCTAGCCTCCTGAGCGCTGGGATGACGGGCGCGTGCCGCCACGCTCAGCTCATTGTTTCCCTTTATTGGCTCTTCAGTCTTCACCATCAATCGGCTTCACTGACCACACTTACATGGTGCCCCTGGGCATGGGCTGTGTTCCCTTTATCCTCTCCTTTCCCACAGCCACTTCCCAGCTGCTCTGGGTGCAAGGTTGATCTGGTCCAGGCTGCTGTAGGTAGCACCAAGCCCCTGACTTCCTCCAAAGCTTCCTCCCTCTTCCTGTGGCATGGGAAACACTGCTGTTACCTGACTCTCTGATATGCCAACAGGAGGCTGCTGAGGTGCGGACACAGGCCTCAGTGATTTGTGCAGTGAAAACATAACATATTACCTTCACCAGCACAAGACCTCACACGCCAAATATCAGAAGGGAGCGTGGCGGTAGAATAAGAAAGCCCGGCAGCCCGGGGTCAGCTCTGGGCTAGCTGCTAGCTCTTTCTTCTTGGGCAAGTTACATAATTTTGGTGCCTCTGATTCCTCGTGTGTCAAATCAGGATGGCTATTTTGAGCTGCGTTTCTGAAATTCCCCCCCTCCCCCCACCCAACACACACATACTGAAGTATTTCCCTGCAGAAATATTGATGTCTTTGATTATAGGATGCAGTTCTAGACTGCTGGGTTTGATGTACTGCGCACTATACATACTACCTCACTAAAATCTGATAAATTTGATTTGGGAAACCCACTGGGCCCTAGAGCTTTGGAAAAGGGATTGCAGATCCTTAGAAGCTACTTCATAGGCTTGTTGGGAGGATTAAACAAGATATTTTACAGAAAGCTTTTGGCACAATTGCCAGACTGTGAAGCACTCCATAAACACTGCTATTATTATCTTAAAGACATGAAAAAGTACTGTGTCCATAAGAACAGTGGTTATTTTACCTCAATAAAGATGTTTTTTTTTTAAATGAATAGCTTAAATGTCTAATAAATGATATAATAATGAATTTTACTGCCTGGACATGAAGACAGTATGCTCTTTATTTTGGAAAGTAGTTCAGAAGCCAACAGAAGGAATCTGTTTAAGCAAATGTGAACGCCTCTATGTCTTTTTCCCTGTGCTTCTGTTCTGCATGCTGTAGATGCTGGCTAGAGCAGAGGCTACTTGTGGTGGTTGTGGAGTATGTTTCTGTACCCTCTTAGTCCAAATGGTCCCTCATGTCTCTCTTTGTCCTCTGTGGCAAACTCCTGTCAGCTCTTACGTTAGGACCTGCGTCTTTCATACCCCTACAGGTAAAGCCTTGGTAAATCTCTCTATAAGCAATCACTCTGTAAACAGTAAGCTTTTATCTTTCTCAATTCTCCTTCTCTCCAGTTGCATCACCTCCCACTCAGCTGTGTCAGGGCCCTGGGGGTCCTCTTCTTCCTTCCTGGCCATCCGATTTGTCATCTGTCTGCTTGATTGTTGTTGCTGAGGTTTGCCAGGTGTGGCTGGTGGGCTTCTCCTGGAAGCACCCTGGGATCCTTCCCATGCAGCATTACTCTGCAGAGCAGCCCCAGCTCGCATCCCCATTTGCCTAGCAAACCACAAACTTCACTTACTGTGTGCATCTATTTGGGGTTTCACTAATAAACTATTGTTTTCTTAACATAAAACCTGACAATATGAATTACAGCTCAGAATTTTGGGTTTGGATGACACCAGCAACATTGGCAGAGGACTCAGCTTTGCACATTAGAACTGGGAGAGTTGGAAAAGACCCCAACTCCCTGTTTTGTAGGCACAGCAGCTGAGGTATGGGGTACCTACTGCTCAATAAAAGACCATTAGCGAGCGACAGGCATTAAGGTCTCTGGGTCTTCTAGTGAATGTGTGTGTGTGCTGAGCACATGTGTGTGCATTTGCTGGTTTTTTTTCAAAGTATCCTATGCGGTTTATTTATTTGTTTAATTCTTAAAAGACCCGGTCTCACTGTATAGCCCTGGGTCACCTAGAACTCACCATGTTGCCCAGGTTGGCCTTGAATTTTGAAACCTCTGTTGTGCCAAATGATGGAATTACTGGTATGTCCTACCGCAGCCAACCGTACGTGCGACCTAAAACCCAAATCGCAGTCATCTTTGATACGTTCCTCACCCTTTGTCTACCTGCTTCCTGTCCTCGTAGTCCCTGGGGACAATTTTGTTTTTTTTGTTTTTTTAGGTTTTTCTTGTAGCATTTGTCTCGTGTTTCCTGCTTGTGAGAGCATTTCAAAATTAATTCACCAATGGTAGGTAAAACGATCTAGGGACCTTAAGCCTCGGTGGGGGAGATTTGGTTCTCACTCCCAACCTACCCCCACTCGGATTTCCCTGGTTCTAGCCCAGTGCTGGATCCCAGTTCTCTATGAGATTGTGGTGAACATCAAGCTTTTGTAAATAGCAAGTATCCAAAGTCAGAAAGTTGGGACCCCACATAGCCAAGCTTGCTTGGTGTTAGGGTTTGGGTATAACATTGAAAAGCACCCGGAGCATCCCTTGCTGTGCTACGTGTGTGTGACGTGGTCTGCGTGGACCTGGACCTGTGATGCTTACTGCAGAACTGTGGCACATCTGGTCCCCTATTTCTTTAAAAAAAACATGTGCATCGATTCTGTCTTTGTCAGCTCTAGACATTGACTTTTATACTTACTCTTACACATATTTTTGCTTATCCTAAAATAATTGCCTCTTGCTTTTTATTTGCATTGATCTCTATGGACTTAGCCTGAATTTTTCCCATCAGACTGGGCAGAGGCCAATAGTTTCCCTCTGCAGCTGATCAGATATATCAGACCATCCATCCCCTGTGTTGTTAGATCACAGCTGATCTGGCCCTGCCCTTCCTTCCCATCCTGCTGTGAATCTCCCTCTGAGGGCCTAGTTCCAAGGCCTAGTTCCTTCTACTTCCTTTACTCCCTCCTTCAATAGCATGTCTCTCCCACATGTGTCCTGTAGAAAATACAAATATGGTCGTAGAAAAGACACAATGTGTGAGCACTTAAAATACAGAAGGGGCCTGGCGGTGATGGTGCACACCTTTAATCCCAGCACTTGGGAGATAAGCAGGAGGATTGCTCTGAGCTCCAGGCCAGCCTGGTTGACAGAGTGAGTTCCGAGTTAACAAAAGAGAAACCTGTGTCAAAAAACAAAAACAAAAACAAACAAACAACAAAAGTATGTTAAAATACAGAAGGCTCTTGGTGGCTGTACAATATTCAAAGTTGGAACTTACTTCTCTTCAGAATTTCAAAACCATTTTTATATTACCTTTCATTGCTCATTACCCCTTCAAGGGAGATGACTGTGTGACTCTTTTCATTCTCTGCAAGCTCTCAGGATCTTCTCTTTATCCATGTGGATTCTGAAGTTTCCCAAGAGTGTACTGTTGAGATCTCTCTCTCTCTCTCTCTCTCTCTTTCTTCTCGAGATAGGGTTTCTCTGCTGTAACTCTAGCTGTCCTGGAACTCACTCTGTAGACCAGGCTGGCCTTGAACTCAGAGATCCGCCTGCCTCCGCCTCCGGAATGCTGGGATTAAAGGTGTGCGTCTCCACCACATAGTTCAGATTTTTAAGAGCTCTTTATCCATCTCCGCCATTTCCTCACCTTTGCATCTTGATTTTGGCTTACACTCTGAAGAGATGAATGATAGTGTTTTTACAGCTTTCTTCCTTTCATTAGATAACTTTTGTATCGTCTGTTCATGCTCTCTCCCTCCCTTCCCCTCCTTCCTCTCCCTCTCTCCATCCCCCGCCCTCCCTACTTGAGTTGCTCAGGATTGAGCCCAGGGCCTCACACATGCTACGTAAACACTACTGTCAAATTCTAATTCTTTTCTTGGCTTGGACTTCAAATGTTTTTGGGCTCTTTGGCCATTTGGGTTTAAGAGTAAGCACTACAAGCAGTTTGGCTGCTCTGTGTGTTTCCGAAGAGCTTTCAAGGGGGCGACCCAGTGTCTTTCTTTGGAGAAATTACCATTTATCAGTATGTGGAGACTGTTTCCAGAAGGGCATTTCCTGTTGTCTCAGAGACAAGTCCTCTTTCTTGATGAAAATACATTAGGAGCAGATAGAACAAAGCAACCAATGATATGGAGCTATAGGAGGGGCCATTGTTGTCTCTCCTACCCATTGTGCTCCTCAAGTTACCCTTGCCCCTGGGGAGTGGATTGCCTCCGTTTCCCCTGACTCCCAAAGGATAACATCGTCCTCTGTGTTTCTGTGGATGTATTGTCTCCTCTGTCCTGCTCAAGCTCACCACTCTTTAATTGTCTGGATTGTGTTTTTGTTTGTCACTAGCCCATCTCCATTGTCTTTGTTCTGGTCTCTTTTTCATTCCTTTACCTTTTTAAGTGTTTTGCTAAGCAGAAGAGCTGAAGTTGAAGGGTAATCTCTCCTCCATTCTCTCAGTCAGGCAACAGAGAGTGACCGCATCCCAGAGGAGTCAGGCACTGCAGAGGTGGAACAGCGAAGAGGTTGGACAACCCCTCCTTAAAACTTTCAGTTTACACAAAGTACCATGATCGTAAATTACACAGAGTGAACAGTCGTAGTGACACAACCCTGTAAGAGCAGTTTAGCCCTGTTGTTTAAAGAAAACAGTGCGCCAATACCAGGGTGCTCTGTGCTTACCTGAACCTTTGTTGTTTGTGCGTGGTTATAAATGGTGCTGGGATTTGAGGTGTCTCCCCGGCACAAGTGGGTCCGCTATGTTCGTTCGGGCAGCACTGATTCATGTTGGCCTTAGACTTGGTACAAAATGGAAAACACCTGCTGTTAGTGAGTAGAAGCAGAGCTTCTACCGCACCAAGCTGTGGAATAGTCTGCAGAACATACATCAATAAAAGTTCCTGACCTAAGTTACCAATAGTAGCAGAAGACTGTGGAAGGGGCAGAATGGGCTGTGAAGCTCCAGTATTTTTGAGACTCCTCCCACGGCTGTAACTATCGTGCTCTTTTATTTTTCTTCTTTTTCCATTTGTGTGTGTGTGTTATGCATGTGTTATGCATGTGTATGTACGCATATTTGCTATGTGGGCAAAAAGGCTGATGTTGGGAGTCATCCGTCTTATTCATCAAGGCAGGTCTCTCAGTCAAACCCAGATCTGGCTGTTCTAGCCAGCTTATTTTGACAATGTCACCTCTACCTTTCCAGGCTAGAATTACGGAAGGACCACCGTACCTGACCTTGTTTTTAGGTGGGTTCCGCAGATCCGAACGCTTATGTTTACATCTGCGAAGCACGCTCTAACCAGTGAGCCACCCCCCCTCGCCCCCCCCCCCCAGCCCACGGCTGTGCCGTTCTTATCACTTGTATGTAAAAGTCATCCGGCACAGGCACCCCACAATTCGTATATTTTATTATAAATGATATCCGCATACCATTCCATCAGTGTAATTAAGATATTACGAAACAGTTGTCTCGAGTACCAATTTTACCAGTTTTAAAGATTAGAAGCTACATCGAAGTTATTAGAAGTGTAGAGCTTGGAGCCGCGGCTCAGCGGAAGAACGCTGAGCGTGTGTGACGCCCCGAGTTCAGTTTTCAGCGCTGCACGTTAACGAAAGCTTTAGACCATATCGGGTAGATGACTGGGGAACAAGTCACGCACTGAAAGAACAGAGCAGAGGTCTTGGACGCACGTTCTCAGCAGGCGGTCGTACAAGCTGCCTGATTGCAAGACTCGGTTTTCTCATCATCCTTCCAGTGATGGTAAAAATCCTGCGGTTGCCCTGCCTCTTCTTTTGTGGCTGGCTGTGAGGTGCAGCAGGCTAATTTATCTGAAAGTCTTTGAAAAATTATTATTAATTTTTTTTGGAATTTCATATGGCGTATTCTGATTGTCTTGACTTCCCTCCCCCAACTCCTCCCAGGTCTACCCCCACCTGTCCAACTTTGTGCACTTATTTTTCATATTTTATTAATTTTAATGCCATTTATCTATAATATCCCTTTACTGTCTTCACTGGGTTGGTTAACTTCTTTCTTTTATTGAAAATAGATATTTTTTCATACAGTGTATGGTTTCTCCTCCCCAACTCCTCCCAGACCCTCCCATCCAAATCCAGACCTTTCTTCTCTCTCTCATTAGGAAACAAACAGGCATCTGAAAAATAATAATAATGAAATAAGATAAAACAAACAGGAATAGGACAAAACAACAGAAGAAAAAGCTAAAGAAACAGCACAGAGACGCATATGTTTGCACACACACAGGAATCTCATAAAAAAAATCATTATATATATATATATATATATATATATATATATATATATATATATGTATATATATAAGATCTGAAAAACAAAAGCCCCAGCAAAGCATTACAAGACAACCTCCAAAAATGCCATTGGTTTAATTTCGTGTTGACCAGCTGCTCGGCATGGAGCCCTCCCGTAGGAGTGGTGTGTGTACCCAGTGAGACCCCTGTGCTAGAACCTACTAACTGGCGATAGCTTCTGGGTTAGAGATGGGGGCTTGTGTCCACTTCCTCTCTTAGCACCGGGACCCCATCAGGCCCCGTGCATGCTGCCACGCCTTCTGAGAGTTCATACGTGTATTGGCCCTGCTGTGTTTAGAAGGCCTCGTTTGCTTGATGCCCTCCATCCCTTCTGGCTCTTAAAATCTTTCTGCCTCCCTTTCTACAGAGTTCCCTGAACCCTGAAGGGAGGGATTTAACGGTGACAGTCCACTCAGGATTGCGTGTTCCAGCATCTCCCACTCTTCTCATTGTCCAGCTGCAGGTCCCTGTGTTTGTTCCCATCTGCTGCAGGAGGCATGCTCTCTGATGATGGCTGAGCGAGACACTGATCTATGAGTATAGCAGTCATCAGGAGTCATTTTATGGCTACACTCCTTTAGCATAATGGTCCTCAACTTTCCTAATGCTGTGACCCTGTATATAAAGTTCTTCATGGTTGGTGACCCCAACCATGACATTATTTTCGTTGCTACCTCATAACTCTAATTTTGCTGCTGTTATGAATCGTAATGTAAATATCTGATATGCAGATGGTCTCAGGTGACCCCTGTGAAAGGGTTGTTTGACCCTCAAAGAGGTTGTGACCCACAGACTGGGAACTGCTGTTTTAGCAGAACAATAGTATTTGGTGTTCCTGTAGCTGCATTGATGTTTCCCTTTCCCCTTTGGTAGCATACAGTGCTTTCAGTACTGCGAAGTTCTTTCAGCGCGGGTGAAGGCTTAGGTAGGTACCAGTTCCACTTCTCCGTATTCAGTAGTCGTGTAGGTGTTGTCTTCGGCAATAGGACCTTACCATCAGTTTGTAGAGAGCAAACTATAGCCCTGGAAATAGCCTGGGTTGTTTGAGGGCTCCGATGGGGCCCCTTTGGCCAATAACTTGAATAGATTTAACCCATTCCTAGAACTAGAGGCTTCATTTGGTGATGAGAGATGTCCAGTGGGGGCCTCCATCTCCTTCAATATTTGGCCATTCTATTTAGGTCCCCTTTATATATGTATGTATTTTAGGAAGCTTCCTGTATTAGGTTTCCATGAGACCCCTGCACTCATTTTTTAAAAACGCTTTTGTACTCTAGGATATGTGGCCATATCCATATCCACAGGACCGTGATCAGTCTAGACCCTTAAAACATCCGACTCCGTCTCCCAGCAGATGATAACTGAAAGCTTCTCAGCTAGAAGAAAGCTAGGTGGGACTTTGTGCCACTTCTTCCGTCCATGCTGGGATTTTGTCTGGCTGGAACTTGGCACAGGTCCTCTGCGTGCTGTCAGAATCCCTGCGAGTTCATATGTGCAACAGTCCAGTTGTGTCTGGGAAACTCCGTTTCACTGTGGTCATCTGCCACTTCTGGCTCTTACAGTCTTTCCACCCTCTGTTCTACAATGATTTCTGAGCCTTAGGAGGAGCAGGTGTGAGTTCGATGTTCCATTTAGGATTGAGTATTCCATTCTCGTATTCTCTGCACCTTGACTAGTTACGGCTTTCTTTGTTAATTGCCATCTACTGCAAAAAGAAACTTCTCTGATGAGGGTTGATAGATGAACTAATTAATAGATGTAATGATAAGTCATTAGAGTTGGTTTACTATGGTTACTATGGTTACTATGCCTCTTTAACAGAATAGCAGTAGTAGGTTCTCCCTTAGGGTCTAACCACAGGTTCTTGGTCCTGATATGATGTTAAGTATGGGTTCCATTCTGTGGGTCAGACCTTAGGTGCAAACAAAAAGTACTTAGCTATCCGCATAGCTTCCATACCACTGCTGCACCAGTGGGCATGTTCTGTCCAGACAGTCATTATTGTAGCTTACAGGGTTCACGGCTGAGTAAGATTGGTGATTACTTTTTTCCTTGAGTAGCTTGCACAAGCATCTTCCAGTACTATGAAAGCTAGCCAGTAGGGATGAAGCTTGATTTCTCCATGTTCTGTGACTCAAGTATGTGGTGTCCCCAGCCTTGTAGTTTTATTATCTAATTCTGGAGGGTAACCAAGAGATGATAGTAGCCCATAATGTTTGGGAGTCTGTGGGACCTTACTGGCTAACAACTTCAAAAGAGGTAACCCATTCCTAACACTGGACTTTTTATTTGACAGTCTGTGGTGTCTAGAAGAGGTGTTGTTAACTTGTTTTAGCTGGGAGTTTTTATAAACTACAGAGTATGCAACTCTCAACACCATACCCAACAGTGTGTCCAGTCAGCTATCTCTATGCCCTGGTCACCAGCTGCTCCTTGGGTTCACCCACTACCCACACACCTTTTCATATTCTCTTGAGAAGTGATGCTGTGAAGGTGGACAAGCAAATCAGGAGCCGCCGCCACCACCACCACCACCCAGAGAGAGAAAAACAAAAACCCAAAGGCAGTTAGCTCAAACCTGCAGCTCATAGGCTTGTAGATAGTGTTCTCTCTTCCCAGAGAAGCATGCTCTCCCAGGGCCCCGGGGTTGTCATGTGCTTTTTCACTCTAGACGTTATGGGTTTTGAAAGAGGGAGTGTGCTGTTGAGAAGTGTCACTATCATCCCTGAGGCTTCAGCATTTCACCATGAACAGCTCATATGCCGGGAGAGGCTCGACGGCCTCAGCGGGACCGCTGCGGGGGCTGATGGTGGTGAGTCTCTGCGCTCTACAGCAAGGTCACTGGAAGGTGTCTGGGACTTGCACATTTTGAGTATGTGCAATGTCACCGTGTAGCAAAATGTCATTTCTGGCATCCACCAAAGTTAAAGATTAATTATGCAGAGGGAAAATAAGATGCTCCAAGTAGCTCTTAGTAGAAGGGCTGTGAGGACAGTGGTAGTGACCATAGTGGACTGCATTGAACACTCGATCTTAAACCAGCTTGCTCTAGGGATGCCAAGAACAAGCTCATTTAATGCTCACAGGCTTCAGTCTCCTTTCACGATTAAGGAAACTGAAGACAAGAGGTTGAATACCTTGCTGACAGTCACGATGCAACCAGCATTTGAACGCAGATCCTTCTGTCTCCAAGCCCTCTGCCTATAATTATTCTGTGTTTCTACCTATAACCTGAGTTCTAATTTTTATATTCTGGCCAAAAAAGAGGCCAAATTTAGAATCCCAAGCCAGCCACTGTGCTGAGTTTAGAACCCCAGATTCTCATAGTGCTGCCAGGTCTTTAAGGCAGAAGTAGGGAGTGTGATATGTTGTGCTTTTGTGTTAAGTCTTCCAAGCTCTCCCACTGGTCTGTAACATCTGCAGCCTACCAGCAGGGAGCTCCTGAAGGGAGCTATGTGTCTGATCTTTTTAGAGCTGGGAATGTTGTGTCTGTCCCTCTACATGTTGGCTTCTTTGAGGGGCCAGCTACAGTCCCTCTCCAACTTCGCACCTTCTCCCACTTGCAGAACCCAAAGGGTTTCATGCCCTGCCCCCTAGTGTCCTTCATTCTCTCCAACAGCCCTGCTCTCTGAAGACACTAAACTGTCACTTGTCTCTTACTATCTGACACTGTGCACACTGTATTTCTCAAATATCAGTTTGGAAAGCTTCAGTTTCTGTGACCTGCAGTCATCAGATGTGCACGTAGAGAACATCTAACTGGTAGATACATTTTTCTTATTGACTGCAAGAACTAGTTGATGCAGTTTGCTTTTCTCTAATTTTAAATAACAATTTTATTGTTAAACATCCAACATATATAGATTTGTCTTTTTCTTTAATTAACCCAGGGACTGGAGAGATGGTTCAGTAGTTAATAGTGCTGCTCTTCCAGAGGACCCAGGTTTGGTTTCCAGCACCCACACGGTGGCTCACAACCATCTGTAGCTTCAGTTCCAGTGGATCACACACCCCTGGCCTCCACAGGCACCAGATATACACATATACATGCGCAGGCAAAACACTCAATGCAATAAAATAAAGTTGGAATAAAGATAACTAAGCAAAAAGTTAACCCCAAAACAGAAAATTTAACACAAACGTACTCATTCATGAGGCAGCCCACTTGAACCTCTCCTGGTGACCTGTCTCCTTTCCCCCCAAATAAAGGATATTGGGATTTGAAAAACAAGTTAGACTCAGTGTAAAGGTTTATCCCTCATCCTCAAAATTGTTCAGCAATAGGGGATAACCCCTGGCTGCAGTTTGTTGAAGTCCCAGAGTGGTTCTGGTGCCCTGCTTTTTAGTTGAAGTGTTTCTCCTCTGCACAGATACAGTTGCTTTCTGTACCTTGTCCTGAGTCCTTGCTGGCCTCTGTGCAGCCTGTGTGCGTGCTTTGTGTTCAAAACTTATCCAAGACTGGGCGAGTCTTTGAAGACCCTTTCCTTAATTACCATGAAGTTGGTAAGTTCATTTATGGAAGGCTCATGTATTTTAAACTAAAACCGTGTTATGCAAACTGGACATTCTGCCTTGAATTTGGGCCATGGGGAATCAAATAAACCCAGAAAGAAGTTTATTTTCACATTGAGTGTTTCGGGGCAGTCTTACTGGTTCTAAGGACTAGTTTCTAGCAGGAATTCAGGAAACTTATCATTTATTTATTTATTTTTTACTAATTTACAAATTTACATTTGTAAAATGTTTGTGATGTCGGTTATTTTCCCCTGGCTTCAATTGAGATAGCAAGCATTCATACTCCTTTTATCATCTTTAACTTCTTCTTTATTAAGAACAAAACACAGATCACCCCATTACCTTTACCCACATCCAGCTGTTATTAGCGAATTCCATTGACTTTATCAGGGATGGGGAGAGATAGAGGAGCAGAGATCCAGTACACACTGGTACATATTATTTCCTGGACTGCATGAGGGCCAGTTACATTCTTCATGGCTCTTTACCAGTTAATTTAGTGTGTGTGTCCTTAGAATAGAGTGTGCTCTTGTATAACTCCATTGTGATTTTCGAACTCCAGAAATATAGCACCTAAGCATTTACTTTATAAAATAAATCAGAAAAATCCCCCCAGCAAACATCAGTTTCTTTTCTCTAGGGACGCCTCTGTTTTTATAGCATTTGCATATAGCAAGATGCGAGCCCAATTGTTTCAGTATTTAAAAAATTTTAGTTGCATTTATTTAGTGTGTCTGTTTGTATGCATGTATATTTGTATGTGTTGGATGTGTGCATGCATGGTAGAGGTCAGAGGATAGTATGTAGGAGTCAGTTCTCCCCTTCAACCTTGTGGGTCCTGGAATAAAACTCAGGTCATCAGGAATGGCAGCAAGGGCCTTTACCCACTGAGCTGTCTCATGATCTTTTGTTTTGCTTTTTTTGTTTTGCTTATTTATCTGTGTAGCCCTGGTTGTCCTGGAACTCACTCTGTAGACCAGGCTGGCCTTGTACTCAGAGAACCGCCTGCCTCTGCCTCCCAAGTGCTAGAATTAAAGGCATGTGCTACCATGCCCTGCATTTATTTGTTTGTTTGTTTGTTTGTTTTTGAGGCAGGGTCTCACTGTGTAATTCTATTGGCTTCTGGAACTCACTATGCTTCTAACTCAACTGGCTTCTAACTCATGTATCTGCCTCTGCCTCCCTAGCCCTAATCCTGAGTGTTGGGATTAAAGATAGGCATCACCAAGCCTAGCTTGAGATTATTAAAAAAATTTAAAAAAAATTATATCCATCTTAGTGAAGTTACCTCCACTGTATCAACAGTAACTGGGAATAGTGCGTGCATATTGATACCCTTGCTTTCAATCTAGTGATGTTTATTTTCTGTCCTCACTGGAGTCTTTAAACACATCACGGAGCTGATCAAAGTAAACACTCAGGGCCTGGAAATAAAAGTTAACATGGGTCCATTTACCACTTTTCCAGTAGGAAGGGACAGTGTTTATGACTATAGCCTAAAAGGGAAGCTCTTTGCACACTCTTCCTGGGCCCCTCCCTGTTGGCTTTTCTCAGTGAACTCACTCCCAGGCCCTGGCTTTGCAGTGGTCCTTGTTTGTGACCCTTGTCCTCAGTGCATCCCACCCCGCTCCTACACGGTGGGGAGTCCTAAAATTCTCAGCCTCCTCTCTCCCCATTGCTTGGGAATCAAATATTCTGAAACATCACAGCTGGGAGCAGGGGGAATATAACTCACGCTTCTTATTTGAGGCAACCAGCTTGTGCCTGGAGGCTTTGAGGGTGACGGTGACCAGTGACCGAAAGTTCTCAGTGGCAAGCTGCCCTCCTGAAGGAAGTGATTAGGCCAGGCCTTCTCTTTCTCCCTCTCCCTCTCTCTCTCTCTCTCTCTCTCTCCCTGTGAGAAGGGGGGAGGGTTGCAGGAGTGCTCTGCTGGGAAGTACTTGGTATAAAGATTTCATCGTGTTTCTTCTTTCTCCACCTTTGTCTTGATTCCCGCATTTCCCCACTGAAGGATTTTTATATTAAAATTTCCAGATGATGCTTTCATTCTTAAATTGTGTTTTATTTTTATCTACTTTATAGAAACGTCCATTAAAAGTCAAATAGCAGTATCCTTCCTCAGCTGCAGCCTCACTTCTCAGGGGAACCGCTTTGAAGTCTTGGTTTTCTCTTCCGAATCACTGCCCTCCGTCAGATGTCTTGAGTGCAGTCCTGGCTTACTGGTTTTACACATTGCCTACTGGCTTCCTGTGAAAAGGACTGGGCCTGCTTTACCACAGGCTCTCCTCCCCCAGCCTCCCACAACCATGCCACATGGGGCAGATCCTGTGGTTGGATTTCCACTATGAAGATGATTTAAACATTATTCGTTAGAGAATTGACTATTGGACTGAGATGATGTTTCTTTGCTTGTACAACTGTTCAACTGTTTTTCTCTGAGCTAATAATGTTTTTTAAAAGATTGTTTGGTTTTACTGCAACTACGGGATGCCTACTCTGTGTCCCCAAGCTCTGCAGCGTCTGTCAGTTCAGACAACACCTCCTCCTGCGTCTCCCGTCTCCTGCTCTTAGACCTGTTCCTCCTTGCTGCCCATCACCATCCTGGACTTCCCTTTGCTGTGCCTCTGGCTTAGATCCTTCTTTTCTTGGCTCCCAAGTCTTGGTTCATTGCTGTTGGTTAGTTGGTTGATTTTGTTTGTTGTTTTTTTATGCCTTGGAGGGAGGCAGGGGCACATCTTCCAGTAGCTTCTTGGGAAACTACACAGGAGGTAAATTTCAGAGGCCACGTGGAGCTGAAAGCACCTTGGGGATCACGCAGAATTGTCATTCGAAACTTCACGTCTGAAATTTGGAGGTAGGGCTGGGGAGATGCTTCCGTGATTAAGCACAGTGTGATGATTGGAGTTTGGATCCCCAAGAACCCATGTAAATGCCACCTGGGGATAGAGGCCTGGTTTTAATTCCAGCTTCCAAAGGCAGATCCAGGAGACCCCAGAGCAAGCTCTCTAGCAAGATTAGCTACATCCTCAAGAGCTAGGTTTCATTAGAGACCCTGCCTCGATGAATAAGGTGAGAGCGGGATTGAGGGGGATTCCTGAAATCACCTAGGGCCTCTACACGCAGCTGTACACATGCAATTTGCTGTACACACATATACGCCACACCCACAGACAAAATGGAAAATGAATTAAAATAAATTTCAAAAATAGCATTTTATTCCAATTTTGAGTCCTTGATATGACTTGGTTTTTCTCTCTTGAGATTTTTTGTTTATTAATTTGTTTTTCAAAAATGTTTAACAACCTTGTCATAGAATATTCAAGGGGAAATCATGGGCCTCTTGGTAAGAGGGAGAAAGTCATCCTGCAGCTGCATACCTTCCCCTAAGCAGCTAGGGGAGGATTTCGAGGTCGCTGTGACTGCTGACTCTCAGCTGGCCATGCACCTGCTACTTCTACCTCTTCACTCCAGATGTAAGGAGGCAGCTTGCAGAAAGTCTGAGAGGGACTCACACACATCTTGATTTGTTTTTAAAGCGATTTGATGCCCCCCTCGCCCCAGACAAACGTGAGATGGGGACAGAGGACAGGGAGAACAGCCTGAGCACCTCTCCCAGAGAGGACCAGCAGCACCCACGTCCCCCTACCTCCTTTTAGCAGCCACCATGTTCCTTCTATTCCCCAGTAAATGATCTTTTGTAAGAGGCCCGTGAACTGATTGTTCCCGACTGGCAATTTCTCTGAAACGGAGTAATAAATACAAAACCCCAGGAAGAAGCTGTTCAGAACATTTGCTTCTTATTTAAAGGATTTATTTTTACATCAGACTTTCTGTATCTTTTCTGAACGTCTAGCCCTATGAAGGTGAGGCAGATTAAAATGTTTTCTTTTAAAGGATTCCAGGAAGCTAGGTGTGGTAGTACACACATTAAATCTCAATCCCAGAGACAGGCAGATAGATCTCTGTGAATTCAAGGCCAACTTGGTCTACACAGTCAGACCCCGTCTCAAAAATCAATAAATTAACTATGCAATAAATAAACAGAGGAATCTGCAGCACTGCCAACCCCCTCTCTGGCCTTCTCCTCAGTCTCACGTCCCTTTACTGTGTTTTGAAAACTTTCATGTAAAGGATTTCTCAACATTGGAGTTAGTGAAGCACTGAAGTGCAAAAAGGAGGTGACAAACGGAGTGAAAAATTAAAGCAAATAAAAAAACAACAATAAAAACTGACCCCAAGTTCAAGTCAGAAGGAAGAATTGTTGAAAACCTAAAAGTAGATGTAAATATAATCTGACTTCATTCTGGTGGATCTGGGCATCCTAGCTTTCAAATCCCTCATTTATAGACTTCGAAGGGAAGAAAAAACAAAACAAAACAACCCTACCCTTTCTTCTTCAGTGGTGTTACTGGCCCATTCTCTATTCCTATCACAAAAGGTCTAATATCTTAATTCCAGGATTTGGAGGTGAAGACAGTGTCCAGACTACACCACTGAAATGACTAGCCAAAGATTCCTAGGAGCTCTCTGGGTTTACTAGGAGCTGTGTACACTAGAGAGATAGACCATTTGCTCTCCCAGAGACTCCCAGCTGGAAGCTCAGGGAATGCAATGTAGTTTGCATCTTTAGTTTAAACAAGCTATTTTAGCCAAAGCCTCGTGGAGTCAGTAGATAAAGGGGCCCCTCATAAAATCGTGTAGGTAGGTAGATGTGCTACAGGTTGCCTCTGAATCTAGTTCAGATTGGGTTGTGCTAGTTAGCTTTCCATTACTGTGACAAAATTCACAGTCAACCTGAAAGAAGAAAGGTTTACTTTGACTCACGGTTTCAGAGGTTTCAGCCCATGGTCACTTGGTCCCTGGGGTAAGGCAGAGAAAGCATCATGGGAAAGGCATCATAGAGTGGAGATGCTGTCCTCCTGGTGACTGGGAAGCAGACAGATGGGAAAGGAAAGGAAAATGAGAGACCCTGGACAAGATCTACCCTTCAAACAGCTCCAAGTGACCCACTTTCTCCAACCAGGTCCTACCTCCTAAGGCTTCATTCAGTTATACATCCATCAATTGCTTTACTCATTGATGAGCTTAGCATCATCATGATGCAATCAGTTCCCAATAACACCACCAGTTAGGACCAAACTGTCAACACATGAGTCTTTAGGGCCATTTTATATCCAGATTGTAACAGACAGATCTTTCTGAGTTCACACATAAATCCCTGACAGCTAGAACAGAGCCAGTGTGACCAAGCACCAAGTGTGGGCGACAGCTTTGGGGAACTTGCAAAGGAGGCTTTCCTGCCCCAGGACTTTTAGATGTTGTATTAGCAATAACTGATGGGATATTCATACAACTCTGTGATGTACAGCAAAACCTGAAAACAAATCAGGTTGACAGAACCAAGACCCCTAAATATCTCGTTTCTCCAAGTTGTGTAGGTCAGAATAAAAGTTCATGGGAAAATATGTAAAATTCCATTATTGAGAGTTAAAAATCAATTGAACACTACAAGAAGCACATAGATTAAGAAACCTTGTAATTTCTTCTGTGTTAGTTGACTCTAAGCTTAGCATTCAGACAGGTCAGGTATGACTGCCAGAAGAGGCTCCTGTCAGGCCAGTCAATGCCTCATTAATTTTGGCAAATGCTCGTTGGGAGCTGCCATGTGCCAAATCACTGTGGGCTGGGGGGCTGGGGGGGCAGGGGCGTGCGGGGTGGGACTTGCAGGGTAGGACTTGCATGCAAGCAGGCAGGAAGGTCCATCCTGGAGCACTGGAGGGGAGGAGGGCTCCCACCTCTGCCTGGGCTGAGATACAGCAAGCGAGGAGGAAAAGGAAAACACCAGAAGAGGCACTTTGCCCAAACACACTGAATAAAGGCTGTGGCCAGCGTTAGGTGGAGTGGACCAATGAAAGCCAGCTGTGAGGTAAGCAGGACAAGATCTTGGGGAAGGTCAGGGGGAAGGCCTTGGCCCCAGAAACAGCTGGAGCCTGTGGCATCTTAGCTCTCTTTTCTTCAGTTTTCACTTTGGAGTGCCCCAGGCTCTGTCCTCATCCTCCCCTTCTCCTTGTACTTTTACCTCTTGCTGGTATCAACCAGTACCACAGCCTTAAACATGCTGTGTGCACACATGCCCAGATTTCCTGTCACCAGCCTGAAGTCTCATCCTGAGCTCAGGACCCATCCTGCTGCCTGTAATGACACTCCCGTTTGGCACATTAAAGCCTCCGCTCCAGGCTCCTGCACTGTGTCTGTTAGAGATGCCATAACCAAGTGCCACACATGAATGACTGCAATCACAGAATGGCTCTCTCACACCTCTGGAAGGCAGAAGTCCAAAACCAAGCCATCAGCAAGCCTGTAGGAAAGGCTGTGCCCGTCCGTCACTTAGGTGGTATTGTCAGCAGTTCTTGTCAGTGGGGCTTCGCTCCAATGTCTGCCTTCCTCCTCATGTGTTATTCTCCCTGCATGTGTTCAGTGTCCTCTCTCATGCATACCTGTCTCTCCTCCTTCTCTAGAACAGCAGTCGTGTTAGATTAGGGTCTACACTGATAACCGTCTCACTGTGATTACCCCTTAAAAGAGTCTGTTTCCAAATAAGGTCACATAGGCAGTGGCAGTGTATACTGGTGGTCCCAGCCTGCCAGTGTGAAGGCTGAGGAAAGAAGGATCCTAAGTTCAAGGACACTGACTCCATATTCACAGGGGCCAGGGGTATATCCATGTGCATGTGTCTGTGTATCCATGTGTATGGGGGAAATATCAGGCCAGATGATAGCCATGTCTTCTTAGAGTTCTCTGAGTAAAATCTAGTGCAGTATGCATGCCTCCTAATGTCTTTGTGTGTGTGTGTGTGTGTGTGTGTGTGTGTGTGCGCCGCCTTTCTGTCCAGTGCACCAAGATGCTCTGCTGACTTTACTCTCTGGGTCAGGTACAAACCAGCCCACATCTCCCAACCCCACCTCTGCTGCCCTGGTTCCAGCTGCAAAGGACCATCAAAGCTAGCCATGAGATCATGTAACTTTTTTACGTAAGACCCCACACGTCTTCCCACTTCATTCAAGAGTTATTGCTCATGTCCTTAGCCCATGCCATCCTGGCTCCTTTATTCTGGTGCCTATGGCTCTTTTCTTTTGTTTGGGTTTTTGAGATTGGATCTTCATATTAGCTCAGGCTGGGCTTGAACGTATTCATTATGTGGCCCAGGGTGGCTGAGACCTCACAACCCTCCTGCCTTGGGCTCTTCAGATGATTGTAGGTGTGTGCCACCACACTCAGTTCCTGTGTGCTCTGGCCAGCCACTCTTTCTTATAATTTCTTATAAAACTCTCTCCCTAGAATCTTCACATTAGCAAGGTAGGTTCTGCACCCAAGCACTGCCCCTGTGTGTGTTCCTGTCCTGTGACTGGCCCCCTCTCCTTCATTAAATGATAATTAAATAAAATAATAATGTACGTGTTACCATGAAAATGCATTTTAAGAATGCGGTGTACTTGGGTCTAGAGGACATTGTGCTAAGTGAAGTGAGCCAGTCACCGAAGGACAAATACAGGATTGTAATTCCATCATGTCAGATATCTAAAGTTTTCAGACTCACAGGAGCAGGAAATGGAATGGAGATTTCCAGGGGCCCTGAAGAGGGGAAATAGAAGTGTGCCACCCAGTGGGTACAGTTTCAGTTGTGTACAGTGGAAAAGTTCTAGAACACTCTTCTACAGCATAGTGCTTATACTCAAGAATACAAAACTATGTACACTAGCTTATTAGTGAACTAGGGAGTTTTTAACTATAATTTAAAAAATGAATGTTATTCACTGACACCTTTGTTATATTGAAATCTTCAAGGTTACATTAAAGGACTTAATCCAGGGCCCCAAATCTAGTCAGTGCCAGACAGTGACAGGGAGCAGGCCTTTGGAACCCAGAGTGCTTTGCCCTGTTCAGAGTTGAGTGTCATAACTATTTATCAAAACCTAGAGTGCAGGGCAGGCAAGATGGCTCAGCAAGTAAAGGTCCTTGCTGCCAGGTGTGGCAGCCTACATTCAGTCCATATAATAATAAATGTGGTTAGAAAAAGACACTCGGCGTTGTGGTGCACGCCTTTAAACCGGTTATTGGGAGGCAGAGGCAGTCAGGTCTCTTGAGTAGGCTAGCCCAGACTACAGAGTGAGTTCCAGGACATCCAGGGCTACACAGAGAAACCCTGTCTTGAACCCAAATCCTTTCTTACTAGAATATGTTAATTACATGTACTAGTGGGTTCAGTATGATGTTTTCATGCCTCTGTATGTTTTGATAATAGCACCTCCTCATTACTTTCTCTTACTCCCTTCTAGTACTGATCTCCTTCCTCTGTGTGAGTGTGTTTGTGTGTTCTATCCATGAGCATGCATGTGTGGGTGGGTATGTGTGTGTGTATGTATGTGCTTGGGCGTGTGTGTGTTTCTGTGTACATGTGTGTGTGCATGTGTATGTGTGTATGTGGTATATCCATGTGCATGTGTATGGGGGTGTATGTATGTTGGTGTGTGTGTAGTATATTTGTGTGAGGGATATGTGTGTGCTTCTGTGTGGTGTATCCATGTGCATGTGTGTATATGTGTGTGTGGTGTATCCATGTACATGTGTGTGTATCCCTATGCATGCATGTGTATGTGTGTGATATATCCATGTGCATGTGGGTGGTATTGTGTATGCATGTGTGTATATATCTGTGCATGTGTGTGTATATGTGTATGGTATAGCCATGTGCATGTATGTGTATATCCATGTGCGCGTATGTGTGTATCCATGTACATGCATGTGTGTGTATCTGTACATGCGTGTGTGCATCCGTGTACATGCATGTGTGTGTATCTGTACATGCATGTGTGTCTATGTGCATGTGTGTGTGTATCTGTACATGCGTGTGTGTGTCTGTGCATGTGTGTGTGTATCTGTGCATGCGTGTGTGTGTCTGTGTGCGCATCTGTACATGAGTTTGTGTGTCTGTGTACATGTGTGTGTGTGTATCTGTACATGCGTGTGTGTGTCTGTGTGCATGTGTACGTGTGTGGGTAGGTGTTGATGTTGAGATGAAGGGTCAGTGTGGCTGTCTTCCTCTGTCACTCTTCGCTCTGTTTCCGGAGGCAGGGTCTCACTACAAGTGGACATCATGGAATGGCTAGACTGGCTGGCTCGCGAGCCCTAGGACCCACCTGCCTTTGCCCCACGCTGATGTGTGCCACACTCACAGCATTTTATGTGAGAACTGGGATCCAAGCTCAGGCTGCTGTGCTTGTGCAGCAAGGACGTTACCCGCTGCCCACCCCAGCCCGGTCTCCGTCCTTCTCCCAGCTGGTTCCTTCTACGTTCATGTTGTTTGTTGGAGTTGTTGTTTTTGTTTTGTTTTGCTTTTGTCGCCATGGGATTTTAATTAGGGTTACCTGCAGGAGCGTGGGTGACAGGTTATTTACCTGCAGGAGCGTGGGCAGCTTACCAGTGGCTACACCACTGGAAAAATTGTCTCTGCACCCCCCAGCAAACCTTAGCTGCTTGTCGGTTCTCAGGGAGGGCCGGGAACCTTGTGAGTCCAGAGCACTGGGACCAAATCACACCCAGAAGGCAGCAGCTTTCATGACTGCAACCATACTCCAGTGAACATTCTTTCTGCCTCCTCTACCACAGTGTTCCCTGAATCTTAGAGGGACTCCCCAGACCTTGATGGCTTCAGACTACAAACACAGACTGGCTATGATGGCACGTGCCAGGCCATTCTTGCCTATGTAGCAAGTTCAAAGCCAGCCTGTACTTCATAAGACAGTATCTTAAACAAAACAAAAAGGAAACCAACACAGTATTGTGATTGTGTGCATTGTCTGGGCTTTTTTTCTGTTGTGGACGTCTGACGTCACTTTATTCTCCTGTCTAGGGTTGAAGACTGGAGTGGCCTGGCCGGAACAGGTTCTTTCCTGATCCGTGTGGTCCTTCCATTCTATGGCCAGCCTGGGCTTCTTTGTGAGAAATGTCGGGCTTCCAAAGAGAGCAAGAGAGGACAAACAACCCCTCCCCACCCGTGCACAAGTATTTTGTGTCTATATCACATTTGCAAAGGATCCATTGGCCAAAGCAAGTGACGGATTCAAGATCTGAATCTGTGCAAGAAGGGAGCTTTGGGGAGCGTAAGCGTGGAAGGATAGTTCCCTCAACAGTGGCTCCAGGAAGGCAATGTCTGAGAGTATCTGAGGCTGTCCTGTTCTTAGGCAGGTGGGTAGCAGGGTCAGTCAACATGGGATGGATTAAGGAAGATACATTTTGAGGCAGACACACAGAGTTCAACATGCTTGGATTCCCACTTGTTTGTTCAACATGCTTGTACCCACTGTTTGCAAGTAGTGTGAGTCTGAGCCTGATTCTGATTGTTCACCTGTACTCTGGACTTGACCAATCAGAAGGCTCCTCAGCCAACTGATGCTCTAAAGCAGGTTGTCTGACATGTGATCTACACCCCAATGCTGGCATCATTGTAGAAACAGAAAGTTACTTGTACTGGAAGCTAGAGAGAGATATGCCTAGGTGATGGGGTGGTCTTCCATATACAGAGCTTGGCTGAGCCCCTGATCTAAGCACTCCTAGTCTCAAGAGACTGGGCAAAGACCCTGCAGCGGAGAAGATAGATTTGCTGGCTTCGTGCCTGCTGAATCCTTGTTGCAATGTAGGTTGGTTTAAAATTGAAATGGGCCATTCATGTTTCCATGGGGGTTGCCCCTCCAGCAACTGAGAGTTGACATCTGTGCTCTCCCATTTCTTCTTAGAAAGTAGTGTTAGCTTCCCATTGCCAGAGCACTGGCGGCTTTGAGCGTCCCTCCAACCTGACTTCTCTGGGTATCTACTGCTGTGCTCTCCTTGCTGTTTCTCATGATTTAACTCCAGCTTTTCTGAAGGTGTCTGTCTTCTTGCCTGTCGCTGCCCCTTCCTTCTTATTGTCCCTCTTGTTGATGTTCCCCACATCCTATCCTTAATGCTGTTTCCAGGCAACAATTTCCATAGCGTATCTGCTGCCATTTTCCTGTCTTTGGGCCATCTGTATCCTCATAAAATCTCTATCCCCTCTCTCTGGCCCTAGTTTGGCTCCTTGAGCTACAGATCAGTTACTCGGACTCCATGGGTACAGAGTGACTTTATCTTCCTTATATGTCTTAGTCTGATGTTGCTGTAGTAACAAAATCCAGTGAATTGGGTGGCTTATATGATGATATTTTTCAAGTTCTAGAGGCTGGGAGTTCAAGGTTAGGGTAACCACAGGGGGTGGGAAGTCTTCCTGGATTACAGGCAGCTGTTTTTGTGCTTTGTGCTCATACAACAAAGAGAGCAGCCTGGTTCTCATTTCCTTCTTGTAAGGGCGCTAACCCTGGCTAGGGCGCTCTCTCATGACTCGTCTAAGCCATACCATCTCCCAGAGGTCTCACGTTCTCACACCATCTCTCTAGGGTTAAACCTCTAAAAATGCACTGGACACATCTTGGCCCGTAGCGTGGCACAACGTGTATTCCCGTCTGTTCCCTGTCTTTCCAGTATAACCCAAGCCAGAAAGTGATATTGCCCACAGTGCCCACTGCCAAGTGTCTCCAGTTCCTGTCTTCTCTGTCCCTGCAGCCATTGCCCGCCAGTCACACATCCATTCCCTACTTACAGATACTATAATGGCCTCTCCTTTCCAGGCTTATCTTACTAAAGCCCAGCATTGCTTCCAGAAGAAAGTACTGTTCTCTGTACTTTGCACTTGGACACAGAACACTCCTGCTTCTCCCCTCTCTGGCAGGCCTGCCCTTCTTCCTGGCATCTTCTCTAGTACACTAATCTACCCACAGTGCCTGTCAGACCAAATGCATCTTGGTGTCTTTGCTCTTGCCTCTAGTTGGGGCACACACATCCCTCCCCCTGCACATGGCCTCCAGAACTCATGTTCATCTGTCAGAACCCAACCCTGGGTCACACTGGTAAAGCCTAACTTGCCACCAAACATAATGAGCTTTCCATGTGCCTTGCTTATTACTACAGTGCGTTGTGGGCTTATGTGCCTAAGCCTGCCACCGTGAATCATCTGTGAGCTCCTTGGGGGCAGGAAACGTCTCAGTCGTTTCTGGTGCCTTCGGCATACTCAGCGATAGCAAATGCATGTTGAACAAGCAGGTAAGTGAGTGTTAGAGGGCTACGGGAAGGAACAGTGACCTCTTTCCCACTCTGCTAACTCCAGTGCACTGTGGGCACAAGTGCCATCAGCCGCACACCCTTGGTATTTCCTGCAGGCTTACTCAGGCCCTGAGGGAGCAGTAAGTGTTGTTCCCTTTCCCTCCCCATAGCCCTGCCCACATGGATGCCCTCCTGAGGAAGGCCCCTCCCTCTTCAGCCCTTCTGTGCCACTCTTGTTCTGTCTGTGCTGCTCTGTCTTCTCACAGCCCGAAGGAAGGTAGCCCTTTATGACACCTGTGTGATCTGTGGTCTGCCCTGTTCATTGTTTTCAGTGAATCTTGACTCCTCACTATAGACAGAAGCTTTTGGTTTACGTTCCATTCTTTCTTGCTCATTGGACATTTGGTTAATGCTTCTCCACCGTATGTATTCATAGGTGGCCTCAAAGTTCGGTCACTTCTCTTCCTGTCTCCCTTTCTTTGAGCTTGATCATCTTTGGAAAGTCAGAACAGCCTTGGAGTGTGTGTCACCGGGAAAGTTTCAAATATGAGCTCCACCAATCCAAATCCAAGTCTGGAAAGCAAACAGCTTAAGGTTTAAGCCTAGGCTTCTCGTCTCTGAAATGGAGGCAGGATCCTCCCTGTGGGCTGCTGAGAGGGTTAAATGAAAGGATCTGGATAAAGCATGCAGCACAGTGCCTAGCATGAAGTGAAGATCGGCTGCTGGGATTGATGCTTTCAATACTATTGTTTTATCAATAAATCTTCCCCTAAACACCTATAGCCCAGCCCCTTGCCAGTGCCTAACGTAGAACACATGTGCTAGAGATGTCAGCCTAGCATCCTCTAGGCTTCCAGAGTTGCTGCTGAAACATACCCCTTTCTTATTAGTTGAAATGGTAGACTAACTGTCCGTGGGGTAGGGGAGAGATACTAGGGAGTATTTCCATACATCTCCACCATAGCTTCTGTCTTCATGGGGCATAGCCAGTGTTCTGAGTCTTGGTTAAACATGGACTGTGCTGGCTCTTTACCCACAGTGCCTGGGATGATCAGGGACACCAGCCCCCTTGGCTACTTTTGTAACCATGGTAGCTAGGCTTTTCCCTCTGTTCGCTTCAGGGTTCAGGATTTGTTTTCCTTGGTTTGAGAGGGTTGCTTATCTTTCAGTCTTGTGCACAGGTGGGGCAATGGCTGCCTGAGGCATGTGACTAAGGGCTTCCCAATTCTCTCTGTCTGATCAGAACTGGCAGGAGTCCTGACTATTGCAGTTCAGGGTGAGGACTCTCCTGGTCTCTTGGTGATAAAGGGTCCCTTCCTAGCTGCTTCCCATGGCAGGGTGATGACTGCTTACCTACATCAGAGGAGACAGTATTGCAGCCCTGTGTCAGTTGGCTGGACCAGCAAACCAAATACGTGGTTCTTACTGTGTGCCCTCCTCATCCCAGTTGATCAAAGGATGAAAACACATAAGCCAGTAGATTCTTTCTATGGGAGGAACTGTTGGGAAATCCACCTGGTGATGGTCAGACAGCTACATCAGAGTCACCCGGAGAGCTCTTGTCTAAGATGCAGATTCGTGGAACTCACCTTCATAATTTCCCTTTCCATCAGTCTGGCTGGGGCCCAGGAATCTGTCCTTAAAGAATTCTGAAAGACTGTAGTACTCAGGTGTGGCACGGTAAACTTGTTTGATGCCCCAGTGTGGGCAGGTGCTTAGGAGCCCCAGAGAGACAGGTTTGTGACAGAGGCGCATAGCACCAAGTTCCTGCCTTGATCTCAACAGCTGGGGCCAGAACTGTTTCTGCACTGAATAGAATCAAGGCATCTGAATGAGGGGCCTAGGAAGCTATGAGGGAGCTAGGGCAGAGAAGAAGAGACCCTGCATATAACCTGTCCACCCATGACAGGGATGGGGCATGTAGGGGGGTCAGGCATGAAATTTGTGTGCAGAACTGTGGAGTCTCCATTGAAGCTGGCTGGAGACTGACCCAAATAAATGGACCCGATGCAGGGACAGAAAGATGGGATATGGTCTAAGCTCACCAGTATAGGCAACTCTCAAGTCATGGCTAGAATGAAGGGCTTTTAACTTCTTATCTTGAGCATCTAACTCTTCTAGAGCAAGGTCATTATCAGATGAAACAGGACCCGCATCCCCCAGCATTTCGCACTGCAAAGCCACTAGAGCAGTAGACACGTATGCTAGCAGGATAGTTGTATTTCTGGATCAAAAACAATGCTAATGGGTGAGTTCTGGGTAGTAGTGGAAGGGGGAGTCACACACCAGAGCCAGGCTGCTAGAAGGACCTCCTGCCATTCAGAGTGAACCTGGATTTTTGTTGATCCTATTACAGGAAGGTGGGATGTTTTATTTTTTATTGTTTTCTTTTAAGTGTGTGTGTGTGTGTGTGTGTGTGTGTGTGTGTGTGTGTGTAGAACAAGAGGCAGTTTCATGGCACTATAAAAAAAAGCTCAGGCTTGCAGACTTTAAGTAAATAAAAGCACAAAAATAGATTTTTTCAAACCTGTCCCTCCATAACATAGTAGGATTTTCTGAAAGATTGGATTGAATTCCCTTTGCTCACCTGACTGCTGAGTGGAGAAATTCCAAAGAAGGATCTGTGTTTCTCCAGGGGACCTGCTGAAGCAAGGCCCACTGCAGCCTGACGATTCTAATGAGTGACCTTCTAAAAGCCAGCTGGGGATATGTAAGCCACAGGCCAGCGATGGGCTGAAGGTTAGCTGGTCACTCCAGGCCTAGAACCAGAGTAAAACTTTGTGTAGAAACTCTGCTCATGCATTACAGGTCGCATCTGAGGTCTGAGGCTGCTGGGCAGCCTTCAGAATGGAGTTGTTTGTCTATTGGTGATGGAGGTTTGGCCTGAAGCATCCATACTTTGACTCAGTACCACACAGATATTGAAATGGTGATTTGCCAGATGGCCAGCCTAGCACTGGGATTAGTGTCTGACCACAGAGCACAAAGGAGGTTTTTATCTTGAGCCAAGAGGTGAGTGTAAAAACATAGCATCCTATTTTAGGTAGATTTTCAGAATCTAGGCTTTCATGAGCCACAAACCACCCAAGGACCTAAATATAATGACCTGGACCACATTTCAGTGTAGAACATCTCTATGGGGTACACCGGAGGTGTGCTAGTCCACTGGCTTTCTGAGAAGGTTCACAGCCCTCATTCATAGCACAGCATTGAGCTCCATGAATCTCTAAAAGGTGTTTGAAAGGAACAAAGCAAACCATGTTTCAGGAGTTCCCTCAGAGATGCCCCTACAGAGATGCCCCTGGCTAATAGCATCATAATGGCTAGAAGTTCCATGTTACCAGACTATGGTCAACAAGTGGGTATTCCAGTAACCATTTGTCTCCTCTTTAGTAGCTGTCATGATGATTTTAGGTGTTATCACATCCCTTCAAGAGCTTGTTAAAGATGCATCCAGTGGAGCTGGAGAGATGGCTTATGGTTAAGAGTACTTGCTGCTCTTCCAAAGGACTAGAGTTTAGTTTCCAGCCCCACAGGTAGTTCACAACTGCCTATAATCAGTTCCAGGAGACCCTACACCTTCTTCTGACCTCTTTGAGCATTCACATGCATGTATGCCTGTGTGTACATGCATGCATGTATGCATGTATACACACACACAAATAATAAATTATAAAATGAAATAAAATAAAAAATGCATCCCACTGGACCCCATCTCCCAGGGGATCTGATGCCTCAGAGTCTAGACATCTGTCTTGTGGCAAGCAAATAGCAGATAACGGTCACATTTGAAGAAACTTTACCCCACTGTTTACTTACCCAATGGCTTGGATGTCTTGAAAGCTCAAGGTCTAGTGACTTTTAACACAATGACTTTACTTTCATCTCTCACTGTGGTGCTGCTGAATAACAGGACTGCAGTTCTTAAAGTCTCACCATGCAAAATCTGGTTCTAACATCAACAGAGAGCATTCTGTACCCAAGACCCCAGCTCACATTAACAACATCTCTGTTATCACCAGTCCCCTTTTACAGATGACAAGACGGAAGCCCAGAGCCATCTCCCAAGGGGCTGGTACTAAGATTCAAATCCAGGTAGTCTGACTCTATAGTCTGTACTGTAAGCATGGCCTCTGAAAAAGTGTTCCTCTGAGGGTCTTTGACTTACGGCCCGGCTAATTCTGGCTGAAGTTCATTTCAGTTTCGCGGGAACTTAATTGAGTGTCTGTAAGATGCCGACACTGGCCTAAGGCATCTCATTTAATCCAAGCAGTGACCTTGCAGGGAAGGTCACTGCTGTCTTCTAGAAGAGGAAAGGTAGACCCAGAAAGATCGTTCTGTGGCTTGATAGGTCCTGCCAGCTAGGGACAGAGCAGGCGTTTTCTGCTCCCCCTTTACCCCGCTACCTAGCCGATTCTCTCTAGTGGTCTCTTAGGCTAATGTAAGACAGCTTGATTCCTCTGTACTTACTTAAACATTTGAGCTTGTTTCTGGCGGTCTACATTTTTGGCAGTTAAGTGTCCGAGTCTGTAAATAAAACATAAGTGTACACATGGGGAAGACAGACGCATCCAGAACCACCCTCAGACACTGCGTGGAGAGTTGGCTGGAGGGGACAATAAGAGGCAAAAAGGCTTAGCATGTTTGGGAAAGGGTGAGTTATGTTTGTGGGAATAGAAGGCCCCTAAATGAGGCTGTACTGAAGCAAGGCCTTTCAGGATTCGTACAATTGTAGAGGCTGTGATGGACGTTTGAGAGGAGCAGCCGGGGAGAGCTTGGTGGAAGCTGAGCCTGGTCCTGTGGGCCTAGGGGCTCACCTACCCTGTTCATAGGCTCCCGTCTTGCCTCAGGCTGTGGCTAGTCTGATGCTTGATTTGCCATCAGAGACATGATTTTCTCCTCCAGCTGACTGATCTTCTTTTCCATTACCTTAAAACAGCTTTTGTAGCCCTCTGTCTTTACAGCTTTCTTTCCCTGGCCTTCTGTGCTTACAGAAGCTCTGAGGTGGCTGCTTGCTGTCAGCCCAAGCACTGTTAAGAGTGACAGGCTGGAGCAGCCTCATATGGCGAGGTCCTTGGGTCATTGCTTTTGCTTTCTTAAAGCAGAGATGTGTTCCTGCCCTGGTGCAGTGGCTGGAGAGGCTGCTGCTCACCTTGTGAGAACCCATTCTTGCCTTAAGGCCTAGGGATATCCCACATCTGGCTGTCCCAATACCCTAAGTGCTTTGCACACTGATTCAGGGCCGTTAAACAGTTCTTTCCACTGTCTACCGATTCTGCCGAATGGATACAAGTCTCTTGATGGAGCCCCGGCAGCACCATCGTAATCTTGGAGTGCTTCGAGGGGTCTGTAGCCTTGACATTAATGGCTATCAGAGAGAGAGCCATTGCCTGGCCAGTTTGGATAAACCACAGCCACAGCCTACGTCTGCTTTCTGCCTGGAGACACTAACAAGTGCCACCACATCAAAGGTCTTTGCCATGGACGTTCCACATAAGAGTCAGCTCACCAGTACTAGGGACCACCCATCGTTCCCGAATTCCAGTTCACAGAGTCTCATGGAGTATCTCTTCATTGTGTTTCCATCTGCAAATGGAATCCTGAGGTAGCCTTCCATCGCGAAGCAGAGGATGGTCTATCTGAAATGTCGGAGAGAGTTTTCTGGTTTCTATTTTCTTACGAGTCTCCACCGCATGTTTGGATACCTTTATTAGCAATAGCTTGATAGCTGAGCCTGCCATCATGCTGTGTCGCTGGAGAAGGGCCCGACATGTCAGCTCTGTTCGTGAGCCACCCACAGGCTTCTTCGTGGACTCCACTTTCAGCATACTCCTGCCACCTGTCATTCGAGAAGTCTTTCAGGCTGCTGTGTGGGAATGAGGGTTGTGTGTGTGTTTGGTGGGTAGATACTGGCTGGCTCCTCTGGACACCATTGGGTGCCTTTATTAGGAATGACAGCAGACTCAAAGAGAATTGCTTCCTTCCGAGTTCTCGTCTTAGCAAGACCATGGAAGTCCTCAACATCGCATGAGCCTGACTCTCACATGCAGCTGACTACCCATCCCTGACCCCCGACTCCTGACCTGACCTGTCTGTCTTGTGTACGCCTAGGATAAGAACCCCTAGCCCCTTGACACACAAGTGACATGAAGCAAGATGGCAGACCTCACACAGCATTTTTTTTTTAAACAAAAGACCATTTGCATGTCAAGGAGAAGATTGGATTCTGTTCGCTTTTGCGGAAATCCTCACAGACTTCCACCTGATTCTGAAGGCAGCACAGAACTGTGACTGCGGGAGAAACGACAGTGTGCATCGGCCCGGCCCAGCCTCTCCTGAGCTGTACTGTAGCCCTGGAAGAATAGCCGGACTTGCGTGCTGTTGGTTAAGTTTCTTTTAGTTTAGTTTTTCATTTTTAATTGAGTTATTAATTTTAAAACTATGTCTCACTTTTGCCACCCCAGAGTGTAGCTATAAAATAGGTGGAGACCAAGTTAAATCCATCTGAAGATGACAATGCTTAATGCTTCCTGTGGCAGACAGAGGCTATGGGGTGAATAAAGAGAGCCCGCGGAACTCCTCAAGATGAGCCACTTTGATTTTATAGTCATTTGTTCTTTCTAGAGAGTTCCTGTGCAGCATGTCTGTCTCCCATTCCTTGTCCATTTTTCTTGGCACTATCCCTTTTGGACCATACACCATAACTAAAGAGCCAAAAAGGAACTTAGAGGGCCAGTCAGTGCATCCTCCAGTCCTAGTCAGAGAGAGCAAAGTGTCTTTTATAAGCGGACATGAAAGCAGATGTTGCCATTGATGTCCCCAGGAACCACTTAAGGTGTTCAAATAGCACATTCACGTTCAGCCTGAGAATGCACCTCGGCCATGTCTTAGTATGTTTTCTGTTGTTATAATGGAATTATCACAGACTGACTGATTTATAGAGTAATTCATTTTTTACAGTTCTAGAGGCCGGGAAGTCCGAGGTCAGATCTTGAGGGCCTTCTTGCTGGGCTGTACCACACGGAAGGAAGAAAGGCAACAAGCCTTGTGGGAATGGGATAGGCAGGGGAGCGGGGAGGCAGGAAGGGTGACTGTCCTTTCTTTGGGAGCTTACTCCTGCAGTAACTGCCCCTCTGCTGTGGCAACAGCATCTGTCCTCTGCCCTGGTAATCCCCATTCAACTCTAAGGGACCTACAATGTTGTGCTGGGGATTGAGTTCAAACCACAGCAGATCATACATGGGAGTCATTACTTCCTGGTTCCCAAACCCACTGCCCTGTTCTTTGAAATATGGTTCCTCCTTCTACCTCACAAATGTCTCTTCAGGATAAGGGTGGGGGATAGGAACAGGGAAGACATCACAGACTGTGCTGGAACACACAACCTGAACTCGAGAAGCACCCCAGTTGGAGGTGGAATCACCCCGAAATTTGCTGGAAGCTGGTCCTGTGTCCCTTAAAGAAAATATAAGCATGCACTTTAAGATGGAGCAGAAAGAAGAAAGGTGGGAGGGGTCTGATGCTGACTCTTGAAAGTATTCATAGACCTCTCTACTCAATTCTTAAAGTGCCCTCAGCAAGAAAACCAGGCTGAAGGGACTAAGATCTCTCCCTGTAAATGGATGCTTCTTCTCTGAGTCACAGTGAAGTATGCAGCTTTCATTGACAGACCCTGGGCTAAGCATGCTGTGCTTACCTATCCTTGATCTTCACACAGATCATGGACTCTGGGACCTACTTGATAAGGGGGAAGTGAGGCTGTTCTGTCTACACAGCTGACCTTTAAGCTCAAACAGTCCTTGATGTAAGAGAAGCCTTGGCCAGAACACCTCAGAAACTTGCCAAAGTGGCTTCATGTTCCTCATCTGTCCTGAAGGCTAGAGTAGACTGTCAGGCCAGAGGCTACCAGTGTGCCTGGTAGGATGATGGAAAAGGGTGGGTATGAGTGAACAGGGAAATGCCTGGTGTCCCTGTAACTGCTTGCAAGACCCTGGTTTTGCATCCAGAAGAACATTTTTAGTGTCAGATTTGTGAGGCATGGGCAAGGGGGAGCCCTTTACGAAATTAATCTCCTAGCTGCCAAGGTCATTGCTGTCCAGCTGGCCAGTCATATTCTCTGCCAGGCTGGGCTCAGGCTAATACTGTATGCCCTGAACTGAACCTGACTCTGTGCTGGTCCAGGATCACACAGGTTAGCACTAAGACAGGAAGGGTGGGAGGAGTCTAGGTAGTCCATGCCTTGGATCGCATGTGGTGGTGCTTGAATCAGGAAATTAAAAAAACGAAACACCCAAGCCCACCCCTAGTTCCAGCTCTGAGGGAGTCCTGCTAGGGCTAAGAGAAGGAAACAGTAGTGACTGTCATTCTAGAAAGGTCCAACCGTTTGTATACTCTGCATGGTGAGATGGGTACAAACCACTGCTTCACTAATGTGGCCCACCTGGAACTTCCTTAGTTTCACAAAGTGCTTGTCTTCCAAGGAGTTCAGAGAATGAGTGAATTGATAAAATTATTTACCTTATAATGTAGATAACAACATGGATATCAAGGCAATTTATTATCATTTACTGTGTCCCCTTTGAGAGAGAAGATGAAGGAGGATGGGAAATAAATCAGCTTCTTGGAAACTCCAGCTTGGCTGGTGTATTAGCATTGATCACGCGGCTCCTGTGTGCCAGGCTGTTTGGCCATTGGAGATACCAAGAACAATGCAGGACAGATCCTGTCTTCCAGACGACCCCACCATGGCGAGAGTCAAAGACATAAGCCAGTTTCTTCCCCATAGCCTTAGGAAGTCCTGTTCTCGCTGCTGAATGAGGGTGTGCCAGAGGGAAGGGAGGACATTTTCCTGGAAGGGATCAGGTGAGTTCTAAGAGATATGAGGACCATAGAAATTTCCATCGTGGGCCAGCCCTTTCACAACCATGGCATTCTATTCCAGAGGCAGCTGTGAAGGCATTATCACACCAAACGGTAGAGCCACTTGAACTCCAGGTACCAACTCCAGGCTACAGCGATGGGGCATTGTGTTTATAAAGCCTGAGGAAGACCCTGGGGGTGTAGTGCAGCTCCATACACCTTGAGTGACTGCTCTAAAGGACCCTTCCTTCCTTCTTTTCCTTCCTTCCGTCCTTCCCTTTTCCTTTCCTTTCCTTCCCTTCCCTTCCCTTCCCTTCCCTTCCCTTCCCTTCCCTTCCCTTCCCTTTCCTTTTCTTTTCTTCTGAGACAGGGTTTCTCTGTTGTAACTCTGGCTGTCTCACTCACTCACCACCACCCGGCTTCTGAAGGACCTTCTTATGGCCTTGCTGATCCGGAGTTGGAAACCCAGAGAGGACACCCAAACGGCTGGATAGGGGATTCTACTTGCTCCCTGTGTTTCCTAGCCTGGCTGGCAAGGTGTGCTGCCAAACCCTGGGAAGGAGAGGGGAGCAGGCCCTCATTCCTGGCACCTGTGCCCATGCTACCTTTCCCGGCCTCCACAGCCACCAGTGCTTCCTCTCTGGCTCAGTTCCAGTCCCCCTTCCCAGATCGCGTTAGTTTTGAAGTCCATAAAGCTTTGGTTTTCAGAATTCTGAGAAACTGAAAGCCACTAGCTTTTCCTACAGGGAACCTCTCCACACTGCTGGGGAAAGAGGAAGTGTCCGGGTGTGGTCATTTGAAGACTCTAGATCGTTTTGCTGCATGGACGTAAAGAGATGCTAGAGTTAGCTAACAAGTCACTGTATCATAGCAAAGTGGAGACACTCTTGTGTTCCGCCCCTCCAGCTTCCCATGTGACATCATCAGTATTTCAAATGTAGAAAATGCTACTGATTTTAAAAAAAGGGGGGGGATAATCAAAAGCACATTGGGACACACACAAAGATTGGTGGAAGAAGGAAGGCTCTTAAGACCAGTTGTTCAGCGTTCTAATTCAGATCTGCTCGGGAGTCCGAATGTTTGTCCTTGAACCACAGTGACTGCTCCTCCAAATCATTTGACCCAAGTTCATGTCAGTGGAAGCCCAAACTGCCGTCAGCCACCAGCATGTCTTCTTGAGAGCCTTCCAAGGAAATGCTGTGCCACTGGCCTTCTGACCATCCTGAGTTTTACCAAAGATCCATAAGAGCAGTTGCTGCCCAGAGCAAATGAACTTTTTAGGTGTGGCTCACATCTACCTTCTGGAAAGAGCTTAATGTATTGAGATTAACATTTATTTTTATAACTATTTTTGGAGTAGGTGTAAAAGGGAAACATGTTTAAATGTAAAACTACTTTCAATATGCTACAGTGTCTATGTGTATACACATGCACATGTGTGCCGGCGTGTGCATGCGTGTGTGTGTGTGTGTGTGTGTGTGTGTGTGTGTGTGTTTGTATGTGTGGATGTGGGTGTGGGTGTGTGTATCATGTGCCACCTTGACATTTTATAGTTCCCGTTGTGCCTAAAGGGCTTTCACAACTTCGGGATGACTTTTGAGGAACCCGAAGGCCCTTTCTTAGAGCCTTATTATTTCCTCCATGAAAATAAACTTCAAGGTTGTCTATTTGGTTATCTTTTTCCCACTGTGAGATTTTTCCCTCCTGATCACAGGTAGCATCGGTTGCCATAAGCTGCTCAGCTGCCTTCAAAACATTCTGTTCCTGGTGGCATCCCTGTGCAGCCTGAACGTCACATAGGGTCCTGCAGAGGACGGGCCCTGCCGTCTCCATCCTTGCTGAGTTTTTTCATCTTTCATCTTTCCATCCTTCCTTCCTTCCTTCCTTCCTTCCTTCCTTCCTTCCTTCCCCTTCCTTCCTTCTTCCTCCCTCCCTCTTCCCTCCCTCCCTCCTTCCTTCCTTCCTCCTCCCTCCCTCCCTCCTTCCTTCCTTCTTTCCTTTCCTTCTTTTTTTTTTTTTGAGACAGGATTTCTCTGTTGTAACCCTGGCTATCCTGGAACTTACTCTGTAGACCAGGCTGGCCTTGAACTCACAGAGATCTGCCTGCCTCTGCCTCCCAAGTGCTGGGATTAAAGGTATGCACCATCACAGCCTGGCTCAGTTTGTTGCTTCTTAATGTCAAAGTCCTAAGCTTTGGAAGGTGCACAGTATCTAGTCTGATCTTCAATCCACAAACCCAACTCAGCAACCAGTGCTGTACAAACAGTGAACTGGAGTTGTCACCTGCCCTTGCCCTGACTGCCACCATTTTCAACAAGAGAATATTGGCTGAAAACACACAACTTTGCATAGCAAAAGAATTCTCCTTAGAAAGCTGTTTATCTTCAACAGAACACGATTCCCATTCAACTGATTTCTTTTTAGTATCGACTTTAGAAACAATTTATCAACTGCTCGAGAAATCAGAGTTGTTACTTCGCTTTCATAGAAATCATTTTATTGTCCCAAACTTTGCATCTACTTAGCTCTATCCCTCCCTCTGCCATCTGGGATGAAGGAGGTTCAGGTGAGAGCCGGGGAGCCGGGCAGGAAGTGTGTCCACTTGCCTCTGTTGTGCAGAAGTTCTTGGGATAATAGTTGGTGCCATAAACATAATCTTAACAGTAGTTCACAAAAGTTTGTCTGTATGCCAGTGTGGGGTGTGATAAATACAGCGCTCTCCATGTTCTATCTGAGGAAGTGAGCCAGGAAGTGTGATGCTGGGAGGCTCGTAAATACATATATTAACAACCAGCTCTCAAAGGTGGAGAGTATGGAATGTAGTGAATGATGATTTCTATGTTATGGATACACTAGTCCCCTTTTATCCGGTGTTTTGCTTTCCATGATTTCAGTGATCAACCACAGTCCAAAAGCATTAACTGGAAAATTCCAGAAATAGATAGTTCGTAAGTTCTTAGTTGCTCACCAGTCTGAGAAGCGTGATGAAATGTGCTACCCCCCAGGATGTGAATCAACCCCACATCCAGAGTATCCACTGTGTATATGCTACCCGCTTATTAGTCGTAGGAGCCTGTAGGTTATTCAGACAGTCCTTCTGTTTTAGTCCATTTTTATTTCCACAATAAAATACTGGAAACTGGACAGTTTATAAAGGACAGTTTATTTTGACTCACGGTTCTGAAGGCTGGAAGTCCTGAGCTAGGCAGCTACATCTGCTGAGGGCCTCATATTGCATCATCACATAGAAGAATGTAGAAAGGCAGAAATTGTACATGGATGAGTGAAAGCATGAAGGATGGACTGAAGCTCTAATAACCTGCTTTTTCTAGATGACCCGTAGTACCCGAGTTCTCTCGAAAGGTCCCACTCACTCCCAACACTGCCACAAAAGCAATGAAATTTCATGTCAATCTTAGGAAGAACCATATTCAGTCAAACTATAGAGCCTTCCAAATTGGGATTTTGCTCTGTTGTTAAAGATGTTGCATTTTGCTAATTAAAAGAACACTGGCTCTGGAGCTGGTGTCCTGTAATCCCATTAATCCCATCCTGCCTTAGGAACTCTGGCAAATTGCTTTTACCTTTATTCCCTTGCTTAGAAAGTGAAGCTTTGGCTTCACAAGTTAATGATGAAGAGTAGCTGAGATAATATTGGCCCATCACAGACTTCAAAAAGGTCTATCTTAGCATGCACTTGGTGGTTACCATTAAGTACGGCACACAGAGAATTTCACCTTTTACTTTTTGCCCATCCAGATTCAAGATTGATCTGGTAAATGGTTAACAGCAAGCAAAGGCCTAGATCATACTGTTTGCATATTTTCAGGGTGTAAATATTACCTCGGGGCTGATTCCAGAGTACCTCAGTAACTTTGAACATGTGCTAAGAAGAGACATGTAGCCCGCATCAGCACACCACTTTTTTTTTTTTTTTTTAAATTGTGCCACTCAGTGTTTGCCTAAGGGATGAATTAGGAGAGAGACTACTGAATACCTAGCATTAAGCCTGGCACATTAGTTTTTCCCCTCTCTGTCTTCTCACCTATTTCCTTGGTTCTTATTATTCTAATCACTGAACTTGAACACCAGCTAGGTGAAGTGTGTATAGGGGAAGGTTCTTCTGGGATCCAGGTACCTTATTCTGCATCGGCCAGGTATCCTGTATCCCAGACCCTGGGTAGCCTGCAGAGGAGCCCTAAGGTTGGCTTGTTGAGACATAAGCAAGTAGACATGCAGGTCCTCTGCCTTTCCACGGGAGACATGTTGTCAGCAGAGCAATGCAAAGCTGAAAGAGTTGCAGAGAGAATAGAATAAAATTCCCTATTGGTGAAGGACCTGAGCCTGAGGGGAACACACACTTGGGAGCCCATAGCCTGGAACCAGCCTGATCATTACCTTTAACAGTGACCCAGCAGGTGTGTGTGAGTACGTGTGTGTGTGTGTGTGTGTGTGTGTGTGTGTGTGTGCGCGCGCGCGCGCGCGTAGATGAGCATGGGCTCTGCAGATCTCTGAGAATATTGAAGGAGCACCAAATGGTGGTCATGAGGCATGACATCAGGACCTTAGAGACACATGCCTCTCACCTCGCATGGTCTGATCTCAGTCTCTAAGCACCTGGCACAGCTGGCTCACCTTGCTAGCTCAAGATTAGGCATATGAGACATTTTTGATAATTCTTGGTCTTAAGAGACTTGAGGTTTTGTTTGTGTTTTGATTCCTTTATAACTTAGTGGATTGCAGAAGGCTTGCATGGCCACCCAACTCTCTTCTCATCGAGATGTCTAAACCTTTTCTGGTTTTTTTTTTTTTTTTTTTTTTTTTTTTTTTTTTTGAAGATTTACTTATTTTATGAGTGCTCTATCTGCATGTACACCTGCATGCCAGAAGAGGGCATCTGATCCCATTATAGGTGGTGGTGAGCCACCATGTGGTTGCTAGGAATTGAGCTCAAGACCTCTGGAAGAGCAGTCAGTGCTCTTAACCACCAAGCTATCTCTCCAGCCAGAGATGTCTTAACCTTTATAAGAATGAACCTGGGTAGAAAATGTCTTTGGAAAGGGATGCAAACTGTTAGTAAAGATCACCAGTAATTTTTTAAAAATATTTTTGCAGGACTGAGAAGATTGCTCAGTGAGTAAATTGCTTGCCAGGAAAGCATTAGACCCTAAGTTTTATCTCAACCCATATAAGAAGCATGTTTGTAATCCCAACACTGGGAAGGTGGGGACAGGCAGAACCCAAGGACTCGCTGGGTAGTCAGCCTAACCTATATGGCGAGCTCCGGGCCAGTGAGACCCTGTCTCAAAAAAGAAAAAGAAAAGGGTGGCTGAACCTGAGAAATGCCACTGAGGTTAGGTTGACCCCTGACCTCCACATGCATGCAGCCATATATGAACCAACACATACAGACATAAAGACACACACACACACAAACACACACGTATGCATACATAACTTTTTCTGCCTTTTCTATCGTTCTCAAATATGTCTTCAAAAAGTATGGCTCAACAAAGTATGGCTCGTTTTACATATATGTATGTATGTATCTGTCTATATGTATGTGTGTGCGTGTCACACATACATATATATACATGTATATGTATGTATGTATGATACACACACACCCCACATATACGCCATAAAAATAAGCAACCTGAAAATAAAAGCACTCAGAAGGTGAAGTTCCCTTGGATGAGGCTCTAGACTGAAGACCCCACCGGCCAACAGGGGTCCTATAGCTCAGGCCCAGGCCTGTGCCTGGGGCGGGCCCATCACAGGCTCCCTGTCTTCTATGGGGCTTCCCCTTGGGCATTGACTAATAATGCCCCTCTGAAGACTCTGGCAGAAGTATGCACAGATCTCTTGGAAGTGGAAGTAGAGAGGCCAGTCCCCAGGGGCATGAATAACACCACAACTCCCCTGGAGGGACTCACAAGTTAGGGATTCACTTCAGCCTGAATCTCAGTCCCTGCTATGGGACTGACTCCTCTGCTAGTCACTGGCTTCCTCCATGGGGAGTGTAGGTTTTTCCTCCCTCACATGTGGTAACAGTACAGGCCCCATGGTGTAGAAGCAGCAGGAACTGTCTGGGAAAGGCACGCAGAGCACAGGCTGCTGGGAGGCAGTCTTTGGATGTTCATCCTTTAGGTGGTCGCTGTAGCACCTAAATTGAAGTCTGTCCTGTGCAGCCTTCCTTATGATTGGATGCCACTTGGACTTCTGGGGACAGCTTAGGGTATAAAAGATGCAATGACAGTTGACAGTGACAGTGGGTGGGAGAGCAGGAGGGCCGCAGCTCATGTTAGAGGACAAGCTGGTGGAATGCTACAGTTAGTGGGAACGAAGATGTTAGATGTTAGTCCAGTTCTCCTGGCTTCAGACAGATAAGGCCAGCCAGAAGGGGCTGTGAAGATTTCTTCCTTCCTCTTTCTACTTTTTTAGAGCCTAGAGGGTTAAAAAAGCTACAAGTTAAGAATCTGTCTTAGTAGCAGTGGGAGCACTCACTTGGGGCACTCAGAAGCGGCACTCCAGCCTGGGGCAAGAGAGCAGCTTTCAGGGCAGGAGAATAGGAGAACAGCTCTCAGTTACAAGTCGAATAGGAGAACCAGGAGTGAAGATTTCAGTTACAAAGAGCAGAGCAGAGTTCAAAGTTAGTGGCACATAGCACCAGGAGCTCAGCTCCAAGTTAGAATTTGGGAACGTGATCATCATGTTGGGGGCTTCTCAGTAAAGACACAGCTGAATCTGGAAACTAGGCTGAGGGTGAGGGATGCATAGCACAGACACTGTTGTACACACAGTCAGAGCCCACTAACTCACCTGGAGCCAGTCAGTGAAGAGGTGGGATCCCCCGGGTCCTCCTGCCACTCAGCGGTACATGAGATGTGACCACAGGTTTCCTCAGACCTGGCCTTTATTTGTTTGACAGCTTTACTGCAATTTGAATCCCATACAAACCTCCCATTTAAAGTACGAGAGTCCGTGGCTTCCGTGTCATCAAAGTGTTACCACTAACAGTCTTAGGAAATTTCCATTGTCCCCAGAAAGTCTCCCCCAAGCCCATGGCAAGCACTTAATCCCCTGTCTGTGTAGATTTGCCTATTATGGACATCTCACAGAAATGGAAACATACCTTTAGTGTCTACTTCCTTTTCCTTTGGGGTTTTCAGGGTTCTCCCGTGGCGTAGTATGTAGCATGCGTCATTCCCATTAGAGGATGGACAGTATTCTGTATTTTGTTATCCATTCATCAGTTGGTGGATACTTGGGTTTCTACTTACTGTCTGTTATGAAAACTTCTGCTGTGAGTCCTCGGGTACCAGTTGCGTGTAGATGAAGACATTCGTGGCTCAGGTGAATGCCCCATCACTGATTTTTTTTTTTCACAGTACCTATCTTGTTGCTTTACATCTTTGCTGCAAAACACTCAGAAGCTTCCCTTTGCTTTTAATGTCAAGATCAAAATCCTTACCTCGGTCTGCACAGTTGTAGCTTCTGGGCCAGCTTCATCCCTAATCCCCTTCTTGTTCTGTGCCGACCAAGAGAACAAGAGCTGCCTCCAAGGTGGAGAGCTCCTTTCTTGGTGTAAACTTTGAACCACCTCCTTCACTGGAGGAGTTTCTCTAACCCCTCATGCTAAGGCCTGAGCTGGCCTGCCCTTGTCCTCAGACTAAGGTAGGCTTACCTGTCAAGCTTTCTTAGACTCCATACAACTTACTCTTGTAACCATTGTCACCACCACCACTGACATCAGGTGTCCACTTCATGCCCCTCTTTTCTGCCACCATACACTGCAGGAGAGCAGTGACCTCATTTCTGTTCCTCTGCTTTCCCTGGCACCTAACAGTACCTGGCATCTTCAAGCTTTCCGTATTTATTTACCAAATGAGCAGTAATGAGCTCAAATAATGATGGCGGTGAACAAGCCACTTATTCAGAAGCGGCTTTGCCCTTGGTGTGTCCTTTGTCCTCGGTTGAGGGCAAGATGACTCCTCTTTCCACCCCAGCCATGTTGTCCTCTCTGCTTACCTGGGGGAACCCCTCAGTCCTGCAGTAAAGGCTCATTCCCCTTGCCTGTGACTCGAGGAGCCCCAACACCACTGAGCAGACTGGTAGCTGTCAGTTAGCCTCCAGGAATGAAATAAGGAGGGCTCCTGGAGCCCTTTGCTTCTCCGTGAGTCGGGTGGTTGTGTGGTGACAAGTTGTGTGCCATATAGGAGAGATGACCAGCTTCCTATGTGTGTTCTCGTAAAAAACTGCCAAGAGGAAACTGTATACCTTCTGAGACTTAACTGCCTTAAAACAAACAAGCAAGCGAACCGACCTGTTTTCATTTCCCCCCGCAGATATGCACTTATTTGGCCATTACCCAGCACACGACGACTTCTACCTGGTGGTGTGCAGTGCCTGCAATCAGGTCGTCAAGCCACAAGTCTTCCAGTCGCACTGCGGTAAGTGGACTCCTCCCGCACCTGGTGGATGTGTGGGCCGCCACTGACCCCGGGCTCCCAGCTGGGTGGCCCTGTGTCTGTCTCAGTCCAAGGCTGTGGGGACACTGGTCTGGGGCTGCTGTCTCTGTACACAGCAGAGCCGGTAGGAGCTCAGACCTCCTGCTCACATGCTCTTTCCCGTCAGGACAAACAGGAGAGAGCCTACAGCCTTCCATGGTAGATGGGACTAATCTGAAAACATGTGCACCTTGGCAGTGGCCTCTGCAGGGAGCCAAGAGGAGGGGAAATGGTGGCTTAGAAGCATTCCTCTTGCAACCTACCATTTTCTCCCCTTGAAAGAGGCTCATGGAAGAGACTCCACAGATTTGCGCAAATAAGGGAGCGCTGGAGCAGCAGGTGACCCAGTGTGCCTGGCACTGGACGCTGCTCTCAGGATGTAGAGAAAACCTCCCATTCTGCTTGTCCTTTCAAAAATCCTTATTTGGAAAAAAAAAAAAAAGAAAAGCACGCTTAAGAACTTATTTTTCCCCCCGAGTGTCTCAGCATCCTGGCTGTGAGACTGTGGGAAATTCCTTGGTTCCATCAGCAGCAAACTGTGTACTTCATTTAATACAGGTGGACATGATGACAGATTAAACCCGTGTGGTGGCTCCTAAACAGCTCTCTGACCTTAGACAAGAAGTCACTTCATCTCCCTGGGTGGCTGTTTGCTTATCTTTACCAAGATGATCTCCACAGCTGTCATATGCTGTGAGTCCAGGACACTGCTTTCTAGCCTTATTGAACCCTAACCCCTAGTGATGAACAGGATCTGAATGTCTGCTCCGCTGTGGATTCCAAAGTGTATTCAATATTATACTGGAACAAAAGAACCAATTATAATGTTGAATGTGCTTTTGCAAATTACACACGTTCCCCTTTCCCTCACTGGATTCTGACTTCCTCTACCCCTTTTAGTATTACCATGCTGTGATAAGTAGTCGTGGAACAAAAGAAGTGAATGTGTTTGGGACGGTAGAATAGCTGAGCATTGATAATATGTGTCTGTGATATCTACATACAGATAAAAACTGTGTGCCAACTGTAGGCGTGGTTTGTGCTCGTAATGAGTACGGAGAGCTTCGTGGGCACTGCTTTGAGTTAGTCCAAGGCTGGGAAGAGAAGGGACTCTACAAAGTACTATAGGAAGGGTTCTGATGAGAGATGGCTTCAGCTCTGTATTTTTGTCTCTTCTACGAGGAGGTGCATCCACGCTGGCATGTTCATTTTTGGCAGTGAGCATAATGGAGCAAGCATGCACTCAGCGCGAGTTGACCTTGCTCAGTGTTGTGTAGCAGATGACCCTGTTCTGCCTCAAAGAGACAAAAAGGCCCTCCTTCCTGAATGCAAAATTGTCAGGGGCCCAGCAGTGACACCACTCAATGAGGCTATTGGTAAACCATCAAATGTGGCAGGGACAAGGAGGTCCCCTTCAGCCTGTCATTCGTGAAGAGCTGTGGAAGATGCTCTGTTTGGTGAACAGGAGGACCCCAGCTTGTCCTGGGTGCTCATCACCCAGTCTATGGTTATGCTGCTGTTCTGGGCACACAGATGCTGTAGTGAACACCAGGACAAGTCTCAGACCCGGGAAGGTGAACACTTAATCATAAGCCACCAAAGCTGCCACTGGGATTTAGCTTGCCGGGAGTCTTTGATGGAAGGGTCTAGAAAGGCGTAAGGATCTCACTGCCATGTAGACTCTTTCTCAGGGAACAGGACCCTCGCACCAGCAGAGGAGGCCTCCGAACCCTCAGCCTTTCCGTGCTGAATCTGGAGTTCAGCCTAGGAAGAAAGCCAGTAACAGGTGGCCACCTGTTCTGAGCAGAGGCAGAGCATGAGTTTGGAGCCTTGGGGTTACTCACCTTATCACTGGAAGCCGGAGCTGCACTAGGCTTTTGCTGAACCCACTGGCAAACAGCCATAGGGTCTTAAACCACAATTCAGCAAATTGAGGCAAAAAGTGTCACTCACCTTCCAGTTGTGTGTTCCAATGATACACATGTGTATTTCTCAGGGACCAGAAAGCATTTGAGGTGCAGCCCAGCACTACAGCAAGTCTTGGAGGGAGCAGGTTTTTTAAAGCTCTCCTTAGGATGCCCCTGTTCGTTCATGATGGTCCTTGTCAGTTCAGGCTGCCATACCACACCGCCATAGGCTGCTGGTTGCTTATAAACAGCAGAGACTGATTGCTCGCAATCTGAGATCAGGATGCCAGTATCGGATGTTAGTGAGGGCTGTGTTCTAGACAGCTGCCAGCCAACTTCTTGTGTATTCTCACTTGGCAGAAAGAAGGCAGGTGCTCCCCAGAGCCTCATTTATAAGGGCACGATCCTTGAGGTCTCCATCCTCATGGTGTCAAAGGCCCCACCTTCTAACACCATCTTGTACTGAGTGTTTGGATTTCAGGGTTTCAGTGTAGGACTTGCAGAGGTGGAGGCAGAAGCGTTCAACTGGGACAGTGTTAATGGGCTGCAGTTCTAAGTCAGCTAGAGAAGCTTCTCTGGCATGCCGGAGACCCTGCGTTTGGTCTCCAGAACTACCCAAACAAACAAACGCAGAACAGGGCTGCTTCTTTCTCCTCCTCCTTCCTGCTTTACCTTGTGTGATGAGCCGTGCTGTTTTCAGTAAGTTAATAAGAGTGCCATTGTGCTAAGTGCCGGGCAGCATGCCAGGTGCTTTGCATATCTCTGAAAACAGCACCCTCTCAGCAACCCTAGGAAGTGGGTGTGAATGTTACACCCATTTTGGAGTTGAGGAAGCCGGAGCTTAAGAGGTTGGGTGCTGTGTCCACGCAAGACAGAAGAGAGCTGGCTAAATGCAGGTAGCTTCTTGGAGGAAGGGGAGTGCCTGTGTAGCCACTGTCCTCACAGCCTAGCCATGCAGGCTAGGAATACATGTGGAAATTGAGTTGTTGGGGGAGAAAAAAGGGCAGTGCCTCAAGCCCCACTCCCTGGGCCTTCTCCGACTCTTCCCCCAGACCCACTACCTAGTGTCTCTAGAAATGTGTTTCCATATAGTAGAAATAACAGGCTTTAGAAAGAGGCAAAAATGATTATGGACTTCCCTTGCTGTCTGTGTGACCTGGGGCAGGCCACTTCATCTTTTTCTACTCGAGTTGGTCCATCTATAAAATAGATACTCTTTCCCTGCTTTGTGGAGCTGTTGGGACAACATGCCACATGACCGTGACACTTGGAGTCACTTTCCCCTCCTCCTCTCTCCGTGGTATCTTCTGCATTGCCCCCAGGGGGTAGATGGGTAGTGGTAGATCCCTCCTTCCTAAGATCCATAAACCTCTGCTTACTTGCCACCTCTTACCACGCAGTTGTCTGGGGTTTGTCTCTGCTCCGGAGCTAGGAATAGTCCTTTGTGTGTCTGCTTCCCCAGCACCCTCAAAATAAGGCTTCTCGGGCGTATGCCGACATCCATGATTTTGGTGTACATATACTCTAAATTGAAAACTAAAAAGTCTGTTTGTTTCTCTCTGTATTTTTCTGTGTGCATGCATGTGTGTGTGTATGTTGTATGTGTGTATGTTTCTGTGTGTGCATGTATGGCAGTGGTTATGGGTACTTGTAGAAACTGGTAGAGGAAAACTTTTATTTATTATTTATTTATCTATTTGTTTTTTGAGATAGGGTTTCTCTGTTGTATCTCTGGCTGTCCTGGAACTCATTCTGTAGACCAGGCTGTCCTCTGCCTCCTGAGTGCTGGGATTAAAGGCGTGTACCACCACTGCCCAGCATGTTTTATTTACTTTTACTTTATGTGCACTGGTGTTTTTGTCTGCATATATGTCTTTGTGGGGGTGTTTTATGTCTTTGTTCTCTTGGAACAGGAGTTACAGACGGTTGTAAGCTGCCATGTGGGATTGAACCTGGGTCCTCTGGGAGAGCAGCCAGTGCTCTTAGCCACTGAGCCATCTCTCTGGTCTCAGGAAACAAAATCTTATTCAGTACTTCTCACACTAGGTATATGCTTCCACACCAAGCATGATTCAATCTGATTCTGACCCTCGCCACCCAGTGTAAGTGTAGACCCACAAATTAAAGATTCAGTCCTATAGAAGTACTCCCCACCTTAGAGGGCAATCACAGATAATGGTCCCAAGTTACTTTTGCTTGACTTGGGGATCCCCACATGTTCCACTTTGCTGTAATGACTCAACAGGAAAACATATTGCTTATATTTACTCTGTTATACCCCACCCCTTTCCGAGACAGGGTTTCTCTGTGTCGCCCTGGCTGCCCTGGAACTTGCTATGTAGACCAGGCTGGGCTGAAACTTGTTGTATAACTCTTAATGCTGTTGTAAAGATGTGGCAAAGCATCCGATTGACATGTAGAATTGCGTAGGGTACAGTCAGAGATTCTGAGCGCAGCACTTCTCTTGCTGGAGCTGCGCCCTGACGTGTGGATGCATTGACCCTCCCAGACTCAGCTCTGTCACTCAGGTGTTTGTAGAGGCGCCATTGCATGCTGATTCAAAGCACCGGGCTTTGGTGTTCAGTGTACTCTCTAGCCTTGGTTGAGTGAGACTGCACATTCTGATCCTCTGCGTGTGTCCTGGTCCTTTTGAGCACCAGCCCTGGTCCTGAAACTCTCTAGAGTCCTAGTCACTTCATCAGCATACACAAGGATGCTTATTCCAGAAATCCCAGGGGTTCCCTATGTTTGATATCAAGAAACTGAAGGCTAGAACCAATCAAAAGATGATCTGCCCCCACATCCTGTTTGTTACCTGTCACATGGCACTAAGGAAGTTACAAATGTAAGCATCTGCCAGTAACTTGAGACAAAGACCAAATCTGTACTTCCTCAGACTTCATTGTGTCAGAGCAGCAATATGAAAAAAACAGAATGCCACCAAGGGATACTGAGTTGTGAAGGTTAATATCTGGACTCACACTTGCTAGTGTGCAGCCTTGAGCTAATTACACTACCTTTCTTTCTAAGCCTGGTTCTCCCGGTAAGTAAGAATGCAAGTTTCGGCCCTGTAGAATTTCTGTGAGGAAAGGAAAAAGGATGTATACTCTGCTGGCATGGAGTAAGGAAGTAAAGGTTAGGTTTTATTGTCAATAAAATGTGGCCCTTTTTTATGAAGTTGAAAGTTTCTTATGAAAAATGGGAAAACCACTTTAGCCAAGTGCTTCCTGTCTTTGCTCCCTGCTGTCTCGGGGGATGCCGCTCTGAGGTCAGCCTGTGGCTCATGCCTGTGATTCACTGCAGCTTCCCACCCTTGGAGACAGTAGTAGTCTGCATGAATGTGATTACATCTGCTGGGAGCCTCGGGGATTGCACTTCGCAAATATTGGTTTACATTCTCATTAGGCCCGGGTGTCAGCTCCCTAGAAACACCATGAAGCTCCTGTATATCTGTGGGTCCCCTGACAAGCCATGTGCCTCACAGGAGTACTGCAATATCCCTTTCCCGACTGGCCACCATCTCTCTGCTGTCAGCACAGTGCTCCAGCTGGTATGGCCATTGCTCCAGAAGCCCCCAAACCTGGTGTGGTATTGGTGTCATGTCTGGGCCTGTCAAATGCTTGTAGACTGCTACGCAGAGGTCGGTGGATGCAAGGGGTCTAAAGTGCCACAAGTGGACAGATACAGCTGGGGTGCTGGGAAGAAGGAAACAATTCACTTGGCCTCGGGACTGTGACTCCTCTAAGCACCCATCTCTGTCTGTCCAAGTTGTCCAGCCCAGGGTATGGGACAGTGTCCAGACTGAGTGGAGCCTTGCTAGTATCAGCTTGTCTGGATTTATAGTCCAGCTTTGCCCCTTATTAGCAACATGGCCTTAGCAGGCTACTCTGCCTCTCTGTACTTTAGTTTCCTTATTCTTCAGATGGTTAACAGTTTATCTTATGTGGTCTCCTTGAGGAATGGAGAGGGTGCTTGCGTACGGAAAGCACAGAGGTGAAACAAAGTTTGCTTTAAGAAACTGTATTGCTGGGACTGGGAGATAGCTCAGTAACATTCTTGTTGTTCAAGCATGAAGACCAGAGTTTGATCCCCAGAACCCACATAAAAGAGCCAGGTCTGAGGATGTCGCTGTAGTCCCAGTGCCATGGAGGTAGAGACAGGTGGGTTTCTGGAGCCAGCCAGCCTAGCCTGTTCACAGAGCTTCAGGTCAGTTGAGAGACTCCGTGTCAAAAATGAAACAAAACCGAAACATCAAAAAACAAAAAAACAAAACCAAGGTAAACAGCTCCTGAGGAAAACATCCAAGGTTGACCTCTGGCCTTCACACACAGACACACACACAGATACATACATACACACATACAGATACACAGATGCACATACAGACACAGACACACACATAGACACACACACACAGGCATGCACACAGGCACACACATACAGATACCCACACAGATACACAGACACACACACACAGGCACACATATACACACACAGACACACACACACAAACACACACACAAAATAATAATAATAATGATAATCTTATCATTGAATGATAGGTCTCAAAATCTCTAATAAAGTGATTACCTAAAGGCTTATCATCGTTGCAGAAGGTGAAGAGACCTTGGTGATGCCGTCGTTTGTGGCGGGGCTGTGGTGGCCCTAACCTTTATTCAGACAGAGTGCTGTGGCCATTTCTAAGAAGACTGCTGGGGTGTGCTCTCCGGAGGTGTGCACAGGTGTGCTGCGTGGAGAGGATGACAGCGGAGCAGGGGGCTGCGGTGGGAAACACTGTTATTGTTTTTAGTAACTGTCCTTCTAACCCATTTCCAATGTCGTAATTGAAAAGGTGACAGGGGAGCTGAGCTGGAGTCCCGGGATTGGGCTGAGCATTTGTGAAGTTGTAGGCGCCGCCTGAGAGAAGGAATGGATGTGTTTCCTGCACTGTCCTCATCTGTGGATCTATTTGTGGGATAACTGCAGTTAAGTTTGCTTCTCCGTGGGGGCCCTGTTGACATTGGCCCTGCATCCTTCCTTGCATGGGCCGACAAGGGTGCCCTCTGGAATGCTGAGGGTTGGATTTCCCTGGCCACCGCCTAGAAGTGAAGAGCAGCAGTGTCCTACCTCTAATTGTGGTGGCTGAGGCATCTCCACACATTGCAGTTCACCCTAGGGGACAGGTTCCCCACATCTGAGAGCCACTGCCATGAAACATAGCACCCCCATTCGGCATGGTGCAGTCTGTACTTACTGTGTTTAATTTTCTCCCCACAGTAAAAGGGGGTGCGTGCGCACACACACACACACACACACTAGAAACAGCCACTATAGAATCCCAGCCACACAGAAAGTTGACATTTCTGCCTGCATGGAGGCACTCACCAAGATAATTTCCCTAGGTACCTGTATGAAAATGTCTTTATGAAAACCAGTACTATATATGAGGATTATATATCAATAAAACAAAAGGTGTCTATGTTACAAAATTAATAAATCTAAAACAATCTAAATGACTGATTATGTACGTGGATTCAATAGGGTATAGATTAAATGAGTGCTTTTAAATTGCCTTTTTTACATTTTTGTTGACTTACTTTGTGAGTAGCTGGGTATGCATGTGCCGTGGTATATGTGTGGATTTCAGAGGACACGTGCAGGGGTCAGTTCTCTCCTTCTGCCATGTGGGCCCCTGGTCGTGATGATTGACAGCAAGTGCCTTTTCTAGCTTTGGGTCATCTGACTAGATCCAAATAAATAATTTCAAACTATTAAAAGGAAAGAAAAGGTCATTTCTGCACCACAGGTATATAAGAGTAGAAAGCACGGCATCGTAGAAAAGTTCGTAAGGCTGCAGTTCTACCCACTTCCAAATTAAAATTAAAATAGAAGGCAGAAAAAAAAAAATACAAATCCTTTGGGCTTTTGCAGTCTTTCTTGGAGCTCAGCCTCTCAGCAGGGCTCCATGCCCCGCCCATCAGACAGAAGAAATTCCTCCCCCCCCTCCCCCCGCCGCGCCCCTTCCCCCGCCCCCGTGTCTCTTAGAAACACGGGTGAGAACCGAGAACCTGGATGTCATTGAGTAGACAGGAGAAGCTGAACTCGCCCGCCCCTCTCTCAGAGAGGTTCTGTTCCTTTTCTGATGATATATTTTTGAATGCCCTTCAAATAGCTGTTTTGCATGTTGATGTGATGCGGCAGAATTTAATGAAGTGTGAGCTACAGCAGAGAGCACGCAGCAGAATGGATGAGTGTGGGAGCTGGCTCCCGGATTGAGACACGGCATGTCCTGGCTGGCACCCTGTTCCTTCTGCGCACATCCAGATGCCAACACTGGTCGGGGACAGGCAACTGCCCGCCCTACAGCGCTGCGTCGGGGAGCCTAATTAATGAGGTTCCAAGGCTTCCTGAGATTGTTTTTTTTTTTAATTCTGTCTCTCGCTAGGTGACCTCAAGTTGAAGAAATGACAAACCACGTATGCTTCTGAGACCCTGCTGATGTCAGTGCCCCTAGGCCTCCTGGGGCATCCGGGGCATTGGCACCAGCTAATTAGCCTGCCGGGGCTTCCTTTCTGATGCTGCTGATTGCCATAGCACAGCTGAGTTAGATTTGATTTTTGAGGGGAATATTTTATTATATTATTTTATCATTAATTGTCATTTGTGAAACTAGATTTTTTTTTCACACCAAAGAAGTATAAAATAACTATAGGAAGTTGGTCTCATTGAATATATTCCTTGCCAACCTGGCAGCATTAATTAATAGACTTGGTAAAAGAGTATGAGCCTGTTCAGTCTTCATAGTTGAGATTTTTTTTTAAACTTGAATTTGATCATTGCAGTCAGATCCCAGATCAACTCCTGATTATGTCTTTTGTGCTTTTATGATCATACAAATGTCTGTTGTGGTGTCCTTAGCCCACCTTTCCAGGGTCCCTGCTAAAGTGCAACCACACTACAGATCTAAGAAAATCCCTGTGGTAGACCTCCACAGAGAGAGAGAGGCAAAAAGGAAGAAGAGAGAGAGAAGAGAGGGAAGATGTGATGGGCTGACCAATTAGCAAATGATGATTCCCTGTGTTCACGCAACACAACCAAAAGAATCTACAACCGAGTAAACCGTTTTCTTCTACTTGATAATTCTTACATGTGGAGTTGGATCCAGTGACTCAGAAGCGGTCCCTGCGTGTGGGAGACTGAAGCATGAAGACTGTGAGTTCAAGGCCAACTTGGGCTGTATGGGGAGACACTATCTCAAGCAAAACAAACTTCTGAATCATGGAGTCACTACTGCTCAAACTCGATTTAATACTGGATCAAGAACGTAGAGTTAGACCTAGTCCCAAACCCAGCTCTTCTTTGTACTCATAGATGGAGCTGGTAATGAAAAAGCTCAGACCTTTATTGAGCACTTACTCTTTAGTAAGCGTTTTTCTGTCTTCTTTAGTTCTGTCGTCACCCTAAGAAGCTCTGGTTGTGTTCTCCTTATCACATACTCAAGGAAGAGAGACTTTGAGCACTTAAGAAATGTGTGCAAGATCAGGATAAGTAGCAGAGCCAGACTTCAGCCCCCAGACCATCTTTCCCATGGCACCGGCTAAGCGTTTCCTTCCAGACTCCCTGGAGCACCACAGTTGATCTGTGGTAGGAGAAGCTCATTTCTGTCACTCAGCACACCTGGGGAATTGCAGGTGCTTCATTTCTCTTCAGTGCCATTCTAGGCTATGATGCTGATCTTCACTGGCTGTTAATGTGGGTGTGTGAGAAGAGATGGGACCAATAAATGGGTAATCGTGAGTGTGTTTAAGGTTGGCTGCAGCATTTGAAATAGACCTGTAGATATCAGAGAGTAAACAAGAAGAAAGCTTATAGGAAAGACATGGGTACCTTCTGTTCTCTCCTCATTTCTGCCTGCAGATTCTTGCTGACCTCCAACAGATAAACATGCTCCCGAGACCCACAAACAATAGATAATTCCATATTCAATGAAATACCCTTTAATGTATCTCTGTTAGGTTAATAGAACTGTGGCAAATCAGCTTACAGCAAGTGTAGAATGGTAGGATCTTTGGAACCTTAGACAAATCCAGTGGATTTGTGGACCTGAGTTTCATCACCAGAACCCATGTCAAAAAGCCTGGCACAGTGGTAGCCACTTGTATTCTAAGTACCGGAGAGGTGGAGACAGGTGCATTCCTGGGCTCACTGGTCAGCAAGTTTGACTAATTAGTGAACTCCAGGATAGTGAGAGATCATGTCTCAAAAAAAAAAATGGTAGATGATGCCTGAGGAGCAATACCCAAGGCTGCCCTCTGACCTTCACATGTACATATACACATGTGTGCAAACACACACATACTAACACAAACTAAATAAATAAGCAAACTTCTCATAGTTTCATCATGGTCTGTTTCTTAAAACCTGAATCTCCTAGTTTTGATGCATTCATGTGTATTTTAATTAACACCAGTTGTGTGCCAAGCATTGTCCCAGAGCCCCAGATACGGTGAGACTGAGAAGGGCCTGGACTTGTGTTTATGATCTTGTATGCTGCATAATGTGAATATACTCAAACCATATGAGGAGCTGGCACAAGAGTGTCTCTCCCAGAGGAGAACACAGCACGAACAGAAGCAGGGCTGAGGAATTCAGAACCACCAGAACTGTGATGGGGATCAGAATCTGAAAGCTGGTATTTTTCTTTCTGAGTGTGGTTGGAAGACTCTGGAGAATTTGAGCTAGAAAGTGATGTAAATGTGATTTATGTTTTTCAGAAGTCATTCTTGTATCCTGGGAACCATAAGACTAATGTGTGGTCAATGAGAAGAGGTCCAGGTGTATACCTGATGGAGGTGGAGACAGAAGGGTGGGTGAACTTGAGATCCACTTTGGAATTGTAGTGGCAGGACTTGCTGAAGGAATATGTTCCCTTGAGTTGGGTTGTGCTGGGTTGGGTTGGGTTGGGTTGGGTTGGGTTGGGTTGGCTGAGTTGGGTTGGATGAAATTGGATTAGAGTGGATTGGATTGGATAAGGAAAGGCAGGTGTGAACATGTAGTGTTTGATTAGAGAGGAAAAGCCAGTGATAAAAGCTCCAGATATTGGAGATATGAAAGCCGAGAGAAGAGCTTGTATCTTAGACTGTGTCCTATGCCAAGAAGTTTCTCCTACGCCGGGAGAAAAAAGAGGAGAGCACTAGATTGGCCAGCTTAAGTTCTAATAACCATTTCATTTGTCTTGGCATGTTTTTCCCCAAGTTCACGTGACTTCATATTTACATCACCCATAAACCTCTTTTTAGACTGGAGGACCCTTAGTGTTTGATCTGTGTTTTTGCCGAGCTACCCAGTCAGACTGTCATCTGGCACCTCTGCCTCCTGCTCTCCTGTGTTTTAGAATGCCTGCGCTAGACAGGAGATGTCAAGAGCTAGTCCTGTGCTTACCATCTGTAAGTCCCAGCACATTTGTTGACTTTTGGAGGATGCTCACATGTGTTTTTGATAAGCAGATGGACAGAGAGACAGAAGGAAGGATTTCTCCAATCACGAAGTGCTCATAGCATTGCTGTTTCACCAATGTTAGTATTTATGATGGCTATTGCCAATACTTATCTACCTCCTAACGTGGTGGGTGCACACACATGCACTTATGTACACACCCACACATGAGACTAGGAGTTTCCAGGTACCAGGAACTCTGTCATGCTCACTATTAGATTACCCTTAAGACTACAATAGAACTCCCTGAGGAAAAGTGCTTAACTCCAAGTCTGATGGCTGAAGTGCAGTCCCAGGAACCCCGCGGTGAAAGAAAGATTCTAGAAGTTGTTCTCTGGCCGCCACCTGTGTCGTGGTACACACGCATGCATACATGCCAATACACACACACACACACACACACACACACACACTCTCCCTCTCAATAATGTAATAAAAGAAATTAAATCGCCTGAGTTAACACAATGAGTGCTGGATAGTGCTCCATAGATTTATTGTCAAATGAATCTCAGAAGGAAGGAAGGAAAACCAGCTTGTCCATGTAAGCATCTACTTTCAGTTGGGAGATCTGCTACTTGAAAGAGAAGGCCTGTCTCTGTTCAGACAGACATCCGTTCTCAGCAAGTGGTGGGAGCTACAGCTTTGATCTGTGACCACAGCTGATTTCTGGAGGGCTCTGCGCTGGAACCTGACCCCCAGCCTCTGACTCATCCCTGGCAGTCACACTGTGTAAGCTGCCCCCATAGACTCCATTCCTCAGCTCTGAATTAGGATAACAGGCATTGCTTTATTTAAAGCCAAATAAAAGTTGCCAGGGCTACTTCAAAGGTCAGTTGGGAATTATCTTCATCACCAGTGATGAGCACAGCAGCACCTACCGCTGCTCCTTCCCTGGAAGACCAAATCAGTAAACAGAAAGCAAGAGTTCGCTGGACGCACCTTGGGAAACGGTGTCAGACTGACCTGCTAGAGTCACAAAGCAGCCGGTAAGGTTTTAGAGCACAAGCAAAAGCATATCCACTTCGCGCTGGAATCAGTCGTTCTTACAAAACGTATCCATACATAGCACACAGCAGTAACAACAGCAATAACAATGGATCTTTGTCCTAATAATGTGCTCCCAATGCAAGTCCTCATCGTTCTCTGGTGAGTATGTGGTGACACAGAGACTCTTCCATCCTGGAGAGGGATCTGGCTATGGGGAGAGTTCTCCATCCTCCCCGCCATGTGCACTGTACTTTAGAAGCAGAAAGTCATGATTGTGCGTGATTATCACCTCACTCCTTGGTGTCAGAACCTCACTCACAGCTAATCTGCAACAGTCCACAGTCTGTTTTCTCCTGGCAAGGTCACTGGCTGCTTCCTTCGGAAGCATTACGTACTAGACACCATATGTGGGCTGGCTTCAGAGATGCAGCGGAGCCTTCCAGGTCTTCTTCTCATAATCAAATATGAGTTCATTCAGTAAGGCAGATTTGCCTTTCTGTTCCCCTGGGGGATAAGGCTGATAAGCATTTCACAATGAAGGGTCTCCTCGAATCAGGGTAGCACCAGTGTTCCTGGCTGTGTGGGACCTTCCCAATGCTCTTTCCCAGGCAAGCGCTTCTGAAAAATGAGTGCAAATTGGGGAGTGCTGCATAGGAGACTCTTGGGAAATGAACAGGTCCAGAGGGAGATGCAAATGGGGGAATACATGTGAAAGAGAAAGTCAGCAATTTCACTGGTGAATCCCACTTCCCACGGAATTAGTCATAATTTTGTTCCAGAGAAAGCAGCTTAGTCTTTCAGCACTGGAACTGCAGATTGTTGTTGAAGGTAGGGTTAACTACCTTGTTTTTTTTGTTGTTTGTTTGTTTGTTTATTGGCACATGGATACTTAGCTTTTTTCCCCCCCTGTGTTATTTCTTCCTGAGTTTTCTGCAGAGGTGCATTTTTCTAAGGCATCTCTGGAGAGGTTTCCTGCTCTTCTCCAGAAGTGACAGCCTCTACTTAATTTACAACCTTCTGAAATGAGTCCTTCTTACGGAAGGACTTCGTTCTAGGGGGCCCTCCGTATCCCAGTTGACACTGGCTGAGCCCTAACTCTCAGGTCCACTTTGCTGTCTGCTCTGAGGGTATCTACTGTCATCCTAGTGGTAGCACTGTTTCCAAGTTCCTATGACTGAAGCTTGTCAGTGCAAGCAGACAGGGGCTGGACAGGAGCGCCCTCAAGATTCTCCCACCTCAGCCCAGCTCCCTGCTATTCTCTTAGAACCTGTGAGGCTCATCCTGTGGGACCCTAGAGTTTGTTGATAAGGAACCTCCAGTTCTTAGGATCAACCTTTGTTCTCCGAAGGGGGTGATGGTGATGATGGAAAATGCAGAGAGAAAGCATGAAGACCAATGGGAGGCCAAGAGTTGAGGGGGTGCTCCCTGACCGCCACCCTGCTCTGTCCATGTAGTGTATGAGAAACAGCAAGACGTTCACTAACCTGGAGAGCGTTGGGTGTTCCTTCTTCTTGACTTCTTTGTCCACTCCTCACCCTTATCCACTCCCCACCCAACCCCAGCTGTCCACAGAACTTACAGGCCTGTCATTGATGTAACGCTGCATTCATCCTTTTTTAAATTATGGATTCCCCCTCTATCTATACACGTGTGTGTGTGTGTGTGTGTGTGTGTTATTAGGGGTGGAACCCAGGACTTTGTGCATACTGGGTAAGCATATAACCACTAAGTTACACCTCCACCTCTAATTATGGTCTTTTAAGTATTTGATTCACTGTGACTGGCATTGGAATTGTATTGGGTAGGCAGTATCTTCATAGAAAGAAGCCATCCATTGGCTTGGGTTGCTTGTAGTAATTTCATGGGCAAGTGCTCTCTTCTCTGAGACACATGGATATATATATATATATCCTATGCAGCTGCCTTAGTCAGTGTTCTAGTTCTGTGAAGAGACACCATGACCATGACAACTCTTATAAAGGAAAACATTTAGTTGGAGTTTGCTTACAGCACAGAGGTTTAGTCCATTATCAGAATGACAGGAAGCATGGAGGCACACAGGCAGACATGGTACTGGAGAAGAAACTGAGCTGAGCTGAGAGTTCTACATCCGGATCCACAAGCAGCAGAAAGAGACAACACTGGGACTGGCTTGGGCTTTTGAAATCCCAAAGCCCACCCCCAGTGACACACTTCCTTCAACAGGCCGCACCCATTCCAACAAGGTCACACCTCCTAATCCTTGTAGTAGTGCCATTCCATGGTGACCAATCATTCCAATATATGGATGAACCACAACAGCCTTCCTCATTTATTTTTCAGAATTGCTTAGCTCTGTGAAAGCGCAAACAATACAAATTGTGAACTATAGTGTTTTCTTGATTCCAGGATGGCATTAATTGTAAGATGCCTAATTAGTTGAACAACTCCTTTTCCAGGTGCCAGACTGGACAAACGGTCTGTTTGTCCAATAGCATTGGTAGACACATTGAGTATAATAAGTCTAAATAGGACCCAGTCTGGAGAGTGTACCACACACAGCTTCTTGTGCTGTAGGATAAGGTTGTGATTAACATATGCACATCCCTTCTCTCCTCCTAGGAGTCAGGCCCTTCATCCTCCTCTTGGGCTAGCATTTAGTTCAAAGTCAAAACAGTGAAGCAATAATGATCTTTTATTTATTTATTTTTATTGTGATAAAACTGATAAATGCCATGTAAATTAATCTGGTTCCGTAGCAACTAGACCACACAGAACAAAGTCACACAGCTGCTAACGGGTAACTTAGGTGTGTGGTTTTAGTTTTCAACCAAAAATAGTAATGGAGGGGTGGCCTTACTCTTGCTTTAGTTTTTATGTCTAGTTTAATTTGTGATGGTCCAGGAATATTAACTGTGCTATCCTATTTGTAACATACTGTATTCTTCCTCAGAGATTAGCAAAAGTAGGGTCAGTTTCTATAAACATCTCCTGTATGACTGGAAAATTTACACAGCTTTTGTTCGGGTGCAGGTTTCAGTGTTATTATTTGGTTCTCATCTTGTATATTCTCACCATATTTTTGCCTACTCACGCTACAATTTCTGGGACGCGAGCTATTAATTTCCTGTGGTGGTTGTAAAATGCCACTCTTTTTCATTTACTGATGGCTTCTGTAACTGATGACTTCGTTTTCCAATTTTGAGGCTGTCTGGTTAAGTGCATAAAACCTCGAGTTAAAACTTCATAGTGGTTGTTGTCTTCGGTCCTGTTAATTTGCCTTTGGTTCTGTTTTATCTGGCTAACACTGCTCTCTGACTATCTTTTGGTTAATATGTGCTGATTTCATTTATCTCTACCCAGTCTTTTATTTTCAATTTTTTATGTTATTTTGTTTTAATTGTCTTTCCTTATAGGCAAAATGTATCTAGCTTTTTGAAGAGGCCCATCTGATAATGTCCTTTAATAGGCAAGTTTTATCCATTTACATTTGTCGTGGTTGCTTGATATACATGTACTTCTTTCTTTTAATTTGTATTTGTTTATCTTGCTTTTCATCTGCCCTTTCCCAGTGTTACAGATTTTATTTCAACATTTCTATTTATTTAGTGATTATATCATTTTATCATGCATGTTGAACTATAGTTTTTTTTTTCTTTTCTAATAAAAACTAAAGTTACACAGAATCTCTGTCTTCTCAAATAACACAGATGCCTTTGCATCCTTTACGGTTTAGAGTGGACTGCTAATTATAACCCAAAACACTGGCAGTGCATCCTCAAGCTACTTGTGATGCGATTGGAGACACAGTGATCAGTGTGGAAGGCCTGAGCTTTTTGCTGATTCACTGGGTTTTATACCTTATTCCAGAGATCTCTCAAGTTTATAGCTATACATTCATTCATTCTTGTCTGATAAAAACTCATCTCTTAAGTTCCTTTTAAAATGTATCCTGAAAATGGAACTCAGAATCCTGTGGTCCAGTGCTAGGGGCCTGCTTCACAATCAGATTTGCCATTCGACACGGTTTTCAGCGGGAGAATCAGAAGTACTCTTCCATCATGGCACCCGTTTGCCAATACTAGGTTCTCAAACCCGAATACACATACAGATCCGTGCAGAGTCTTGTTAGAATGTAGATTCTGATTCACTAACACCTCCCTTGGGTGATCTGGTGATTTTGGTCCACAGACCTCACTTTAAGGATCGAGGACTGGGAGAATTAACTATAGTTAGGAAACTTGGTGATTTTAGCTCTGCATCAGAGCTTCTCAGGTCATTGGATACCAGAAGAAACTTTCTGCGGTGGTTTGAGGTTTGGGGTCATTTTATTTATGAAGGTCTTTCTTATACCTGGCAAGGTCCCCTCTGTCCCTCCTCCAGCCCAGGTCCCACTGCGAGAAAGTGAGTCCTCATTCAGTGCACTGCAAAGTCTCTCCTGTCCCCTCAGAGGCCAAGTGTCTGTGTCATTTAGATGGAACTCTACCAGTCAGTGCCGTGAGGAAGGGCCTGCCCAAGGCTGGGGCGGGCTGCTTGGTAATTTATGTTTAAGACAAGCTTTTAATAGAGATATACTTTTAAATAGTATCCAGGAAAAAGACTCAGCTGTTGAAGCTCAAGGGTAGCATTAGGCTTAAGTTTAATCTTCTGTATACTGTAATTTACAGCAGCAAGGAAAGCACTGTATGTACAACTGTTTCAGTCATTCGCCTTGATAAATAGCTCTTGCTCTTGGTGAAACAGAAATGCCATCTCCGCTTTTCACTTATGAATATTGAATCGGCCCAGGCAGGCGTGTGCTGCACAAGTTTAAAGGGGAAATTCCCCGATTGATTATGTGGCCTCCTGGCTGCACCTGTCACTTTGCTGCCACATGTACTGGGTTGGATCTTGATCCGGGTGGCAGTGCTGTGGTACATGTGTGTCTCTGGTGAACACTTCACAAGGACGTAGGATGATCCCAAATGCCTATGAAAGGCTGCAGTTTTACACTGAATGCCGGGAGCTGCTAAAGGGATGATAGAGCCTAACGGCAAGTATCTCAGGGTGATAATCTGATGCAGGAAAAATAAAAGAAGTGTTTTATTTTGGAAGGTGAGATGATGCCAGTTAGAGAAAAAGGAAATGAATGGGAGCGGAAGAGGGGGAAGAGAGAGGGATCCGCTCTCGGGAGCCCAGAGCCCCACGTGACCTTCACTGAACTCCTCTCCGTTCAGACATTTCGTTCTCTGATGTTGAGTGCGTGGTGATGCGTATTCGGGTAGGACACCCACATGCAATGACCCTCTTTGCCTAGGTCTCTAAGGTCTGCTGCTCAACGACCACTGTATATTCAGGCTTCCCTCTGAGAATTCTCTCTTTCAGCCCCAGTCCCTTTCCTACCAGCAATATTCCTTTCCTAAAGAGACTGAAAGGAATCCTGAGGCTATAGTCTTTGATTAGTCTCACATTTATGAGCACCCATGATACGCCAAGCACCATACGGGGTGTCAAGATGAAGCCTCCAGAACAAATCTGAGCTGTGCTGCTGCCTACTTTTGATGCTGTGCTACAGACTCTGTCTTCCATGGTCACACTCCCTGGTGCTACCTCTCAGCTGCGCCCTTGTGGGAAATAGCTGCCCCGAAAACAGCAGTGAGCCACTTGTGTGGCCCTCGCGCTGCCACCGCATCTTGCTGTGTGTACGCAAGCATTCTCTCACACTTTGCACCTTTGGACTAACAGAAGAACACAGCACAACACGCCAGGGAGTGGTGGCTGTGCAGATTTCGGAGCGCCAAGAGAAAGTCAGAGACTAAGGTCACATCATTAACAGAGGCAGAACTGGGGCTGGAACTCATGCCCCTGACCCTTCCCCACTATTAACCACCTCCTTGCATTTTCCTTGAACAAAATGTACAGCAAGAGCAAAAACCACTGCTCTTGCTCCAGGAGGCAAACACACCTTAAGGGAAGTTTTCAAATTCACAGTTTCTAATATAGGAAGGGAACACCTCCTCTATGCATCACTTCTTCATAGGAAGCTTGAGCTCTCCGACTATTATGAAAACGTTTATTCAAGTGATATTGAGGCTGAAGAAAGCTCTAAGTCTCCTTAGAGGTTCTGCGCTATCCCTTTATCTCCTGGCCTAAATTCCATCAGAGCCAAAGTTACGGTCATTTCAGCAGGCACTACAGGCAGTTGGTTAGTTTCTGCGTGAGCATAAATTCTTTCACCATGCTGATTCACTACAACTAGGTGATGAGAAAAAGCTGCAGACCCAGATGCCAAGTGAAACCTACTAATGAGGAGGGGGTTGCAGAGAGTAGACATCAGCACTCTGCCAGAGAGCGTAGAGCTGCTGGTTAGTATTCCGAAGCCCCAGCACAAACACAGATATGTTTTGATCTTGACAACGCTTTATTTCCAAGCCTTAGATGAGTTTGTTAAACAGGAAGTTGAGAGGAAGCAATCCAGGGAGAGAATTGTATATGACAGAGAAACTTGGCAATTTGAGACTCTGTGACTTGCTGTGGCCTCCCACCTCTATTTGCCCATTTGTGGAATGGGTACTGTGATTCTGCTCTAAGGTTATTATTAGCGACGATAAATTTGAAGTTGCCTTGCCTCGTAGCTTGTGCTAAAAATATGCCTTGCTGCTACGTGGAGAATAGGCATCTTTAGATGAAATATATAACGAGGTTAGATGGGAAACATCAGTTGCTGCATGCTGGAGCATGGCCAGCAACTGGCAGTGGGAAGGGAGAGGCCAGGTGATGGGCTAGGGAAAGAACAGAGACAATCTGTGAGACAGTCTCCAGCTGCGTGGTGAAATGCTCAAACACAAAGTCACATTCTGCAGTCTGGCTTTGTGTAGAAATAGGAGGCTGGGATGAGCGTCTTTTCATACCGCAGGCTCTGTAGTGAATGTGCTGAAGCCCAGCACCCCTGCATTCCGGAGGGCTGGAGGGAGTGGCAGGGGAGATCCAAGTCAGCGACTGTTCTTCAGGCTCAGCTGCAGTGTGTGAAGGGCGTTAGGTTATCAGAGAGACAGGCACAGGATTAGGAAAGAGCTTGACTCTTCAGCTTCAATCGCCTAGGCTTGATTTGGTCTCTGCCACTTCTAAGTGACTTCTGCCAATCCTTCAACTTCTCTATGCCTCAGTTTTCTCATCTTCAAAATGGGCCTGATATAGTCCCTGACCCATAGAGGTGGTCAAGAAGACAGAGTGAGCGGATGGGACTGTAGCATAGAGAATACCTGACATTGGGGCACGTGAGCATGATGAAGTGAAGCCTTTGTCTGGCCTGGATTCCCACACATGGTAGAGGTTAACACAGTATTAGCTCACCTCTAGAGGCCTAAGATGTGCAAGGTGTTCTACCCAGCCCCCCTAGACTTTGGACTTTTATACCTGTATATAAGTAAAAGTGCCATATCATTTGTAGAGTCGGGAAGGAAAAAGCTGTAGCTGGGATGATAAGCAGGTGCTGGTGACCCAGCAGTGCCTGGAGGGGAGAGCTGTGAGAGCTGTCTTGTTCAGATGGACCATACTGTAACCTCAATGCATCTCTTTCTTGCCTTTGGGGATGTTAGACTAGGGGTGCCTGTATCCCCAAAAGCAGATTCCAGGGGCCAGCATCCTGGACATTTATTGCTTCTTATTTCATACAAGTCAGGCTTTCTCAGAATCATTGACTGATACTGTATCTCTCTGAGCCTTTGAATCCTGCAAAGGAGTGTCCCTTTATCTGTCTTTCTCCAGTGGAGAAAACCCCCTGGCATCTAGGACACTTGCTTCCTTCCCTAGTCCTCCCCCTGTGTGGTATAGGCTGGGTCTGCCCTCTGCTATACACATGGTCAGGATGTTGGCATGTCAGCCTAACAGAGCAAATATCTTGCAGTCCATTGGTGAAAAACAGCAGTCATTTGCTGGAGGGTGTTTGCCAAAATGTGATCATACAATGGGAAGTCATGTTGGCTTCTAGCATAAAATCCAGTCTCCCACCCCCACCCCCCACCCCGGGCATGCACCCAGTCTGAACAGCTCCTTTAAAACCAGAAGCAATCTGTCATCTTTTGATTCCCTTCCAGCACTGTCCCTGTCACAGGTAGACAAATGAGGTAGCATAAGGGTGTCCCGACACAGAAGCGTCTACTTCCAGCAGTCTTCTGTGTAAAGAGCACCCGTGGGGTGGTCCCTGGCTTCATGACTGTAACCATAAGCAAACTGCTTCATTGCTTGTCCTAAATTTTTATGCAGCAGGAAATGCTTTCTCAGAATCTCCCAGCCTCCAGTACGCCATTGATAGGTGTGTTTCTCGTTTCAGAACCCTGAAGTGAATCACCCGCTTGTGAGCTCAACATCTCGTGTCTGTAGTTTCCACAGAATGCTACTAATCAAATCAGTGTCTCAGCAAAAGCCAACAACATTCCTGAATTAAAAATAGAGAGGGGTTGGACTTTCTGTTTTAAAAAGCCTTGATTATGGGAAGCTGGAAGCTGGTGGGTTAGGCAGATAAGCTTCCGTTCCCTGCAGTTGTACCTCTATGAGCAGCTTGAAAGATACTGAAAGGTTTTCTACTCAGCCCTCACAGACTTTAGATCCCGTGGCTATGTGAAAGCACCCAGTTATTCTCAGGGAGATGCCAGGCCTTCGGAGCTAACAACCAATCTCTGGGTGATCAGTGTGTGACACTCCTGTAAGCAAGAGAGAGGGCTGTGTGCTGCGGGAGCTTAGTGAGGCAGGCAGACCTTGTGCCACACCAAAGGGCTGTGTGTTGCTAGGCCATCTGCACTGATGTGATCTCTGTGTCTTGCCTCTTGTACCCCTGTTCTTCATCAACTGAGTCTGTGTTTGTAGAGTGGGGGTAGGGCGGGATGAGTAAATGGGGGCCTTGCCCCAGGACGCATACCAGTCATCTTGGCTGTCGGATTTTATTTAAGCTTGTAGAAAAAGAGGGGAAAACTCCTGCTTCCTGGAAAGTAGGGGAACAACAAGCTGGTTTATTAAAAGAGGAAATACGCCGCAGCGGGCCCTTAAAGTGGCCATGTGTTTCATGTGTGCTAGAGTCATCATGCATGCTAGAATCATGTAAATAAAATCATGTGAATGCTCGTGCTGACAGGATGATTGCTGGGGACAGTTTTGGTGTGCCTCTTGCCCATTGCAAAAATTACCCATGACTCCCAGCCCTTGAATTTGCATCCTTGGATTCCCCCAATCTTGACAGTCTTTGTCATAAAGCAAGAGAAGAAAGACAGCGAAGGCCTCAAGGAAGGTATCCCTTCCCGTCTTGTCACCGCCCTGTGGCTCAGTGTTTGACACAGTAGGCACTCTATCACTGTCTTCTGAATGAAGGGGTGGGTGAGTGAGTAATGTAATGTCTGATTCTTTCCGTTAGGCTACTCATCCTGTAGACAGTACCAGAATACCCTATCGAGCTAGCGAAAGTGAATCCCTGGGTTTGCCTTTCCTTAGGCCTGGAGTCTGAATGTGTGCACGTGTTTAGCAAATCCCCTGCTGACACTGGTCCCTCTGGCCTGGAGACCGTGCTTTGAGAACACCACTGAGAGGGCATCCACTGCTCTGTGCCGCCTTCCCTTTCCCAGGTCTTCCAAGTCAGTGCCTGTTGGCGTCTGAACTTGCCTCTCGGAACAGAGGTAGACTTTGTAAAAAGAAATTCCTGGGATTTCAACAAAAATTAGAAAAGCACCTTGGTTTTTGGGTGGTGGTGTTGGTTTTTGGTTTTGTTTTTTTTGTTTTTTTATCAGAAAATGTATCTAGTGGGCTGAGGATATAGCTCAGTTGATAGAATGTTTGCCTAGAATGCACATAGCTCTGGGTTCAGACTCGGCACTGAGGAGACTGGGTGTGGTGGCACATACCCGTAATCTCAATACTTAGGAGATGGTAGGAGGTAGGGACAGGAAGATCCGAAGTTCAGGTCCTATCAGCTATATCTCGTGTTTGAGACTGGCCTGGTTTACAGGAGACACACACACACGATGGGGAGTGACAAACACAAACTACATTTTGTCCCCCTTGTATACTATGAGATGGAGAGCTAGGTGCCACCTCCCTGGTGACAGCCCAGTCAGCTGGAGTATAGTGGCATACCTTGCGACATATGACCCCAGCTATATCTCTGTCCATTTTGGAACCCCCACTCTGTGTCAGGTGCATTTAACTGCAAAGTCAAAACAAGATGTGACCTTTCTCAGACACTGCACATGAGCAGAAAGGATACAGGAGACGAGGCTGTAATAACTAAAGAGAACATGTTGTTTGTAAATCTTTTCATCTGGCTGTGGGCCTGACTGATGTCATTTGGCCTCAGGAGTCAGAAACAAGAGTTTCTGAGTTTCGTTGCCCAGAGAAGACTGCCCTCTACAGAAAGTCATTCTCCTAGTGCCGGATGTTACTGGGGATACCAAGCAAAGAGGTGGGATTCCAAGCCCAGGCCTCAGGGGGCTCCTCCGTCCAGCCTGTTTTTTTTGGTTTTGTTTTTTGTTTTTTGCATGAGGCGAGGAGACCGCGGGGATGTATAGACACACTGAAGAGGCAAGGACAGGTCAGTTGAGGGTACAGCAGAGATCAGGCTTCCTGAACAGAAAGGAGATGATAGGAGACCTAAGAAGGAAACCATTGGGGACCTTCCTCTAAGGTAGACTGTGTAGGAGCGACTTATTGCTGCGTAACAAACATTCCCAACCTTCAGCAGTGTGGAGTGATGAAAATGTATGGTCTTGAACACTTCTGTGGGTCAGAGAGTTAGGTGGTTCTGGCTCCGGGTCTCTTATGAGGTCACAATCAAGGTATCAGCTGAAGATGTGATCAAAGTCGGGGACCCGTTCCCTTGCTGGCTCACTTCCTTGACTATTGTCTGGAGACCTCAATTCCTTGCTCTTAGTACCTCAAGCCTCTCCACAGAGCTGTTCATAACTCTGTGGTTGACTTTCCCCAGAGCAGAGAGAGAAAGCTTTGGATTGACACACTGCCACTCTGCTGTCCTGTGTTGGTTAGAAATGATTCTCTAAGTATAGCATGTACACGTGGCGGGTGAGCGTGCGGCAGTGTCACAAGGTAAAGGACATGGCCCCCAAAATGAGACTCTTGCATTCGTATCACTCCTGGCTCGGAATCGCAGAGAACAATAGGTAGGGGAACAAAGATGAGGGACCCTGTGGCTCAACCTGACCGAGGAGAAGAAAGGAGCTAGAAATTCCCTAGGGCCCATGCAGGCCCCTTTCTCCTGTCCAGGTCTAGAAGGTCTTAGAAGGAGCAAAGCCGCCTGTGAGTGCCACTGCTGTGATGTGTTCCCTTGAGGAGGAAGAAGGGGAAGGCTGCTGGGAGAACCGGCCTCATCCCTGCCCTTCCAGGGCTTGGGAGGGCAGGAACTATGTATGACACGGAGGTCTCCTGGAATAAGAGGCGTTCTGGCTTGGGGAGGATGATATCAGGAAGACAAAAATGGTCCCATTTTGGAAAGTGACTCAGTCTCAAAGGGACCTTCAGTCAACCCTTTGGAACCAAGGTCCCTGGGTTCTATTGAGAGCTTTTCCCATGGTGGGTGGGGGTTCACTGTGGCTACCTTGGCTTCTTCAGAGAGTGCTGGGTACCAGTGCTTTAAGGACACAGAGCTATCATTGGCCATTCTTTTCTATGCCTCTCGTATCTCCCCATCATCCTTAGGGAATAAGCTAATCAAACTTGCTGAGGGTTTTACACTGAGAAGGAGATAGCTAATAACTTGGGTGACAATTATTAGAATACAATGTGATGTGGATAAATTGGGTCCATGTATTAAGAGCTATAAAATGAGATTTCATCACAGCATGAATAATGGGGCCTGTGGAAAGGATTAATCAAATACTTCATTAAAAGGTATAGGAATTCCAGTCAGACTGCCCCCGTTTAATTACACTCCTGCCCCCTCCCCACCCCACTCCTTTCCCCCTGAAATGGCTTTCTGCTAAGAAAAAATAAACGTGAAAACGAGCTTAGAGGAAATAATGGGGAAACTAGGATGTGCGTTTTGCTAGAACCCGATCATGAAGACAGATATAAGCGGCCAGTGTTTCATGTGGTGGGGGAAGGCAATTGGCATGAGCGATCATTAACAAATGTAGTTTCCAGAGGCGCCCTGTTGATACCATTCAGAAAATGCCAACAAAGCATTTACTTTCCAAAGGGAGAAAGCAAGACAGCAAGAGAAATGCAAGCATCTCCTGGAGTGGAGCAGAGAGCCGCCAAGCCCTAGAGCAGCGCCAGGTGTGAGCATGCGCAGTGCAGAAGATACGCACAGCTTCGGAAAGACTTCGCAGGACTGGCTTTATCTGCAGAAGGCTTCCTGGAAGACGAGACTCCAGCAGAGAGCCCTGAATTGTGGACACGCTTCCGTGTACTGCGAATTCGTGAGCACACTCTGGTGACAGGGTCTAGAGGAAAAGTGGGCTTGAGCAGAGCAGGGGGCACCTGTGGGGCTCTTCTCTCCATTTCCACCACCACCACCACCACCACCACCACCCAGGTCCAAGCTGCCATCACGTCTCACCTGGACAACTGCCAACGCCTTCCAGCTGTCTCCCTGCTTCCACTCTTGCTCCTCTACAACCCATTCTGCACACCAAAGTCAGAACCCAAATCCAAGTTAATCATGCCATTTTCTTGACTTGTGGCTTCCCATTGCTCTTAAGTTAAAACTAAAACCACTGTCTCGGGTTCAAGGTACGAGTGGTCTGGACCACAGCCTGTGCCAAGCTCCCTTCAGTATGTCAGTACACCTGGCCTGAACTTTTCAGCACATTGGGTCTTCCTCCCATAGGGCCTTTGCACATGGTTTTCCCTCCCTAATGATGGTTTTCTTTCATCCTCTCTTCCCAAAACTCTGACTCATCCTTCAGAATACATCTTAAAGATTACTTCCTCTTGGAAACGTCCCTAATTTTCACATCTAGATTAGTTTTCCCTCATGTGTTAAAACAAATATTTATTGTGTGAACATATGTTTTAATGTCTGTTTCCCTAACTACAACACAAGTTCTGTGAGGGCAGAAACTCAGTGTTTATACCCCTTAGAGCCTATATGTGTTGATTTGGATCATGGCATTTAGTTAGTAACGGCAAAATAAATAGAAAAATTATACAGATAAGTTTCTAGAAGAGTGTTGCTATGGTTTTTTTTTAACAGAATGGAAACCTGAGTTTATGTCCAGACCCTGACACCTGCTGGCCATGTTCTTTAGTAAGTGATAGGTCCTTTAGAATCTGTGTCCTTGACTATTAACCAGTGATACTGACAGCCACCTCTCGTGGTCATTGTGATAATTTCATGAAATAATATATATAAAAAAAAAACATTTTCGACTGTAAAACCAGACATAAATATACTTTGCCACTCTCTAAATGCCTGTGCATTGAATCCTTCTCAAATATCTGTTGAATGGATGGACATGATGAAATGGATGGATCAATCAGTACGTGGATAGATGGATGGGTGGGTAGAGGAGTGGCTGGATGGATAGGTGGATAAGTGGGTGGCTAGTTGGATAAATGGATGGGTGGATGGATGGACAGATGGATGGGCAGATTAATAGCTAATGAGCCAGTGCAGGTGAAAAGGAAACCAACGAGCCAAAGACTTGGAGGAGAAAAGGAGGAACTAGCTGGCCCTAAACCCTGGCCCCATGTTGATGGGACAGGCAGGGAAGATGGTGAGAATCATGGGACCCAGACAAAAGGAAGTCACCGGTGACCTCAGGGCCACTCTTCCTCAACCTCTTTATGTCTGGACTGTCAGTGATGTGCCTTCATTATAGCTTAATCACTTTACCGGCTTTTGTCTTTGGGGGACAAATCAAATTGATTTGCACATACAGCAAAACTGGTGCAGTTCCTCTAGCTGCTGTCAGGAGATGCTGACAAGTGAAGAAGTCAATGTCTGAGGCTAAGAAAATGCACTAAACATTCATTTGAATAAGGCCTAGAAACCTTCCTTATTTAAGAAATTGCCATGGATAATTGGTTTCAGTTTCAAGAGGGGTTTCATCTTTAACTCCGTGTGTTCTGGTAGGATTAATGCCTGTAGGTACAGACAAGGATTTGTGGTCTGAGACCCCATCACACATATTTTCCTCTGTGGTCACATATCACTCCCTACAACAGCCACCCTCCTGGGATAAGTGCACACACACTCACACATACACACACACACACACACACACACACACACACACACACACACACAAACACCTCCTGGTGGCTGAAGTGCCAGCCCTTTTGATTGGCTACTCTGCCTATGTAGAGGTCCAAGCACCTGGTCTACCCAGTCTTTGTGGAGGCCTTGTGAATAAGTGGCTGTACATGAGCTCAACACCTGCCATCTCATAGATGACTCTGAGCAAGAAACACATGGTAAATATGTGAACTCTCCTGGCTATTTGAATATTCATTTTCGTCCCGGGACTCCACATATGGTTGGTTGTATTAGTTACCCAGAAGGAGGAAAAGGTAAGAACAAACTAGAGGAAAAAGCTGGTAAATGTTTTATTTCCATATAGTAATTGGTAGTACAGAATGTGGATACACAGGTGTCTTCATCCTTTTTCTATAGTTATAACAAAATACCTGGGTCTGGGTACCTTATAAAGCAAACGGGTTTACTTAGCTCCTAATTTTGGATACTAAGAGCTCAAAAACCAAGCAACCTCAACAGTTTGGTCTCTTGTTGGGGATTTCTGGGGATATTTGATTGAGAAGCAGAGAAGAAAACAAGAGCATGCAGAAGGGACCGCACATGCGGGGTGCTCTTGCTTCTTAGCAACCCACTCTCCTTCCTTAAGAACAACGTTAGTCTCTTCCCAGGGCAGTGACTCAAGGCCTAATTGCCTTGTACTGGGGCCAAGCCTGATCAGAAAAGAAGAGGCAGTCTTCAAAGAGGCTTTTAAAACTGGGATGGAGTACCCCCTTGATCGTCAGCAGGGATGGCTTGAGAGAGTGTGGCTCATCTGAGGATAGAATCATACATGTCTCTGTCTTCTCCACATCTCCCAGATTAAGGACTCTCCTCAACAGCCCTGTGTTCAAATGATTGTTAAGCAGTAAGTGGACTGACGAGGAAGTGTACAGAGGCCCTAGCCCATTTGTCAAAAGCCCAGTACCTTCCAGGATAGAAAGTATAGCAGGCCATACATATCCACCGAGCTGGCTCAGTGTGGGCCCAAGCCCAGCGGATCAGAGACTACTGCTGAGTTTGCATGGTGGAACAGCAGAACTGGGACTGTAACCCTGAACGGTCCTCCCAGTCTCTCCCAAAGGAACAGGCACAGCACTGTGGAGTCCTTCTATTGTTCAGAAACAGGAGGCCAAACCTCCAATTTCAGGTAGGAAGAAAGTGATCATTCAGAACTTCCAGAACCAGGCTTGGAACTGGGTTCCTGGCTTAGCTTACCTTGGCTAACTCTGGCTCTACTTAAACCTTCTTGTGGGTGGAAAATGAATTATCTCATTCTTTTCTAGAGAGGTTGCATGAGGATTAAACGCCTTACTGCATGCAGCACACTTAGCCCAGCCTGCCAGGCATGAGAAGTGAGCTGATAAAAGTCATAGTAGGTTTATTCCCCTGATAAGCTCTGGGTTCCCTGCAGACATCACTGCTGGGCTCAGAGACAGGATGGGAGAGGGCCTTGGAGAAGGGCCGGCCGGGAAGCAGGCACTGAGAGGAAAGGGCTCAGAGAACTCTTGAATTACTGGTGAGCTGGAGACTGCTCCCAGAAGGGGGAGAGAACCCCCTAGACTTGAAACGTCTGAGTAAGAGCATCACCCAGCCAGGTAGAGGAGGAGGCTTCAGGAAGCAGTTGCCATATCTTCAGAATGGTGCACTAAGCTAGCGGTAAGGGGGCTTTGAAGTGATATTTGCCCTTTCAGTGAACAGGAATTGAGAGTAATTTGGCTTTGAGAATTTTAAATGCACACATTGTAATCACTGACTGTGCCCTAGAGCACTGTAAAATCAGAGTTGGAAATCTTTTGCCATCTACACTCTTAGAGCAGGAACTCAGTCTTGCAAGCAGATTTTTAAAACTCCTGAGCCCTGGAAAGAAATCATCTGCCTGTCAAATTTGCATCTAGTGCCTTCTCCCCCTCTGCCTTCTGCCCCACCCCCCCACCCCTTCTCCACTGTGAGCTGGCAGGAGACCTTGCAAGCCTAGTCTCTTTTACAAACACAATCCTTAGAAGAACCAAGGAAAGAAATAAGAACAGAGCACTAGCCTGTGACCAGTTAGGTGTAACTTCTGAGATTTTCCCTGGTTGTTTTAGGCCCTTCCTTGTCCATACCACTAATCCTGTAATCAAAATTTGAAGATAATTTTAGGAACCTATTGAACTTGAAAAGCACCTTGACAGTTGCATCTTCTTTTGATCAAATTCCTATTTTGGAACTCTTTGTCCCCTCTGCAAATCAGAATTCACCCTATACATGCTGAAGTGTAAACGGGTGAAAGCCATTACCTCCTAGGAAGACACAACTCACTTACTTTGTTCAGTGTGTGGATGCATTGGCTTAGTAGTATATAATTTAGGGTCCTGGACTTACTAGGGATGTCTGGAGGTCACCATTAAGTAGATAGGCTCTTTATTAAGTCAATATTTGATAAGACCTTTCAAAAGTGCTAATAATTATGTTCATGGGAATGCCTGCTGAGATTAAAGGAACAAAATCTTAACCCTTGCTTTTCCTGCTCCAAAAGCTAAGTGAATGTCCAGATTTAATCTCCCTTTCATATATAATTTATATTCTGTACATTTGTTGAGTCTGGTTAATGGTTTAAATTCCGTTGATTTTTGCTGCTCCTTTTTAATGTAATCATGTTTGATGAACCCTAATGTATACAGTCCTGGGCTCTGGAGCATAGTGGAAGCCAACACTCATTGGGGATGTGCTTCTTTCTGGAGCAGACTTTATCCAGAGACTTTACAGAGATGTATTCCCTGGCTACTTCCAACTGTAGAGAGTATAACGCACACAGACACAGACACATACACATACACACACACACACACACACAGATACACGTGGATACAGACACACAGACACACACGGACACACATACCGCTAGTTCCACAGAAGGACCCTCTGACCTTGCTTTCCTCCCTGCCTTGTTACCTCTATTGGGAAGGATCCTTTGCCCCACAAAATCATGAGAAAACAATGACCATGGGTTGTATCATCCTTAAGAAGGTGGCTGGGAAACAATGATTTTCATCTGATCTTAGCATTAAAATTGAGCACACATGGCTGTATTGAAAACTGCCAGTTAGAGAGCACAGTCTTTTTTCGGTTTTGATTTTTTTTTTTTTCCAGACAGGCATTCTCTGTTGTAACTCCGGCTGTCCTGGAACTCACTCTGTAGACCAGGCTGGCTTCAAACTCACACATAGGGATCTGCCTGCCTCTGCCTCCCGAGTGCTGGGATTAAAGGCGTCTGACCTCCCAGACACCACCACACTGGCTATAGCACAGTGTTTAATAGATGGATGTTGTAAGGGAAGAAATAGATGATGAGGGAAAAGCATATAAAGAGCTGGGTGTGATGGCTCGAACCTATAATCCTAGCTCACAAGAGGCTAAAGGAGGAGGACTGATGGGAGATCCAGGCCTGTGTGAGCTACAGTGGGAGACGATCTCAAAACCAAACACACCAAATCGAGGCATGTAAAAAAGAGAAGACTGGGATGATGTCTAAGGCTCTGCCTCTGGGTGGCAATGCCTGAGGCAGCATCAATTTTGAAGACTGTAGTGGTTCCTTCGGAGGGAGGGGCTGGCTACTAGTGTCTGGACACACTCCAGCCTAGGGAATTGGTCTGGTTCTGTCCCTTCAGTTGGATGACTGATGAAGGTGTCTGCCCAGCGTGATTCCTTTGCTCTGTGTGGTTCTCAGTGCCTATACTTTATTTCCCCAAGATTTTCTTTTATGGAGTTCATATGGGAATCTCATGGCCTGTCTTACAAGAATTCTGGCTTTGGGAGTGGTATCATAGAATAAAATACATCTCTCTTCTCTCACTGGGAGAAACTGTAGACTCATCTAGAAGTTCCTTGATGGGCTTTCGCTGCTGGCGAGGTGGGGCCTGAGGAAAAAGAGGGCCTGTGCATGGCATGGCCTTTCTGAGCTGGGCTGCCATAATGTGTGTGTTCCTCTGGACTCATGATGTGGTTATTTCTTTAGCCTGCACTGCCACCTCCCCACGTCAAAGCAGAACCCGCACAGGCCTTCCTTCTGCTCATTGCCGTATCCCTCTGGACGTCACTCAGCCTCCGATACAACTGAGGTTTGTTGAGGAACTCATTCTTGCTGACAGACCCTACATCCTCTGTCTCTTGCCCCCCAAAATGACAGGCTGCAAGGAGCGACTATCCTAAGGGTGTGGTTTAGATGAAGATCCATGGAGATATTAGTAAGCTGGGTGGGCATTTCAACAAGGAGTCTGATGATAAAGAATGAACTTAAGGCAGCACACAGAAAGGACCCGGAGGGGAAGGCAGAGGTTTTCCCCCTTCTGTTACTTCTCATCAGGGTTAATCTGAACTTGTTAATACTTTTCAGTTGAAATCTGGAATCCCACAAAAATGAAGCATGTGGAGCTTTCGCTGAGCTACCTGGGAACTTCTGGTTGTCCCTTTAGCATGCATGCCTGAGCCCATACCTACTTAGGAATGAATGGGTTAGTTTATGGGAATATAGGCTTAGTCTGGTTTTGCCATTATTCAATTCTCATAGTAGGTACTCAGTAAATGTGTGTTGGAAATACAAATGGAACCTATAACCAAGGGACCAGACTGGCAAGCATTGTGCAAATTTACCAAGGTGGGTAGTGAGGCAGCATCTGCTGTCACTGCATTGTTTGGGGGATATTTGACCACCTCATTTCCACTACTGAATGCTTCTTCATGGGAATCTTAGCATGGACTCTTCCACTCTCTGCCTCCTTGTCCTCGACAAGAAAGTCCATCAATACACAGCACTTGAAGAGCAAACAGCCTTGCACATAATCTCTCTCCTGCACAGCACTCTGGGGCCTAGAAGTATTCTCCATGTTCTGTCTCAATTGTACTACACACGGTCCCGTGAACCAGAGGAGGCATTTGAGGCTGAGAATGGGCAAAATGGCATTTGAGGGGCACTTTCTACCAGACCCTGCTAAGGAGAAAGAGGACGAAGATTCAGTGCCTGTCTTCATGAGGCTTCTAGTCTATTTCAGGCAGAGTCTACCTGAAGATTCATGAAAGACTTGCTATTGTGGTTTTCAGAAGGATTCTCCCTGCAGAAACAATTCAGAATGGGGTGACTCCACTATTTTGCTGTCTGCTGTAACAGAGAGGAGATGAGGAACACCAGCAGAAAACCCAAGCTCAAAACTGTGCATAGCGGTGCTGCCTTGTGATCCCAGCACATATGAAGGGAAGGCCAGAGGATCAGGAGCTTAGGGCCAACCTGGGATACATGGGATTGTATCTCCAAAAGTCAGGAGGGAGAAGAGAGAGAAGAGTCCCAATTCATCCCAAAGACCTTCTTTTAGAACTTTTTGAAGGCTTATTTTATGTGTATGAATGTTCGGCCCTCGTGTATATAGGTGTACTGTTTATATGCCTGATGCCTGCAGAGGTCGAAAGAAGGCATCAGATTCCCTGAAAATGGAGTTGTAGGTAGTTTTGAGCCACCATTTATGGGACTGGCAACCAATCCCAGGCCCTCTGCAAGAGCAGCAAATGCGCTTACCTGCTGAGCCACCTCCAGCCTGCTTTTTATCATGTCACTCTCCTCCTGTGACAGACTTCAGTGGAGATGTTCTTGCCATCGCTGAGGAGATGGCTCGGGGAGTACAGGCTTAACCTGGGAAGTGTGAGGACCAGTTTGGACCAACACCATGTAAATGCTGGGGACATGGCTTCCCATCATGTTTCTTCTCCCTGCCCTGCCCCCACCCCCACTGTTTCTCTTCTGTTCTCTCCACTGACACTATTATTGGTCCAACAGAGCTGGCTTGAGCCAGGACTGATTGAGGTATAGAATGGCACATGACCTGCACAAGGTCCCATGACAGACTCCTATCAGCACTTGAACTTGAACCAGAGCCCTGCCCAGCCCTGTCTTTCCCACTTCCCGTCCTATGAAGGCTCCGCAGTGGCTTCTCTCCTAGCCATCTTTGAGGACTCAGCAGTTGCTGCTCAGCCACCTGCAAGCCTGTAGCACGAGCTCCCACCGGCTCTGTTGCTGCTCTACAGCAGGTGAGTGTGCACTGACCACTTTGCTGTATATCATCACCTAATTAGTTTGTGCCTAGAGAAAGAGCCGCTTCATTTAGAAGCTTAACAGTGAAAATGCCCCAGTCGTTTGCCACAGTCTTGGTAGCATTGGGATGACTGTAGCATCTTCCACTCCTTGTTCCTAATCCACTTAGCACCAGGAATCAGTCATGAAAGGCACAGCTGCTGTGCTGAGTACTACAGAGGGGCTATGGCTGCATTGACTAAGAGACACGGGCATGTGGGCAAGGTGGGACCATGGGAAACAATGTGAGGGCCTTAGAAAAAACAACAACATGAAGGGTTGGGATGCGTGCAAGGCCCTGGATGCCATCTGCAGCATCAGAAAGGAGGGAAGGAGAGACAGTCAGGGCATCTTACACTCCTTGTAGGACCAAAGAACCAATAGAATTGATCTTCTAAGGACCTAACTGAAGTCAGTAGTCTCAAATCAGCTTTTCAGTTGACAGAGCTTCTTAGTTACCACTACACGTGTTCTAACGTGTCACCCATCTGGAACCCCAAAGCTTTGTTAGGTGTCCATGGAGCCAGACTGACTGCATTTCCCAGAATTCTCTGCCCTGCAGGCTACTAATCCAGATAAGCCACAGAAGAACTCCTGGGGAGAACTGGAGATAGAGAGGAGCTGCGGCCACTTTGCTACATAGGTCTTGTCATTTAGCTGTCTACAGTGACTGCAACCGCTCTGTCTTCTGGAATCTTCTTCAGCTTCAACTCTTAGACAGGCTTATATGTTTAGCTCTGTGGAAAAAAAAAAGAGCCCTTGCTGCCGCAGGATTTCCCTATCAAAGTCAAGGTCAAAGACCACAAGGAGTGATAAGACCTTAAGCCCATTATGGGGTTCTAGCCAAGGCCTGTGGGTTCCTCATTGCTCTTAGTCTCCCCCACTCCATAACCCTTTCCCTTCCCAGCTTCCTCCCCCCGTAGATTTCACATTTAAGCACTGGGCACAAATGCATGAGCCCTGAGCCTTTCTGGGGTGCTGGCATGTAGAGTTCTTCTTGGCTGGCATACATGGGTCTCTTATTTGTGGGAAGTCATCATGTGGTATGTTGTAATCAGACTTTCTCTCTGCGTATGTTTTAACTGCATAAAAAGATCTGCCCTCATCTGCCTCCTCACCCACTACCCCATATTCCAGTGACTGGCCAAGGTTAAAAACCACAGGAAGCTGAGGATGACAAACAGGAAGAGGAAGAGCCACTGCCAAATGCCAGCTTTGTTTTGAGGAGCAGTGGGCAAACCATTGCAGATTTCAAAAAGAGTGACTGATAAGTATCATTTTAAAAAGAATGATCATAACTATGAAATTATACTATTCGTCATGTTTAAACTGCTCACAAAATACATTGTTTGAAATGCTGGCAGGTTAATGGCAGAAGAGGCCTTGGGACTGGAAACAGGGACTTGACTTTCCTTGGAAGCCACAACGGGCCCCCTCTGACCACACTGTTCAGAGTGCATTTAGGGGATGGATATATACACAGTGGATGGATATATATACAGTGATCTATACATACTGTTCCAAGTGCATTTAGGGGATGGATATAAGGCTCCTGTGTTGAACAGCTGGTAGATCCCTGCAGAGCATGGTGGTGTGGATGCCTGAAGGTTGTATTTATAGTGCAGAGAGAAACCTTGTTACCTGGGCCATTTTTTAAGAATAATGTGTGTAGAACTCAGCCGAAATGACTCGACAGTGGGTTTGGACTTGGTGGAGAGGTGGTAGGTATGCAGGCTCTGTCCCAGATCTGCTCCCTCAGAGGCCTAGAACTGATTCACACTGACTAGCCCAAGGAATGCTTCATCATGTCCTTGATACTCGGGAGTGGGCTTTCTGCAGCCTTAGTGCCCCTGTCCTGAATGTGACAGCTGTGAACTTCCTGTCCTCTGTTCTCCCTCCACAAGTGACAGCTCCAAAGACTAGATCTTCTAAGCTTTGTAATAAAGGCAAGGTAGGTGTAAAAGCTGTAGTAGTGCACCTACAGTGTTGGCTCAACAAGGAAGACACGGAGGCATATTCATAGGTGTAAACCCTGCCAGACCTCAGCAGAAGGAACCACCATCATAGCAAGTGCCATCCTGGACAGTGGAACCCTGAGCGTCTCATCTCAGTGGTTTTTATTGATGCCTAAGCTCCTCAGGTGTTCTATTAATACCACATGCAGATCATGAGCAATCAAACATCCCCCACAGAAAGCCAACACCTGCAGACCATACAAAACACCAAAACCTAGGCAGCCCCTCACCCAACAGTACACAAAACAACCATTTAACTTCTACAACAAAAAGCAATGGTTAAGAAAATTGAATCAGGGCCAGAGAGATGGTTCTGTGCGCAAGAGCACTTACTGTTCTTGCAGAGGACTCAGGTTCAGATCCCAGCAATCACATCAGGTGGCTCACAATCACCTGTATAAAACTCCAGTTGCAGTCGATCCAACACCTCCTGGCCTCCATGGGGACCCATACACATGTGGCATATATTCACAACATACATGTGGATAAAAAGAAAGAAACCTTTATAGAAGAAAGAAAAAAAGCAAATCACAGGTGCCATCAAACTTCCTTTGAAAGTTCTTCATTCCTAAGCAGGGCGGTGGTGGCCCACCCCTTTACTCCCACACTTGGGATGTGCTATGGGGGGTCAAGCGAGTTTAAGGCTGGCCTGGTCTACAGAGCAAGTCCCAGGATAGTCAGGGCTACCTACAGACCTTGTCTCTAAAAAAACAAAACAACAACCAGAAAGAAAGGGGGGGGGGAAGGGGAAGAAAGAAAGAAAAGTAAGTAAATAAGTTCTTCATTCTTGCCAGGCATCATGGGGCTCACCTGTGATGAGTATGCTCACTTGGAAGGGTAAGGTAGGAGGGCTCCCGTGAGTTCAAAGTCAGCCTGGGTTATGTAGTATGTATCAAAGCAAACTTACCAAGTAAGTTCCTCATTCTTCTTTACCTTCTTTCTTTTCTTAAAAAAAATGACATTCATTTATGTGTTTATTTATTCTCTGTGTATATATGTCTGTGAAGATCAGAAAACTTTTGGGGGTCATTTCTCTCCTTCCACTTGGGATTCCCAGGAGTCAAACTCAGATCATCAGGCTTGGTTGTAAGCACCTTTACCCATGGAGCCCTCACACATCTTGGTGGCCCTTTACCTTTATTTCCTTCCAATACTGTAGAATCAATACCACAAACTCGATTTTCTTAGTTAAATGTATTTTATTGACTTGTGAGGACCAGCGCCCACTAGTGGTGGTGGCACCGACCTCGCCTCTGCTTACCCATCAAGTCCCCATCAAATCCTTGCTTTCCCAGAAGCCCTTTGTTTCCTCCCAACATTTAACAAGCCAAACCAGTATTCAGGTCCTGACCAATCAGAGAGAGCCCCGAGATATTGCCTGTTTCCTTTAAAAGGGCCACACAGTGGCATCTGGGGGTCACCATCTTGAAAAGTGGCTGACCCTTACATGTAGGTTTGTTTACTCTGCAGAATAAAAGTGCTCTTGCTTTTTTGCATATGTGGTCTCTGTGGTCTTTGTGAGGTGATTCTCAGACCCAACAGACTGGCTCATAAAAGTCACAAAAATTATACATATTAATAAGAGAGTATGTGATGTTTTGATGCAAGTCATCATTGATTACAGAGTAAATGGATGACCTCTGAACCCAAGATAAGGAAAAGCAGGGGCAGGCAAGAATCCAGCATTTGTTTTTGACATGTTACATTAGAAGTGCTGGTCAGTGGCCCAGAATTGGCAACAGAATGTAAGATAGGAACTGGGGCATAAGTCAGGTTTACAGAGACAGATCTGAGGGCTATTAGCATACAGGAGCTGCACAGAGCCTGAGAACTGGTGTAGTGAGAACAGCCCCCTTACACTGGCATCTCTGGAGTGGACAGACACTGACTGCAAATACACACACATCTGCCACATGAAGTATCATGTGAAGTAGAGGAAATAGGGACTAGAATCCAGGGCCAGCTCTGACACTGGCCAGGTGGAGTCAACCCGAGGCCCATCTGGGTTTGGTTGTATGTTCTAGAAGGGTTCAACTAGGTGATCTTTCAGAACCCCACCATTACCTCATTTGACATGAGAACTGCTGTGAGAAATTCATTAAGTCCTGACCCATCATTCACATGGAGAACTGAGAGGCCAAACACAAAGTAAAAAGGAAACTGGCCAACTATGGGACACTTTTTTTTCAGGGAGCAAGGACATTTAAAGTTTCCAGAAAATTGGCAATAGTAATAATCCAAATACCACCTCCCCATATAATGAACATACATCATTTGTTTACTTTCTCTGAACTGTTTGAGAATAAGTTTCAGGTATTATTTTTATTTATACCCCTTAAATATCTCAATACGAACGCCCTAAAATTAAAGATATACTTTTCTATAACAGTAAAACGGTCAAAATCAGGAAACTTCATTTCTGTCAGTTATACATGACAGCAAAGTTAAAAACAAGGAGATAATTTAAATCCAGGATTACGCTGCGTTTAGTCGCCACATGTCTTGTCTGCTTGGCCATTCGTGGCCGTAAGACTTTGGAAGGTCACAGGCCGGGATTGCTGTGAAAGGCACTCAGTGTTCCCTGCAGTGCTGTCTCCGGTTCAGGTTGTCCATTTGGGAGGCGTGGAAGGCTTTCGAGGGTGGCGAGCTCTGAGCTGGAAGGTGAAGTGAACCGGACAGAAAAGCGGAAAGTGCTGAGGAAGAGAGGAAAGAAAGGGAGGAAGAAGGCTGTTGGGCGGGGCCTGGGCAGCAGAGATACCTGCGTGGGGAAGACAGACGCTCTCCCTGGTCTGGGCACAGCATATTTGAATACCTGTGGGCAAGGGAAATGGCGCTCTTCCCAGTAGATTTATTCTTCCAGTCATATTGAGAGTGTGTAACCAGTCATTGCTTCTGCACAGAGCCCAGGAGAGCCAGGCTGTTCCCCTGTGTCCTTGAGTATTATCCCTCGGTGATGGGCATGGTTCTCATTTTAGGCCCAGGAACCCAGCCTTCTTGTGCAAAGCCACCACTGAAGGCAGGCTCAGCAGCTCTTGCTCTCTGCCCTGCTGTGCTGTTTGAGCCCCACGGGCAGGCTTCCTCTTCAGGCTGCCCTCACCTCCTCCAAACAAGACTTGAATAAAGACACAGCTCTCGTGTCAGTGATTGGTATTTGATTAATGTTCGGGCTTGCTGTCTTAGAGGGTGTCGTTCTCACAACTGCAAAGACCAATTTTGCTGTTACTGAAGCAGAAAGAGCCACTTCCTCCAAGTCAGCAAGCAGGTTTGGAGGGAGCTGTAACCATCAGGGTGTTCTCAGTGGGTCCTGAGAGGAAGCTCAGTCCCCTCGGCACTGTAAGCATCGATGGCTGGTGGGTCACAAGTCCCCAGCACCCGACGTGGGCGCCATCTGGCATTTTCGGCGAGCGATCATTAGCTTCTGAAGTGAAGAAAATCCCAAGTGGTCATCGCTGCCCTCACCATGTTACTCCGAGGGACACGTAGAGTCCCAGAGAGCTAATTTCTTAGACAGACAGAGGTGCTGATCAGAACAGCGTAACCTGCGTCCTTAACCTGCCATGAACAAGCACTGAGACAGCAGCCTACTGTGATTCCCATTCAGGTGAAGCAGAAGGACCACTGGATTCAAACCTACCTTTATGCAGTGCAGCAGCAGCAGCAGCAGCAATGTGTCTAGCACAGACCTGGGGCTCTTCATCTTCTGTCCTTTTACCTGCTCTTCGATCATGTGTCTCTCTAAGTCACTGTTCTATTGCTGTGGAGAGACGCTATGACCACAGCAACTCTTCTAAAGGGAAGCATTGAATTGGGGCTGGCTTACAGTTTCAGAGGTGTAGTCCATTATCATCATGGCAGGAAACATGGCAGCAGGCAGGCAGACATGGTACTGGAGAGGTAGCTGAGAGTTCTACATCTGGATCATCAGGCAGCAGGAAGATAACGAGACACACAGGGCCTGGCTTGAGTGACACACTTCCTCCAACAAGGCCACGCCTCCTAATAGTGCCACTCTCCGGTGACCAAACAGTCAAAGCTATGAGCCTTTGGGAGCTATTCTTATTCAAACCACCACACTCTCCCAACTCTTCCTTCCCCTTCTCAACTGACTCTGGAAAAATCCAGGAGTTTTCATTTGATACCAGGACATAAGTCATATGCAGAATATGAGAGGCAGAGTCCCCCAGCTCCTACTCTGACCAGGAGAGTCAATGACCCTTCAAATGCTAATGGGAAAAGCAAGGCGCTTTACCTCTGGAAATTTGACTGCCCCTGAAGAAGTATTCACTTCCTAGGTGGGTCTGCACAGATAAAGACAAAATGTTGAAGTAGGCATACGTGAGGAACGGTCACTGGACACCAAAGCTATCCATTAGGGGAGGTCATGACCTATGTGTAGGAGGGACCAGGTTGTATGAGTGTGCATGTAGGAAGTGAAGACTTGTTATAATTAAAACCGCTTCACCTGAAGGATGACCAAAGGAAAAAATACGAATGTATCTAAGAGCTTAGATTGATGATTGTGATATAAATGGGTCAAGAATGCAAGTATTTGGGAACAGTACACCCCTCTCCAGGCATAAGCTCTCTTGGCAAGTGGTAGACTTTTTTTTTGGTTTTTCAAGACAGGGTTTCTCTGTTGTAACTCTGGCTGTCCTGGAATTCACTCTGTAGACAAGGCTGGCCTCAACTCCAGAGACAAATCTCTTGGGTCCACATCCCACCTCCAAATGTCTAGTGGCATGGCCCTGAGAAAGTGACTTCACCCTTCTGTGGCCCCATCTTCTCCTCCATTTAATGGAACACATGTGCAATACATAGATGAAAAGGTTACTTTGAAAATTAAATGGCTCTGCTGCACATTGAACATAAGAGGTATCACCTACCAAACTAAGATCAGGTTAGTGGGGATCCTGTGGGGAACTAGATTAAAGAGCAGTGGTGCGTTTTATTCACCAATGGCATATTTCCTAATTCTCAGTATTATTATTATTGATCCAAACTGTTGTTTACATCTGGTATTGGTCTGTGTGCAAGCAAAGTCACATAGCTCATTAGTGGCAGAGCTGAGACTCTCATTCCTTGTCATTCTCTGTCTTTCCATTCCATCAGTTTCTTTAAGAAGACCCAGGTTGTGGTCCTGGCCCAGACAGCCAGGAAAAACTACTTTAAAGGTTTTGTTTTGTTTTAGTATGAATATAGGTCTAGGGGGATGGCTCAGTCTGTCAGAGCTTCGGGACATGGGTTGCATTCTTCTGAACCGCAGAAAAAAGCTGGCTGTGGCGGCCCATGCCCAAACTGGTGAGCTTCAAGCTAGTAGGAGACCCTGTCTCTAAGGAAGTGGATGGCCTTCCTGATTATGACACCCAAGATTCTTCCCTAGCCTACACATATATTAAAAAGTTAAGTAAATTAAACTATACTAAATTAAAGATTAATTCACAATTCCCAGCCCAAACCAGCCAAGTTTGAGCCTGAAATTCTGGTCTTAAAATTGCTTCTTGGGGCTGGAGAGATGACTCAGCGGTTAAGCATACTGGATGCTCTTCCAGAGGACCTGGGTTCAATTCCCAGCACCCACATGGCAGCTCACAACTGCCTGTAACTCCAGTTCCAGAGGATCTGACACCCTCACACAGATACGCATGTAGGCAAAATACTGATGCACATAAAATTTAAAAAGTAATAAATCATTTAAAAAAGACTTTTAAAAAAAAGAATGCTTCTGAGACCTGAGTGCTCCATTCAGCTCTTCTGAGGCTCTTGGTAATATGTTCTTGCTCTCTGGATCCAGGCAAGGTCTGGGATTCTGTGTTTCTAACAGACTGTTGATAGCAATGCTGGCCCAGGGACCGTACTTTGGGGTGCCAGGCCTTACGATGTAGCTCCAGGGCCTGAAAGATCTGCTGACTTGCCCACCTTTGCCCATCTCCTTTGTCTGCTGGGATCCTGGGTTTGCACTTGGTGACTCTTTCCACAGGATTGTTTAACAGAAGTCAACCTCCCTACCCACATTTTTAGTATCTCAACAACAGAGGTCATGGTTGCAAAATCTTCCCCCTTGTCCTTCCTGACCATCTACGTAGCATGATGATCTTCTCAAGATTTCCAACAAATGTCACAAGCTCCATGGATAGATCTGCTTAGCACAACTCATTCAGAAAGTAGTTTTGATGTGTCTTAGTGAAGACAGTGGTATACTAGACCCACAGCCATTCCAGAGGGAGCTTGTTGTCAGGTAGGGGTGACAGAAAAGTGCAAAACTCATTAAGTCATGTACTGGTCATGAGGGATAATACTGGGCAAAGGCTGGAGCCAAATTGCCTGAGTTCAAATCCTAGCCCTGCTACTAAATATCAGCAAATTATTGGACTTCAATTTTCCCAATGACAGGGGGAGGGCGGGGAGAGAATAATATCTAATTCAGTTTTAGAAACTGAATCGGTCAACAAATATACAGTACTAGAACACCTGTTACACATAAACGCTGAATGGCTGTATGATGGGCGAGAGGACTGAGAACATCAGTTTCCTTGAAGCATTCTTTACATTTAGATGCCCAAAAATGGAGACATGAATCCTTGGCAGTAGAAACAGCAGTGCAGAGGCAGACTTGCGGCCATGCAAGCTGGCTTGGCTGACATGGCTTGTCACTCTAAAGGGAATACTGGTTAGTGACTGGAGAACACTAATGTCATACAGGAACTTCCCAACGGCCAAGCTAAAGAGGGAAGAAAAGACCTTACTATGGCAGCAACTGAATACCAGCTAGAAGATTTTTTTAAAGTTGCATCTTATCATACGTAGTTTGTGCCCTGTGATTGCCATGCATCGATCACAGCCACTCACCCTCTTGTAAGTAATTGTGGGTTTCTTTGGCATCAATTCATGTCCATTCTGGTTTTTATAAAGACCTCTCTCATTGTCTGAATGACTATTAAGTTACCTTGAATCAGGTCTCCAAAAGGGTCTCATAGCATGGAACCCACCTAATCATTAGAGCTCATAGCCTCCGATCTTTAGGCCACTCTTTGCTAGTGAAGTCACCTCTGGACACAAACCTCTAAATAGAACCCATGGAACCTACTCCTACTTTGCATTATGTTTTCCGCTTAAACTCTTCTGTTGCAGACTGGGGGTTGAACCCAGAATCTGCTTCATGCTAAGCAAGCACTGCACCGCTAATCTGTATCTTCAACCCTTGGTTTCATTGAAACAGGGTCTCACTGTATGACCTCAAATTTAACATCTTTCTGCTTCGGCCTCCTGAGTTTTGGGAGGCTCAGGCACTTGACCCCTACAATAATATAATTAAACAATAGGCTAAGTCTTAACTGTTCACTCTATTCTCTCTCATACACGGAGATTAGTAGGCAAAACATTAGAGCTGCATGCCACCATGTGACCTAAAGGCCAGTTAACTCCCTTGTAGCACTGGAGCTGAGGAATTAATCTGTAACATTAGGCTTGAGACGTCTGAGTGCCTCTCTGACCGAACTGCCTCAGGAATAAGTGAATTAGCCCAAGTAAAGCAGTTGGAACCATGTGTGTAACACAGTCAGTGGCTATAATCAGCGTGGAGACGTTGTAAACCTCTTGGTCTGCGAGATCACAAGGAGGAAGGAGATGAGTTCACCAACTGGGAGAGGAATTCAGGTGTGTATGAAAGCATTGTGTTAGGGAATTTATCGTAATGATCTGGAGAAAGCAGAGTCTCCTGGTAAAACCTAAGTTCTCATACTTGCCCCAAAAGAAGCCAGAGATCTAAACAGAGAGAGCAATAACCATGAAATACATTCTGAAGAGGAAGACCAGGAAAGCCCATGGAGCCTACATGAGGGGAATAAGAGATTTTTGGCAAATCAGTTCATTACTGTGCTGCAAGGTGATGAAGCACACGTGATAAGCAGGTCACATAAATACTTAATGTGAGTGTGTATGCACAGATAGTCCAAGGTTTCACCCTTGTCTTTGCAGTCCCCAGTTTCTACATCCAGAACACTGGACAGCCTTGTGACTGCTGGACTAATTCACAAGACCTCATTCACCTCTCCTCAAAATCCAGCAAAGCTCTGCAGAAGAGGGGTGGTGTCTTGAGTCTCATTTCTTTAGCACATGGGGTCCCCTAGTCAGACACTATAGTTTCCTTTGGTTTCCCATCTTCCTCGAAATCTTTCCCTGAAACAGCCTGCCTTTGGGTCTCTTGTCAGCTACATAGAACTTGTGTTACAAATGGTTGTAAACTGCCATGTGGGTGCTGGGAATTGACCCCAGAAAAGCAGCCAGTGTTCCTAACCACTGAACCAGCCCCTCTATCTCTTGTTTTTCAGCAAATAATAATTATAAAGTGGCTTGAACAATTCTTATCGTATCAAGAATAAGTAAATGAATGGGCCACTGATAGAAATTTGATCATTTCATATGGGGCAATGCAAGGCTTATGCCCGTGTACTTCTGTTGTTTTCCACTGTAGTGGAATAACCAGAGTCTAGCTGGACCATCCAGAACCACTGCATCTTTAAACAGTGGGAGAGAGGGCAAAATGCCAAAAGGCAGTGATAACATGGGCCTGTGTCCATTGTTGGCTTTACAGTGTAACAGCTGAGGTACTGGGAATCAGTGGATCAGGATCAGCAAACTATCAACAGGTGAAGCTGGGTGCTAAATATGTATGCTTCTGTGTACTGTGTGTGTGTGTGTGTGTGTGTGTGTTTGAATGTTTTCCTTAAAAACAAACAAAAAGTAATAAAAAAGGAAGTTGGGTCTCTTCTATTCCTAGTGCAATGTCCTATGGCCTCCCCACAATAAAGTCTGCCGTGTCATCTTTTAAAAACTATATCAGAATCCCAGTGTGATGGTGCACACCTGTAATCCCAGCACGCAGGAGACTGAGGTGGGAAGACTGCATGCTTGACACTAGTTTGAACTACATGTTGAGGCTGTCTCAAGAAGACTAAAAGGAAGGCAAGGGAGAGAGAGGTCTGCTGGTAGAGAAGACCATCTATTATTAGAATGTAACTAAGGTCCTGGACCCTGCACCCATGGGAACATCCTGAAAGAGGGCCTGGAGTCTCTGCAAAAAGGCTCTGATTCTTGCAGGCAGCAGTGTTTTTTAAAAGTTCTTGGCCCAGAGCATGTGCTGCAAATACTATCCATGTTGACATCCTTACCGGTAGCCCAGAACATGCTAATTGGCGGTGGGGGGGTGGGGTAGGGGGGTGGGGAGGAGCGGGGAAGGCGGCAGGAGCAGAATCTCTTCTGGGTATTTCATCAGAAACTGGTTTAGATCCTATGAAATGAGCACGCACAGAGGAAGGGTGATCTTGTTTCCATAGTGACTGCACCAGCTAAGTCTGTTGGACTTGCCTTTCAGTTCATGCTGACAGTATTTTGCATCCCATCAGGAAGAGGGAGTATAAATATGGAGTCTGGAAAACTCCAAAGTTCATGTCTACTCATGATTCTAGAAAGGTATCTGTTCAAATATGGATTTTCTCATTTCTTGCTCTGTTACTCTTTTTGCTTTGTCCTATATTCATTCTCTCCTCATTCCCTCTTTTCTGCTCCCTCTCCCTTCATCCCTGCTTTTCTCCCTCCCTCCTCCCCCCTCCTTCCTCTTTTCCTCCCTCCTTTCCATGCCCATTGATCTTGATTACTTGTTTTTGAAGATTAACAGTATCTTCCTTTTGAAGAGATTCTGACCTATGGCATTTACATGTCAACCTTGAGGGATCGCTTTCTTTATGATCAAACTGTATCTCCTAAGTCCAAAGCCAGCCAGGTCAAGGGTTTGTTTTAAAAAGAAAGAAAGGAAAGAGATTCCGAGGACTGCTGAGGCTTCTGAGCCAACAGATCCCCAGTTGGGGTCCAGGAAAGTGGGAAGAGCTGTTGATCACTTGACTCAAATGTTAACCAGACATTATTGATGGCCAGCTTAATCTGCAGAGGATTACCTTGGCAGACGCTGGCTGCCTGTCTTGATTACCGTCCAACTATGGGATCTTTGAGTGATGGCAGATTGCTCTCACCATGACAGCAGCTGCCTCAGCTCTGAAGCTCACTGAAAAGTGGTCTGAGTTTGGGTTTGGGTTTGTTTGTGTGGGATTTGGGTTTTGGATTTAACATTTGCTGGCAGAGAATCTCTTCCATGTGTTTGAAACTTCACAGTAGAGGAAGCACATTTGTGTTTGAACTGCCTCCACCTCCTTGGACATTGCCAGTGACACTGTAGGGTGGGGTTAGACAGAAGTCTTAGAGCCATGCTTACCAGTAAAGAAACAAACACTCAGAATTCAGTGGTTGATTTTTCTCAGAGTCAAAAAGTTAGTCAGTAGCACATCTACAACTAAATTCTTAAATTCCTTGCAGTTAGGAGAATTATCAGTCAGGACAGAAAGACAAAATAATGTCCCAAATACAATCTTAGACATTCAGTGTCAATGCAGGGGCTCAGAAGCACTGGAGAGAGGGATGGATGGATGGACGGATGAATGGATAGATGGATGGAGCACCTGAGAGTGATTGCCTTTATTCCCCTTGTATCCACCAATGAATATTGCTTAATAAAGAATCCACCTAGTATACACAAGCTTTAACAACAACTCACACAAGAATTTTCCAAAATGGTAACTTTAAAGAGACGGGTGTAGTTGTTAGCTGCTGTGGAGGCTCAGCAAGGATGGCAAGGAGACATTCTCATTGATGTAAACCCTGCCAGACTACAGCAAAGGGAACCACCATCCTGGCCAGCGCCATACTGGACAGTGGAACCCTGCGTGTCCAAGCGCAGGTGTTCCATTGATCCCACACGCAGACCATGAGCAATCTAACATCCCCCACATAAATCCAACTCCTGCAGACAGTACAAAACACCAAGACCTAGGCAGCTCCTCCCCCAACAGTGCACAAAACAGTTGAACATCCACGAAAGACGGGGTTCCACTGTGTCACCCAGGCTGGCTCCGGTCCTCCTGCCCTCCTCTCCTAAGTAGCTGGGACTACAAGTGTGCACACCTGCACCGGCTCTGAACATTAATGAATGGAAGAGTCTGACATGCACAATGTGATGACTTACCATTATTTAACAGCATGCGATGTATAAATCATTTAGCTGGGGAGATGTATCAGCGGGTAACGTGTTTGTCACACAAGTGTGGACGCCTGAGTTTGATTCCCCCGATCCTCAGTACAGCGGGGCATAGTAGCACCAGTCTGTTTTCTCAGTACTCCTATGGCAAAATGGGAGGAGACGCCTCAGAAACTCATAGCCCAGCCATCCTAGAGGTAAAATTAATGAGCAACAAAGATACTACATCAAAAACCAAGGTGGCAGATTAGGACTGACACCCATGGTAATCCTTTGACCTCCACATGCTTGACATAACTTACACATAGATACACACAAATACACTCAGAAAGACAGACAGACAGACATATCACAAATACACTCAGACAGAGACAGACAGACACACACACACACACCATACTCACAGAGATTTAAAAAATCCACTTCTTTCTGTATTCCTTCCACAGGTATTATTGTGTGTCTGCTATTGCCTGCTATGTACTGGTGAGACCACAAAGAGCCCACTCTCATGGAAATCACCCTCTACTTTAGGATAACAGACAGTAAGCAACTAAGCAGACACTATATTAGTCCTGAAGGGAGAAAAAAGGATGATGTCCCTCAGGGTGAAAATGAAGCTGGCTAGCGTTGAGGTTTGGCTACTGTTTTAGCCGCTAAGGTTTCTCTGATATAGTGACACTTGAGCAGAAACTCAGTAGAGTGGGGAGTTGTGCCGGGAAGAGCATTGCAAGCAGAAGAAGCAGCAGGTGCAGAGGCCCCTGGGCAGGAGCGTGGTCTGTAGGAATGAGGAACAACCAAGAGTCCGCTGAGACAACTGTAGGAGACTAGAAGACTGAGCAGGGGCTGTGGCGATGGCTCGATGGATAAGCACACTTGCAGCTCACAATCATCTTTAACTCTAGTTTCAGGGTATCTGATGCTCTCTTTTGTCCTCTGTGAGCAATCCACACACGGTGCAAGTATGCATGCAGACAAGTACTCACACACGAAAAACCAAAATAAGTATTTTTTTCATTCCAAGCAGAGTAATGAAGGAGTCCCCCGCAACTATTGCCACCCTCTAAACCAGCCACAGTGAGTCTAAAGGTTATGTACAAGTCTGACAGTGACTCTGTCTCCACCCAATATAGATGCTGTTTTGCTTGGTATTGGTTCACAAATGCTCATTGGAGGCCAGCTGCCGAACTAAAAAAAATTGCTCAAAAATCACTGTCAAAGTAGAATAGAGGTGTGTGTGTGTGTGTGTTTCTAAGACTTATCCTTGTAAGTCCGAAATCTGTACTTAGATTTTGGTTCTTCTTTTCTTTCTTACTTTCTTTTCTCTCTCTCTTTTTTTTTTTTTTAGTTTTTAGAAGAAATAAAAGATAAAGGAGAATACATGTTAAAGGCATACTTTTAAATATAGTCTTTACCTTTTCCGTACAGTTTTAGAGTTATAGAGGCAAACACCATCTCCTGTGTAACACCTTACATTAACTTAGTGTAGGGCATGCGCCGCCATGGTTGAACGGCATTGATGCTTTAATATGAATGAAAGCCCTAGTTTGTTCAGAATGCCTTAACTTTATCTGATGTTCTTTTTCAGCTCTGACTGCCCTCCAGGACACTACAGTACTTGTAGTCAGCAGAGCTCCTCAGAGCCCCCTTAATGGCACGCACCCCAGACCAGGCCTGTTGCTGCTGGTTCCCTTGTTCTCATCACCTCGACAGTCTGGTTTCGTGTGTCACAGGATGCTCTCTGTTAAAACTGTGCTGATGATTAGGCTAGGGTTAAGCTTCTTGGGGTAAAAACCGCAGATGTAAAATGTCCTTTACACCTTACCAAGGACAGCAAACACTCAGAAGGGTTTGTGACCCGTCAACATGGCCTTTCTCCACCCGGCTGAAGAAGTTCTGAGGTGGCTTTTGTCAGTTTCTCCAAAAAAATGACTCTCTTCTCTCTTGTCTCTACCCTTTTCATGCTATATTCTTTGGAAGGAATCACTGAGCACACCCACTCATAAGTGAGGATCGATGGTCCCTGTCTTTGTGAGTAGAATGCCCTATATGTGGAACACTTGGGAATTTTCTACAAGGAAAAGTTGTGTTTTCTCCCCCGTTTATGATTTATTCAAGCACTTATTTATGCCAATGTGGACTCATATTTGTTTAATTTCCAGCCAAATTGTTAAAGACACTTGCTGCCAAGCCTGATAAACAGTATTTGGTCCACAGAACCCACAAGGTGGAAGGAGAGACCAAGTCTGCAAAGTAGTCCTCTGACCTCTACACACATGCAATCAGTAAATGTAATTTAAATATCTTTTTAAGTCTTTAATTTAGACTATGGGTTATCTTCCAATACTACTTTACTTTGTTGCCTAGGTCAGTCCAATTTGGGTCATATCCCTATAGTCGGAAGCTTTAATTATTTCTTGCTAGTATTATATTATATTTCCTGCTTTATGGCATTGCAAGATGCTATAGGTTCATTTTGTGTATTTCCTGTCCCTGTCTAAGAATCAGTCATTTCTCCAAAGATTCCTAGTTCGTATCATTGAAGAAAACTCAAAGGAGCCAGGTCTAGGGATGAGATATGCTCTCTGCCTCTGAGTGTTTTGGCTTCTAGTCTCTGACTTTGCTGACAGAGCAAAGGAATAAGAGTGTGTATCGTAACCCATGTATCTATATCTATAAATAAGTATTATATACCTATAACAGAAATTATTCCAACGTCTCCAACTCTAATCCGTTCCCATATGGATCATTTTAGACTTTACCTGGTAAATTTCTACTGCAATAGTAGAATCCTGGACGGCACCCCATGCTATTCGTTCTCTTAATTGTTCAGTTCCAATATGCATAGGTTGCGGTATCAAAATCATAACCCATGGGAACCAGTCTTATCAACTACAGTGCAGGGCTTATGAGCAGGTCATGTTGCCCTTAATTCTATAGAGTGCTGTTTCCAAAGCTACTCAAGTCAGCATTTTGCCCTCGCTTCTCTTCAGTGAGGCCTCGTGCACTTGTGATACAGTTAAATTCTCTTGTTACAGTTTACATTCCTTCCTAGATCTGAGAGGACACTTTAACATTATTTCTAGCTGACTAATAAAGTCACAAAGAGTAGCTTCAGTGAGAAGCAAGTGGAACATGTATGTCTCATCATTTTTGTTTGTTTGTTTTTAATAAACAATTCTTACGTCATACAAGTAATTTGTTAATACAACTACAAATTCCTTCAATGCCACTCCACATCCAATCTCGGTCCCAAATATAAATGCTGTTATCAATCTAGAATATTTTACTTTCATATTAATACCCATAGACAGGGACCAAAGAAAATATCTGGTACTGCTATGTTTCTTTTTTTTTTCTTTTTTTTTTTTTTGCTATTTTAAGATGGAGTCTTGCTATGTAGCCCAGGCTGGTCTTGAACTCACCGTGTGTAACTTAGTCTGATCTTGAGCTCACAGCCATCCTCCTGTGTCAGAGTGCTGGAATTTCAGGTATGTACCAGCTCTTCTAGCCTTGGATGTTTTACCATAAATGATAATGTAGCAGCTAATCTGTACTGTCAAATTGACTGGATTAGAAATCCCCTAGAAGACACATACACACCTCTCGAGCATGTCTGAGGGTGCTTCCAGCGGGGTTAGCTGACGCAGGAAAGCCCACCGTAGTGTGGGCAGCATCGTTGCATGGGGTGAGGTCCTGCCTGAATAAAAAGGGGGAAGGAGAAAACAAACTGAACACCAACCTTCATTTCTCTCTGCTTCCTGGCTGAGGACACAGTGTGACCAACTCCTCCACCATCTCTACCCCTCCATGATGGACTACATTACGGGGGGAACTGTTAATCAAAAGTTTCTCCTTTTGTTACGGCAGTGAGAAAAGTAACCAATACGAACACCATGTATAACTTCTAGCACTTTGATTTATCTCTAAGCCATTCCATGAGGTTACCTTTCCAGTCTGTACAAGACTATTTGCCTGTGAATAGATTCCATAAATGAGTAGCTTGGTTATAGTTTTCCCCCCACCGTTGATAATGGCCGTGCTACTCGGTGTTTCTTCAAGAACCGCTGGGTTACAGAGGTACACATTTTAATTTTAATAGCTGCTGTCAAATTACCCATCAATATGCTCAAACTGAAGAAAGAAAAAAATCTTGTTCTGTATTATGTGGTTGAATGGGACAGAATCAGATTGCTAGTTTTTAATTTGTCTGAATGTTCCTCTCTAGAGAATAGTAGCTAGTGGAGTAAGACTCATTCTCTGTTATTTAAAAGAACCTCATGCTGTGATGATTTCAAGTGCTTTTAAAATGTTAATAGTTAAATTGTTAGAAAAAAAAACAGGGGAGTGTGGGCTAACAGCCTCCTCAGCACAGGCAACTGAAACTACAGAAGCCGCCACAACCAACCGGTGAATCTGCTTGATGGAGGCTCATGATGCCACAAGCATAGGAAGCGCTTCTACCCTGAGTGGCCCATCAGTCATGAGTGATCTCTGCTGACAGCTGGGCCCTAGGATACCCTTCTGCCAGTCGGTTGTGCAGCACATTCCCAGGCATTGAAAGGATACATTTCTGAAGAGGTACCTGTCCTTTGTTTGCATCTGACCACCAGGCATGACGCCCAGCACTGAGGAGAGGAGTGAAGGTTCCCACATCTGCCCACACCTGGCTCTGCCCACCAACATCTGAGACTCTCTTCTCAGCCTTGGCTTCTTCATAGCGAGATGCATAGAGTACCTTCTTGTTATTCTTGAGGGCTGGGAGCTATGTGAGTTATATTAGACCTAAACTTGTTCATGGCCTGAGAGGTCTGTTCCCAGCTTCACTCACTCCCATGGCCTGCTTTGTGCTCCTGGAATTATTTCTTAGCTGATTGGGAGTTTGGGTGGGTGTGTGAATGCTGACAGCTTGCTATGCTGCAATTTAATCAGAGCAGGAAATTAAAGTCGCTCATGACATCCTTGTTCTGATTACTCAGGACCAGGTATATGTTTCAGATTCAAAGGGTAGCTTCCTCCAAAAGAAGATGCAGTCTACTACCAAGTGTGGGAAGGTGGGCATGCCATCGGATGAGTAGGGATGGGTTTACAGAGTACCATTTATTAGAACACTAGATACAGTAATTTTGTCTCCCAGTATCCCTGTAGTCCCTGCTGGCTGCAGAGTAGAGAGTATAGACATGGAAGTGTTTGGTAGTGACAGTTTCTTCCCACTGTTATTTTGTAGCTTAATTTGGAACAAGAGAAGGTGACCTTTTCCCCTTCAGGGTGTGTGTATATATATCCGCATGCGTAAAACATTCTAGCAATCAATGGATTGAATTTGTCCTCTGAAGAAGATGTGATCAAATCCCACCCACCCACTCCCTATCTGTGAATGTAGCCTCATTTGGAAAGGTGATTTGCAAGGTATCATGAGATAAATATAAAGTAATATTGGATGGGAGTGGCCTCTAAGTTGGATGACTGGCATTATCTCTGTAAGAGACCTCAGAAGGGGCTGGAAAGATGGCTCAGTAGTTAAGAAACTGTTCTCTTCCAGAGAACCTATGCTCAGTCCCAGCCCCTACATTGGGGTGGCTCACAGAAACCTATAACTCTAACTCCAAGGGGTTCTGATATCCTTTTCTGACTTCAGTGGGCATGTGCACATGTGCCCACATGAACAGGCTGGTGCCAGAACAGGCACTCATACACACACAGTAAAAAAAAATAAATCTTAAAAGAGAGAGAGTCATGGAGTCCCCATGAAAGCACAGTTGGAGAAGAGGCCAAGAAAGAGGCCAAGAAAGGGCAAATTCTCCCTCCTACCCCCTAAAAGAGTCAACCCTGCTGACATCTTGAGTCAGACTTCTGGCATTCTGGAGTTTAAGAGAACAGAATTCTCTTGTTTTGAGCCACCCAATCTGTGGTACTGTGTAACAAGCAATCCTGGGAAAATGAGATTTTAAGATCACGTATCCTGTTTCTATCAAGTAGAGATTAAGTCTCTGTCTTCCAGGTCCAAATCCAGCCTTCTCTGCAGATGCTGCTTCTCCATTGCAGCCCACTCTGCAGCAGGGAAGACCCATGGGGTTCTCAGCAGTTCACAGGCAACCCAGCCTGCCAGCTCTGACCCTGGCACCCCACTTACCTGCCCATCATAGCAAAACAGCAGTTTAGGCAAGGACTGAAGTCCGCCATAGATAAGCAAAATCAAGCGGGTTCACTTCCACATTCCATTGCAATCACAGTGAAGAGGCTGAGGGCCATGGTGCCATCATGATTTGTCCCACCCTAAACACACAGGCTTTGCCATAGAACGCACAGTTCACAGTCCAGAACTTGACCTTTCCTAAATACTCAGTGACTTGTAGACATAGTTGTAAAGGTTTTTATCCTTTTGATAATTCAACCCTTGATCCTAGTCCTGGATCCCTGGAGGGTTTAGGCCTGCATACAATCTACTCTTAAGCCTAGAATTTGAAGGCTTTAGCCTCCATACAATATAGAATGTTTCAACCTCCATACAATCTAATCAACCTCTGAGACTTACTGCTGACAGAGCCACTCTGACTAGCTCCTTCTGAACTCAGAGCTGTACTAAACTCAACTGACTCTTCTGGTTGGCTGATTCAACACATTCACTGTTGTGGCTCAAACTCTTCTCCAAGCTGTTGGTTCAAACTGACCTTTCCCAGAGCAACCTTGTTGCTGGATCAAATGATTAAATATTCCTCTAGAGTACTCTCTCTCTCCCTCCTAGGCTGATGTTTTCCAGAGGATCTGTTCAGGACTTGATCTTCCATAACCTCATAAAACCTTGGGGTTTTAAAGCAGACGTGTGGTATGATTCAGCCCAACTTCCCACCCCATTTAATTTACAATAATAACATCTCTTATTGTGCATAATAATACAAATTATACCAAATATTTATTGAATATATACTGTGTGCCTGGAAAGTCTCTAAGCACTCTATATGTGTTAGCATTTGCAGTCATCACAGGGCTGCTTTACCATAGAGACTCTCAGTATTCTCAATTTATAGATCAGGAAACTGGGGCACAGAGAGGAAAATTGGCCAGAGAATTAGTTAGCAAATGGAAGAATCAGGATTACAACCCTGATGGTCTCAATAGAACACTTAGCCCTTCTGCTCTGCAAAGGCCCTAGTGTGAAGCTAGAGCATGGGAACTTGGCTGAGATGCCCAGAACCAAGGGATGGGGCATAACTTCATAATGTGGACCCAACTTTAAATGCAAGGGTACATGCATATGGACACGCATGGGCATATGTGCACACATGCATGCATACACACACAGTTTCCCCAGTTCTATCTTCATACATCTGAGAGCAGAGGAGGACTTATGACTGAGTTAAAATGTGTTTGGAAGTCATAGTGAAGAATAGCTTCTTGCCACAAAAATTACAGCAGCAGCAAAGAATGCAGTTGGAGTGTTTGGGAAAATGAGAACATAACTAGGAACCCGTACGAGTGCGCACACACACACACACACACACACACACACACACACACACACATCTAAAAAGAGGGAACACCAGTCCCTTCTGAGAGAAATGGAGCACAGGGGTAACCTGCCAGTTCTCATTACTGGGAAGAGTTTCCCAGCAGACAGCTGGGTCTGAGATGGGCAGCTGCAGTCAGCACTTGCAAGAAGTCCATAGCCAGTCATGTTACCCCAAGCTGAGAAGGGAGCAGAAGGGAAAACAGACCCTGCAGGCTGGATCCGGCTGGGCAGAGCTGCGAGGCTGAGGCTGCCGTCCAGGCTCTGGGGTGTCTTCTGAGCTTTCCTTCCAGTTCTCCTCCCCTCTGGGCTCGGGATTTCATATTCTACAAAAGGACATCTCTAAGGAATACATCTAGTCAATGTTTATGTCCTGTGTCCTTCTTTCTCCTACCCCGAGCCTGGGACGAGGCCACACTGCCTGTGGCCAGAGTCCTATACAAGAAAAAGGGGAGCTCGGGGAAGAGAGCTGGCCCATGGCTTCATAGCAGTTCCTGGTAATGACCTACCACAAGGCTCACTGGGTTCAACATTCCAGGAATCATTTGGTTTCTCCCTTCTTAGAGTACTTTTCTCATGGAAACTGGTGGCCAGGGTGGAGATCAATAGTCATGTATTTAGGGTGACTTCTATACCCTGATTTTCGCTTGTGGTTCTCATATGCCCTCTCTGCCTTGTGCCTGCCCAATCACTGACTCACGGGAAATGTTGAAAAGGCCTCAAGCCCAAGGAGTGGTGTGATGCCACCAGTCCTGGTCCAGCTGGTCTGCACCTCCGGCATTTGGTGCCTGTTGAGGTTCTGCCGCCCAGGCTGTTTGGCGTGGGGAGGGCGGGGAATCTGCTTACTAGAATATCTGTGTGCATCAGAGGAAAGCCACAGAAGGCATGTACATGGAGCTGAGGGAAACTTCTGATATCCAAGGTGTGAAGAAAAGGAAAAGACTGTAGGAAGGAAATCCCACAATGACTTGGTCTGAGTGGAGAAGGCGGGTTGCCCTTATTAGATCTTCCTGAGGTTTGCTTGGGCTGTCCAGCAAGTAGAACACCGAAGTGTTTCCTTGTGATGTTCTAAAGATGGCAGCTCCACGGAAGCAGAGAGAAGTACTTGGTTACTAACTCAGACAAGAGCCGTGGGAGATCTGTCTACTTGGGATTACATTCTACAGAGATTAATGGGTTAACCTGCTTTGAGGAAGACTACTCCCCTGAGAAGGAACCCTGGCTCAAGGGCTATCCTCCATCCCAGGCTTGATGGGGGTGTGGCTTAATTGGTAGAGTGTTTGCCTGGCTTGCACAAAGCACTGGGCTAATTCCCAGCACCAAAGAAAGCAGGTGTGGCGGCTTACACCTGTGATCCTAATACTTGGGAAGTAGAGAGGGCAGAATTAGAAGTTCAAGGTCATCCTCTGCTACATAGTGAGTTTAAGGCCAGTCTGGACTTCAGGGGAAACCTGTCTTGAAAGAAGAAAATAAAAACATAATTCAAGTTCCAGATTCTAGCTGGTGCCACTAAGCATATTGGAGCTTAAGATGTACTAGAGCTTCGAAAGGTACAGAGTTGGAAGACAGAAATTACATAGTCGCTCCAGTTCTGGAAGAAGCAATAGCATTGTGAGACAGAAGCTCCCATTGTAGGCACTGGCAGTGAGATCTCTAAACACGTTCTGAGCTGCACTTGTCCTGGAGTTAGTGTTTCTTCACACTACCTTTTGCTGGAAAGTAGAAATCTGCTCCAACGGTACATTTTCTTACCATTACTGATTTTTCTGAAAGACCTGATTTTTTTCTTCTTCTTCTGTGTATGGAGCAGACAGATCCTATCCCCTAACACTTTCTCTACTGCCGGTATGTGCCCTGTTTGAGTAGGTATCAGATTTGCTGGAAATATAATCCCAGGCCTGCCCCTCCTCTCAGGAAAGGCATCTGTCCTTGTTCCTACTTCAGTCCAGGAAGCAACCTATGGTACTTAGCGAGCTCCATAGGCGTCCTTAGAATGTCACCCCGTGAACCATAGAAAAACCTCTGCATGAATTTAGGAAGCTAAAAAGACCAAACCTGGCCAGGAAGTCTGTGAATGGAGGCCTTGAACAACAATGCCTTATATAAGTATCTAGAGCAATGGCTTTATCATTGAGAGAGTATTGTGCTCCATCATCACCAGGTTTCTGAGACGTAGGGCAGGTCTACACCATAGGCCCCTCGCTGGTTGAGTGTAGAGAAGGGTGTGGAGAAGTAAACCAGGCACTGTAACTGAGAGAAGCAAGAATGGATGCCAGCGAGTCAAAATAAAATTCCTCTCCATGGGCCACAGCCTTTTATTCTTCCTTTCCCTCTGCTTATCTACCCCTCAGTTCCTGATTTTAAAAATGAGCCTCCACACCCAACCCCATTTTAGTAGGCAAAATCTCTGAGCCTGGAGGCTGTCGTAAACCTGTCTGTTTCCTGATCTCTCATCTTGGAATGATGTAACGTGGAAACAGCAAACAGCTCGATACCTAGTTTTGTTCATCACCTGTCTATGATATCTGCCTTCTTGTGCCTAGAGACTGCGATGACATCAGGGATTCTAACACAGATTCTCTTGCCCCAGCCTCTGTTCCTGGACTGCAGCCCTCTCTTACTGCTTTGCTCTGCTCTTCCTGTTCCGTTTTTGAATAATTGCAGACTGAGCCGTGGCAGGCAATGCACATGTAGACAGGTGACCTGCACCTAGTCCTCTAGGTTGGCCCTGGTGAACTGAGACTCCCTGCCTCCGTTTCAGTCACCCCCTCCCAGCTTGGCTGGCTCCACTTTGTACTTCTACAGTTAAAAGCAGAAATGGTGACTGTGAAGAGGCTTCCCTAGCCCGGAGGTCTGAGGCTGTAACAGTGGCCACCACTCGGGAACGCTCAGGTCTGACTCTACCTCTTTGTATTAGTGTGTAGACTCCTGGCTCCTATGCTGGTTCAGTCCTGTCTACCCAGAAGGTGAACTGGACCCTGTCCTGCTAGTTTCCTATATTTACTTGGCTCAGATCCCAGACTGCAGCTTCCAATTCAGACAAGAACTAATGGAAAATGTCCTGCCCAACCTGTGGACACTGGGACTCAATCTTTCTGTCTCACCCGTGTATACTCTAGCTGCTTGGCCACGAAGAGAGAGGAGATGCCTTAAAAAGGTTCAGAAGTCAACCTCCAATGCTGCCTCGCATTTATTACTGTCAAAATTGCTTTAAAAGGAGGTAGTGAAATGAGAATTCTGTGTTTACTCTCTGATAGTTTATAAAATCTGATTTAGCTTTTACCACCCCCTATCTTTACCACATTAGTGAACTATTTAATGGTTGACACTAACATTCCATAATTGTAAGCCTTGTTAAGTGGGTTAAGTTTTTTAACTTCTGATTTTAAATAGTAGAGTGTGGTGGTGCATGCCTTTGATTCCAGCATGTAGGGGGAAGCAGCGGGCTGATCTCTGTGAGTTCCAGGACTGCCAGATCTATGTAGAGACACACTAACTTAAAGGCCAATGAATGAACGAATGAATGAATGAATGAATGAATGAATAAACAAACAAGTACATAAAATTCTTAATGTTCTACAAAATTATTGCAGATTAATGAGCAGAAGGAAATCTACTAATTAAAGAATGGGTAAGAATAGGCAATTCACAAGAGATGATATTCAAGTGGCCAATTAACATGAAAAATGCCCAGCCACACTGGTAATCAAAAACAAAAATTAAAACAAGCACAGAGTATTTTTCGTCAACAAAGTAGTAAATGTGTGTGAATTAATGTTACGCAATTTTAGCAAAAAGCTATTCATTCTCTACACCAAGCCAGCGGGCTCACAGACAGGGCTCCCTGTCTGTTGGGTCTAGGGCCTGGAATTTATGTTAGAAACAAACAGAAATATGTATGTATAAGATTGTTTCTTGAAGCTGGCTGTGGTGACTTATGTCTGCAATCCCAGTACTCAGGAGGCTGAGGCAGGAGGATTGCCTAAAGTTTGTCTGCAATAAAGACTGAGACTTTTTTGATGTTCACTACAGAATTATCCCTCATAGCGAAAGTTTGTAACTAGTCTCTGTGCTGAACACATAATAGGGGCTTATGTGTACTAAGTAATGTCTAAAATAATATTTAAAAGTATGAACATAACATTAAAATGTCTGTGATGTAATATGAAAGGTGGAAAGGGGGTACTCCGTAGAATCACATTTATTTTTATTTAACTTACGTGTATGGACATTTTGCCTGCATGCATATCTGGACACCAAGTGTGTGCTTGGTGCCTGAGGAGGCTAGAAGAGGTATTGGATCCTCTGGAACTGGAGTTACAGGTAGTGAACCGCTATGTGTGTACTGGGAGTTGAACCTTGGTCCTCTGAAGAGTAACCAGTGCTCTTAACTGCTGAGCTATCTCTCCAGCCCCAAAACACTTTTTTAAAATTAGGTACATGTAAAAACAATTCTTGAGGTTTGGTCTCATGTATCCAGGAGTGAACTTGAATTCCTGATCCTCCTGCCTCTACCTCCTGAATTCCAAGATTACAGGTATGTGCCGCCACACCCATTTCTGTGGTGTTGGAGCAAAGTAGGAACCATGGAGGGTGCTCCTTGGTAGCTGCCTCGTGCTTAGCTAGATTTCTTGTACAGCCCAGGACCACCTGCCCAAGAATAGTGCAGTCCAGAGTGGGCCTCATCCCAACTATATATATCAATAGTCAAGATAAACACACAGACTAATCTGATGAAGGTAGTTCTTCTCTCCCTCTTCCTCCCTCCCTTTCTCCCTCTCCCTCTCTCCTCTTCCCTCTGTCCTTCTCTTGTTCCCTCCCTGCTTCTCTCCCCCCCTCACCCCCCCAACAAAGTTTCACTATATAACCCTGGCTGGCCTGGAACTCACTGTGTAGACCAGGCTGACTTCCAACTCACAGATCAACCTGCCTTTGCTTCCTAGTTCTGGGATTAAAGGCTTCTGCCACCATGCCTGGCTTAATTGAGTCTTCCCTTCCCAGATGACTAGGCTGTGCCAAGTTGACAGTTATGACTAACCTGGACAAATGTCATCAACTCAGGGCTTCGTGCATGCTAGGCAACCACTCTTCCACCTGAGCTACAGTCCCAGCGCCAAAAATGTATATTTTTAACCAAAATGATATAGGAACTGAGTGATTTTTATTTTCTTTCTTACCACATCTGAATTTTTAGAATCTCTATTATACACTTAAGGTTTTTATAATTCAAGTTTTAAATTAATAGACAAATAATGTTATGTCAGTGCCAGAGTCAAGGTATTTCAAAACCCACTTTGGTTTGGTTGCTGTGTTTTGCTTTGCTGAGCCAGAATCTTACAGGATCAGAAAACACCAGGCTCTGTATGAAATAGTCTATCTTTTTGGAAGTTTCAAAACACTGAAAATAATAACGAAAAAATGATGTCTGTGTAGGCTTTCGTTTTGCCCCCTATTCCCTTTTATTGAAATTTCTCCTCACAGACATTGGCATGCCCCCGTGGGATTTTTATTTATATAATGAAGCTTGCCTTACATTTTTTTTCCTTTTCTTTTAAAGAAATCTTTTCACTTCTGCCTGTACCCCTTCCCCTGAATGGCAGACTTCATGATTCCAGCTGATGATAGGGTCGGTTTAGATGACTCAGGGGTATCATAAATGCCCCCGAGTCTCACTTCTCCTTCCACAACCCACTATCTGAGGGAGGGCCGTGTGACCATGTGCACGTGAGTGCCACTGAACCCGCTAGGCACGTGCTCTGCCAGTGAGCTCTCCCCTTTCCTGCGTGTGCTCTGCCTGTGTCTGGTCGGGATGATCCTGCCACTGCAAGCAGTAGCTCCGACTCCACGTGGCTGGAGAGGGAAGGTGCATTTGGCTCAGGAAGGACTTGATACATCTCTGCAAAGTGTGGTCTGTGTTTATAGCCCATTGTCACCACTCTCTTCTCCACCTCTGGGGTATGCAATGAAGGAACATTTTCTGATGTTTTAAAGGCATGCTGGTAACAATGGCTTCACCAACTGTAATTGGGTAACAGGTGAGGATCAAGCTGTTACTTAAGTGTGAATTTCTTTGGATCATGAGTGGGCACCACTACCCCCTCCCCAACACACCCAGTTTGTAGCTGGCACTCTTGATTGTCTGGGGCATGGGCGCTGAGTGTGTCTGCAGTGTATCTTTAGGCATCATTTGTATAGTTCATCACTCCACCCCACCAAGCACAGGGCCTCCTTACTCTGTCCGAAAGCTAGTTTCTTGGTTTGGCAGACAAAGGAATGCAGGATCTCACTATGGTAAGGCATGATAGGAAAAGACATGAATTTCAGAAAATGGGGTGCTCTAAGAATTACTGTGGCTACCACATACAGAGTGTATCCTTTTTGAGTTGGCTCTTTTGGTGCTCCTGTGGGCTCTAGAAGGTAGCTATTATACTCCCATTCCCAGATGAGGAAGATAGGTTCCAGGAGCTTACGTCATTCATGGACTTGCAACCACTGCTGGAGCTACTTTCTTAAACCCATACCTGTTCTAGTTTACCAGACTGCAGTGCCTCCCAAGACAGTGTGCTCCATAGTAAAATATATACCTAGGTCACATTTGCATTGTTCTTATTGGCCTGACCTGGGCTGGGGTGTGGCTCAGTGTTAGAGGACCTGGGTTCCATTGCCCAACTTCACAGAAAAAGAGAAATGAAATCCATAAACACCAGGCATGGTAGCCCTCACCTGTAATCCTAGCACTTGGGAGTATAGAAACAGGATCACCGTAGGTTCAGGGCCAGCCTGGGCTACAGAGGAAATCCTTATCTCAAAACAGAAAGAAAGAAAAGAAGAAAACTAAAAAAAGAAAAGAGCTAGGAATGCAGCTCTTTTGGCTCAATTGGTGGAGTGCTTGCCCATCCTGCCCGAGGCCTAGGCTTTAATCCCGAGCACTGCCTTACTGGGCGTGGTGGCACTATGACCCCAGCACTTGAGAAGTTTAGGCTGAAGGGTCAGAAATTCAGAGTTATCTTTGGATATATGGTGAGTTCAAGGCCATCCTAAGATGCACAAGACCTTGTCTAAAAAAAGAAGAGGAAAAGAATTCTCATCAGGGTTGCCGTGATATACAGCAATGTATTCCACCTACAGCAGGATTAGGAAGAGTGTGTAAAGCACAGGATCCTGACGACCCCCCCCCCAACCCTGAGATTCCGATTCCGAGGGTCTGGGATGGGAGAGACGATTTGCTTCCTGCAGGCAGAGAGATTTAACAGCAGGGTTTAGGGCTTACATTGGAATGACACTGCCCCAGAGTCAGGGGGGTGCAGTGGAGAATGGAGGCTGTGGACTGTTTGGTTTGCAGTGGCCCTGCTGACTGATGAGCAGCCTCTCTCTTTGCTTACTTATCTTGAAAGTAAGGATTTACACAGCAGCTATGACAAAGAGTCGTGGGGATTAGCTGAACTAAGCCAGGTGAATTACTTAACATTGATGGTTCTTAAGAAGAGTTTGCTTTAATTAGTTACATATAAACCATGATGGCCTGGGGTGAAGGGCTCTGGTCCTGTACTCAGATACTTTGAGATTTTGTCTAGGATATGTCCCCAAGGTCTGGGTGTCTTGAGCATAATCAGGGCCTTCATGTCTCCAGGCAGAAGGACAGTTGGACACCTGGATAGCATCTTGCTGTAGGATTCCAAGGCTTATCCCTTGGGGCCTATTGACTTGAAGATGCCTATGGGCACCCTGGGCTATGTCTGTGGTAGTTCAGGTAAGGAGCCAGCAACAGGATCCTGTGCCAGGCAGCCTGTTCCCCTTGGGCCCTGAATCACTTATATTACCACTGTGTCTGCTATAGTTCAACGGTCTCAGGCCTCGTTTCCTTTGCTTTGCAGCTCTTTATTTAACTCTCACCTAAAGAATTCCGTGAAGACTCCTTGATAGAATGTGAGACAGAGTGCTGGCAGTTGTCCAGGGGACCCCTGAGCAGTAGTCCCAGCCACCTCCCTGTTTCACTCTTGTGAAGACCCTGGGCTCTGGCAGAGATCAACAGGCACAATCTGTAGTCACTTCCCTCAGCCAGCCCAGCACCTTGTTCAGGGCAGCACTGAAGGGTGGTCCTCCATCCAGAAGCATTGACACCATCAGCCCTAATCATGTAGTTTGTTATTCAGGAATAAGAGTGCTAAGAGGTCAGGAGTTGACAGTCATATGCATAACAAGACAGTTTGTTTCCAAGAAGTGGGACATGCTATGCATGCAGGTTCATAAAGGAAATCAGTGGCCCCATCAGGAGGCAGGACAGCAGCAAGGCAGGAGCTGTTGTTGAACTTTCAGCTGAAAGGAACAGGTATGGCAGAGAGAGCTGGGTTAGAACCAGCTAGTTTGAATCGTCACCGTGGTCCTTTGTGTAGAGGCTGTCCCTCGTTGTCTGGGACCAAACCTTGGGGCGATTAGGGGAGGGAATAGTGGTCCAAAGTAGAGTGTAAGATGGATGGAGGTTAGGACTTGGAAATGGAGGTTTGCATATGCCAGCCACACTCGCAGGCCAGTCCGTGAACCTTTCAGGAATTCATAGTCATGGGAAAGACAGGCCCTAACGTGAAATCAAGAAAACCAAGACAGTGTGATGAGAATGCATTGACACACTGATGCCAAGGCTACCTGCTAACCGGATCTGTGGGTAAAATTTGAGAAGCCCTGCCCTCAGGCACCTGCCGGGATTTGGATATTGTAAGCAAATTCCTCTGTGTACAATTTGGAACAGAGACGACGGGATCGTGAAACACCCCATAGGATATCCTGCAAGGTCTGAAACCTTAAATGGAGAGCAAAGGAAATGCCCTACCACATTACAGTGCCTTCCGCTCTAGGGTTTGACGTAATATCCTTCTGGTTATTATGAATGGTGAGCACCCCAGTTGTGCTTGGCATGGTGTGCAAACTGATGATTCTGCTCTGTATACAAAACTTATTTAGAAGTCAGGAAACTTACCAGATCATCAGAGGATAAAGATAAAAGCCAATATTTTATCTCATTTCACAATGGGAAATCTGGTCAATAAATTACTCAATGACACCCGAGTTCCTTCACCCTGAAATGGGCAAACCCTCAGTTTTTGTGAGAGGTGAAATAATAATGATGATGATAATTAGCATATTTATATCATTTTCCCCCTGCTGACCACCGTGACTTCCATTTATCATCACAAACAGATGCTCATCTAGGAGTCCTGCCTGGCCCTTGTGGATGGATGAGGCAGTTAACTACACTAAGCAGACAGGGCGAGCTGTCTTGTGGAGTTCCAGTATCTGGGAATAAGGGAAGATATGAAATCATTCCACTAGCTCTCCTTTGTTACATTTTGTTTTGTTTTATTATGGTGCTGGAGATCAAACTCTCTAGAGCCACCTATTAGGCAAGTGCTCTGCCACTGAACTACAGCTCTAGCAGCCCCACCTCCCCCCATCTTTTAAGGTCAATGACATGGAGGCCTAAGAGGTTGATAACTTGCACAAGGCTCCGTGACTCTAGTGCAGGGGCAGGACAGCAGGATTCAGGGCCAACTACTCCCCAAGGCTCTGTGGAGTGTGCCCTCCTCCTGCTGCCTCCCATCACTCTAGAGCACCTCCTCCCTCTTAGATCAGAACCAAAACCTTGTGCGCAGTCTGGCAGTGCTGACACCAGCAGCCGTGGATTTTATTTCTGTGCTTTATTTATTTACACCGGCCTTGTTGTAAAAGGATTTAAAGCTACTTGAATGTTGCAAGCGGCAGAGCGGGATAGAATAAATTGCAAGTAGCTGAGAAAAGGTGAGACAAAGGAATACACAGTTTGCAGAAACCTGGCCATTGCCTAGCTACTATCCCTGTGCGGGTGTCTGGCGTCTAATCATTAAAGTCAGAGATTTGGGTAACCACTTTTGTGCTTGTGTTCCTCCTTTCTTCAAACATCAGCTGATCTTTCTGACTGCTTTTAGGACATCTCCCACTTTGGTGACACAGATTCTCTTGCGTTGAGGACTTTAGGAACCCTCCAGACGGGGTCAATATTTGCAAGTTTGACTGGCATAGTGATTGTTGCAATCGGGTAGAGGTGTTACAGCTGTTCGTTTGAAGCCAAGCAAGAAAGCAGAGCTAGGTTTTACCCAGAGCCTCCGAAGTACTCAAGTGTCCAGAAAAGATGACCTTCTTGACTCCCTTGCTGTTGTTTCCTCTTCTCATACAGTGTGTTTCTCTTTTCATGTGGTGCTAGGGGTCCAGCCCAGGACCTCTTGCATGCTAGGCAAGTCTCCATCACCGAGCCTTCTTGGCACGTTGGTATACCTTGCAGAAAAGGTTAGGATCAAATGCAACCAGAACCAGTGCCCAGGCCTTTCCCTATTTGCCTGCTCATCCATCAATCCCTGGGTCATCTTGACCTCAAGTGTAATTCATGAGGAGAGCTTTCCCAGTGATCTGACTTCTCCATTCAAAGAATGGGCTTGTCCTCCCAGCTCTCTGACCCCTGCCTCAGCCACAGACAGGCCTTAGCTAAGCAACCTGACACCTCTAGTCTTGACTTCTTACAGTACACCCCCTGGTCTGGATGGCCTTTTCAGTCTGGATTCCCTGCTGCAGAAGAATTCAAGCCAAACCCAGCCGGAATCCCAGGATCTGAGACGATTCTGGCTTTTGAGATATTTTGAAAAGTGCTTTCCTGGTTGCTCCTGTATTGATGAGATCCAAGGGGCTAAATACTCTGCAGTGCACAGGATGATAGTTCTACTCCGTGCAGAATTATCCCACCTAAAGTGCCGGATGCATTCCTGCTGATAAACACTGCTAAGAAAACTATTTACAGATGGACAGTAGCATCAGAACGGTCGTCTGCAGGCTTCTTGGTTTATGCCCAAGACTTAACCGGGAGGAAATCACTGAATTATTTTTTATCTACACAGTGTGGTCAGAAAGAATTACATTCTGCAAGGTCAGGCTCTGCTGGGAATAGTTTATTTCATTAGGCTAGAGTCCCACAGTCTGATCAAGCCAGAGCTCTCCTTGGGTCATTTGTTGGTCTATATCTTGAGTCTTAGTATCTTCCTAGCATAAGTGAACAGCCAAGTTAGTAAGGGCTCCAGGAACTGCCATCCGGGTACACCGTGGACACCAGAGGGATGCTGATTGCTGGCACAGCATCTTTGAGCAGGAACTGGCTGTCTTTGGAAACAGCATTCAGGATTAAGTAGTCTAAATACTCATAAAAAAACAACTATGACAATCTTAGGTTTTAAAATCATCTTAAATCCAGTGACTAAGAAATAATTAAGGTTAGCTAGTCCTCAGACCCCTGGAGACTGGTGTCCGCTGACTCCTGCTTTTTCCTCTTCCTTTTGTATACTGGTTAATTATTTTTGGCTTATTCATTCATTATCTAACACATTCTGACTGCCTGTTAGTGCCAGGACTGATATAAAGTTCTCCAAGCAACCTCTTCATGGTGAAGGCCAAGTCCATCAGTGCAAGGTTGAAGTGGAGGTGAGCACAGTGTATTCTTGAAAAAGATGTTTTAGAAGCCAAACATGATGGCACACCTTTAATCCCAGCACTCAGGAGGCAGAGGCAGGAAGAGCTCTGTGAATTCAAGACCAGCCTGCTCTACTCAGTGCGTTCCAGGGCAGCCAGGGCTACGTATATTAAGACCGTTTCTCAAAATCAAACTAACAAAATAAGCCCCACAAAATGTTTTTAAGTAATTATTGCATACCTTTACTTATTTATTCTATGATGGGGGTGCACATGCCATGGTGCATGCGTAAATGTGAGAGAACAACTTTTGAGAGTCATGTCTCCCCTTCCACCGTGTGTGGCCCCGGAATTAGACTTAAATCAGCATGTTTGGCAGCAAGAGCTCTTACCGACTGAGCCATCTCACCCACCATGGGAAGGGGATTTCTCGTGAGGCCAGGCAGAGGTAGAGATGGCAGAAGCCTACTAGGTATCCAAAGTGTGTTGGTGTATGAGCTGAGATAAAAGATGGACAGGCATTCTGGGGGAAATCCAGCATGGTACCAAGTCACAGAAGCACGGAACACAGGACTTAGTGGTCTAAGTTGGCAGGCAGAAAGGGGGCATGAGGCCACAAGGAGGGAGGGGGCACCCAGGGAGGGTGTGCATGGAGCCTGAGAGGCTGGAAGCATGGAGCAGCGACAGATTCCCAAAGACTGATTTTGTCTGTAGCTCTAAGAAGTCATTAGATCTCCCTCATGACCACATGTCAATCAAAAGAATTAAAAGTGAAGGAACTAGCAAATTGGGTCACATATTCCAACATCCACCTTGCTTTTCCTCCCCAAAATGCTTCTGATAAAATGTGTTGAAGTACCAACAACAGATAACGCACAGCATAAGGTGATAGTAAGTCCTGGGAATATGGCTTAGTGGTAGAGCGTTTGTCTAACGTGAGTAAGGCCCTGTGTTCAATCCTAGCTCGGGGTAAGGAGCATGCCAGAGAGTAGGCTGGCAAAGGAATATTATTCAATTTCCAAATGTTCAATTTGATTTTTTCTGGTAATTCTGAATAGGTTAGCACTGAAGAATGTGCCCTAGTTTGGAATCTAATGGTCTTAGTTTTACGGATTTAAGTTTTAACTCTCTGCATCTGAACATGGAGGTTACAATACCATTCTGCATTATCAAGAGGATGAAGTAATGGAATTTTTTTTCTCTTTTTTTACTGTTTAGTGCTTTTTACAGTGCTAGCTTAATCCAGGGGAAGCGGTAGATTATGGTCTGTAAAAATCTGTTGTCAGTAACAGAAGGAGAAACAATTGCAGATAACAGTTAATTTATTACAGTGTAGCAGTGGCAGAATTCTTAATCATTTAATGTATTCAGTAGACAAGCCTGTATTATTGGGGGGTGGGGGGACTTACGAGCTACATTATTGAAGAAGGCAGAGGCTCAGCATCTGATAGAAAGGAAAATGCACAGAGGGATCCCTTCTTTAAGTCCCAACTGTTCAGTTGTGACCCTTAGGTCAGCTGTGGACTGGCCATGAGGAACTCAGAATCTTTTGATAGAAGACAGTTGCAACATGAAGATTCTAGAAGACTGACAATGATGAGGGTTTTAGCTTCTCCCCGACTACCTCACTATCAGGTTTAATGAATACAGAGATAGGATCACTTCTGCTCTAAACCTGGGAACTGATCAAACTAAGAATTTCACAAGTACAGACAGTTCATTCATCTTGCTCCATAGGCTTGGTAAAGAAAGGTCCAGCCCTCCTAGAAATTCCAATCATACTTTGTGTAAAAGGTCCATCGGAGGAGCTGCAGGAATACACCAAAGAGAAACACTACTTGCTGAGCTAGCACACAGCTCTAGGAAACAATCCTGACTGAGTGGCTAGACTCTGTCCCTCGATGACAGCGAAGGACCCTTGCTGGGTTCTAGCACACTGTTGACACGAAGATGGGGAGCGTCTTTATGGGCTTCAGAAAAGGCCTTTATCGTTAATACCTTTAATTTCACCAGTAAAACCCCATCTCAACTGGGCATGATGTGGCACACCCGCAATGCCAGTACTTTATAGGTAAAAGCAAGAAGATCAATCAATTCAGTCTATCTGGAAAACTAAATAAATCAACAACCCTTTTCTCGAATTCACTATACTATATCATGAGTTTCACCAGTGAAATCCATGATGTTGACCAAAATGCAGAAAGTCCTCAAGAAGTCACTTTGGGACCATGCCCCATTTGAATTACTTCAGGCGCCCAGTTTTGACTTTGTAATTCTTGAGACGGTGGGAACTGATAATCCAAAGATGAAAAGCCTAGCTTAACTTTGTTGTGCCCACCCAATAAATCACAAGTGATAGTAAGCACTTTCTCTTTGCTTTTGTCTATGCTTATTATTATAATTATTGTAATTGTTATTATTATTTATTATGGATTTTTTTTGTCTTTGTTTTTGTTTTTTTCAAGACAAAGTTTCCCTGTTGTAACTCTGGCTGTCTTGGAACTCACTCTGTAGACCAGGCTGGCCTTGAACTCACAGGGATCCACCTGCCTCTGCCTCCTGAGTGCTGGGACTAAAGACGTGTTGATACCACTCTGGGCTATCTATGCTTATTTATTTTTATACTCTTATTTCTCTTCACTATTCATAAGATATGGTGTGTGTGTGTGTGTGTGTGTGTGTGTGTGTGTGTGTGTGTGTGTGTGTGTTTAGTTATATCTTGCTTGACCATAAGGATGGGTTTCTCTGGGCAAGTCTGTTTTCTGGAGCCCATCTACTTGGCATCTTTTGCTTTCAAAAGTATCTAGTAGGAGCAATAAAATTCTATAGCTTCCTACTTCTAGAAAGAATTCAGAAAGCTAGAGAGGTGGCTCAGTGATTAAGATCACTTACTGTTCTTTCAGACGACCTGGGTTCAAGTCCCAGAACTTACATAGTAACTAATTTGTAACTCTGCAAGGAAATCCAACATCCTCTTCTGTCTTCTCTCCTGTAGGCACATGGTGCACATAAACTCATGGAGGTACACACACATAAAAATAATAAATAAATCCTTTTGAAAACAAAGGATTTAGTGCCATATAATCAAGAGAGCAGCCTAGAAAACCAGGGTGTGGATCCCGTGTCTAATGGTTCTTAGTACGTGAGCTTGGGCCAGTTGTCACCTGGGTAAATCTAGGCTTCCTCCTTTGCAAATAGAATAATTTCTTCACCTGCTATAGAACCCACCTCTAGCTGGGCCTGAGTAAGAGATAGCGAAAGCTCATAAATGCTCAGGACTAGCTAGAGCTATAGATTTTTTTTTTTTAACCTTAAACCAACATTGTTTTAGCTCAGCATGGTAGTGAATGCCTCTAATCACAGTACTAAGGAGACAGAGGCAGGCAGATCTTTTTGAGTTTGAGACCAACCTGGTCTACCTAGCAAGTTCCAGGCTAGCCAGAGCTGCATAGTGAGACCCAGTCTCAAAACAAAAAGAAAAACCTATTGTTTTACTTGAATTGACTCTGATGTGATGCAGACAACCACAGATATGTGAATTCCTAGACATCTTCCTGTACAAGAGAGCGGCCTGTAACCTGTGTGTGCCATGGAAATGACCAGCAAAGCTGTCCATGTGGGATTTACATGGCTCCTTAAATCCACCAAAGGAAAGAACGTGGTCAAGGAGAAGAAAAACAGAAACGAGTCTTGCTTCGACATGAATCGATTAAACTGAGAAATGGAGCTGATACACAGCTCAGTGACAGCACTTGGAAGTACCAGAAACAAAGTTTCTTTTTAGAACTTATCTCCTTTTCGTGGTTTTTGTTTTGGTTTGGTTTTGTTTGCTTTTTGAGACAGCATCTCACAATTTTAGACCAGGCTTGCCTTGAATTGCAGTCCTTCTGTCCCGGCCACTCAAGTGCTGGAGCGACAGACACACGTCGCTCTGCTTAACTTCAGCGGCCCCTCCTTTACGATCTCAACTCTTGGGAAAGCTTAAAAGAACTGAGGTAGCGTGCAACACAAACGAGAGCAGTGCCCAAGCAGGTACAATTTTACATAACAACATAGAATTTTTTAAAGGTAAAAATTACTTTTGTCCTTATTATGAAAGAGCTTGGATAGATACAACCTTTATTTGCCAATTAAACACGGAAAAATAAAATGTTTATTCATGGATTTCAGGGCAAGTTCCAGATCATCTTCTGGTTCAGAATTGAGCCTGAAGAGGCTCAACAGGTAAAGATGCTGGCTACCAAGCCTGATACCCTGAGGTCTGTCTTGGGCGCTCACATAGTAGAAGAGAACCAGATTCAGCCAGTTGTCCTCAGACCTACACACACACACACACACACACACACACACACACACACACACACACAAGACAAATACAAAATAAATAAACATTTTAAATCTTAGGAAAGCTTAGAGAGATTAAAAAATTTCTTTTAAAGATTATACTGTACTGGGTGGTGGTGGCGCATGCCTTTAATCGTAGCACTCAGGAGCCAGAGGCAGGTGGATCTTTGTGAGTTCGAAACCAGCCTGGTCTACGGAGTGAGTTCCAGAACAGCCAGAATTACAACAGAGAAACACTGTCTTGAAAAAAACAAGAAAAAAAAAAAAAAAAAAAAACAGAAAATACCCAAAACAAAACAAAAGATTATACTGCAAAAGCTGCCAAAGTTCCAGAAAAGTCTAAAAAACAAAAAGTATTTTGGTATGAAATTTTCCAGTTTTTCATATGGGTAAAATTGTCTGTATTGCACGTAAATGTCTACATGCATATATATATTTTGAGACAGGGTCTCACTACGTATCCCTGAATATGCATATATTTTATATTTGCAAAAGTCAAAGTGTAATCCTTTTTACAGACATTGCTTTGAGACATGCTTTTTAAATTTTTATTTATTTATTTTTTTCATGTAGAATTATTATTGGAAGTGGTGGAAGTGGTGGAAGGTGGTGGAAGGCCTGCCTGACATGTATAAGGCCCAGGGTTCTATCCTCAGCAGTAAAAAATAAAATTACTGTGGACACATTTCAGAAAACAGAGATGCGCACTATCATGCTTCTAACCTCCCGCCGTTCCGTTGAACGCATGAGCCGATTTGCTTAGCCAGTTCCTGATTGTTCTGTATTTAGGCTCTTTAGGGATACCATATTTACCTTTCTGGCTAGTTAAAAATCATAACAAAGCTGGACTGTGGTGGCACGTACCTTTAATCCCAGCGCTCGGGAGGCAGAGGCAGGCGATGTCTGTGAGTTCCAAGACAGCCTGGTCTACAAAGTGAGTTCCATGACAGCCAGAGTTACAACAGAGAAACCTTGTCTCAATTTTTTTTTAGAATGCAACCCACCATTCAACATCCTAAGTAGTTTATCTTTTTGCATTTAGGTGGAAGGATCCATGATGACTGAAGTAGACAAAGAGGAGCTGAAAAAAGCAGAGCCAGGGGCAGCTAGTGTGGAAGCCTAGCCAAGAGCCTGTACAGGATGGAGCTGTACCAAACCACTGCAGAAGGATGTAGACAAAAAGAAATGACAAGATACAGGGACGTAAGGGCAGAAGGTGGGAAAGCTGAGGCCAGCTGTGTGTAGGACAAAAGCTTAGAATGCTTCCTCAGTGTTTGCAAACTTTACTACCCATTTAGCAAGTCCTGATCAAGATTTTAAACAGAGACAGAGAGAGACAGAGAGGGGGAGTGGGGAGGGGACTAGATGGAGATATGGAGCTAAACGCACTTGTTGCTTTTGCAGTAACAATTAAATAAATCTAAAATAAAAACATAAAATGTTAAGACAAATGATACAGGAAGGGAAGAGAAACAGAAGAGAAAGGCAGGGAGGAGAAGCAAGAAAAGCTACGAAAGGCCGTTCCAGATACTGAAGATCAATGTTTCTCAATGTGCACAGGAGGGTGCAACTCAAAATTTCTCTCTTAAAGTATATTGAAAGTTCCAGTTGGAGGCCCTGAAGTCAGTTGCACAGTGATAAATCCTCAATACCACCTTGAAAAACATGTCCAAAGTTCAGCGTCCCTCAGTTTCCTTTGGGGGTTGGTTTCAGGACAGCTGCTCTCCCTGTGACAAATCCTCAGGTCCGTACTGTGCGATGGCATAGTATGGGGCTGGGTAGCTAGCTCAGAGGGAGAATGTTTAACTGGTGTGTGTAAGGGTCTGTAACTTGATTCACTGCATCTGAAAAAGAATAGAAAATGCTGCTCTTGTATACAGTTCTCATAATCTTCTCAGCAGCCTAGCGCATCTCTAGATTAGCTACCGTACTTAATAAATGTCGGTGCTGGGAATAGTTGTGCTAATAAGCAGGGCGTGCTGTTGTGTGCCTGAGATCATCCTAATCGAACCATAACTTTAAAAAACAAACAAACAAACAATTTTCAGGTGCTAGAGAGACAGCTCCGTGGATAAAAGCACTTGCTACTCTTGCAGAGGACCAGAATTCTGTTCTCGGCTCCCATATCTAGCAACTCACAACCTCTGGGACTCCAGCTCCAGGGGATCTGATGGCCTCTTCAAGCTTCCCCAGGGACCCATGTGAGCATACACACAAAGGAAGGAAGATAAGCAACCAAGTTTGATACACGTGCAATGTATTCACTTTCCAGGTTTGTGTAGCAGTTCACACTTAAGCTTTATTTATTCATTTGAAATGAAATATATTAAAAGCACGCAGCCAGGCTTCCGAGCTGTGGCTAGGCATTGACCTACAAAGATAGATGAGATTCAGAACTGGCCCACAAAGACCTTTAGCTACTGGTCTAGAGAGCGATCACCCATATTTACTGACCCTCACTATAAAGTCGTTTGTCATACTCTAGTGCAGTCCTGGTTAAGTCTAGCTAAAAATTGCCATTCTCCTCAGCCATCTAAGGGCTGTGGTCTTGTATGTGTAAACCTTACCCTATGAGGTCAGTTACAGTCGGTTAGGTAACTGTGATACTCCGTATCACAAGACCTGAGCTAAAGGCCGGTCACAGGTGTTTCCCAGCAGACTTAGTTATGTACATCCAGGAGACGGAGTGTGTAGTATTGAGTCAAGTTAATGCAGACACTAACTGGGAAGTCTGCAGCGTTACCCCTAACCCAGTGAGAAGGGCTCAAGGTTCAAGCTGACCTCCTTAAAGCCAGTTAGAGGCCACAGCCACGATCATGAGCACCATATGTGGGGAGCAAACTACGTCCTGGGTGAATGTGTAACGTTGGTTCGGCTGTGTCAATAACCCCAGTGCCTCAGACCCATAGACCAAAGCCTTCTCCGAGTAAGCATCAGAGGAATGGCAAAGCCTTCCTTTGGTTTGAGTAAAAATGTTGAAAATATTTTCCCTGTACCTTTCTCCCCCAGATGTTTATGGCCTAAAGACTGCTCTCCGGCAGAGTCTTCTACTGAGATTAGCTGAACCCCATTCCCTGGTCAGCTGTATGCAATAACCCTGCCTCCTTGTTTGTATGCAATAACCTGGCCTCTCTGTTCTACTATATAAAATAAATTTTCAGGGTGCTCTGACTTCTCAGAGAGCCCAGTCTACCCTACCCCAGTTTTTCTATGTGTCTCTATGTGTCTGTCTGTCCTTTCTTCAGCTCCTTCTTATCCTCATCAGGTCAGACCCTGGAGCCGCTTCAGGACACAACAATCATTTCTGTCTCCTTACCATGAAGACCTGCTTCTCAGGACCTGCTTTCCGCATACCAGATGATGTTTAAAAGACTGGGCCAGTCCTTCACCAACCGCTTCCTCTGCACATTCTCCCTTCACTCAGTGTCAATCTAGAGAATGGGCACATCCCTCTGCTAGCCTGCTTCTACTAACTTGTTACCAGCCATGTCTCTTTTTTGTTCTCGTTTGTTTGTTTGTCTGACACAGGGCCTCTCTACGTAGTCCTGGCTCTCCTGGAACTCACTATGTAGACCAGGCTGGACTCAAACTCAAGCGTTTCACCTGCCTCTCCGCCTCCCACACACGGGGATTAGAGACGTGCACCACCATATCTTGCTGTGCTTATTTTATTCATTTATTTATTCATCTCTGTATTTTATGCTTGTGAGGGTGCACACATGTCACTGTACACGTGTGAAGGTCAGAGGTTAACTTTCAGGAATCAAGTCTCTCCTATTGACCTGTAGGTTCCAGGGATGGAGCTCAGGTCCCAGCCTTGGAGTTTCTCCCCAGCCCAGTTCTAATCATGAGCAGCCTGCTCTGTCTTCCCTAGCTCTGACAGTGCTTGTCAGAACGTGTTTCCAGCTTTTGAGTTTTATAAAAGTGGACTCCATGCTCAGGAGGAGTCACATGTTACCTGGAAATACTCACTTTGTCTCTCGTGAGCAAACACAGTTTCCTGCCAAGATTTCTGCTTTATCCGGCAGCATGGATGCAGGTGTCCTGCCATTCCCAAGACAACCTCAAGTAACCCCCTCCAAAATGAGTGTTTACGAGACACGGGATGCACCACATATTTATCCCACAGAACCACAGAGCTTGTCCAACCAGTGGGAACACGCAGAGTCAACGGTTCTATATGACCTGTGCTGCTTTGATTATATCAGTGTGAAGTTTAAATTGACACCTAACTTTCCTAGCTTTTACTTCCATGTTTGTTTGTGTGTGTGTGTGTGTGTGTGTGTGTTAAAGAATTCATGAGATGGTAAAAAATTCTAGAAATTTCTAAACTTTGCTCTTTTTTTTCCTTTTCTTTCTTTTTTTTTTTTTTTTTCTTTCTTTAATTTTTTTTTTTTTTTTTTTTAAGATAGGGTTCCTCTGTATAGTCCTGGCTGTTCAGGAACTCATTCTGTAGACCAAGCTAGCCCTGAACTCAGAGGTCTTCTGCCTCTGCCTCCTGAGTGCTAATCTTGACTACTTAACCAGCTCCCTCCTGCATTTTATATTCAGTGTCCCCTTGCTGGCCCTGTGTCTTCAGGTCATTGCCAAACTTCTTCATTTTTCCTTACTTCACCACAAGAGCACAACTCTCGCCTTAAAGTGGATATGAAAAGATGATGTATTCTGGAGCTAACTGTAAATGACCATGGCCTGGGGACACAGATTCAGGTTTTCCCAAATACCACATTCCAAAGTGGTAATAGCACAAAGGAAATAAAAAATTCAGACACTTTGCTGGTACTTTGTTGGGATTGTGAGGTAGGTGGTTACTGCAAAGTGGGAAATCTCAGCTGTCGGCCTCAGTGCTCTCTGAGGACATTCTTAGCCTTTTGTCTGTAGAAACTAGGGGTCTGTTTGTACATTCCAAAAGAGTTACTGAATGGTCCCAGGGATGTTGAGTCACGTATAGAGGTGGGCAATAAAGGGCTATGAATGGGGTTAAAGATGTCCCGAGACAAATTGGACCTGGGCTTGCCACAATTCACCCTCTCCACATCACTGAATCAGCTAATCAGTTTTATGGGAACTTCAGTGTGGTTCAGTTCTTTCCAGGAACTTCTATTCCTCTGTACATACTGAACCTCCTGGCCACCTACAACACCCCACTTCCACATCCCCTCAGAGAAGATAACAAAACCTTTCAGTAGACCTACTTCAGGGCATCCTATAATAGCTATATCTTCTCTGCCTAAACAATGAACGTGTCCACTTAGTATAGAGAAGGAGCCATTATGACGGGCACATTTGTGTGTGTAAATATTTTCAGTGGTCTTTATTGAAGAACAAAACAAAACAAAACCCAGGAAAGGCCTATCTTTGAACTCTGTGTTAAAAGATCTGCAAACCCAGAGTGACCTACTAGCAAAATGGATACACAGGCCTAATGTGCAGTTTGGCAGTGCTGCTGGGCTACTCCTCTCCATTTTCCTCTCAGACCAGGAATGGATGAAGCCCAGGGTTAACATGTGAACAAACTGACCGGAGAAAAGCAGGACTCAAACTGGGTGGAGAGGGTTGTCTGCCATTGAAACCATAGCTCTGGAGCCCAGATGTGTGAAGCTTGCCTAGCACAGAAAGAAAGCTTTCTGTGTGGTACTGGCAGGCTGCAATCTGCTACAGAAAGTCACAGTGACAGGAAATTACCCGACCCCAGAAAAAAAAAAAAAAGAAAAAAAAATCAAGGAAGATCTTACACATTTATAATCAACCTTTTTAGTTTTAGCATTCTATTTTCTGGAAACGTGATAGAGGCATCAAAGAGGGCTGAGCTGGGGATGGAAGGCCTGGTACTAACCAAATCTTGTAGCTTTTCTGAATCCCGGGTTTACCTATATGTGAAAAGGGTAGTAACAAAGCATGTTGTATTTAAGGACTTTGTGAGGATGTAGTTCACCTGTAGGAAATATGGCTTAGATGCAAAAGGCCCTAGATTCAATCCCTATCATCAAAAGGAGAGGAATAAAAAAAGAAAGGACATTGTGAACCTAAAGACCCACACCTGCAGATCTTCATGGGCTCAGCCTCAAGATTCGTTTAGCAGAAGCCTTTTCTGGGTACATGACTCTAGGAAAGTCTAGCCTGTGTTTTCCTCATTCAGAACATAGGGTGAGAATAGCCATCCATCTCACAGGATGATTCTAAAGACCAAATGCATGACTGGCAGAGACATTTGAAATCTATCAAATCAGATAGGCAGTGATAATAGATGATAAATAAATTGACAGATGACAGACAGACAGACAAATTAGACGATAGATAGGTAGATGGTAGATAGATAGGTATAGATAATTCAGAAGGTTTAAGTCTACTCCTGAAATTAAAATATCCACATCCATGCCCCAGTTCTCATGGAATTTAGTTTTTCTAAATTCTTAAGTAACTCCAAAATTTAATCCGGCTAGGTATCTTGATCCTAAAAGTAAATAGTGCTTGATACATTCTGGGGAAGAAATGGAAAACCTGGTTAAGCAATGGAATTGTTTCTTTTACCTTACTTTGCAAGGTGAAAAGACCACTCTCTGTCACTGTCCAGCCTTGACTAGACAGAAAGCTGGTCCCAGCATCCCTCGTTCCAAAGGGAGTCCTGAAGCAGTCTGCAGAGGCATAGCTACAGGCCTCGGGCCAGCCAGGACCAGGCTTCCAGGGTGTTTCTGTGGCCCAAATCTCTATGCACGGAGTAGGCAATTTAGAAGCCCTTTCATTGCACTAAAAAAACATCGTCCAACATGTCCCTATTTTCTCCCATAGGATTTACCAACTTCCAGACCCCTAGAGGTGCTCAGTATTTGCAAATTCTCTACACCAATCATTTGGAAGATGCTTGAGGGAACACCCAGTTCCTTCTGCTGATAACCACAATGTGTCATGTGACACCAACCCCTCACCCACCCACCTGCCCACCAATAAAGTAGCTTAATGTCTTCACCTTATCTGCTAACACGCACACCTAATAGATCCGAGGTGTAATCTTCCGCTTTTGTTATTTAAGTTCTTTTTAATTCGGAATTGCTACCCAGTTGCTGCAAGGCTCTCGTAAACAGTTAACCAAACATCCACACGAGGCGGTCGGCAGCCGTTTCGCTTTCTGCGCTTGTTGTTCTTGGCACTGGGTCAGCCCTAGGAACTTCTGGTGTCCAACTGGTAGGACCTGAAACGCTGTGTTTAACAAGTGCCTGTAGTCAAAACAGTTGGCGTGTGCAAGCAAGGGGAGCTGATACTGACTGCAGCTGGTCAGCCGTCGGGTAGTGCACCGCGCAGAACACCGAATCAGGTTGCTCTGTTCTGGGGCTGGGCTTTTGTTGCTGTCTCCTTGTTGTGGAATTTCCCCCCTCCCCCCTCCCCTGTCAACTGTACTAACGTGGATCACTTCAGGTTCCAAAAGTACAACATGTTTACAATCGTCGTAGCATCAGATTAAGTTGGCAGCCGGAGTCTCTCTGTAAGTGGTTTTAGTTTACATTTCTTCTTCCAGCAGGGTGTTTTGCATAATTTTGCTGATCCTGGGTTATTTATAGCTTTTTTTTTTTTTTTTTTTTTAAGAAGCGGGCATGTATGAGAGTTTCTGTTCCAACTGCAGAAAAGTGAAATTCCTTTCTGCGCCGACAGAAGTGGCTCTGAATGTATGTGCAGCACAGATCATTATCACTCTTGAAAATTAATTTCTCTGAAAGGTCAGCTCGATAGCACTCCCCAGCTGCCGGAGGCAGATCCCCTGGCGACTGTTGTAGGTTGCATTGTTTTCTTTGGGTTGTCACACAGGAGTGACATGAAAGTGATGATGTCACTTCCTCTGGGAGCTCCGAAAGGGGGCTGCCCTGGTTGGGTATTGTTTCAAACCTCCAAAGTAGTTTGCTGTGGTTGTTCATCCATGCTCTTGGGAGCAGCGTCATCTGGTGACCCGCAGCCTGTCCAGGAGCTGGTTGGCTTCCAGGGTCATGGGGGACGGGATGGCAGAAGGGAAGTCTGTTGCTTGGAAAGTTTGTTCCGCTGAAATGACTGTAATACTGAGGTGTTGATAACGTTGTAAAGAACGGCTACCTGCAGCTGCTGGTTGGCATGTGCCCTCACAGGTGATCTGTGGAGATGATCAGGCCTTAGGGGCTCCCAGGAAGGTCTGAATGAGAACTAAAACGAGGCATGTAAGAAAGTGCTGTGCCAGAATTAACACTCTATAAAAAGCGTTTCCATAATATTTACTAGAGCCACTGGCTAAAAATTGCTCTGCTTTGTCCACTGAATGGCCGCAAAATTGAATCAGCTCTTGATGGCATACCTAGAGCACCTCCCATCTTCCAGGCTGCTGCTCTGGAAGTTGCATGGGTAACTAGAATGCTCATCAGCATAATGAGTGTGAAGTCCCAGTCTAATGGTCCAGGAGAATGCTGTAAATGAGACACTTCATTGTGCCGAGGGTTAAATATTTTTAAGTAAACAAATCGCAAAGGAGGGGAAAGCAATAAACAGTGTGCAGGCCTGCAAGCAGAAGTCCTTCAGAGGAGGAGGGGTGCTTTCATCACACAAGGGGTTCCACACGGATGGGTCCAAATACAACTGTCACCCCCAACTCCTACGTGAGAAAGAAGAGTTGAAATGGAAATTTCCAAAGTGGCAAACATGATCGTTAAGCCAAAGCTGGATGCTGTTTAGCCGAGTTAGTGCCATAATTTCTTTTTCTTCTTTATGTTTCTCAGATCCATATAAAAGTGATTTTTTAAAAAATTTTTTATATTGTCATTCTCTAACCTTGCAGAGAATGACAAAGCTGGCTTGCTTTAGGTCTTTTGCCATTTGGCCTGTGCCCTGTGCCTTCACAGAGGAGCTGAGGAGCTGGACGTCAGGCCCAGCATTAGCCACCTGCATGTTGCTCCATCTACACTGGGCAAACTGGTTCTAATGTGATGTTAAGAAACTTTGTTCTGCCAGGTGTCGTGGTGCATGCTTTTAATTACAGTAATTGTTGTAGAGGGTAGGTCTGGAAGCAGGCAGATCTTTTATATGAGTTCAAGGCCAGCCTGATTTGCATAGCAAGATCCAGGCAAGCTAGGACTACGTATTAAGACCTGGTCTCAACAAACAAACAAACAAAAATAAGGAAATGAAAGAAACTTTGCTCTAATTAGATTCATTCTGCCCCACCCCGACCGCATTCACCATGTACGTGGTAGCCCCAGTCCTTCCCCTCTGCAGGGGGGGATGTGGGTGTTTGAGACCCATGTTTTGCAGGCCTCTAATTTGAAGAGTGTGTTGGTTCTGTGCATCTTAGCCATCTATAATAACAGAGACTCCAGGCTCACTGCAAATAGTCTCAAGGCCAACATGGAGGAAGAGAGACGTGGCGGTAACATACAGACCTCTGTGTTGGAATCGAGGCATGGCAGCAGTGCTGAAAGGTTCCCAAGTTGTTGTCTGTTTCAGACTTTTGTATTTCATTTGGCTAGACCATTGCTACTTCCATTTCTGGACATGTGAAGATGCTTCTCAGCTCTGTTTAAAACTTAGGGGCTGGTAGGGTTCAGGAGTTTCACTGGACTTGAGCACAGATAGAATCTGGAGACTCAGTTCTCAGCTGGTGGTGGCGCTGGACCAGATGTTTAAAGTGTGTTCATCAGAAAGTGGGAGTGCTGGTGGCTACCTTACTGTGCCATGAGCCCACTCACTCCAAGGTCTTGTCTTTTTCTGGAACCACGTCAATGGTATACAGGTTCATCAGAACCTGTCAGAGTAGAGGTAAACCAGGAAAGGAAGTTGATTGAAAGAGTTGGCTACTTGCAGCCTGTGGCTTGAAGTTACCTGCTCTGTGACCATGCCTCCAGCACAGGGCTGCAGAGCTGCAGGCTTGCTGGAAACCAGAACCTCGTTGTACCCACTTTGGCCTCAATATACCTTAGAGTGGACAGGACGGTGCCATTGAGCTGTGATCGAGTAGGGAGCTAGAAGTTCATGCTCCAGTAAAGTAAATGTGGGTGGCTTTGGAGCCCCCCAGTGCTTTAGTTTGTTAGGTCTGGACCCCAGAGAGTAGCTTAAACAACTGAAGCTCATTTCCTAACAGTTCTGCAAACTGAATTCCAAGATCAAGGTTGGTGTCCCCTGAGGCCTACACATGAGCACACCAGGCTTGCACCTTCTCAAGGGGTGTCCTGTGAATGCTGTCCTTGGTGTTCTTTTTTAATAAGAACCCCAGTCCTGTTGGGTCAGGGCCTTTTTCTAACGGCTTCCTGATCTCTACATATGGTCACACTTTCAGGTCCAGAGATTAGACTTGATATGTGGATGATGGGACACTCTTTAACTCATAACACCAACTAGATAAATCTGGTCCTGTCTCAAGTCCAGGAGCAGCAACTCCACGCAGCAAACTCCATGATGTACAGACAGTTGCCTGTGGGTTTGTTCCTGTGCCCATAGCTAGGCATAGGGAAAAACAACAGCCAAACAGTAACATGTCTTAAAATCATATGGAAAAACTCATAATGAGCTATGAATGTCTAAATAACCTTTCATATATTCTGATTTTAAAGACTCCATCAGCCCATTGGTCCTAAGGGAGATTTATATAGTGGGAGCAGGGGGAGAACAACTTATGGACCAGCCGCTCCAGATTACCCGGTTGACTTTCTTGGCATCTTCCTCAGAGCACCTTCCTGGTCAAATTCCCTAATCTGTTCTCAGATTCATTGGTATAATCTTCTCAGATTTCTTGCCAACAATTATATGTGTTTAATTAAGGTTTTTTAATATTTTAAATTTTTTTAGTATTTTTTAAAAATTTTACTTATTTATTTTTTTAAGATTTTTTTTTGAGTGCTCTGTTTGCATATACACCTGCATGCCAGAATAAGGCACTGATCCAATTATAGATGGCTGTGAGCCACCCTGTAGTTGCTGGGAATTGAACTAATGACCTCTGAAAGAGCAGTCAGTGCTCTTAATGGCTGAGCCATCTCTGCAGCCCTAGTGTTCTTTTTAATCTGCCCAGGTTCCTTAGACATTGGGAAACCAGCTTCAGACAGATGAAAGCAGGCAGCTCCCAAGGGCCTGAGACTGGCTGTGCCAGCTCTGTCAGCCTTTCCCCTGCTGGAGGGTGTCTTTGACATTGGTGCCACTAGGAGCCAACAGATAGCTTGTATCAGCCCTTTGTAAAATGTGGCCAAGGTCTTTCATAATAAAGCTCATTCCCTCCCTGAAGATATTAAGAACAGAACAGGCTTCTGGATACCTGATGGTGCCAGAGCCCAGAACTACTGTTCTTAGAAATCCCGTTTGTAAGATGGAAGCCTGGGGACTTGTGAGGATTATGCCGCACAGGAGCTAAATGCAATTGACCAGATCATGCTAATTACATAGATATTGGTCTGCACAAGGGTCGGGATGGAGAGTGGGTCAACAAGAGTGGTGATGGACAGTGTGTTCCTGAAGGCTGAGGGGCTTCTTGGCAAGTGGGATGGGAGAAGCCCCATCCCTTCCTCTTAAAACCAGCTTGGGCTATACTCCTCATGAGAAAGGAACAGGTGCTTCCAGGAAAGCGGGGAGGGGTGTTCTCTTACAGCTGTCTGACTGCCCTCTCCCTAAACATTTCCAGGTCCCTCCATGGTTTGACAGGCAGTTTGCCAAACGTGTGATAGAAATGGTATTTTTGTTGTTATTTCTAAGTTATTTGGTCACAGTCTTAGCACTGTTTGCTTATGTTTGCACAGGCTGGCTGAACGTTGAAGCCTGTTTTATGTGTCAGATCTCACGCTCCTCCCTCAGCTTTAGAGAGACAGGTCTGGTGACATCAGTAGGCAACAGCATTGGGATTCAGGCTCTAGCTGTTGAGTGCCTGAGTTCTGTCTGTCTGTTTCAGCCACATAGCGTAGGCATTGATGGCCAGTTGGAGGCTGGGTGGGGAACTAGAAGACCACCTGATAGGTATAATACTTCTTGTAGCGATGAACACAGATTTGATGGCTCACTATGTGGATTGTCCATTGCGTTAGTTCTACTCAGAGAAGCGCTATCATGAGGAACACGTGGCTCAGGCCTGCTTCAGGGGAGTGGTGCTGGGGCCGGATCCTCAAATTTCTAGATGGTAAATGTCATCAGTGCATTACGCTCCATACATACCTCAACAGGCTGGAATAGAGGGCTGGATCCAGCGAGATGACAGTTTTAAAGGGTACCTATGGGTTGACACAGCTTGACAACAGTGTGACATAAGAGTTAAGAGTTACTTGTAGGAAGTAAAACATCTGGACTGCTCTTCCACTGCATAGATAGGAGAAAAATGTCCAGAATGGACAGACAGGAGCTGGGCAGAGTTCACTGGAATATGTTCCCTTCTGAATTCTGCTTCATGAGGAGCTGGAAGCCAGAGAGAACCTAGGACTGGACAGGAGTAGGCCAGAGTTTTGTGAGAAAGGACTTTAAAATGTGTCTAGGAGCGTTCACCCTGGAGAAGGAACTAGAGTGGACCAAAGGTTCACGAGAGCCCTCAGGGTGAGAGTGGCATGAATGTGTGGGTATCTCAGAAGTTCTGGGAAGATGTAGCTGCCCTTAGCTGGCCAGTGCTGTCCACTCTCAGCATTTGGTGGCCACTGCCTTGTGATCAGCACCTGCAGGGGCCCACATAAAGCCAGGCCTACAGCCCTGCTGGTAGGGAGACGGCAAGGTTAGGAGAAGGGTCTTACGTGTTTAGAGTCTGATGGTCCTAATTTCAAGTTGTATACCTACGTCCCTGGATAGCAGCGAACACTTGAATGGAAATGACAGCTGTATCAGGGATGCAAGAGCCAAAGAGGGTAGCCGTGTCTCAGGGTTCCATTTGTCAATAGCCAGTGGAACCTGCCTGCAGTGCATGTGGTGGTGATGTCACTTGTTATTTGGATCCAAATGTATCTTGTGAAGCAAAAACATTAAAATCAAGACACTGCCCTAGCAATAATAAAGTACAGCAACTACACGTCACCAATATGTAACAAAAGGGGATCCTGTTTAGAAGCAGAGAGGTGGGGAGGGTGCTCTTGTTGCTTAAGATATAGTAACACTTCTTCCTGAACCCAAACTGGCCGTGTTCAGGGGGTTGCCTCCTTAGAATACCTGTTTGCTGTCTCCTGCTGGCTGCCTTAATTACCTTAACTTAAAAATCACCTCCGTGAAACAGCTCCAGTCAGGGCTGTGAAAGCAACTCACGGTTACCTCACAACTTACTGTTCTGTTTACAGCTTGTCCTGGACTTTTATCTTCTGCAGGGATTCTACCATTATCGTTGCCTAGGTGAAACGCACACAACATAAAATTAACTGTTCTTAGCTGAATAACTCACTGGCATTTAGTACAATCATATTGTGCAGACAGCTCTATCTAGTTTCAGCATGTTTCTCTACTCCACAATAAGACTTTATACCCACTATGCCACTCACAGCACCTGCGCCGTGCACAGCGCCTGCCAGCTACCAGCCGCCTGTCTAGGGATCTGCCGCCTCTGGACATCGTGTAGAGAAGGACGCTTACAGTGTCTATGACCTAGGCCTGACTTCTTTCGTTTCACACGATATTCTTGAGGTTCGTCTGTTTTATGGCATACATCACACTTCTTTCTTTTCTGTGGTGAAGTAGTATGTCATCATATGTTTATACCAAGGGTTTGTTTATTTACTTTTTCTTTGACTATTTTTTTATCTTATGTGCATGGTATTTTGTCTGCATTATGTCAGTGTACCATGCGTGTTCCTGCTGCCAGCAGAGGCCAGAGAGGGCATTGGAACCCTGGAATTGTAGTTGTAGATGTTTGTGAGCCACCATGTGGGTGCTAGGCACTTAACCCAGGTCCTCTGCGAGAACAAGTGCTCTTAAATTCTGAGCCATTTCTCCCACGGATTTGTTCTTGAGGTCCTGTTTTTGTTTGTTTGTTTGTTTTGTTTTTTAATGTTGGAGTTTTGAGACAGGCTCTTACTATGTAGTTCTGGTGTCCTGGTACTCACTATGAAGGCTGGCCTTGAACTCATAGAGATCCACCTGCCTCTGCTTCCTGAGTGCTGGGATTAAAGGTGTATACTACCACATCTGATCCCTGTTTCCAGTACTTTTGGGTATATACCTTGGAGTATAATTTTTGGGACATATGCTAATTTTATTGATTTTTTTTTTAAGGAAAAAAACTTAGTTGAAGTGAAATAAACTTAATATAAACTTTACCATCTTAACTAGTTTTGTTTGTTTCTTAATGGTTTTGAGACAGGGTTTCACTATGTAGCCCTAGCTGACCTGGAAGTCACAATGTAGAACATGTTGGCCTCACAGAGATCTGCCTGCTTCTGCTTCCCCAGTGCTGGGATTAAAGGCTCTTGGCCCATTTTAACTGGTTTTAATGTGCAATTCAAAGGCACTTTGAATTCAAAAGCACTTCATATTGTTTTACAATCATTGCTACCACCATCGCCAGAACTCCTGGGTTTGCAAAGCAGAAACACCGTAGCTACTAATAAATAACTCCAGGCTCCTTCTCGCAACTCCTGGCAACTATCATTCCCCTTTCTGCCTGAAGTTGATTACTCAACTACTTCTTATCAATGGACTCCTACCTGCCTGTTTGTGGCTGGCCAATTTCACTTAGTGTGATGTCTTCAAGGCTCATCCATAAGGTAATGTGTCAGAATTTCCTTCCTGGTTAAGGCTGCATACCACACTGTTTTGTTTTAATAGCTCATCTACACATGTATCTATCAATCTATCTTCTATCATCTATCTATCTAAGTGTGTGTTACTTGTGTGGAGGTCAAAGGACAATCAGAGGACAACTTGTAGAAATTGTTTCTCTTTTTTTCACCATACCTGTCCTGGGGAACTCAGGTCATTGGGCTGATAGCTCCTGATGGTTAGCGTTGTCAACTTGGCACAATCTAGGATCACCTGGAAAGAGAGTTTCTGTGAGAGGTTGGCTAGATAACATTGTTCCGTGAACATGTCTGCAAGCAGCTAGCTTGTTAATTGAGGTGGACAGACTAGCCCACTGTGAGTGACACCATTCCCTCAGCAAGGGATCCTGAACTATATGAGAACAGAGAAAGCCGGCTGAGCAGTAAGCATGTTTATTGCTCTTTGCTCCTCCTTATGGGTGTGAAATGACCAGTCAAGCTCCTACTGCTATTACATACCCGGTGTGATGAAGTGTTCCCTTGAACAGTGAGCCAAAGCAAACCCTTTCTCCCTCAGATGCTTTTGTCAGGATATTTTATCACAGCACAGAAAACTGTCTCATTCGTGTGAACATGCACACACACACACATACACTGCACACAGATGTACACACATGCCATATTTTTATTCAGCTATTGCTGTTTTCATCTATTGGCTCTTCGGAATGATGCTACTTTGGACATGATACACATATATGTATATACCCATAAGTGGAACTGCTGAATCATATTGTAATTCTATTTTCATGTTTTGAGGAACTACCATGCTGTTTTCTATTACAGCTATACCATTTTACATCCCAAACAGCTGTACACAGGGGCTCCATTTTCTCTTCACCCTCACCAGCTCCTATTATGTTTCTCTTTTTAAATAGCTATTCTAGTGTGCTGAGAGTACTACCTCCTTGTAGGTTTTATTTGCATTTCTCTAATGGCTAATGAGGTGGAGCATCTCTGCATATGTTCTCGTTAGCCATTTGCTTATCTGTTCTGAAGAAATGTCCTTGGCAGGGTTTTGAATTGGGCTGCCCCTTCCTGTTTTTGTGTTTAGAGTTATACTTCCAAACCTGCTGTTTCTCAGAGGCTAGAGCAATGTAAATGTTGCATCTTATTATCTTAAGCCACCTGTTTGCTGAGAGCTTAGACCATCTACTAATTCTGTGGGCACCTAAGGTGAGGAGAAAGAATGAGCCAAGAGGCAGAACCAGAGTTCCAAGCCAGAGTGCACCAGGAAAGCTGGCCATGGGAAGTGTCCACCTCTGACCTCAAGGTCCTCCCAGAACTCTCAGCAGAGAGAGCTGTTCTGGTTTGACTCTGGCCAGAGTCAGGTCCCAGGCCACGGGGCTGCCATTTCATCTGCATTGAACAGCTAAGCATTGCAACATCTAGTAGACCTCTTCTTGGTAGTCCCCTGGGTAGGGGCAATGTGCTCAAGAAGCTATGACCAGCTGGCCTAGAGTCCAGAGGACAAAGCTGGCAGCCTAACACCCAGGAGCAGACTCTTAGCCAGAGCTGCAAATGATCCAGAAACGAGATCCAGCCAGTGGCTGGTCAGCTTACACCCAGTCATCCACAGCAGACAAAGACCAGCAAGCTCAGCTCTCTGCAGTCAGAAACTGATTCACTCTCCCTAATTCAGGGAAGAAAGTGTCTCTAACTGTTCTCCCACTGAGACTCCCAGCTCTGGCTCTAGTTGTCAAGCTAGTTAGTTGTCATGAGATGATCTCTGCAAGGCCTGGCTTGTAGGGCATCGTGTGAGATGATCCCACTTTCCCACAGCCTGAAATCTTCGGGAAAGCTTCTGTCTCTTAGGGATTAGCTTTCAATCTTCCTTACTAAAAGGCAGAAACTGCTCACCTGGAAGTGACTTAAGGTTCATCAGGTATAAAGCCAGGCTTTATAAAATTACATCGGATGAGACCCAAAGGAAGTCCTGATAAAAAGGAAAAGAGGTCTCAAATGTCAGGTCCCAAAGAAACCCAGACAAGGCTCACTCAGTACCTGTGGCTCCTCGCAGTGCTTCTCCCCCTTCCCCTCCCCTAAACCTCTCCAATCCTGGGGCTGGGTTTGCATCCCTTCCCCCAGGCTTCTCTTCCCTGCTATCCTGGCTGTATTCTGGACTCTTCCAGATGCCACTGGCTGTTCTCCTCATATCTACAATATTCTCCTTCTCTTCAACTGTACCTAGGAGTAGTCATGTCCCCATTTTTCATTCATCAAATACACTGGTTTATTTGTTTTACCTTCTTCTTTTTTTGCCTTTGGGGAATCAAAACCAGGGCCTGAGCAAGTGTTCTCCCACTGAGCTGTGCCCCCAGTTCCTGCCTGCCCTGGAACTTACTATGTAGACAAGTCTGACCTACAACTCTTAAGACATCCACCTGGCTCTGCCTCCTGAGTGCTGAGATTAAAGGCAGGAGCCGCCACACCCAGCTTTTCCTGTTTTTTTTTTTTTTTTTTTTTTTTTTTTTTGTCTTGTTTTTGTTTTTGTTTTTCCTTTGTTTTAGTTTGTGTTTGTTAATATTAGTGAAATTCTGGAGAGAAAATTGATAATGTGACATTGTTGAGGGTGGGGTAGAGCTCAGTAGTAAAGCTTCACGAAGGCCCTAGGCTTAACCCACATACCAAAGCAGAGTTCAGTGCCACGGGTCGGTCCACTCACATCACTCCAAAGGACATCCTACCCCACTACCCATCCTCTTATTTTCAGTCAGCTCTTAACAACCACTAATCTGCACTCTGATTCTATAGATTTGTCCGTTGTGGATCTTTCATAGATAGATAGTCATGTATCCCAGGGCTCTTTGTGAATCATTGCCTCTGTATGAGCTAGCCCCTCTCCCACAAGCTGCCCATCCTTTGCTACAGACAAGAATAAATGTTCTAAGTACCCAGAATGAGAGACATGAATGCTGACCCACGCTAATATATGACAATCTGGGACTGGAGGCAAGAAGATCAGGCATTTAAGGTCACCCTCAGCTACACAGAAATTTCAAAGCCAGCCTGGATGATATGAGAAATTAGCTCAGGAAAAAAAAAAAAAAAAAACAAAGCAAAACTAAAACAACAATTGAAAGTCCAGAATGAATGAAAACTCTGATGAAATTAATAGTGAAATTGTCCACAGGGGGGGGGTTCCCATTATAATAACGGTCTCTATTCTCATCAAAGCCCATGGCCCAATGGGCACTGTCCTTCATGACGTGCATTCCCTATGGGGGAAGGACAGCAGGAAGACTGGAGGCATCTACAGGCCACCCAGGACCTGGGCAGCCTGGACAGCAGGTGTGGCTACTTGTCCTGGGGACTGCAGAGCCCTGCCCTCGCCTAGAGAGCTCTCCTGAGCCTCTGAGAAGCCAACCACACTTCATGTGTGAGATTCAGAAAAGCCCACGTTCATCTGCCAAATTCAGAGTGCACCCCTGACTGCTCAGGCCTCTTACTGCCTTTCCTCAATCTCATCTGGGCGTGCTCTCTTAAAGGGGAAGTGGAGCGTTATGACTGGCCAGGGCCCTCAGCCAGGAAACGTCTACTAGAAGAGGGCCGTTGCCCAGCATGTCGTTGGCTCAGCCTCCTTATCCAAACAGCCAGGCTGCCTCTCCGGGAAGTGTAAGTGTGAACACAGGGTATGGTGGCCTGCCACCCAGGATGGTGTGGGGCTGGATGCAGGTCACGGAACAGAGTCTGGCTGGCAAATCATACTGGCAGCCTATGATATGTGCACTCGGAGAGATGAGCTTCTGTGTAGAACTGTGTTCCTGGTCTGTGGGCAGGAGCTGGAGCGGAGACAGGCTGAGGCAGGCGACAGGGACAGCAGCTGCCTCAGAAAGAGGTCAGGAGTAGGAGGCTAGGGACTGGTCTATTTTGGATGGCCCTTCTGGAGGTTCAAGCCTCCGGGTCTGGGAAGGAGGAGAATGGAAATTTTTATAACACACCTTTGAACATACTGGGAACCCAGCTACCATGCCCCCTACCTTTTGCCAGCCCTCCCTCTCCCACACTTTGCAGCACTCATGCCTTTATACACTGGGAGATCGCTTTTCTATGTCGTGTGTATATGCCATCTCTATTAAGAAATGTTCTGGGTCTTCTTAAAAGAAGCACATGGCTTGAAACTCATGGCTGTGTTTTCATTTGTCCCTAGTTACATATGGGACTTAGTCCAGTGTGAACACCCCGTGGGTCCCAAATATACCACGTGGCTGGTCCACCTCTTTCTGCCTGCCCATTAAGATGATTATTAGTACTGTGTGTGACTTGCTTTCAACCTGGAATTTTGCTTCCTGCATGCCCACAAAGCAGGAACAAGATCAGTTCCTAGACTCACAGCTACCTGGTTCCTCACAAGAACACCGCGGAGTGAGTGGCCGGTAGATGACAGGCACTGTCGTATGTTAGGCTCCTCTCCGCTCCGGGTTTTCATCCGTGTGGTTGTGATGGCTGGTCCTAAATCGAGCAAAAAACTAGTTTTCAACAAAACAACTCAGACTTTTCTCTCCAAAAGAAAAGGGAGAGAGAAAGAAGCAGAGAGGAGGAGGAAAACGTGTGCGTCTTTGTACGCATATGTTGACAGGCACAACCACACCCTGCTTCAAGACAACTTCCTGTTTGCCACTGCCAACTGCCACTCCAAGGAGAACAGACGTGGTTCCGTTAGTGGCTGCTGAGGGGCCATGACAACCTGTCGGGTGAGTGGCTCTGCGTAACACTGGGAGCTCAGCACTGAGTAGAGACTTTGTACCTTCTCTTAGAGGAGAGCAGGGCCTGCACTGTCCAAGTTGGAGGTTGACATGGAAATAAAGCAGAGGTTGCCTCTGCTTCTCAACCTGTGTCCTCAAACAGTGTGCTCCCAGGATTCATGTGAATGGAAAATTTTCAACTCAGGGGTAGGGAGAAGGCTGTGCCCATATACTTAGGAAAGCTACTACCCACGATTTTTTAAAATCACCCTTTTCATATACGAGGAAATTTATATTAAGTTGTCTACTATGAGTTGTGATTGTGTTAGTCATCTTTCGCTGTATTGGACCGCCCAGCATTCTTTATTTAGCAGTCAATGTTATGGGGGCTCACTGTGGCAAGACGTGTGGTAACTGCCAGAGATAAACAAAACCCCTGCTTTCAAGATGTGCCCGTGTATAAGACGGTGGAGCCAGCAGTTACAGCGTGTGACAGTCTGTCGGAGGAGGAGCTCAGTATGCCAGAGGCTTCCTGCTGGGTTGTGATCTCTGATGTGGGTTATATCGCCCTTATGTGTATAGAGAAATTGGGGCTCGGGGGGTTAAATTATTAGCCCAAGTCACAGGGCTAATGAATGACAGAGCTGGGATTTGAGCCCAGATCTTTCTGATTCTAGAGACCAAAGCGTTTGGTCCGTATCTCTGTTAACTCCCCAAGTTGGTGGAACTCATTGCCTCAGAGCGTTTGTTTGTTTGTTTAAAGTACAATTTAGAGGCCCTAGCCTTGGTCACAAGACTTAAGAAACTCCTGACATATCTCTGCACAGAGGCCTAGGCATGTCTCTGCCTCCTGCCTTCAGAATCCGTTTCTGTGCGCTCTGGGCAGACCATGCCCGCAGCAGACCGGAGCCTTGATGCACATAGCCCAAGGCCTTGAATAAAGGCCTCCAGTCAATCAGAGACATGGAATCCAGCAGTTCTAGTATTTTCAATATTAGGAATGCCAGGCAGTCATAGACCTCCTCAATGATGCCTGGGTTTGTGCCTTCATTGGCTGGTATCTGGCTACACCTTTCCCTTTGGCGTGCCTGGACTGAGGGTGAGGTCGAGTATGCCTATTTAAGGTGAGCTCAGTGGCTTATCCAAAAGCAGGAAGCTATGGAGCTCCGGTGACCCCTGTCAATCTCACAGTGTGTATCTAGTAGCTTCAGAGCAGGGAGATGCCTATGGAGAAGCCTGATACAGAATAGAGCAAGTGGACCCACTGTCAATTTGTGACTATCCTGGTTGAGACACAGGAACAGCTAAGACAATGAAAAGCCTACTGTTCTTTTGTTTATTTGAGTGTTGTCGTTTTGACAGAGACTTACTATATAACCCAGTCTGGTCTCCAACTCTCAATCCTCCTGTCTCAGTCTTCCAAGTGCTGGAATTACAGGTGTGCGCCACCACCGACAAGAAAGGCTTAGTGCTTTTAAGAGGTCTGGCTGCAGGTGGAGGTCAGCAAACAGGAAAGGCAGCTGCCCTCAGAAGGGCAAGTCTGTTCTCTAGCCACTCAGAGAAGAAATGTGACGGGTAGCCTGGGGTCTGGAAAGTTCTATCTCCCACCTTTCAGAAACTCTCTGGTTATCAAGACTCAGCAAATGGCAGTGCCTACGGTTTATGCAAATGACAGTGTCTATGCTGTACAGGGCTCACATCCTGGGGCCACAGAAGTAGAGAGGAATGCTTTCAAAGAAGAGTAAGTGGATGAATGGTGTTACACTTCACTCCCTTCTCTCTCCTTCCTTCCTTCATGTCTACATGTGTTTTCTCAGCTTGGTCCTTTCTGTTTAAGGATGTTCCAATGCTCGGGCTGCTTTTGACTGTGTCTTTATCCTTTCCACATTGTCCACCTTTAACAAAACCAGAGCCTGCTATACAGTCTGTCCTGTGTCTTTCCCTCTCCCTTTCCATCCCTGTTCTTATTAAACAGGGAATAATGTTTATGCAGTATTGGTGATGATTCCATTTCTTGTAGATTTGTGTTTCATTTCACTTACACATTTTCTCAGATTGAACTAGCCCCCGTATCGGTCAATTGTCTTGTTTGTAGCATTTTGTTTTAAATTACTGTAAACAACACTACTGAGAATGTCTTTGAACCACTTCTCCCCTTTGGGGATATTTCCTTGAGGTCTCCTTTTTAAGCTAGCATTGCCAGATTACCAGATCAGAGGCTGTAAATGCGTTTTACTTCTTGTTACTATCACTTGGGTATGCTCCAGAAAAAAAAAATGTAATCCCTTAAAAGTGCCCCAGCAACCACACATGCTTGTCTCTCATGAGTTTTGCCTGTAGCCAGGCTGAGTGTCTGCTGAGAGCACCCTTGAGGGCTGATGGAATTATTCAAGGCCCTGGAAAATCCCTGGGACTCCCCAGATCCTATCCAGCTGTGGCTGGTGCCTGAAACATGTACCTCAGTATAAATGCTGAACTAAAAGAGCAGGTTCGAGGAAGAGAGCTTCTAAGGGAGAGAAGATAAGAAGTGGCTTCTGCTATCAGACTGCACACAGGAACCCTGGGGCAGCTCTGAGAAGGGGGAATGCATTCTCCAGACCCACTGAAGACGTTGTCTTTTGAAAGTGTGGAGGAAAGGGAAGACCCCGGGCAAATGTCAAGAGAAAGGGCACCCAACCAGCTTCGCCCAGACTCTTCTCCACTCAGCCTGCAGAACCATGGTCTTCTTTCGTAATTGTGCTAAGCTTCCATTCCCCATCTGTTACTAAGAGCTACCAGTTGTATGACTGCTCAAGAGAATCCGTGAGCTGGTGAGTGGGCAGTAGCTTGCACCAGTGCCTGACACATAGTAGGTACTCAAGAGATTGGATTTTTCTCTCTCAATTGAATGAATGGTGTGGCGTGGCCACATGGCTGGGAAATAAGCAGAAGCCTAAGGATGCTGGGAACTTCTGTGATATGAGTCGTGGAGGCCATTTGCCATGCCTGAGTCTGTGACAAATCACTTAGGGCCTAAGTTAAGTTAGCTTGTGGTGTCTGGCTTGTGTAGGAGGGGTGAAAAGGGCTCTATTAAGTCTACTTTTTAAGGGAACACCTCCCAAGTCACTCTGACTCTGACATCTTTTGGTTTTGTGTGTTTGTTTGTTTTCTGGCAGTGGGGGTGGGGCAGAATTGAGATACGTTTTTTTTGTTGTAGCCCTGACTGTCCTGACATTCACTCTGTAGACCAGGCTGGCCTAGAACTCGGATCTGCCTGCCTCTGCCTGCCAAGTGCTAGAATTGCACCACACCAGCTCTGACTTCTTTTAATGAGGAACTCTAGCCTGAACAAAGGGTACACCAGGAATTCTATAACTATCCCTGGCACATAAACGTGTTTGGCATCGCTCTGCTTGCCACTTCTGAGTCCTCTGTGCCTTTCTTTTTCCCTGACTGAGGTAGGCAGATGCAATATCCTTCCTCCAATCAGAATGGTTCCATATTTAATGTCTCACTACGATTACAAGGATTCCACCACCCAGACTGTAGCAGTGGTCCTTTACATGGTATTAATAGTAGTCTGTTACAGTTTTTCTGTGTGTTCAGAACTCTCCTACACACTTGACTTACTTCATAGTATTTAACTCTGAAATGTTAAAAGTCATTCTGTTAGCCGGGCAGTGGTGGCTCATATCTTTAATCCCAGCAGAGCAGAGGCAGAGGCAAGTGGATCTCTGAATTTGAGGCCAGCCTGGTCTACAAAGTGAGTAGGGACAGCCAGGGCTACATAGAGAAACCCTGTCTTGAAAAACCAAAAAATAAAAAAAACAGCAGTCCTTCTGTTAATATTTCCATTCTACAGATGAGAAAACTGACTCTCAAAAGATGGCAGTGGGTTGCCAAAGGTCACAGAGCCAGGCAGCATCAGACCTGGGGGTGGGGATGGTTCTCAAATTCAGTCTTCCTCTATTTCCTGCTAGCCTGGACAATGTTTGCCTTACAACTTCTTCAATTAGCATGGCTTCAATAGCCAGGGTCCCTGCTCTGTTTGTCTCTCCCTGGATTCCAGTTTCCTTTTTTAAAAGACACTCTGTATACATGTGTGTAGCTTTGACTTGTCACAACACTCACGTGAAGATCAGAGGACAACCTGCAGGAGTCAGTTTCCCCTCCAGTTTCCTTTTGGTCAGAGTCCCCTATGGAACTCAAGAGTGTCCTTGAGGAGAAGTATCCTCATCTCAGTGGCCAGAGCAGACAGAATCCTGTGATGAGATGAGGTGAAGGTGATAGCCCTCTCAGTGCCTACCCTCGGGCTGCTCAGAAGGAAACTGCGTTATTAGGTGAACGCACCAGATTCTGGCTTCTGCCCACATATGCTCACATAGCCATGGAGCGCCATGAGTGTCTGTGGTGTCTCAGGTTTATCAGAACCAGTTAGGCAGATCTCTGTGAGTTCAAGGCCAGTCTGGTCTACAGAGTGAGTTCCAGGACAGCCAGTTACAGCAGAGAAATCCTGCCTCAAAAAAAAAAAAAAAAAAAAAAAGAAAAAGAAAAAAGAAAAGAAAAGAAAAAAAAATTGGAAAATTCCCAACAACTTCTTCCTAAAAGCAGTATGGGGAGCAGTGTTGGATGCCTGCTTTCTGAGACGTTTTTGTGGAGGACGAAATGCAGGGCATTGATGTTATGAGCACGAAAATATCCACTGGACAGCCAGAGCAGGGAAGGGTGGATTCTGAGTTTTGACTGGAGTAGAGCAACCTGGGGGTTTCAGAAAACAAGAGAGAACTAAGAAGACAGTAGTACTCTCATTCCTTCTTCTGTGGCTGCAAGCCTCCTGCCTGCTGGTCCCCAGGATTGACCCCTAAAGTGCTACCTCGGTATTTAAGGAATAAATGCAGGGGGTGGGGCTGGGAAAGAGCAGCTGCTGAGGGCCTAGCCTAGACTTCCTGGGGAATAAAATGGGGGAAAGTAAAAGGGTTCATTCAAGCTTCCTATTTTTGGTCCCGGGCCCTCCAGCTCCAGGATAGAGATCTAAAGCTGACATTTCTTCCCTCTCCCTGAGGAAAGGAGCTAACGACCTTGCTGAAATGCCCATAGGAAGTAAGACGGAGGCATCACCACCCCACAGCCACCTCTCACAGGCTTCTTCCTCCACAGCATCTTCCAAGGTCAAAGTGGAAGAGAGCTGAATTAAGACATGAGCTCAAGGGAACCCTCAGTGTAATACAGCCCCCCAGCAAGAGGAAAGGCTGTCCGGAAATGGCAGCCATGCCTGGGAAAGCACAGAGAATTAGACTAAGGATTTAGAAAAGCAAAGAAGAATTGAGTGCCGACCTGACGGCAGGGGAGGGGGAGGAGCGGAGGTGAGGCCCAGAGTGGCGAGTTTCCTCCTGCAAGCTAGGGAGCCAGTCCGGAGTCTTGTGCATGCCCAGTGAGCACTCTCTCTGCGTTACATACATCTCTACCACCCCTGGTTTTTTATTTTGCTTTTAAAGTTTTTCTTTATTAGATTTATTTATTTTACATTATGCTGTTTGCCTGCCTGTATGTATGTCCATCTCATGCTTGCGTGCTGCCTTCAGAGGTCAGAAGAGGGCATCAGATTCCCCAGAACTGGGGTTGCAGATGGTTGTGAACTACCATGTGGCTGCTAGGACTCGAACCTGGGTCCTCTGTAAAAACAGTAAGTGCTCTTAACCACCGAGCCACCGAGCCACCTCTCTGCCCCTCCCCCCGTTAGTAAGACAGGTCTGGCCATGTAATCCTGGTTGGCCTAGAACCCTATATGTGCACCAGGCTGACCTTGAGCTCACAGAGATCTGCCACTGTCTCTGCCTTTCTAGTGTGAGGATTAAAGGCGTGTATCACCACTCCAACCTAACCTGTTCTCTAAATGAAAATTAATTTAAGGGCTGGAGAGGTGGCTTAGCAGTTAGGAGCGCTAACTACTCTTCCAGAGGCCCTGAGTTCAATTCCCAGTAACCACATGGTGGCTCACAACTATTTATAATGGGATCAGAGGACCTCTTCTGGCATGGAGGTGTGCATGCAGGTAAAGCAATCATACAAATAAAATAAATAAATCTTTAAAAAATTAAAAAAAATAAAAATGTTTAAGCCAGGCAACAGTGATACACGCCTTTAATCCAGCACTTGGGAAGTCGAGGCAAGAGGATCTCTGTGAGTTGGAGGCCAGCTTGGAGTCCAGAGTCTACAGAGTGAGTTCCAGGAAAATCAGAATTATAACAGAGAAACCCTGTCTTAAAAAAACCAAAGAGAGAGAGAAAGAGAGAGAGAGAGAGAAGAAGGGAAAAAAAAAGCTCAGGTCCTAAACATATTCCCAGATCCAATGTAAGACATCCTCAGATCCAACATACATTGCCTAGCTTTATGACTTACTTCTTAGTTACTTTTCTATTGCTGTGATAAGACCAAGACAACTTAAAACGAAAATGTTTAATTTGGGCCTACAGTTTCAGTGGGTTAAAACACATACATGACTGGAAAGCAATAGCGGAGAGCTTATATCTTGATCTGCAAGTAGGAGGTAGAAAGAGAGAGAAACACTGGGCATGCTATGAATCTTTTTCAACATCAAAGCCCACCCCCAGTGACACACTTCTTCCAACAAGGCCACACCTCCTAATCCTTCCAAAACAGTTCCACCAAATGAGGACGAAGTATTCAAATATATCAGCCTATGGGAGACATTCTTCTCCAAGCCGTCACACCTTGGGGAAGTCACTGTATTTCTGAGCCTCCGTTTCCTCAACTAAAGAATGGAAATGCTGATAGGTAGCTTAAGGTGTTGTAAAATCCCAAAGCTATGAAGTAAAGCAGATGCGGAGTAGAGCTCTGAACACACAGAAGATACTTCTTATAATATAATTGATAATATAATTAATCAATTAATTAATGGCCAAAGGACAGAAGTGTTGGGACCAGAAGTTGGTCCAAGATTGTTTGTTAAGGTGATTATGAATGTGTTGGATATTTAAACCTGTGTCAGCGGTCTCCTAGTGAAATTCTGATTCTCTTGAGCAGGTGAACAGTAGACGCTGAGAGCACAACTACTTCTGGTCTGGGAATAAGTATGTAGCAGGAGATGTCAACTGATGCAAGCTCTCACATTGGAAATGTTGTATTACCTCAAGAAAAAGCCCTAAATCACTTTAAAGTGTTAGTTTTCAGAATGCCAGCCAGGAAGAGAGTGGCTGAATATTCTGCAATATGTTAATGATTGGGTAAGGCAGGCACTTGGGAATTAGATACGCATACATAAAACAATGTTAGTTTGAAGAAGAGTCCAGAATATCAGTTGATTACAGTCTCGTTAATACAGCTGTGTGCATTCACAGAGACTGAGAAATTTTGAGGGAAAAGGCTCTTTTCTAACAATGCTAAGTCTGTGAAATATTTCCATTCTGAATGAAGACTATAATGCTCTGTCAACTTTTTCTGAGCAGGGCAAGTGGAACTAGAATTATCATAGGGGTCTACCTAAGGCAGGCGCTTAACCAGAGCATACCGGAAGTTTTGCACACAGAAGGCTACCTCAGCATCAGTGTTTTTTTGAAAGAAATGAAGACCTTGGTGTCGTTGATCATGATCCCCTCCTCTTCACCCACAGACACAACTGTGTGAGGCTCCCGTCGTCAGGGTGTCACATGTTAGGGGCCCACAGGTGGATGCAATGAAGGTCTTCCTGCTAGATGCGCTCACTCTGCCCTGCCTGTGAAGCAGTGCCACCCATTTGCAAACGTGTGCTTGCAGATCGCCGACACAGGGAAGCCCTGGCCTTAGACTCTGCTCAGCCATGTTAAATGCTCGGGTAGCTTTGCTCACCTGCCCTGTTATAGAGCTTGAACTCATTCCTCCTGCTCAGGGGACTGAAATGCTGACCTCTCCATGAGCTACTGTAAAAGAGTGAAATTTCCCTTTTGCCTACTTACTTCAATATAAAATTACACGTTAAATCACAAAACTTGATCTTGAGCTTTTAACAAATATCTTGTCTATGCAACCTGTTCTTTCAGTTGGATACTTAAGAAGGATTTATGGGGGCTCCAACTGTGGCTCAGTATGTGGATTGCTTGTCTAGCAGGTATCCCCAGCACCACATAGACTAGGTATGGTGGCTCAGCCCATAATTCCAGCACTGGGAGGTTGAGGTTAGAAGGTCAGAAGTTCAAGGTCATCACAGCTACCTAGTGAACTTGAAAGCCAGCCTGGGATCCATGAGACTTTGTCTCAACAAGCCAGAAAAAAGGGGTGGGGGGGGAACGACAAGAAAAATCATTGATTGAATGTTTGTACCAGATTAACACTGTAATATGTGAGCCAAGACTGTGACCCAAGCTCTCCATGAAGGTGATTTCAGAATCAGTGTCCCTTCCCCAGTCTTGTACCATGATGACAATGTCATGCGGTTCATCTCTGCTTACTTCTATCATTTCTTAAACTTTCATTTTTAATGAACTTTGTAGATCATACAAACTGTGATGAGTATCACTCAGCATTTTTCATACATGTATGTATGTCTTCATATGCTCCTCCCACTCATCCCTCCCCAGTGCTGCTACAGCGTTTAACTATTAATTTAGAAAAATAAAGTTTTCTTACTCCGTCATCAGAGGCTAATGAGTGATGTTTCCGTATAACCCAGTTCTCCACTGCTTTGAACAAGTCAGTGAATGAAGGCTAGAGGAAAATATGAAAGAGTTGTGGTAGAAATAAAAGTCTATTTCAGAATCAAAACCCTGTGTCCAAAAGAAAAGAAAAGAAATTGCTCCAAAAGATATTTCTGAAGGGCACAAAGCGTTGAGGACTGAGGAAGGGGGCTGGGATCTGGTCCCTTCATGGCCCCAAACCAGGTCCTTTCTGTGGGCCTCACAAAGGAGATCAGACTAGTTCACACATATTGCCCACTTCTAACCTTTAGTGGTTTTGTGTTCTCCAGCCTTGTGCACGGTACACCCCATTTCCTTCCCGAGAGGTAGTTGGGCCCATGGCCAAGGCCCTATTCCTCAGGCGTCATTGGTGCTGACCTTGGCAATTACCTGGCCTCTCTGAATCTCCTACAGCCAGTCAGCTGTGGGGAGGGCAGACGTGCCTGCCTGCTTCCTGCCTGCCACACAGGGGCTTTAAAGGCCAATACAATTTTACAAAGAGTGAATTCTTCCAAGGAAGAGCCTACTCACGTGAGATATTTCAATACTCCATTTGTAATTATTGCTATAACGTCTAGGAAACGTGAGAGACGAGGAGCAGGTATCAGTATGCCTTGTGTTCATAATCAAGAAGTGGAGGAAGCTGGGAATCCACCTAGGGACCCACTTCATTTACATAGGAACACATGGAAGCAAAGAGAGCATAGCACTGAACTCGCCTAAACCCACCCTACGGTGTTAGGCATGTTGGGTCCAGCCCTGTGTTCTCTCTGTAGCATCAAAACAGATCTTGGTTTTCAAATGCTTCAGTGGGTGCCTCTGAGAATAAGGCACGTGTGCTGGCTTTTCTCTGAGCCTGTGAATAGCAGTTGCCCCTCAGTGTCATTCTGTAGCTGTAGACTGTGGACGGTGTTCAAATGGAAACACCCAGCAATCAGATGATGTACTCCCCTAGTTCCAAATTGTCTGAGAGATCCTGACAGCCCATTGGGATGGGGAGTGCAGAGAAAGCCCAAACTGCCCTCTGAGGACACTCATCAGCTCCTGTCACAGCGGCCAGAAATGTCTCACCCAGCAGAAACTCTGAGACCGCTCTCGGCTGGAGGGAGAACATCACCCACCACCTTTCCATCCGTTCGGCCTTTGTTGTCACTGTCAATGCAGACTAGCGGACTTGTGAGCTCTCGTTCTTCCCATCAGGACTTTCATGCTATTTCACTTATTTCTTCAGCAAATGTTAATCAACTGATTATTTGTAGGTACAGGAGAGTCAGAGGGGACTTCGCATTTCAGGAGGATCTTCTAAGAGTTTGAGATCTCTTTCCCAGAACTGTGTATCAAGCTTTCAGGCAGGTAGAAATGTACTTTTTTAGAGTTCTCAACTTTCATAAGACCTATTCATCTAAAACTGTTAATTACTACCATAAGGGTGTAAATCAGATCCTAGCATTGTACATCTACTGTCCTGGTCAGAGTCTGCTTCCTCCCTGTTGGTCTAAGAAGATGGGAGCTGACAGGGTGTGAACAGTGAGGTATCTCTTTCCAGACCTCTAGCATTTCCTGTGGAATCCTGGGAAGCCATGCCTGCCCTCTCCAATCCATGCAACAGTTCTGTGGATTCTGCTTCAGGTGTTTGCATCCTTCTATATGTTGTGTTCTTGAACTTCTGTGAGTGTACATTGGCCACAACTGGGATGTGTCAATAGACTGTCCCTACAGTCCCAGAAAGGGGCAGATACTGGGTCACTCCTGGGCTTCAGAGGCTCTCAAAGACTCCCCCCCAACACACACACACCACCACTGCTATCACCACCACTACCACCACAACCAACTTTCATGCTGCTCCAATGCTTGGAAAATTTGCATTCTGCACTGCCCATTGTCCCAAGAGACCCGAGTTGCTGTCTGGGGATCATTGGTTCTGTGGTTGATCCATTGTGTCAGGTGACACCTACTCCTTCCATGGAAGTGGTTTTGCAGAAGGATAGAAATACCTCCCAGGAGAACCCCAGGGTTAGCTTAGCATGCCATTTGATACAGAAGTCCCGACTGTAGTCATCATTAGTTGGCATTGCAGCCAACATCAGAACAAATGTCAGAGGCTGTGGAGGTGCCGACTCCGCCAGGGAGTTCTGGTCTTGCCTGTGTGTGTGGACATGAGATCCACTGGCCTCCGATGCTGTGCTGAGTTCTGTTCTTTCTTCCTTGTAGAGAGAAGACACAATTCAATGTGCAGGCCTTCTCCCTCTCCAGCATCTCCAGCCTCCAATTCCCGGACGACACTAGCGCAGGCAAAGACAAAAGCCTGTCTCAGCGGCCATAACGCTGCCAGCAGCACCTCAAAGCCATTTAAAACGCCCAAAGACAATCTACTTACCTCCAGTAGCAAGCAGCACACAGTCTCCTCTGCAAAAGGACCAAGGGATAAACCATGGTAAGTGTGGGTGCTGGGTACCTGAGATAGCCTGCCCTCCCCATTTTGACCCTGGGTATCATGTTCAGGACTCTGGGGGACTGAGGAAGGAACTCAGAATGATGGCATGAGCGGGCTAGCTACTTAAGGGGGCATAGGACTTTAATGGTGCTGTATGCCTGGACAGAAGAACGTTTGTGCACTTGGGAACTGAGCCGTATTGTGTCTAAGGAAAAGGAAATAGGGAGAGATTCTTTAGTTATATGGTTGCCTCTCAATTTTCTGCCCCAGTGAAGAGAAACACTGGTGTAAACGATCAAGGTGCAGACTGCTAGCCCATGGAGGAAGAAGAGAAGAAAGGGAGGAGGCATGGTGGTGTCCCGGCCCTGGAAGCAGTCTCTCTTTCCCATAGGGCCTCTGTTCCCAGTTGCATGAGGATACTGGGTAAATTAGAACTGCAGGGAAGAGGGTAGAGAGCAAAAGTCACCCCTTTGATGGGGATCTTAATGAAAAGTCACCGAAGGCTCCCTATGAACCAGACTGATAGGAAACCATGTTGAAAATAGGAAGGATGGACGCAGAGCGCTCAGGACTGGCTTGACACAGCACCTTCCCCTTTATCCGCCAGGCCTCCTGATGACAGAGAAAGGACAAGTATGGAGTGCGTCTAATTTTATATGTTTAAAAAGAAATGGTGTTCTTTAATTAGTGGTAGTTAATTGCACTTAATGTCCTACACAGGAAAGCTGTAGAATAAAATCATCCGTCAATGGGGTAGTCGCTGTGTGCTGGAAATTCTGATGACTTGTAAAGAGCTAATTATGCCAGATCAATGAAAGAGCCTCAGGTGATAGTATGGGCGGGTTGGAACAGGGACTTGGCTGCGCACAGGCCTTTCTTGTGCACTAGCTGTGTTCACTGTGGGCCACTGGTGTGTAGGTCTATCCTGTGTAAGAACACAGCTGCGTAGGAGAGACATGGTCTGAGAGTGACAGTTGGTGGCTTCTCATCAACCAGTGGCAGAATGGACCTCCCAGGTCTTCCTCTCAATGCCTCCAGAGAGCTGAAGGCGTGTCTGCTGTGGAGTTGCTGCCTGTGAACAGGTCTCTTTGTTGGGTGACCATGGGCAAGTCATGTGATCTTGCCTGTAAAGTGGGTCTAGTAATAAAATATCTCTGTCCCATGATGATGCTGTGAACATCCAGTGAGCTCCTTTGTCTAAAGCAGCAAGCGCAATAGCCAGGTCACAGTACACAGGCAATACATTCATCTTTAGGGATAATTACCACTATCACTATCCCTTCTGCCAATATCTCATAACTTCAGGTTAAGGTTGGGGAGTCCATCCAGCTGGAAAAATAGCCCTTCCGAGATAGGCATGGTGGTATATGTTTATGATCCCAGCATTTAGGAAGCTGAGGCTAGAGGATTTGGGAGGTCAAGGGCTACCCTAGACTAAGTAGGGAGACCCTGTACAAAAAAAAAAAAAAAAAAAGATACAGATTCGGGGGAAACATGAAAATGGTAAAATAATGTATTCAGGCTGAGAAGGTGTTGCTCAATTGTAAAGTATTTACCTAGCATGAATGTGTTTCCCAGCTGTATAGAAGCAAATGAGTCTTGGAATGACCTGTGGACAAATGTAAATAAGGGAAGGATCCCCTGAGTGAGGAGATTATAAAGTGAGCTCACCTTATGAAGAGGCAGCTGAAGATCTCAGGGTCCCTTAGCACTCCAAAGCATTCTCCCAAGAGGACACCATCAGGGATTCTGCTGAGTTATATCAGTTTCCCCATTCAGCAGAGTCAGCCCTCGCAATACACTGAGACCGGCCATGGGCAAGGTGCCTTCAGCTAGGGGCAGAAAGTGCAGTGGAGGAACTTGAAGCAACTGCCCAAGTGTGTTAGTCAGAAGAGCAGACCAGACAGCATGAATGTGCACTACGGAGTTTTCAAACTAGCTTCTGTAGCACGAGCTGTGTAGCTCAATAATGGCCATCTTCACGCTGGAGAGGTTGCAAATCCAGCAGCTCCTCAGCTCACAAGGATGCATGGCTCAGCAGTCTCTGTCCAGCACCAAAGGCCTGAAGAGTTCAGTCCACACTGGAAGGCACAAGAAACTGGGTTCCCATTTAGATGGATGGAAGATGACTACAGTGGCAGCGACAAAGTAGCTGTACTCACCAGCAGGGGGCAGAGGTGGACAAGTGGAAGCAGCAGCTATGAGGGAGTCAGGAGGAAGGGCCCTCATAACTGTACAGTATGGAAGGAACCCAGCACTGAACTAAAGGCAAGAAAAGCGAGTTCAAAGCCAGGCTCTGGCATGGACTTTCTGTGTGTCCTTGAGGCAGCCCACTTAGCATCTCTTTGCCTCATCGTAAGCCTGAGCTCTAAATCACAGCCATCTCAAGTTGCCCATTGCCTGCTAAATAAGAGTGAGCTCACAGCAGACCATTTACTCCCTGAGCCATCTCCCAGCTCCCTAAGTAGGTATATTAAATATGTGTTGGGGCTGGAGAGATGGCTCCGCAGTTAAAAGCACTAGCTTTTCCAGAGGACACAGGTTTGATTCCCAGTGCCCACATAGCAACTAACAACTGTCTGTAACTCCAGTTTCAGGGAAGCTAATGCTCTTTTCTGGCTTCTGAGGGTGCCAGACACACTTGCGGTGCACAGACACACATGCAGGCAAAACACCTTCCCACATAAAATAAAATAAAATAATAAAACAAATTTAAAAACGCATGTTGGCTGAAAGCTTCTACTTACATAGCAAACTGAAAATTGTATTACCCCGTGGTAAGCTGAGAAGCCAATCCATTTGTTCCTCAGAGTCAGCTGAAGTTGGGACCTCATCTGCTCGACCTTTTTTGAGTCCTCAGTCTGGGTTGGTGTCCTTCTGTGCTCTCATCCTATACTATTCACACTGAACTCTGGATTCCCAAGGCTACAGCATAGAGTTGTACAGGTTATACACTGCGCCAGGATTGAAGACTAGGGATTGAAGACCGTCAGTCCACTGGGTACCTAAACTGTAGGCATTTATTTTTCTAACCTACACAAAATACCTGCACTAAGCTCTATATGTAACATTCGTGGGCCTTGTACACCCCTGGTGCTTGTTATAGTGGGCACATAATTATTATTGTAGGTGCCCATTAAATACTGAGTAAAGACAGAAGCATGTTCTAATACCAGGGAAAGTGAGCCAGGAAAGCTGGTACAATAGTAGTGACGACTCATCGGGGTTGAAATAGGGAATTGGGGGCCAAACTATTCAGGCCTGAAAATGAGATCGGACATGCTAAGTGACCGGCTCAAAGTCACATAAAATCTGTGCAGAGCCTGGCGTTGAACTTGCTTTTCTTGCCTCTAGTTCAGTAAACACTTATGGAGGCCCGAGTTCAGACTCCCATCATCCACATTAAAAAAAAAAAAAAGACCAGGGAGATGACTCTGGTGGTAAAAGGCTTGATGCACAAGCACAAGGACCTGAGTTCACATTCCCAGAACTCACAGAAAAGTGGGGTACAGCAGTGTGTTTTCAGGGGTGGCAGGGATGGGATGTGAAGGCAGATCCCTAAAACTCATTAGCCAGCCAGTCTAGCCAAATCAATGAGCCTCTGTTTCACTGAGAGGCTCCAAAACTAAGATGGAAAGCGAAAAGGAAGGCACCTAACAGCAACCTCCAGCCTCTGTTTGCATGCACGAACACGTGACCATGCTCACACAAGCACATGCATATGCCACACACACACATGCACACGCATACGTGAAAAGAAAAAGCAATCGGCACAGACCACATACATCAGCTTACATTTGGGCAAAGTCTTTAAAAACAAAAGCCAGTCAGTTGTGGGTCTGACTAGTTGTAACAGTCAATGATGTCCCCACACCATAAAGAATAGTGTACCACATTTGGCTAGCCTGGGAAAGGCTCAAATTTAAGTTTAGTTTCTGGCCTGGTGGTGCTGCTCAATGGTAGAGCATGAAGCCTGGGTTCAGCCCCCCAGCACCACAAAAATTAAAGAAAATACACTTACCACTGAGTACATATCATAAAGTCAAAATTCCTAAGTTCGATCATAAGTCAGAGATGTCAGTGGTAAGGAGCTAGACACACAAGATGTTGCCCAAGAGGTAAATTTTATGTGCCATTAGTGGGAAGGCAAAAGTAGGCAAAGGATTCAGAATGGGCAGAAGCATTTGCACATGAGGAGAGTGGTTGTGAATCCACAGAGGCAGGCGTATCGTCCTACCGAGTGCAGCAAATTCAGGACCATATAGAAATGGCCTAGCGAATTAAAAGAGCAACTTTCAGCTGTGACATCACCCCAGCAGCAGTATCAAGGAAGGCTAAGGGGGACATTCTGGAAGAATTGAGAAGAATGAGGCTGCTTTTGCACAGTCCAGGTGAAGTACGGTGAGAGCCTGGATTCAAGGAAGGGGTGGTAGCATGCTGAGGAGGTGCTATGCACATGAAAGCGGATGTCACACCCGCTGAGGGGTTGGTGTCCACAGCGCTGGGCTACAGGGAAGGAATTAGGGTGATGGCGGGATTTCAGACGTGAACGACTCCGTCACTCACTGCTCCTTCCACGTCCTCAAGAGAAAGAAAAGGAGTGCAAGCTCCAATAGAATTGTGCCACGTGAAGAGGTACCTGCAAAGAGAAATCCAGTGGGCCTGGGGGTCATGAGAGAGGTGTAGGGGTGGCCCTCTGTAGCAGGACATCAACACCATGTGACAGATAGGATCTCCCAGAGAAGAATGTGGTGTGGAAAGACAAGGCCAAAGGCAGGGGCCCCGGAGAATGGGACAAGAAGGGGCCTCCGAAGCAGGGGCTGCTCAGCCTACTGTTTTTTCTGCTGCACCGCCCCCCTCCGGTCCAGACATCACTTCTCTTATTCCCCATCGCACTGGTCACTTTGTTCTCTTTTCTCTTTCACTTCCTCCGGGCCAGCGACCCGATGCACTGCTGTGCGTCCCAGTCCATGGCGTACCGTCTTTGCCTATGATGCTCTCTGTGTATGGTCGGCCATCCATGCCACTTTCCTTGTTCCTCCTGCTCAGGAGTGGCACGGTGCTCCCGTGGGTAACCCCAGGGGTTACATGGTGGCCTTTTGACAATTGTGCAAACAAGGAGCTGCTGTCCCTAGCACTCGTTGAACTGAACATTGAACAGAACCAAATGGGTCCATGAAGGGACTCTATGATTTTCTGTCAACAAGTGTTTGGAGTAGCAGAGTCTGATGGACCTACAGTGTGTGCCCCCATGTCTCATTCTGAACTAACAGCCAGCTTGAAGAAAAGTAAAAAAGCAATATGAAATTAATTTTCAGCAGTATATTTTCTCTAACCTGATACAGCTACAATGTTATCATTTCAACGTACAATTAGTAAGCTATTCCATGTTCTCTTGGTTCTCCTCCTCCCCTGCTTCTTTCCTCCTCCCTCCCCCCAGCCATTGCAGTCCTGCGGGCCTTTTACCTTTATGGTACATAGTTTACGGGAATATTTAATCCATTGTCAGATGTCATTAAAAACTAGAAACTGTCTAATAAAGTCACATACTCGAGTGGTCCCAAATACACTTAAAACTCTGTCGTAACTGAATCCAATATCTCTTTTTTAAATCATAGTGAATTTAAATATTGAGAATTCCATTCTCGGCTCAGAGAGCAGCTGTCATGCTGCAAGAGCTAAGGAGCCACCGGTGGCTGCTGTCGGAGAGCCAGACCTTGACGTGTTTCTGAGTGTCTCTGTGAGAGGACCTCTGGGCCTTGGATTTGCAAGTGCACGGATTGGTCTCCTGTGAAGTGGAGGGAACACTCACTGTTTTCTTGTGGTAGGCCTGGTGTTCTGGACCTGTTGTGGGAATAGCAGTGAAACGTAGAGAATGTCCAGCCAAAGGCCCCTTCTAGATTAGCTCTGAATTGACCCTTAAGGCGACAGAAGCACACAAATCTGCCTGCCTATGGGATTGGCAGCCTGGATGTGAAAATTGAGAGCAGGTACGAGGATACCCTTTTGCAAGTAGCTCAGATTTGAATGCGTGGCTATAAATGGCACGCTAAGTCATAGCTTTGTGTAGGCTGATCTCTTGGTATTTTCACATAAAGTTGAACAGTCTGTGCGATTTTTGCCCTTTCTGTGGCTTAGTGGGGGGTGGGGGGACATTTTAAAGGAGAAGAGAGGGGAGACTGGCCATCATAGCTCATCTGTAGTCTCAGTGCTTCTAAACCAGACAGATCTCTGAGTTCCAGGCTATCTGTGTCTATATAGTGAGTTTCAAGCCAGCCAGGGCTGCATAGTGAGACTCTGCCTCAAAAATAAATAATCAAACAAACATGTGAAATTTTAGAAGGCGAAATGAGGGCTGGAGAGACGACTCAGCAGGTAAAGTGCTTGCCACAAGCTTGGTGACCTGAGTTTTGCCCTCTGACCCCACACAAACCTTATGCCATACATGTGCCCACACATAATGAGAGAGAGGAAGGGAGTGGAGCCAGGCCTGGTAGTGCAGAGTCTGTGGCAGAAGGATCAAAAGTTCAAGGCCTGCCTGGGCTCCAGAGTGAACAGCTTAGGAGGATTGACTCTAAAGAGGGTTAGGGGTGGAGCTCATAAGTGCTTGCCCGACACGCACGAGGGTTCCGTCACCAGTCTGGCAAAAAAGAAAGGGAAGAGATGGAGGAGAAAGAGGATGACAGCACCCCCATGTTACTCAATCTGTCCCCTTTGAACTGCCTGAGAATTCACATAGCAGTCCATCAGTCATTCACGAGCAGCTCTCTGAGCCCTGTCCTGTAGTTTACCTGCCTCCGAGGGAGTCGGAAGCTGCGGAGAGCCTGGTTAGGGTCCATGTAGTTCACAGTGACAGAGGGAGGTGGCAAGATGACTCAGTTCCCAGGTAAAAGTGAACCGGGAATACGTCAATAGTCCCAATACTCAGGGTGTTGAGATATAAAGATGACTTAAGCCTGAGCAAGACCTCACTCATCTCAAGAGAGAAGGAGGGAACTATAATTGTTTTGTCTTTTAATTCACAGTGAACATTTCATTCTTTGAGTCTTCACTCAGTCAGGGGCCAGGTCCTGGCAGAGTTACTGTCAGCCAGGCTGACTTTCCCAGCTGCTGCCCCTCCCTACCACAACTGGCCCTGGCAAGTGGATAGAAAATGGGAGTCCACTGATATTGGCTGATGTAGGCCAGAGGCAAGGAAGAGGTGGGAAGAGGTTTTCCTTCCCTGGATAGCACATCGCCTTCTCCTTGGGCCTTATCAACCTGCATGTGTGTGTTGAATGCTAAATATGCTCCACTATTAAAAATGCAGGAGATGAGCCTGCTGTTCCAGAAGGAAAATGAGCCTAAGCAGAAGAAAAATCAGCAGGCTCCTGGCCTCCCTCTGCACACCCTTACAGCATGGTGTCGGAGGGGCTCCCACTTTTCAGATGGCCCCTCCCACGATGCTTGGAAATGGGAGGTGAGTCTTCTTGGAGAGAGTGGGCATGTGGGAGTTCATGTGTCCTGGAAGTCTTCTCTGTGATCTATGGAGAGGGCCCAGTCAGATGCTTGCAGGAGACACTTGGGGCTTAGCTCTTCTTGCCCGGTGCTGGCGTGAATTGGGGACAGGACCATAGCTCAGGATGGATAATTCCCAGAAGCCACCAGGGAGTCATATCGCGGCTTCCATACAGGCTGTGACGTATTTCTGTTTGTAACACACACACAGACACACACACACACACTCACAGTCACACACACACACACACACACACTCACAGTCACACACACTCACTCACACACTCTGCCAGGGGCGGGGGGTATTCCCGCTTTGCTCAGAACTCATCAGTGGCCTTTGGTTGTTTGCCTACAGAGTGAGAATCAAGGCCACTTGTGCTAAACTGCAGAAGGAGGTGGGAAAAAAAAAAAAAAAAAAGGCAGGCAGATGAGAGGAGGTAGGAGGAAGACAGGCAAGAATGTCCAAATACCGGGCGGGAAAATGAGATCCCTTCCTGGACTCAGAGGCACCACGAATTTAAACATGATGTCCCCTACCATTCTTGTTTCCAGATAAGTGAAGGCAAGGACAGTAGACAACTCTTTGGGAGCAAACTCCAGTGTCTAGGAGGGAAAGACAAGATTAGAACAGGTGGGAAAGGGGACAAAGGTTGTGGTGGAAAGAAGTATGAGCCAAGGGGATTGGTGACCATGCCCTTCATGGTTGTACAGTATGTTACGATTTTATTGTGCTCTCATAGCCCCAGTCACATTTGAGCCTCAACTACCACTTTGTTGTGAGAAGACAGACACAGAAATACAGAGCGATTGGCCCAAGATGCCATGCACAGCTGCACAGTGGCAGAACTGGTCTCTAGCTTCCAGTGGAGGACCATGCTTAGGGTGATCTGAAGTGAGCTGCGCTCGCTTTGCTGAATGAGCTGGGGCTGTGCTTTGGCTTCCTCATGCTCAATGTGTGCCACTGTTGAGTTCCCTTGGGATAAGGATAGGGGTTAGTGTTGTGTGGGGGTGGGGGTGGGGCGCGTCACAAGAGAAGAGGCAGTAGCCAAGGACGTAGACCAGTGGGAGAGCACTTGCCTAGCCAGTGTAAAATCTTGTGCTTGGTCCCTGGTACCGGAGTGAGAGTCTGAGAAGTACAGGGAGAGTGTGCCAGCAGGACAGCCCAGCCCACAGAAAGGCCTTGAGTATCTGATGGTATAAGTGAAGCCCAGCAAGGCTACAGATGGAAGCGCTTGGTACCAGAGAGTACTTCGTTAGGCTGTGAAGTTGAACTTGATCAGCAGAGAACTTCCCCAAACCTTAATGGCTGGATTAGTGATGGGAAAGTTCCTTCTGCCTTTTTTTTTTTTTTTTTTATTTTTGTTGTTGTCTTTTTCTTCTCTTTCCTTTTTCTCTCTTTCCCTCTTCTCTCTCTCTCTCTCTCTCCCTCTCTCCCTCTGTGTGTACGCGCGCGTGTGATGCATGCACTAGCTATGGGGGGCACTCTAGCACCCATGGGAATTTTCATTCGGGTTCAGCGTGTGACGCCCAAGGCCTGCACTAACGGTGCACAAGGAGCCTCTTCTCTAAGCTACACAGTGTACTCAGGATGACTTGTAAATGCTGGGTCTTCAGGGAAGAACCGAGGTCTCTCTAATTGGCTAGTGATGTGGTGAGCACAGAGGGCTTTTTTGTTTGTTTTTGTTTTTGTTTGATAGTCAAATGTGTTCAGTTTGTGACACAGAGTTTTCTGTATGTGAACTCTTGAAGCTTTTTACTATGGGTTCTATGTTCTGGATAGAGTACAGATCCGGATAGAGATGGTTTGGTACGAAATCTGCCCATGATTGGGTCGCAATACAGAAAGTGGAGAGTAAGAATAAGTAAGAACTAACCATGGTGGTACACACTTGTAATCCAAGCACTTGGGAGGCTGGATGAAGGAGGATCACTGTGAGTCTTGGATCTAGCCTGGACTACACAGCAAGACCCTGACTAAAATGAAATAAAATAAAATACTCCTCCCCACCCCCCAAAAAAACAGAAGATGGCTCGGTGAATAAAGTGCTTGCCACGCAAACCTGAGGATGGAAGCGCGAATCCCTGGAACTCATGTAAAGCTGAATGACATAGTGTATACCTATAATCTCTCCCCGTGCAACTACAGCAACGTCGGAAGCTTGTGAGCCGGCTAGCCTGAAGTGTTCATCAGGGAACGAGAGGCCCCGCTTCTGACCTCCACATGCAGAGGTGGCGCCCAGCCATCCCCACACCCTCACACGAAATACACGCATTTGCATGCATACACTATACACATACACATGAAAAAGGAAACAAAGCCAGCTGTGATGCCTGAAATACCGGCACTTTGTCGGCAGACATAGGTATTGATCACTGCAGGTTCAAAGCCAGTCTGGTCTATACAGCGAGTTCCTCACAAGCTAGAAATAGTAGAGACTACCAGAGAGAGGAGGGGAGAATATGGAAAATAAATGAATGAGAATGTTCCCTATGGCTGTTCTTCTCTGGGGCGCAGCTGGTCTCAGCATCCCTGGACACTTCCCTGTTGTGTTCAGAGTGACTCCTTAAAGGGAGAGGCTGGGGATGGGAGCCCGGGGTCTGCTCAGGTGTCTGCTTCCATCCCTCCACTGGGTCAGCACTGGCACCAGAGCTTGAGGAGACTTTAATGCTCTTGCCCTGGTATACTCTGAAAGGATGGCTCGTAGCTCCAATAGTGGGAGCCAGTGACCTCTGGTGGCCACAGGTGGAAGCACTTCCACTTGTTGCTTCAGAGTCTAGCCCAGCTCTAGGCTGCCAGGGACTCTTCTAGAATCCACCTGACCCCAAGTCCCTCCCTTCGCTAGCCCTGCCCTCGGCAGCGGCGGCCTCATGCTATTTCTGCAATGATGTGAATTGATGACCAGTCATCTGAGTTGTACGTCTGTGGTTCTCAGTTATGAAGCAACACACTGAGCACTGGGTAGAATCTGGAGCTGTCCTTGAAACTTTCCAGAGTTCATGACCCAAAGCCCATTGCACACACAGCTGGTCCCAAAGGCAGCCTGTGCAGCATCAGATGCCCTGTGACATTCAGACTTCTTGACTTCTTTTCATTTGTCTCTCCAGTTTGCTGATTCTTCCACAGCCCTAGAGTAATAACGGCTCTCCAGGAACACTTAGCACTCCTTGGTCTCCTGGTAGGACTGGATGGGAGCCCTCTTTCTGAGCTCCACACCTGGAAAGCCCAAAATAACAGAAGACTGTGGAGAATTAATAGGCCATCAAGGAGGCTGGTCCTGGGGTTTCCATCATCCTTAGGAACAGCCTAGAGCCTTTCCAGAAAACAGAAGGTGCCCTAGAATGACAGAGACCCCATGCTGCTGGACTGCTGGAAGTGTCGTGTAGAGGCTGGGCTTCCTGTGTAGAGGCTAGGCTTCCTGCTCACTCTGCTTCCAGAAAGCTGTGCAGATGCATGCTAGTGACTCACTCATGCTTGGGAGCAGAAAGAAGAGTCCTGGACAGGGGCTTCCTGAGTATGGAGTGACTTGTTCCCTCTTTCTGTTTTTTTGTCTCCACTGTACCCCCAGAATTGGTCCTCTATGGGTGAGTTTGGAAGCTACCTGCTCCCACCTATCTGCTGCCTCCTTGACCATGACTTACACCACAGACTGACACCCCAGAGAGGCCCAAATAGCCCTTCCTGTCTACTATCTCATTTAATTTTTTCAAATGCCATTGTCTTCCTTTTAGTGATAAGGAAATTAAGGCAGAGCCACAGGGCTGCCCCAAGGAAGGTGGGAAGAACTGAACCCTGTTCTTGCTCACTGGACAGGCCATCATCTTGTTGCCGATTCATAAGGACTGTAGGAGCTTGCTGAGACCCAAAGCCAGGAAGCAACATGCGTTATGCCCTCACTAGAAAGCACATAGCCATAGGCAAAGCAGGGTGTGAGGGCAGGCTATCTCCACAGTCGGTGACTTTGCCAGAGCACTGACAAGGCACAGACCTTCCATTCAGCCCCGCTCTTCCTCCCTTGTTTCTGTGTTGTTTGCTTCTGATCATTTTGTGTGTCTGAGTGTTTGTGTGTGTATGTGTGTGTGTGCACATGTGTGTGCATGTACAGGTGTTATCAGGTGACATCCACTTTTTTTTTTTTTTTAAATTTGAGGCAAGGTCTTTCAGTGGCCGGAGACTTACCAAGTAGGGTGGGCTGGCTGGCCAGTGAACCTCACAGAACCTCCTGTTCCCAATTCCCAGCACTAGGGTTACAGACGTGTTCCACCATACCCAGCCTTTTCTATGCATGCTGGATATCAAACTAGGCTCCTCATGCTTTACAGCAAGCACATTGCCAACTGAGCTGTCTCCCCAGCCCCAGCTTCTGACCATTTTCTACAGTTCATCAGAGTCAGCTTATTCAAACTCCCATGCCCACCCACCCACTCCTAACTTGTTTCAGGGTGAAATCCCATATCATTCTTTGCAGCTAACCACCTTTGCAATAGAATTAAGAAGGTAAACCTTGTAGCCCATGGTCCGTTACTGGTGAAGATGTTGTACCCTCGTTGGCCAGCAGTGGGCACTTGTTGAGTTCTCCATATAATCTGGGTTCTGCCAACCAGTCTTTAACAAAATAAAAATAAAAATAAATAAGCCTGCTGCTAGCATCGCTCACTCCCAACAGCTGTGTGGTCTGACCACATTATCCAGTTTACCGAGGGTGTGGTGCATGGGAGAGAGTCCAAACCATGCAGAGGCTGGGAGTGATTGTACACGCTCTGCCTCTTTCCCCACTCAGCCGTGAGATAACGTTAGATTAGCCTGGTAGGTTTTCTAGTTTACAGGCCCTGTGGTTGAATATTTTCTCTTTTCCTTCTAAAGGTATTTACAGGTTGACTTCTTGAAACTTTTCTGAGATACCTCAAATGCAGGGTGACGGGGGTGGGGGTTACTCAGTCATCAGGATGTATGTGGTACCTACTATATTTGTGCTAGCAGGGTAAGATGCTATGGCTGTTCTTTGCCCTGGTTCTTAGTGACCACTTGATTCTAAAACCTTCCAGACTTTCCCTAGTATTAAAAAATTCCCTCACTTAAAAAATTCCAATTAGAAGTAATTCCCTAGTGGCAGCCTCCCCCTCAACCCTCAGTGTGTCCACAAGAGCCAAGTGTATTTCCTACTCTGGGAGTATGTGGAAAGAAGCTAGATTTCTTTTTATTGGGATGATCGAATGCTACCACCACTTGGAAGAAAGGAGGCTGGGTAGGGTGGCCTATCAAGGGCCTGCCAATAAATCAGAAACTCTGGAAATTCTGCCAGGCCGCTCACACAGACATGCGAGTCTTTGTCAAATGAAGTGGTGGAAGAATTCAGGCAGCCGCGAATCCATATCAGACACATAACCCACAGCACAGACACCATATGTCCTCACACTCCTGCCTGTCAAACCCATCTTTACCCCACTCTGTCAAGAGGAGAAAGACTGGCAATAATTTGTGCAAACGTAAAGACTTTCTGAACCATTCTCTTAAGGCGTGTCTGTTGATGATAAAGGATAAATCATGATCACCAGGAAAGTGCGGCTGGCGGGGGCAGCTGGCCCTGCAGCCCGGTAGTGACTCTCACAGTGACACCGCCGTGACTCTCCGCCTCTGCTCTTTTGCAGACATCACTGGGCAGGGAGGGGAATCTGCTTCATGCCAAGAGATCCATTTTTCTTAAAGCCAGAAGACTTGCCTTGGTCTAGAAAGATCAATTCAGACAGGCCAAGCACACAGGAAGAAGACATGGGGAGCCAAAGCAGCACAAGAGAAACAGAAGGTAGACACCTCCCTGTGGTGCCAGGGGTTGAGGGAGGGCCCATTTCCACACTGCGATGCCTTCCGAGGACTGAAGGAGGCACACAGAGGATAAGTGCTCCCAGCATACTAGACACAGCCACAAGGAACGGCAGCCCTGGGCTCCCTGAAAGAGTTTGAGCCAAGCGCATCAAGCAGGCAGTATGAGAGCAGCAGGGGCTTCGTAGGGGGTCCTCTCTTTTCAAACACAGCACCTCAGAAGGACAGTAGTGAGCTGACAAAGGGACAAAGGATGAGACGATGGGAATGGAGGAAGTGTGTAAAGGCATCCCTAGATGGAAGGGAAAGGACTTGGGGGGCTTTTGGCTACCTTCCCGGGCTTGTTTGTAACCTTCACACACGCAGAAATTCCTTGCTTAGTGTTCTAGGCGCTACCACCTAACCAGCTCCTCCCGGCTCCTCCCAGCTCCCCCCAGCTCCTCCCCACACATGGATGGCTCGCAGAGACGATGGGAGGTGGCCGCTCTCTGAAAGCAGGGTCAGAATACTTGGCTTCTTTCCAAGTGGAGAAAACAAATTCAACCTGTACTTGAGGGTTTGCTGCCATTTGGGAAGAGCCCTCCCTCCCTCCCCTGCCAGGGGCTGACACATCACTAGCTGGGGAGTGATGGCAGAGGAAGTACCTGGCAAGGGGAGGGATGGGGGCACTCAGAGGCAATTCTGAGCTGGGGGCTTGCTTTGGCTGCACTAACCCTGGGATACAGACAGGCGCGGTTGGCTGCATGTGAGGGTGGGAGGGAGAAGCGCTCTCAACATCAACCAGGTCTGTCCTCTAAAGAAAGCGGAGCGCTTGGGGTCAGGTGTCCATCATTGTGTGGCGCCATCTTGTGCTCATTCCGATCCTCGGTTCATCACTTTCTCTGGCCAGTCATGATGAAGAAAGGAGTCTGGCTCCAGTTTGTACTTGGGTGGGGGTGGTGATGTCAAGATTCTCTCTCTCTCTCTCTCCCTCCCGCCCTCTCCTTCTGGGATATTTCTGATCCTTCTTACTGCCCCACTGCTGTAGAACTGCCTCCTTCTCGGCCTTCTCTTACTCCTCTTCTAGTTCTAGCTATCTGAGAGAAGCCCGCAGCTTTTGCCTGAGAGAATTGCAACACAGGAAAAAGTACCAGGGACAGCTCCCATATGCAAGGCCCTCCTGTCATTTAGCTGAGGAATCCCCTTTGAATTCCTGGCCAAAGGATTTTATCCCCTTTCTCTTACTTCTGCTCACATGAGTCCTACTGATCTAACATCCAGGATATTTATTTGGTGACTAGCTCCTCTCTGACTCACAAGGCCTTAGTTTCTCTTGCCCAACTTTGCCATTCATTCTTCAGTCCAGAGAACTGCCCATCACTTTCCTTCCTGTTTCTGGTGGATTCCATCTCTACCTCCTGCCTGTGAGTCCAGCTTAGGTTCTAGAAGCATTAATGATGCACAAAATAATGGCTAGTGGAGGAAATTCCACATTAGGAGATCAAATAAGAGACCAGTAGGTAACCTGGCTCAACTGCAGTTACATAGGAAGCATCAGCCATCAGTTAGCCCCAGTACACCTGTGTGTGTGTGTAGCTGCCTTGCAGAACACTTTTGACAAAAATCTAGAGGAGAAACACAGACTGCACTGTGAGCACAGGGGACTAGCAATTGCTCTGGATCATTCCATCCAAAGCATCATACTGCTGAAGTCAGGGACACTTTTCACAGAAGCTGGAGGCCTTCTGTGTTCCCAACCCTGCTCTTGCAACATGAATCAGATCTGCAACTTGAAAGTCTTCATTTCCTTTTGTGAAGCAACATGACATGTATATGTGTATGTGTACGTATACATATATACATGAGTGTGTATATACACACAGATTTGCTAAGGTATAATTTAGGTTGCATGAGCTTTGGGATTTGTGGAGTTATTACTCGGTACTTTTAAAAACGATGGTAAAATGTAGAACCTAAAGGTTACCATCCTAACCATATTTGATGTACGATAGCGTTGAGTGTAATCACACTGTTACACATTCAGTTCTAGAATTCTTTTCATCTTGCAAAAAATGAAATTCTAGACCTCCTCTCCCACTGCCCCAGGCCCCACCCCCAGCAGCCACTGTTCTGCTTTCTGTCTACATGACGGTACCTACTGTGGGTGCCTCCCGGAAGCGGGATTATTTGCTGGTTATTTTGCCACCGGCTTGTTTTGCTCAGCATACTGTCTTCAAGGTTCATCCATGTGTCAGAACTTCCTTCTCTTGTAAAACTAAATATCAGACACCCGTGTGTTGTGTTAACAGCCATTTGGTTGGCTTCCACTTTTTGCCTCTCACAAATAAGTACTGCCGTGAACACAAGTGTAAGGAGACCCCGCCAAGACCCTCATTTCTAAATCAGAAGGGTTTAAAGCACCTGCAACCCCAGCACATGGGAAGCGGAGGCAGGGCCATCAAGGAGTTCGTGGCCAGCTTTGGCAGCATAGGAAGCTCTAAGGCTATCCTGGGCTACTTGGAAACCGTGTTTTAAAGGGAAGCAAAGGGCCCTGATTCCTGTAGCCTGTGCTTTTGTGAACCGAGTGAAGAAATGAGTCAAGAAGAACTGTATTTCATACTATCGCGTAGCTTTGCATTTTTGTCATCGTAGTATCTTTTTATATTCTTAGCCTGATTTCTGCTTCTGAGTGATTTGTAATGAAAAGAAATTTACACCACACAGTGAGAAGGCTAAGAGCTGCGAGATCAAGAAGCTGTCATATGGTGAGGACCTTCTTCCTAGGCACAGCATGGCAGAGGGCATCACCTGAGGAGGACCAAGAAGACTCAGCTCAGCGCTTCCTCTTCCTTGGACTCTAAAGCCACTAGCCCCATTGTAGAGCCCCACCCACATGGTTTCATCTAATTCTAATTACTTCTCAAAGACCCTCCCATTTCCAAACTCTATCAGCATCTGCCCCTGGAGATTTAAGTTTCTGACACAGGACTGTTGAGGTATTCCATTGCAGATCTGAATGCTAATTTCACCAGGGTGTCTGTATGACTTCTTAGCATGCTCCCACCTCAGAGTTTCTGGGGCTGCTCTGCAGCAAGTGACATGCGCATACTTAGTGAGTCACTGAGGTCAGCCCCGTCTCCATGACTGTAACACTGATCAAGGGCAGAACTGGCAAGGGCAGCATGCATTACTAAAAACTACTATTCCCATTTCCCTTCTCAGACCACTTTTCTGGGAGCCAAGAGGACACATAGCCCAAGGGGAAAGTCTAAAATGTTCAGACCCAATCTGTTCTACCACTGTGTGTCCACGGGCAAAAACCTATAACTAACATCTGTGATCCTGTTTCAAAATCAGAACGGGGGGGTAGAGAGAATGATGAGTTGCTAAAATAATTTCATGAACAACTTGATCAAAGAAATGATCTGTGAACATGCCTTAGAGAAGCGAGAGCCAGCCAGCCAGCCATGTGGACAGATAGGATTCCTCCCTGCCAAAAACAGCCTCTCTATCATGCCCTACATTGTCTGCAGGCATGTGAGAGCCATATTTTCTATCATTTGGCATTCAAACAGCTAAGCCAGCTCCACTCTCAGCTCAAAGATGATGGGGAAACTGAAGTGTTAGCAGTCTACCCTCCTGCCAGGAGAAAAGTGAATCTGGTTCAGAGACCAAAGCAAAACTTATTCATCTCATCTTTCAAGACCCCCGAGACACATTCCCCCACAGTCCCCCAGAAACGGGGTCTTCCCGCATTAAAGAGCAGCAGAAATCAAATGCACATCCTTTACTGGAGAACTAGCAGGGGAGTGGGGCGAAGGTGATGGATTCTGAGAGTGAATGCACACCTTTGTGCTCTTGCCTTCTTAAAATTCATCCTCTCACCTGCCAGCCTGGAGAATTGCCTATTTACATAACTAGCTGCCTAAAATGGAATATTGTATAATGGTACATGGCGGCTCACTCAATTTGAGCCCATCCTTGGGATGTGAGCATGATCCAGAAGCTCTCCGACAGCGTGGTATGCTCCGTGCTGGCCTGCAGCCATGCTCTGCGTGGTGTGAGCCTGTCAGCACTCAGGAGCTAAGCAGATGTCAGGCCTGGATGGGGCCAGAGTGGAAGACTCTCAGGAACAGGAGAGTGGGGAGGGGACCTGATTCCGCGGTGGCAGGCTGTCTGCAGGGCACAGACAGCCTGCTTTCCTGAGCTTCACAGTGGTGGCCTTGTTCTGCCCAAGGTGCTGTGTCAGAGAGGACCACATGTAGGGCCTGAGAAGAGGGGAATCAAAGGACCCACAAGGACAGTAGGCCTGGGAGGTAATCAGATGCTCTTATCCATCCTGGGCGCTGTGCCAGCCTCACACCCCCTGGTGGTCCTCTCCACAACACAGGTCTCCCTCCCATCCAAACAGGAACCACGCTGCTCACTTAGAGGAGGAGTATAAATAAGTGATAAGGAAGTGTTCTGATATTGGTAATCGGGTGTAGCTCCTCAGTGGACCGGATGTATCAAAGAAGGCAGTTGTGCATGCGTGTCCCTTTGTTTTTCAGCGTTCCGGTTCCCGTAGTCAGTTTAGAGAAAATTCCTAACCTAGTGAAGGCAGATGGTGCCAATGTCAAAATGAACTCTACAACCACCACTGCAGCCACTCCCTCCTCCTCCTCCTCCTCCTCCTCCTCCTCTGCTGTCTCCACTCCACCTTTAATTAAGCCCGCCTTGACGTCCAAGTCAGTGCCACCTTCACCAGAGAAGATCTTAAATGGCAAAGGGATTCTGTCAGCCACCATAGACAAGAAGCACCAGAATGGCACCAAAAACAGCAACAAGCCTTACCGGAGACTTTCAGGTACGTGTCGCTGTAGAGTCTGGCTCTCGATAAGACTGAAGCCGAGTCCCATCTGTAAGCGGTGATGTGTTCATGTAGCTAAGCAGCTGTTTCATTACAAGGGCGACATGGAGTGTATCTGCAAACAGGACTGGCACCCGAAAGTATTAGGGTGCTCTCACTCCCTAATACAGATAAGGTCCCTAGCCAAGTTTCACTTTTGGCTGAGGTTATCTTAGGAATCCAGGAATCAGGAGGCTCTGCACCAACCAATAATCACTGATTCTGAGGATCTTATTAGCCTGGTAGCCCCATACAGACACACTATACTGACACAGCTATCACTCAGGCTTCACTACTGTGAAGCTGTACTGTCCATGGACTATTTCATAGCCCACAGCATGCTAGGTAGGACAGCCAATCAGCAATGTGCTGCACGGGGAAATTGTACCTTCTGCCCTTTGGCCTCCTGGTTTTCTGGGTAGCTTTGCAGTTGGGGCTGAAGCTACCTTCTCCCCCATAGTCAGGTTGGAATTCCCACTGGGAATTCACAGATCAGCATAGCAGATGTGGGTGCTGGGAGGTCTCTTAGGTCACTGCTCAGCCCCCTGAACAGATACATGGCCACTCAGAAGCGACAGCTGCTGCTTTAAAGGATGCTGTTTGTGTTAAATCTGTCATAGAACTAAATCTGGCTTGTTCTACTGTCTCCAATTGACCAGAAGAAGCTGCGTACTTCATAGCTTCTGCATACACCATGGGCTGTCTCTAATGGTAGCCAGGAAAACCAAAATACAGAGAAAGCCACCCTTGAGAGAGAATCTGTCTTCTGGTGTGGGCATGTTTTTTGAGCACCCAAGGAGGTGTGAGTAATTTTTATACCCTACTTTATATTTAATTGGATTTTTAATCTTAATATCTGCATTTTAAAAGTATGTTTTAAAAGTCCTTGGGCCTACCCAGAAACAGTCATATGAAACAGCCTGCACCTCACTCTATGCCCTGTTTATCCACAATCAAGATTAAAGGGCAGGGCTTCGCTTTATGAACTGAGTCCCTCATTGCTAGCTAGCTCTCTTCCCAAATGGGATACGCCAGTTCACTGGGTAGAGGTGGGGGCTGGGGAGTGGCCTGTGCAGCGTCCAGAGGCTGTGGGTCCCTTATTGCTGCAATAACACTACCTTGGCTTCTTCCAGCCTGTGCTTCTATCTGAAGTTGGGGGAATACTGTGTTTTGTGGGTTGTCTTGTTTCAATGGGTCTTTTGTTTCTTTCTACCTCTCTCACACATTCAACAGCCAACTCCTATCCCTAGCCAAGACCCTACTCGGTTCCAACATGAGGTGCTGGTGTGAGTCTGGGCACAGGCCTGACTCTGGCAGGCCAAAGTGAAAGACCTCCACAGCAGGCAGTCTGGCACCTGGCACCCTTCATTCACTGCCTGCAAGACAACACTCTCTGCGTAAAAATTGAGGGAGACATTTTGATGACCCTGGGGGGGAGAATGGTTTGTACACAACTTCACAGCCCCTGTTGTAGCCTCCTCCTGACCCCTAGACTTTTGAAAGTAGAACATTCATTTATTATGTTCCAAGTTTTAAGCAGCAAATGTGGACAGTTTCTGGCTAAGGGACTCTCTTCAGTCTGCAGCCATCGAGGCCCTCACAGGTGCCCTCCTTAATCATCCTCTCTCCACCAGTGAGCAGCACTTCTACTCACCACCCTTCATACCCAGGGAGCTGTGGCATTCCCCGGTCTCCAGGACTCAGGCGTTTGCTAGTGCCTTCCAGAAACAGCACAGGTTTTCCTAAAGCCTGGGGGTCTTTGAAAGATTGCCACACATCCCCACAGAGATGAAGGATCACTGGAGGCATCACAAAAACAGTTAGCTTTTGCTGCTATCAACAGTCAACAGTCCAGACAGAAGGGAGGACGCTCCCCTCCTCAGTCATCTTTCACCCCTCAGGCCAGTGTGTCCTGCCTGTCCTGTGCAGCATCTGAGCCACTGGCAGATTAGCAGACCTGCGTTCCAGGTGCCTTCAGGTTCAGCCCCACAGAGGCATAAGCCACACTTTCCCTTGTCCCTGCCTGTGGCACTGCCAGAATGTTCCTGGATCTATGAGGCTGTGTGGAAAGCCCTCATCAAGGGCTGGTCAAGCATGTGAGAGGACACACAGACATGTCAGCAAACAAGCTCCCACTTACATTCACAGATTCTCCAGGCAGCCTGACGTGAGGGTAGGGGTGGGGGGTGTCTTTAGGTCTTAGGTGGCTCTCCTTGCTCTGCAGCCACTGTGCCCAAAGTGCCAAGGACCTGTGGGTTTAAGTAAGTTTTAAGCAAAATAAAGTATTGCAAACAGCATAGTCTTTCTCTTCTGCCACCACCCTCTTCCCTCTGTTGCCCTGAAAAGTGTGGGTTCAGAGTGGAGCACCATTTCCCCCTGAGTGGTTCTTGAAGCATTTTAGCAGCTGGGTGGGGAGAAAAAAACCCAAAAAACAAAAAACAAAACATTGCCTGACAATGTCTCACTTGTTGGTGCAAATGTGCGTTTTTAAAAAAAAAAAACTGTAGTCTTAATACCAAATCCTATTTAGTCTCCCTTTTTCTTATATTTTTTGTTTGTTTCTTAAACCAGAGAGAGAATTTGACCCAAATAAACACTGTGGAGTATTGGATCCCGAGACAAAGAAACCTTGCACAAGATCCCTCACCTGCAAGGTATTTCACTTTCCGTAAAAAATACTTCCTGCTCTTGCTGGGGCCTTTGTCGAAATGTTTGCATGCCACTCTCTGCACGCCGCAGGGTGTGGAGCCTCGACATGACCTCCAGCTGTTCTTTGTAAGGGAAATGCTTTCTTCTCTGTCCACGGTAGCATAGTGCCTGCCTCAAGCTGGCTGGCTTTTTAAGGGGAAGAAGAAGAAAGAAAAAAAAAAAAAACCACCCTAGGCTTCCCATGTTACTTGGGAGGCCAGACAGTAAATTGTATTTATAGGCACTCTCAGGCGGTTCTAAAGCCTGCTACGTTTTAATGTATGCAGGAACGGCGGCGGCGGCAGCGCCCAGAAAGGCAGCCCCGGAGGGGAGGATGCGATGCTGCACCCTGATCTAGCCACACGGGGTGGCCAGGGGACAGGCGGACGCCGGGCGTCCGCCACTGGATAGCCTCAAGCCCCAGATTTCCTCCTGTCCTTCTAGTGCCTCTAGAGATCCAGGCTGTGGCCCTGTCTGCCTGGGCCGACTGAAGCCTCCTCCCCGCACCTGGACTGACTCTCTAGCTTTCCCTCGCGGGTGTCTTTCATCGGAGGTGGTCCTGGGTTCTGCGCCGAAGCTGTCGTTTGATGCATTTGCCTGGAGGAAGCCTTGGCTTCTTAACATCTGGAGTGTAGGGCATGGTTGCGTTCGAGCGGTCTCTGCCTCTTCCCAGCCACAGAAGAGGAGCTGTTGCCTTGAAGCTGACTTTTAGGAGCACCTTTAAATGCCTATGGCTGCAATTTCGGAAATGCAGGGCGTGGGGAAGCAGGTGTATGTGCTGATCAAAGAGGCTGTGCTTCTCATTTCTCTTCTTAGACACACTCGCTGAGCCATCGAAGAGCAGTCCCAGGCCGGAAAAAGCAATTTGACCTCCTCTTGGCGGAACACAAAGCCAAGTCTCGGGAGAAAGAAGTGAAAGAACACGTTCTGACTTCCGCTAGAGAAATACTTCCAACCCCGCCTGGACCTGCTCCTGATGCTCTGCAAGGATCTTCTGGGAGCACGGGGTCAGAGACGAAAGTAGCATCTCCACCAAAACCCAGGCCACTCAACTCTGTACTTCCCAGGTAAGTTGGCATGGGTGTCAGTCAGTCAGCCAAAGCCCACCGTCAAGGCTCTCTCCCTTGCTAGGTGTTTTGCGTGCGGCCTGACGATGCTTTGATGAGATCTTTTAGTCCAACCTCCTAGACTGTGAAGTTTAAGATCCTGCGCCTATGGGGCAGCTCGGTGCCTGCCAGGTAGCACTCAACAGATTTTACCGCAGTAGTCAGTGTCATCAGCCTTACCAGCAGACCTTTTATCAGACAGTGTGTGTTTTTACAGAGCAAGAGTGAGCTGGGAGATTGGCACTTCAAGCACCAGGCTGCTTCCTGACTGCCTGGGTTTTTATGTTATTTGAAGAGTCCTGCGGCAGAAGGGGGAAACCTGGGTAGATGAGCGTTAGAACAACTTATAAGCTCCCTGGACCCCTCGCGTGCGTTTGTCACGATTCCTTATGACTTATTTTCACAACTCCCCCCTGGTCAGAACGAAGGGGAGGTTGGCTGCGTTGAGTGTGCCACCTGTTTGGGGCTCTGTTTGGTTACACTGAATGGAAAGAGCAGGAAACAGAATTACAATCCGTTTGGATTAAAAGCAATTTAAAATCTGCGGATGTTAGTTTTGAAGGGCAGGAGACTAATTTCCAGGTTATCAGGACCAACTAACTACATGCATTCAAAAGTGTTTGTGGAGGACTTACTCCAAAAGCAAGGTGCTGTCAGGCAAGGGGAGAAGAAAAAAATGCAATTGCACCCTTTTTTCAAAAGTGTAGAGTTTAGAAAACAAGATTCAAATGTCCACACCTGGCATCAAAAGAAAATAATAATATTCAGCGAGAAGTACAGATAACGGTATTATCAGGTTTTGTTTCTGTTTTTGCATGAATGTGTCCCAAGGGGTCATTTTTCAACCAAGGTGTAAGCTCTGAGAGAACATCATAAGAAAAGATCAAGGAGTTGGCTTTTAAGGCAAACATTTATTTGTTATCCGTTGTTCATGATCTTCAACGTCCTGCAATTTGAGGTGAAGTGGACCCCAGCCTGGCCACAGAGTCCATCTGTAGTTACGGCCAAGATCAGCAGCAGGCATTCAGGAGCAGGCCTTACCTGTTAACTCAAGCTCCGAAATTAACTGCCACCATTGCACGTCTCCGTCACTGTGAACGTTTGTGCTGTTGTATGCAATGTTCTTTGCAAGGTCATTGTATAACTACTTATAAAGCCAGGCATTAGTCAAATGTGTTACCTTTGTTTTGAGAGTTGTGGAGACATTTCCATTCCAATCTTCCTGGCTTCTACTCTATAAGCAGTAGTTTCCCCGTTCTCCAAGACCCCTTGTAGATCCTTGAGACTGCAGATAAAACCAAACCTTGTGTATACTGTTTTCTTCTATACATGTAGTTCTGTGATAAAATTTAATTTATAAATTGGCCACAGAACTAATAAACTAGAACTATCATACCAACATTTTGTAATAAAATCATCAGCATTACTAATCTTGCGCTTTGGGACCAGGATTAAATAAAACAGGTTACTTGAATTCATAGACTCCCATGCTGTTGGAGTTGATCTGAGAATGACTGCTAGTGACTAATGGGAGTAGCATATAAAGGATGGATACATTGACTTCTGGAGGGGACAGCGAAGGACCTCCCAAGATTTCATCACACTAGTGGGAACTGCATGTGCTAGAAGCTTAAGAACTGCTTATGCATACAATTTTCTATTTAATTTTGTTGTGTTTTGTTTTGTTTTGAGGCAGAGTTTTTTTGTGTGGTCCAGGGCTGTCCTGGAACTCACTTTGCAAAACCAGGCTAGGCTTGAGCTCACAGAGATCCACCTGCCAAAGCCTCCTGGCAGAGAGCTGGAATTAAAGGCTAGTGCAACCATGCCTGATACATATCGCTCTTGCAGAGGACCTGGGTTCGGTTTTCAGCACCCACCTGGCAGTTACAATCACTGTAACTCCAATCCCAGGGGTCTGATGTCTTCTCCTGGCCCTAAGAACACGTGGTGTGCATACCCCAGCATTTGTCATTTTGTGTTGCTGTAAAAAATTACCTGGCACTGGGTGATGTTTAGAGAGTAGAGGTTTATCTAGCTGATGGCTCTGGTGACTGGAAAGTCTGAGCAGCATGGCGCCAGCCTCTCCTCCATACCTCTGGCTGCATTGCATGTGATAGAGCAGCAGGAAAGGAGGCTGCTCTCTGCAGAGGGAAGATGTATATGAGAAGAAAATGAGGCCAGAGAGAGGGCAGGCTCCCTTTTCTGTAGAACAACGTTGGTGCCTTCGTAACCTGGTTATGGCCCTTGTACTACAACTTGAAGCTTCCACCATTTCAACACCGCCACCCTGGGAGCCAAGCTTGCAGGGTATGAGCATTTGAGAAACAGTCTACATCTAAATTATAACACACAACCACTGACTCCATTTCTCTCTTCTTTACTATAAAGGAACACATCTCTTGCCCCCAAAAGCCTGAGGATCCTAACCTAGCCAAATGCATCCAAACTCAGAGAGTCCCAACCTAGGTTGTGACCAGCTACAGCTCCTCATGGGAGGAAAGGGAGATAGGGCTGGGAGACCAATATCAATAAAGTGTGGGTATTGCCCTGGATTATAACTGCACACATCCAGATTAAAGTATAAATTGGCCAATCCCAGTGAATCTTAACTGCCATGGGTGATGTGGAGAGAGGCAGAAGGTCTTAGGTTGCTGAATGAGGTCCGGGATACATCTGCAGTACACTGGGAGAATCTTTTGTTACATTGCACACCCTTGTTTGTCCCTGACTTCTTCATCTGTGCCTTCTCAGTCTGGGGACTTTGAAATCACGATCTCATTTCCTTCTTTTGTTTTTGTTTATTTGGTTTTCTTTTAAGATTTGTTTATATATCTTATTTTATGGTGTGTGTGTGTGTGTTGTGGTCTGTCTAGTGTGGGTCCTGGGAAATAAACTCAGGTCCTCTGGAAGAACAAATGCTATTGCTGAGCCATCTCCAGTTGTTCGTTTGTTTTAGTTTTGGAGGAATGAGACAGGATCTTGTTTGCCCGGGTTAGCTCAAATTCACTGTATATCCTAGGCCTCAAAGTTGTAACTCTTAGCTGGGCATGATGATGCTTGCCTTTCATCCCAGCACTCAGGAGGCAGAGGCAGGCAGTTTGAGGCCAGCCTGGTCTACAGAGTGAGTTGCAGGACGGGCCAGGAGTATGTAAAGAGACCCTACCTCAAGAAAAAAAAAAAAAAAAAAAGGCACGATCCATACCTGGTCTAGAGAGTCTCGTTATTACCATTGTCACTGGAGTCCTCCGGACCATGTTTTCCCTCCCCGACAGCAGTGTGCGGCCAAGATAAGAATGTATGTCAGATACCTCACACCTAGTAAGGACTCAGAGCACTTAAGATCACTCTCGCCCTGAGTACTCACACAGATGGATGCCATGTTTCTGCAGAGTGGAACAGTACAGTCCCTGAGTGGCACAGAACAGAAAGCTGTCGTCACATCCTGTCTCTCAGCCAGACTGGCAGGAGAGTGGACAGGCTAGATATGGTGTCGAGGGCAAAGAGCGAAAGGCAAGTAAACAATTTTGAATGATAGTGTCGGCACTCCCTGGTGACTAGTGGCTCCTCTTCCCACACTCCTTTCTTCCGAGATACAGCTGCTTTCAGCAAGCTCCCTCCAGGTTCCATTGGGATTCAGCCTTCAGAGCTAGAAGGCCCTGAAAACATCCTCCATCCCACCATCCCCAGGAGGTTACAGACACATCAAGGGAAGTCTGCCAGTGCGCCTGGTCCATGTGCATTTGTGCATGCCCACAGCACTGCGCTGAGGGCCAGTTCTGCCAACTCTGGGTCTCATTCAGCCTTCCTCCCCAGGAATTTCCTCTGCCCTCCTCCTCTCCTCTTTTATCTGGCTACTAGGACTTCCTGTTGAGTGTTTTAACCATCTTAATTAAATTTCTTTTATCAAAGTTATATGGGTTCATAGTTCGGAAATCAAATAGTGCCAGAAGGCCTAGAAGGAAAAGCAGCAGCTCCGGCCAGTGAGGCTCATTTCAGCTCCGCCTGTTTCCTGGCTCCCGCCACCTTCCAGTCTCTGCCTTCCTTCTTTCCTTCGATGGAGTCCTTCCTTGGGAGCTGCCTGTGAACAGGTTCATGGGAGATCAGTTTTAGAGTCCTCACCCAGCAAGTACGTGTTCATTCTACCTTAACATTGAATTGATCTCTGTGAGTAGACAACTAAATTGAAAATCATTTCCCTGCAGAATTTTCATACATTTTCCCATTGGCTGTTAGCACAGGAGTCTCAGTCACGAAGTCTAACATCCTGACTCCCTTTACTTTCTCCTGATAAGTTTTTATCGCCGAAGCCTGGGTACTGAAACTTTCTAGGGATGTCTCTAATGGTTTTCATTTCTCATTATTTATTTTCACTTTTTTGGAAACAGAATTTCACTGGATAACCCAGACCGCTTTAAACTTAAGATTCTCCTGCCTCTGTCTTTCAAGTGCACCATCATACCACAGGCAACAGACATCTCTCTTGCTGTGGCTCCTTTTCCATTCACTGAAGTGGGTACTCCATACAATATGGAGTTACCTGTCCGTCCAGAGGACAGTGTCCTGTTTCATCTCAGGTGCTTTTCGGCCCCACGATTGTCAGTATTTCCTCTTCTTGGCTTATTAGGTAACTGTTGGGCATTATTCTCTGATCTTTTCATTTACTTTCCTCTTTAAAAATCCCTTTTTTCCACTTTGTAAAAGTTTTTTTGTTGTTGTTGTTGTTTTGTTTGTTTGCTTGCTTGTTTTTTTTTTCTTTTTCCCAAAACAGGGTTTCCCTGTTGAAACTCTAGCTGGCCTTGAACTCACAGAGATCCGCCTGCCTCTGCCTCTGCCTCCAGAGTGCTAGGATTACAGGTGTGAGCTACCGCCCTCGGCTAGCTTACTTATTTTTAATTGATTGATTGATTGTGTGTGGTTCACATATGTATGGGTAGCCAGATGGGGGCTCCAGTGGCCTCCTCTATATTTCCACTTGCTTTCTTTGAAGGAGGGTCTCTCACTGAATCCAGAGCTAACATTCTCCAGCCAGACTGGCAGCCAGGAAGACCTAGCCATCATACCGTCTTCGCTCCTCCCAGCAGCAGTTACGCCGGGGACCACACCACACTAGCAAACTCTTGCACGAGCGCTGGGATCTGTGCTTGAGTCCTCACACTTACAGAGCATATATTCCTAACTGCTGGGCCATCCCCCCAGCCTTTTATTTATTTAAGATGGGCTATCAGCCAGATGTGGTAGCACACACCTTTAATCTCAGCACACAGGAGGCAGAGGTGTGAGGACCTCTGTTGAGTTTGAGGCCAGCCTGGTCTACACAGTGAGTTGCGGGACAGCCAGGGCTATGGGAAAAAAAAAAAAGCATGGTCTGTTCTGTTGTGTGAAGAAACACCGTGACCTCAGCAACTCCTATAAAATAAAGCCTTTAATTCGGGGCTTGCTTATATTTTCAGAGTTTTAATCCATCATGCCAGCAAGCATGGTAGCAGGCAAGTGTTTTGCTGCAAAAGTAACTAAATGCTACATCCTGATCTGTAGGCCAAGAGAGACACTGGGCTTGGCACGGGCTTTTGAAACCTCAATCGAAGCTCACACCCAGTGACACAGTCTTCCAACAAGGATTAAAGGCTCTAATCCTTTTAGTCCTTTTAATAGAGCCACTCCCTGGTGACAAACCATTTGAATATGTGAGCTACAGGGGGTCATTCTTATTCAACTACTGTGGGGTCTCACTACAGGCCTCAAACTCAAGATCCCCTTGCCTCAGCCTCCTGAGTAGCTGGGATTATGGCCCTGTGCAACCATGCCTGGTTTATCTCCTATTATAGGCCTGGTTTTATCAGACTGTTTCTCTTCCAAGACATCTCTAAAGTGATACCACTCTGTTTTGTTTCTCTGACTTTGGTTTTGGGAGTTGCTTGTGCTGGAGACCAAACCCAGGGCCTTTCACATGCCAAACAGTGCTTGCTATACCACCGAGCCTCACTCCAGGCAGGGTAATAGCATTCTAGTAGAATTGAAGATGGGTTTTTAGCTTTTCTTCTTTTCCTCGTGGTCCTTGCTTACTCTAGGTTTTCCCCGTTTATATGTCATTGTCTTTTGCACTTGGCTGGTCAGCTTCGTGTCAATGCTGCTCTAGAAATGCTAGGTGATTGTGACCACACATATCTGGAAAATAGGTCCTAGCAAGCTGGCTGGAAGTCTCCATGTGGAACTATGACCCAAAAGAGCATCTGGTTACCCGGTCCAAGGTCTGGAAGATTCCCTGCAGCTGGTCAGTTTCTCCAGAAAGGAATGCTGCTTGATCTCATGGCTGCCATAGGTACCTGAGAGTCCTCGTTAAGGACAACCATGGTTTCTGTTGGCAACCTGCGCCTCGCTTCTGCTCCCTGACATGCTTGGATGCCTGTGTCTGCAGCCTCTCCAGTTCAGCTTCTCTGACAAGAAAGCCTTTGCTTCTCCCTAGAAAGTTGACTGAGACGGGGAGAGTGTCCTGCCAGGCATGGTAATACTTGGTGGTGTGAGGTGGTAGAGACGTGGAGATGTCCCTTGTATGGAGGCCAACTGCTATCCTGCTATGCTTAGTCCTCATCTGTAACCTTATTTATTTATTTATCCACGCATCCATCCATGCATGTACGCATTCATGCATGCATGCATTCATTCATTCATTGAGGTAAGGTTGCACCCTATAGCCCAGGCTGGCCTTGAACTCTGATCCTCCTGCTGTAGACTCATCCATGGTTTTGCACCCTCAGTAGGTGCCAGGTACCCTGCTTCCTAGAAATTCCACAGTTAAGTTGGCTCATTTTCTACCGTTCAGTACTTCTCCAGCCACATTTTCTTCTAAAAACAGGAAAATCTATTCATACTGTGTCAGTTCTGGTGTAAGTAGCACTTCAGTCATTAGGATCCTTACCAAACGTGACAAGGAGTCCACGGGTGGGGTGCCAGACCCCCCCAGATAAGAGGCACTGGTCTCTGTGTGGGAGGGGCAGGGTATATGGGAGTCAGAGGACACCCTATGGAGTCTGCTCTTCACTTCCACTTTCATGTGACTTCGAGATATTGAACTCAGGTCGCCGCAGCAAGCACTTCTGACCACTGTGCGTCTCAATGGCCCATTTTCCCTTTTTATTTTACCCTCTCCACCCTTGGGCTTCATCCTCTGAGCCTCGTAGAAAGATGGCCACAGCCACCTCTGGTACATCCAGCTGCAAGGTCCAGGTGAAGCTGAGACCATTTCCATCTGTATTCTTCACTCATCCTTTTAAACATCTTTTATATTGTAAAGCAATTTTAAGTTGATAGGAAAATTCAGTTGAAGTGACAGACATTTCCTATGTTCCTCTGCCCCATCACACACACGTGACAGAGATTTACTGTGTTCCTCCTTCCCCAACACACATACACACACACACACACACACACACACACGAGATAAATGTTCTTTGATTTCCTGTGGCCCTTTCTAAGCCAATCATTAGCAAACACAAAAAGAGCACACATAGATGCAGGGTAGTTATCACCATCTTTATGCTGCTGTGAGTTTTGGGCTCTCTCGCCTTTTAAAATATCCCTGAAGTATCATTCTTGTGGAATTTGGGGAAGGATACCTTATTTAACAGAAGTTCTTTACACTCTGGTCTTTATTTCAGAATCATTCACTACAGCCAAGATATGAAAGCAAGCTAAGTGTCTGCTTATGGGTGAATATATAAAGAAATTTGGGACTAGGTGTGACTGTGCTTGCTACACTTGAGAGGTCGAGGCAGGCAGCTTGTGACTTCAAGGGCAGCTTGGGCTACACAGCAAAGAGAATCTATCTTTAAAAAAAAATTAGTACAGTGCCAGAGTGGGTGGAGGGGTTGGGAGTACCTGCAGTGCCTGTAGTCCTAGTATTTTGAAGGTACTGAAAATAGAGGCAGGAGAATTAGGAGTTCAAGGTCAACCCCAGCTGAATAGTGAGTTTGAAGCCATCTTGGTCTACATGTGTCCCTGTCTCAAAAAAAAAAAAAAAAAAAAAAATCAAAACAAAAAGAAAAGAAAGTTTGATTTGTGTAACACAATAGAATATTATTCAGCCATAAAAAGAAGGCAGTCTAGTAATTTTTAACAACATGGATAAACTTTGAGAGGGTTCTGTTAGTTAAAATAAGTCAGAAAAATACTGTTTATTCCAGTTTTATGTTGACTCTTTAAAAAAGTTGAACTCGTAGGTTGGAGAGATGGCTCAGAGGTTAAGAGCACTGACTGCTCTTCCAGAGGTACTGAGTTCAATTCCCAGCAACCACATGGTAGCTCACAACCATCTATAACAGAATCTGATGCCCTCTTCTGGCATGCAGGTGTACATGCAGACAGAGCACTCAGACATAAATAAATCTGAAAAGAAGAAAAAGAAAAGTTGAACTCATAGAAGTTGGGCATAGAGTAACGTGGGCCTGTAATTCCAGTAGCAGGAGACTGTGGCAGGGGTATTGTGAACTTGAGACCAGCATGGGCTGTATAACAACGCCCTATCTTAAGCTCCCCAAATCCAATAAATAAATAGAATGGAAGGGAAGGAAAGCGAGAGAAGAAGCGAAGAAGTATTAGCGATGACCAGCTGAGAGGTGGAGGAATGAGAGGTCCAGGGTGAGTTCTAGGGGCATGGTGCACAGCATGGTTGCAGATCTAAGTGTTACTCTTAAAAAAAAAAAAAAAAAAAAAAAAAAAGTAACTGCGCTGGACCTCCCAGGGCAGGTGTATAGCCTCACTTACCGGAGGCTGAAGCAGGAAAAGCAAAAGAGAGTGCCAGCCTGAGTAACGTAGACTCTGTCTCAAAACGAAACTGAACAAGAGCTCAGTGGTAGAACACTTCCTGAGCTTTCATAAAGCTCCGAGTTCAGTCCCTACTGGACAGTGGGAGGGGCTAACTCTAAGAAATGATGGATATATTAATTTTTTAACTAACTTGATTGAAGTAATAATGTCACAAGATATACATATTAGCAGGGTCCTCCCATCACTTGGGAGGTAACAGGGGACAATCAGGGTCATCCTCTACTATTCAGCAAGTTCAAGGCCGGCCTGGGTTATATGAAACGCTGTTATTTTAATATATCCCTGTAAAACACTGGGAAAAAATAAGAACAAATCAGGACATTCTTTAGCCTCTTTCTTACATATATGGTGGTACTGCTGGCTTTCTTTTCGTTTCTATTTTCAATTTTTGTTGTGAAAATTCGCCTCTATGCTGGAAGGCAGTGATACCTTGACGAATGCTTGTCTAACCGAATTGTAGACTTGCTATAGTAATATTTTGCAATTTTGTTGTAATGTATTTTTGTTAGTGTCCTTTGAATTACGTAGACCACGTATGATGTTTCACTTATAAGGACTTCTTTCAAAAGTGAAAAGAACTCGCTGCTGTGGCACCTGCCAGTAGGATATACTGAAAAGGTAGAGCAGCAGGGACATGAGTTCAAGACCAGCCTACCAGTTACACATTTTGCCAAGCAGGGTGGTGCATGTCTTTAATCACAGCACCCAGGAGGCAGAGGCAGGCAGATCTCTGTGGGTCTGAGGCCAGCTTGGTCTACATAGAGAGTTCTAGGCCAATCAGGGCCCCATAGAGACCCTGTCTCAATAAAATAAAATAAAATAAAATAAAATAAAATAAAATAAAATAAAATAAAATAAAATAAAATAAAATAGAATAAAGCTATAATCAAGATGCAATTAACAAAATCCAGGTCACTTTTATCCTGTAGAGCAAGGAAATCTTGCCCATACTACCCAAGAGCCTTTCAGAAAATTTAGAGACAAATGTATAGGATTAGCCACATAAATTGCGATATGTCAATATTGAATGTCACTGGAGGATATTTAAAGATGATGATATAAAAAAAAGATTTTTATATCACACTAAGTTTAAAAAATGTATTGAGGCTGGGGAGATGGCTCAGTGGTTAAAAGCACTGACTGCTTTTCCAAAGAATCGGGGTTCAACTCCCAGCACTCACCTGGCAGCGTACAACCGTCTACAACTCAGATTCCAGAGCCTCCAGTTTTCCCTCCGTACCTCCTCAGACACCCAGGCTCACAAGTGATGAAAACGCAGACAAGATCCCCATACACATAAAATAATAAAATGGTTTTAAAAAGAAATCTGTCTCTAGAGCTAGGTTGAGTGTGGCTTGCCTAACAGTACATATGTCTTTTTTTAAAATTCATGTGTGAACTCTAAGGAAGTCTGGAAGGACAAGAGCCAAATGCTGGTAACACTTGATCTTGGGTGAATATTTGTGGTTGGGACTCATAGAAGACAGGCTCTGGATAAATTCACATGTCACAGTCTCCCTGCCCACACTCAGGTTTTTCCCTTGGGCTTGTATTATACCCCAGACAAGCCAGAGAGCGCCTAGCTCTAGTGGGTCACTGTAGAGAGCTGCCAACCCTTCCCGGTTCCTCTTTATCTTTTAGAAGATTGCCATCGGCCTATCTTCCGTGCCATCATGGCAGGGCTGCTTTTTGGTGGCTTGAAATAGGTGGATCTGATTTCTTCAGGAAAATGTATTATGTGTGTTCTCCCCTCTCACCCTTAGACCATCATCTGCAAACAGCATAAGCAGCAGTACATCTTCAAATCACAGCGGCTACACTCCAGAGCCTCCTCTGCTCCCGGCTGGAGGCGACCTTGCCAGCCGACTGTCCAGTGATGAAGGGGAGATGGATGGAGCAGAGGAATCTGAGAAACTGGACTGTCAGTTCTCCACGCACCACCCCAGACCTCTTGCGGTAGGCCTCCTCTGTCCCGTCCACGCTGTGTCCCCTGTACTTAGCAGGCCCCTTGGTGATGTCAACAGAGGCCTGCGTTCCTAAGGAAAGGGCTCCAGAGAAGAGTGTCATCAGAAGGTTTTCCCAAAGGCTGAATTGCATTGCAGATACCCTTGAAAGTTGTGGAAGGAAAGGAGTGGGGCCCCCCACTGGCTATAATCCTTTAAGAAGGCTTGAGAAATGGTGTCTATACCAGTGCCCTTGGGAACCAGCCTCCTGGCTTTGTACATCTAAAATCTGAGCCTCTGGCCCAGAGTTAGCCAGATGTACCTGCTAGAATCAGGTGTCAGCGTCTGTCAGTGTTCTCCCTGATGGCTCTGTGTTTGACTGTTAGTAAGTCTGATCATATGGCAACAGACCTGGTTGTAGGGACATGATTGCTTATTAAGAAAAAAGGACGCTTTCTTTCCAGCTGTTCGAGTGCACTTTAACAGTTCGGATGGTCATTGTCGTCAGAAGCAGAAACGAATCAGTTAGAAGCTTGTTCACATTTCCCTCTGAGAAAGGAACTGGCTTGTGTGACCACCACAAGGCCCCATGCTGGGCCCTGGGATATGGCCTCCGTGATGGTTTATGCTGGTGCCAGTCTGAGCCCGCAGGAGGGATTGGCTCTGACAGGCTCAAGGGTTTTGTAAGACAAGGCTGGTCCTCCTCCTCCATGTGTATGCCGCTTCCCTTTTCTGGAGATGATGGTGACCTGTGGCTCACCTATAACCTGAGACTTCACCAGTTCAGAAATAGTGAGAGACCAGTTGTGATGCTTTGCCTGCAGCTATAGAAAACCCAGTGTCTCCATATTCTCACAAAGAACATTTCCTTATCTCACGTGGCAAGAGGTCTCAAAGTTGGTGCAACCGTGGTTCAGCCCCCACTATGTCCGTAAATGTCTTTGCTCTTCATGTTTTAGTTCATCCTCAACAGCCCCAGGGTCACATCCGCACCTAGTGGCATTTCAAACAGGAGGGAAGGCGACACACGGGAAGGGGGTCTTCCAAAGTGCTATGCTTTCTTCATTTACAAAACAGGAGCTTCCCATGAAATTCCAGCAGCTGACTCCGTGTATGTAGTAGAGCTCTGCCTTGTGTCTACCGCTGCGCTGGCAGGTGGCATAGGAAGAAAGGACTGTAATGACTCTCTGTGCATCATTCCGAGGTCTGGGAGGAGACACATCTCAGTTACTGCTGCACATAAGATACCAAGACAGAAGTGTGGCTGTCTTAGCAAGGAGAAGACAGGGCCAAGTAAGGGAGGGTGCTGCAGATGAGGATGGCCACAGCAAGGTCTACTACAGCAAATATCCGCAGCTCTGCCAAAGGCACACATTGCCAGCTTTCCTGGCTCTCTGGCTTCGCGTCTCAGTGGTAGTAGATATCCTGGTAGCCACAAACTAAGGGGGCTCCCGCTCCAAAGTCTGAAAGAGATACGGGCCTCTGCCCAAAGACCAGGCTCTGGAGAGCATCAAGACACATGTCCACAGGACAAGCTGCTGTAGAAGATAAGCCACATTCAAAGGGTATTTATCGGCCCTTAACGTTTTGATGATTAAAATGGAAAAACCATGGGTTTCTTTGCTTTGTCCTTTTTTTTTTTTCCTCATGGCCAACTGACACATTAAACCATTTTTTTTTTTTTGTAACAAACCCTCGCTCAATGTGTCCTTAGCAATTGGGATGAAAGAGGAAGTGATGTCCATACCAGGAACAGCTCCCACAGAGGGGTGGAGACCAGCTTCTGTGTTGAAGAGTTACCGTGTATGTTTTCCTCCTTGATCAGTAAGAACCTGCTGCAGTAATTAAATTGTAGTATCAGATTTTGTGGGTAGCAAGGTTTTAATATCTCTACACACTCAAGCAGAAACAGAACAAAGGGAAGACCTTTCAATTCCTCCTGAGAACTGATCCCAAGGCTGGATGCATTTGTGGAATGGGTGCCAATCCAGCACGGAGTCTGGGCTTGTAGCCAGGGAGCTGCTGGAAGCCCAGGGGTTGGGGAAGTGCTGTTTGAATTAGGGAGTCATTTGCAGGCTCCTTGAGCTCTAGACTCACCAAATGTCACCTCTTCAGAGGCTGCCTCTGACATTTCTGTCTCCTGGCTTCCAGTTGCCCTACATCATAATCAGTGTTTATCAAATATATAAGTATTTCAGCCATAAGTTAAAATTCAGTGGTTTGTTTTAAACATTTTTCTCCTCGGTTCACTTAAAGAAAAAAAATTTTTTAAAGATGGTCTCAACAGTGTAACCCAGGCTGGCTTTGAACTTTTAATCGTCCTCCCCAAACTCCCTAAATCCTAATTCCTTTTTTATTCCTAATTTCTATGATCCTTGTACTGAGGAGGAAGAGAATGAAGTCCCCACACTTTAAACATTGATAGCCTTCACATATGTAATTGTGTGTCTACCGTGAGTCTAAGTGACGTGTAGATGTGTCCTCCGTGTCCACAGTGGCAGGAGCAGTCAGCTGAGGCCATTAGCAGTAGAATTGTAAACTGAGCACCAAAAGGTAGGATAGTAATTACTAAAAAGGAAAGCGGCAGGCAGAGGGGACTGGGTGAGTAAGAGCTCAGAGGTGGATTGTTTTCCCGGCATCTTATAAGAACAGATAAAGAGTAAAAGAGGTCAAATGTGGCAGAAGCAGGCAGATCTGTGTGAGTTTGAGGCCAGCCTGGTCTACAGAGTGAGTTCCAGAACAGCCAGAACTACATAGTGGGACCCTTTCTCAAAAACAAACAAATTGTTTTAGGGGCTGGAGAGATGATGGCTCAGTGGTTAAGAGCTGCTTAAGAGAGATGGTTAAGCTGGTTAAGAGAGATGGCTGCTCTCCTAGAGCACCCAGGCTCAATTCCTGGCACCCACATGGCAACTCATAACTTCTGGAACTCCTGTTCCAGGCGCTCTGCCACCCTCACACAGACATACACTCGTGGAAAACACCAATGCACATAAAAACAAATGAATCTGCTGGGCAGTGGTGGCACACACCTTTAATCCCAGCACTTGGGAGGTAGAGACGGGCGGATCGCTGTGAGTTTGAGGCCGACCTTGTCTACAGAGTGAGTTCCAGAATAACCAGAGTTAAACAGGGAAATCTTATCTCAAACAACAACAACAACAACAAAACAAACAAACAAACAAACAAAAAAACTTAAAAAAAAAAAAAGAGAGAGCAGATACTGTCAGGACTGGAGGAAGGAAGCAATCCTATGGCAGCAGGCAGGAAAAGCCAAGCATTTTCATTCCTGGGATGGAGTCAGGGAACCCCAGGTCCCTAGGGATAATGGCTGGTGTGATGAATAGATGGAGTCGCAAAGTCTCGTTGGAGGGGGTCGTTGTCTTCCTTTCTATCCTACAATCCTTGCTCCACCCTAGAAGTAAAGAGTGGGACCCTCCATGCGGCAGAAAATTGAATGGTGCAATCACTGACTTCAATGTGAGGTTCTGCTGAGAATCCAGAGCTCAGACTACAGCATCACAGAAATATTTTTGGCTTCAGTACCAGTTGCTTCTTTTATTTAGAGTAAAATGGTACCCCTGTGTGTTTTTATGCAAATGTTATTTTTCTCCGTGTGCTTTATATTAGCGTATTAACCTGTAATCAAAATTAAAATGTTTTCCCCCCCTCATAGTTCTGCTCATTTGGGAGTCGCCTCATGGGACGAGGATACTATGTGTTTGATAGAAGATGGGATCGTTTTCGGTTCGCACTAAACTCCATGGTAGAAAAACACTTGAATTCACAGATGTGGAAGTAAGTGTGCAGTTTCTTTGCAATATAAGATGAGAGCTGCTCCACCATTGCCCGAGCCCTGACCTTGTGGACGAGCCTCAGCACTTGGCTTGCCATAGATCAAAATGAGCCTGAAGTCAGGATTCCTGGTTGATTCTGAAACGTCAGCTCTAATAACTGTTTAGAAACACCTATAATGTGCTGTTTGCTTCGTCTTCTTGGGAGATGGTTGTGTTGATAATTTTCTATCCAAATGAGAAGGATCTTAGGTAAGATTGTGTTTGTTCCATAGAATTATGGGCTCTTTTTCTTTCCTTTTTCTTTTTTTAACCACTGCTCAGCTTATCTGAAGATGCTGAGACGTGCTTCTGTTTGTGATGTTAACAGTACAGGAGCAATTAGTAAAGATTTCATAACGGTTACAAACCAATTTCTAGCTACTTGCCCTTCCTCATTGAAAACCGTGTACAGTTGCCAATAGGGCAGAATCTGAACCATGGTGTGAAGTTAGTTAAGTTTGTCTTTGGCCCTTCCCGTCTCCCTAGGACCCTCTCCTCACCTCTCCTTCTCTTTCTTGTCTAAACTCCAGCTTATGATCCGTTGTTTATTCTTCAACATTTCCCAGTGTACTTACGTTTTACAGGGGATTTGCAGAAAGGGGAGAAAACTAGAATGCTCTTGGGAAGGAATCATAGGCCTGGACCCTTTCGACACATAAGAAGTTACATTTGGCCACTTAGCCAACCCCTGAGTGTCTCTGCCCCATGCTCCTCCTAAGGGGGCTTAGGTGTGTGCTCCAGTGAAAGGATGAATCATGTCAGTCTGGGTCCCAGGAACAGTTGAGACCCTTGGCCTGCCCAGTGAGGCCCAGAAGAGGCCATGGGCACCCTAAGAAACAGAGGAAACAGAGCCCACAGCCTGCTCCTCTCGCCAGGCAGCTGTTAACTCTGTCCCTTTGCATACATAGACCTGAGCCCCATTGATTGTGTTAAACACTCACAGAGGATAGAGGCTAGATGTTGATATGTCAACTAGGAAAGGGCCACAAGAGAAGCTTATGTCTTCCCGCACGAGTGACTGCCCTGTGCATCTACAGGGCATCATTAATTTCTGTTTGTGAGCATCCAAAATCTTAGAAAGTCCTGCCTAGGGATTACATAGTTCTTGGTGATTTGATGACTTAGCCCTCTGCATTAGCTTCCAAACACAGCAGCCAGCCCTGGTGATTCTCCTAGCTCTCTGATCTCCTGTGTTACAGAAGTGTAAATCCCTGGCACGTGGAAGGAATGTGTTGATCTGTATTTCGCTCGCTGGTGTACTGTCAGCTCAAGCTCCATATTCCTTTCCTCCTCAGGCACAGAAGCCCGAGCCACAGGGCGTCAGGTCCCTCCCCTCTGTTCAGGACTTGCCTAACCAATCTGCTGTCACTGAGCAACATTGGGGCTGCCTGGGTGTCAACTCTGGAGAGCGTAGCACCCCGCTGCCCTCTCAACCTCGCTGCCCAAACTTCAGGCCCTGATGGGCCCGAACCTGGAGGGATGGCAGCCGATGGGGGCATGGAAGACATTAGGAAGAAAAGGAACCGCCAAGACTCTTTTTTCTTTAACAAGCATTTAACTCTGCATCAGGAGACGCCAACACAGTATTCTCTTTCAGCCAGGTCAGCATCTGGATCTCCACACCAGCTGGCAGGGGAGGATGGGAGCTGTCAGGAATTTATTCACATCTCTGGGCTTTTATATGGGACTTCCTGTAGGCCAGTGTGTAAAGCATAAGTCAAGCAGCCCAGCAAAGGTGAAATCTGCTGCCATTTGGTACCTAGGAAACTGAAAGTGTTTAGCATGGCGGGGGGAGGCTTGCAGGGACAGCCCCTTCTCCTACTTCTCTACCCCTGAGGGTTAGAGAGGAGAGAAAAGGTCTAGAAAGTATGGCAGACGTGGCCACCATTCCAATCTTGAGCAGGGGCCAAGTAAGATTTAGGACTTCAATTCTGCCTGTCTGCACAATTTGAAGTACGTATACCGTTTAATGAGAAAAATATAAATTGGGACACTAAGATATATCCCATTCAAGGTCCCCAAATAAAGAAAGCCTCGTCCCCTTAAGTAAATTAACCATCTGGTATTTGTAAATTACCCGTATTACAAGTCATGGTCAAACCTCTACCACTGAGTCTGTTTCTCTGAATTTAGCTGCTAAGAACATAAGTGGGGGGAGGGGGTCACCTGCAGTGCACGTTAGGGTAGCAAAGACAGTAAGAGAGTTGCTAGTGCCTCCGAGAATGTGCTCTTGCCCTGTCAGGGAAGGCTGTGCGGGGCCAGGCAGTTCTGAGAAGGCGTGCAGACCTCCATGGTCCGCCTCTGTGGGAACCCTTGCCCAGCGTGTGTAGTCCCTGACAGTACAGTTGTGTTGCTGCTGAGATCACCTGCTCTCCATTTGCCTTCCCGTTCATCCATCTGTTCATACACTCTCGTTCATCCATCACAACAAGTATCTGTGCAACATCTTGTTGAGGGCCGACGGGAGCTTCGATGTTTCACGGGCTTGGGAGAAAGGAAAGGCTCAGACACCGTCATGGCTGCTGTGGGTCTGGCAGCACTCTTCTCTTCTATTTGATCTCCTCGGTCTGACAGTTTCAAAGACACTGTGCTTCTGTGCTCAAGGGTGCCTCTGGCTTCTACCCTTGAGATAGAAGCCACAGGCTCCACTGCATGCGGCTGACGAGTGATCTTCAGAGAGGGGGATGCTGGGAGAGGCGTCACTTCCCAGCGGGAGGTAGCCTGGAGGGGAGAAGGAGTGTCCTGAAGGCCCTGTCCCATGCTGCTCTTCCAGCTCACCTGGTGCTGCTTTAAACAAGGAAAATTCCTGATTTGTGGTCAGCACCTGAAAACACACGCTGGAGGGACAAGCAGAGAGCTCTGCAAAAAAATAAGAAAGGACTAATTTCCAAAGCATTCTCTGGCTCCTGAGGTCATTTATTTCTTGCAAAATCAGGAGCAGGCTGTGATCCCACGGCTACTGTACCCCCATTTCCCTGTCCCAAGGGTAGCAGCAGCATGGACCTAAGCCATAAAATGGCACAAGTCAAAAAGCAGAGGGTTTTATGGCTAGGTGTGTTCACATACCTATAATCCCACAGTTAGAAGGCTGAGGCAGAAGACCGTAAGTTCAAGACTAACTGGGGCTACACAGTGAGACTCTGTCTTTAAAAAAAAAAAAAAAAAAAAAAAAGCATGCGGAAGCCCTAGGAATGACACCCTGCCTGATGCTGACATTGACTCCAAGGACTTTGCCCTCAGGCGCCATCTACCACCTGTTCTAAGAAAGCCAATCAAGAAAGCTCCTGAGTTTCCATGGCCACCGTGATCCAGTGGCCATAAGCCACATGGAAATGCCTCTCTCCAGTGTAGCCAGAGGCTTTGGGTAGCAAACACAAGAGGATGCTGACAAGTGGGGAGAAAGCTTTTTTCAAAATGCCTCCAGCCAAAAAGTAGTACGGGAAAGAGGAATGGAAGGGTTGCAGTGGGCAGAGGGGGCTATGTCCAGGTGGCCAAAGCCTTTTCTTATTAAAAACCACTTCCGTCACTGCTGAAAGTGTGTGAGGTAGGGGAAGACTGCTCAGGATATTTATGGTCTTTATAGCATCTGCCTTTTACTCATTTACCCAAATCAGCCAGTCTCTAGTAGCTAAGCAAGGAGAACAGGCTCTGAAAGTGTTAACGCAGATGCTGATGTTGCTTTAGCGGGCAGCGCAGGGAAGAGGGAAGGGGGGAGGGCCAGGTCATCCTTCAGATCTCACCATCCTTCAAGGCTTCATTCTCCATAGTCTGGTCCTGCCGGGTGTCCTCTGTAGCCCTGCTGATCAAAGCTCACCCAGCCTCGCAGGCGATGCCAACTCAATGTCTCACTGTTTCTCTCTGGCTCTTCTCTCGTGTTTAGGAAGATCCCTCCTGCGGCAGATAGCCCCATGCCCTCGCCAGCAGCCCACATCACCACCCCCGTTCCAGCATCCGTTTTGCAGCCTTTCAGCAACCCCAGTGCTGTGTATCTTCCTTCAGCTCCCATCAGCTCGAGACTCACCTCTTCTTACATAATGACATCAGCCATGCTCTCAGACGCAGCTTTTGTGGCATCGCCGGACCCACGCGTCCTCATGTCCCACACCACAGCTTTCCCCCATGTGGCTGCAACCCTCAGCATCATGGACTCAACCTTCAAGGCCCCATCCGCCGTGTCCCCGATACCAGCTGTCATTCCTTCCCCATCCCACAAGCCATCCAAAACCAAAACCAGCAAATCCTCAAAAGTCAAAGACCTGTCGGCTCGTAGCGACGAGTCTCCAAGTAACAAAAAGAGGAGGCCGCAATCTTCGACTTCCTCCTCCTCCTTGTCCTTGCAGGCTTCCCTCCCGTCTCCACTGTCAGGGCCCCACAGAAAGAACTGTGTTTTGAATGCCAATTCTGCTTTGAACTCCTATCAGGCAGCCCCTCCCTATAACAGTCTGTCTGTGCACAACTCAAATAACGGGGTGAGCCCACTCAGTGCCAAGCTGGAGCCCTCAGGACGGACCTCGCTGCCCAGCGGCCCTATGGACATAGTGAGACAGGTGGGCGCCGTGGGTGGCAGCAGTGGCTCCTGTCCCCTCTCCGTGCCCTCCCTTGCGCTCCATGCAGGGGACCTCTCTCTGGCCTCACACAATGCTGTGTCTTCTCTGCCCCTCTCTTTTGACAAATCAGAAGGAAAAAAGCGTAAGAACTCAAGTCCTAGTAGCAAAGCCTGTAAGATCACTAAAATGCCTGGTATGAATAGCGTTCACAAAAAGAACCCACCCAGCCTTCTTGCACCGGTGCCCGATCCCGTTAACAGCACCTCCTCTCGGCAGGTAAGGGAGCTCCTGGCGCTGCCTTCACCGGCTCTGGGGGGCAGGGGAAGCTGGGCAGCGTCCCTGCTTGGCCAGGTGGCTCAGTCAGGTGACACCAGCACGGCTCCTTTTCCCAGGTTTCCCATAGGCAATGTTCACCCTCTGCTCACTCTCTGAGAGTTCTTGGTAAGATCCTCACTTTGCTAGTCCCTATGCTAAGCACTTTACAGTAACCACTTCCTTTGGTCCTTACACCAACCCAGCACAGGGGTTGAAAATGGTCATCACTTTACAGATGGGTAAACTGAGGCACAAGGAGGCTCTGGGTTCCCCCATTTCTTTTGTCTGTTTCATACCTTGAGGTTCTGAGAACTACTTCATTAAAGAGTTCTGTTGCTAAGAGGTTTGATCTGATCTGTTGGAGTCCCCTCAGGGTGAGCCTGAAACCCAGGCCGGCTAAGTGATGCCAGGTCCCACCTGGAGAGTGGCAGCCTGAGCATCCAGCTCCCAATTGTCCTCACCTCATCAACCTTGACCCCCCCTCCCTTCCTAATGTATGATATGGCCCCTCCCTTCTTGAAGCAAAACTGCAGCTTGCACCCAGGAGCGAAAAGTCACTCAGTGCAGGTTACCCTCAGGAGTGTGCACTATAAGGATGGGGGATGTGGGTGGCTCAAGAATAGATGTATCTTCCCTTGGACTCTGTTCCCATCCCCAGATCAGGCTATCAGGCTGGGAGAGCTACTGATGACAGCCTCTACTACCCTGGGCCTACCAGATGGAGTTCGAAGCTGGAGGCAGGGCCCCAAGTTCCTCAGCCTGCTCCCAGCAGGTTTTGAGAGCTGCCCTTCTGGAGACAAGGGAAGGCCTGTCCCATTTAGGGGTAGGGACTTTGGAGAGATAGGGTACACAGTTAAAAGATGCTTTAATGTTTTGGGTTGCCATATATGACACTTAACCAAACCCCAAGAAGAGCACCTCCCAAGGGGAGTGTACAATCATACACGTAAGAGCCGTCTGCATCCTTGACCAAGGTGAGGCACGGGTCCTCCAATGTCACTTACCGCCAGCACCCTCCAGAACCTACCCAAAGATTAGATTGCTAGTCAGTGTCTCCTATAGCCTCAGAAGGAAGCACACAGCTTCTCATACTGGCAAGTACACCCACACATATACCTAGGGGTCTTGTGAAAAGATGGAAGGAGGGTAAGCAGGCTGGGAGTAAGACTGAGTAGTCTCTTAGCAACAGGTTGTTAGGCAGGGTCACTTCACAAACCTACCGACCTCCCTGGTACAGCAAAGTCATTGCTTTCTTCATTTTAGATAAAGTTCTAGCAGCTGACTGCATGTGACTGCTGGTCCCTGCCCTCAAACGCCTCAGATCCACGAACTCAGTAGTTAACTTAACCTGTTTTATACATGAGCTAAATAAGGCATAGGAAGGTTACATGAGGTTCCCAAAGCCACATAGCAAGTGGATAGTGGGGCTGAGATTCAAACCCAGGAGCTGGGCTCTGTGCTCTGGGGCCCTGTCAAGTCTGCAAAGCCTGTGTATTGAGTACTGGCCTGTTGGCTCCTAGACTGTTTGAAATGATTAGTCAGCATGATGAGTCAGCAAAGCTAACATGGGAAAGAACAGGTAAGTGCCCCCAGAAAGAGTGTATCAGAAAAGTCTTGTCAGCTGCCTGCAGGCCAGGCAGCCCCCAGCCCCCAACACAGATAACAGCTGAATGCTTGTCACCAGGGCACTGAGAAAAAGCTTTGCCTGGAGTCACCACTGGGCATCAGGAAAAGGTCTTTGGCATCTGTGCCGGTTCTGTTCAAAGACAGAGGAAAGCTCAAGAAACCTAAGATGAGAGCCAGGTATGGTAGCCCCATGTGTAATCCCAGCACCATACCAGGAAGATGCAGGTGGGAGGATCAGAATTTCCAGGGCATCCTTGGTTACATAGCAAATTCCAGGCCAGCCAGGGTTCCATGAGATCCCGTCTCGAAAAGAAATCCAAAATGAAACTGTGTGCCGTAAAGAAAACGTGCAGGTTCTTCTAATTGTATCTGGGAAGTAAAAGGCCAAAATGTTCCACCGAGGTATTAAATCAGACACAGGGCAGTGCTGTGAGTGAAAGGCATATGCCTGTGTACAAGGTGGGATGCAGACAGTGGGGGAGCTGTTCTGAGGCTAGGAGCAAAAGCCACCTTTACAAATGAGCTGGGGCCACAGGACTGAACCCTAGCATCAGCTCCCCTCAGAGCCCACCCTACCAGCAGCCAAGGACAGTAGCACAAAGAGGCCACATATGTCCCAGGCCAAGGACAGTAGCACAAAGAGGCCACACAGGTCTGAGGCCCACCGTCCCAGGGCCTTCCTTCCCTGCACGTGCAAGGGCAGCGTAGCACGGTAGTGGTTTTCTGAAGAACATGAGACTGAATGCTGGATCTCCTAGCCAGGCAGACCTGGCACCTTATCTGCAGCACATGTGAGGAAACGAGGCTAGAAACCAAGTCGGCCTGCACTGCGCTCGGGGGGTGCATGAGCTCTTGGGCTCTGGAGTTTGACAGAGTGACAAGCTGTGCCTTCTGTGCTGTACACATCTGAGGAACAGAATTAAGAGCTCCCACCACGTTCAAAGCCACCATAAACTGCTGTCCCTTCTTCTGCCATTTAAGTCATTAAGCTCTGCTCTGAGTACCCAAGGAGTAAAGCATGTCGTACTGCCTGACTCTTCTGCCCTTACAATATATGGCATCAGAGAGTTTTTCTCAGGTTGCCTCCGTGTCTCAATGGGGGTTCATGGTGTCTTTCAGGTTGGAAAAAATAGCAGCCTAGCTTTGACACAATCCAGTCCTTCAAGCATATCCAGCCCAGGACACAGCCGACAGGTAAGTTTCTAGGGTTGGAGGAAACTACACAGAGCTCACATCAGGCCAGTAAGAGTGTGTACTGGGGTCAGACCCTAAATCAAGTCTCACCTCCAGCTGAGGGAACCTGGCTTCCAAACATGGACCTTCTAGTTCTTCTAGCTGGGGGGGTCCTTAAGCAATTTGCTCCTCTGTGCTTCGTTTCTTAACTATAAAACAGGGACAATGATAGTCTCTAAAGTCCCGTGTCCTATGTGAGGATTAAATTACTTTATTCATGTAAAGTCCCTGAAAAATAGCAAAAAAAAAAACAACCTCTCTGGCCCATAGCAGAGTCAAGTGTTAGCTCGCATATTATTAGTACCAGATGTGACATCTGTAGATCAGCTCTGTAGGCCTCTGCTTTGGTTTGTTGGCTGACACATGGATACTCCCTCCTAAGAGCATCATGAGAGTGAAATAAAATAGCCTAAAGGCATTGCTAGTGGCGCACATCGATCACCACCTTCTCCAAGACTCCAGGCAGTATGTGCTTTCACAGTGGAAACATTCAGAAAGACCCTCGGCAGTTTGGATAAACTGGAGGAGTAAGAATAACCAATATGTAAGCCCAGAGGTCAGTAACTTTCTCCAAAGGAGCACGTGTGCATGTCTAGGGGAAAAGGCGGGGAGACATTTATGCCTCTTAAGTGGGGTAAATAGAAACAGCAGGTTGGTGTGTTGCCTCCAGTATGCAGCGTGTGTTTTAAGTATGTACATCCTGAATAGCAGTATGTTGGTGTTTTGCCCTTTGAAATTTCCCCACAAACCTTGGGTCAGAGTTTGGGCAAAGATTAAGGGTGGAGCTGTTTTCACATCCCTGGAGGCAGGAGGGCCCTTGGGTCTTGAGTCACTGTGGCCTTCTGTACGGTTGAGCAGCCTGATGCTTTGCTGGAGAAGAGAGGCATGCCCTGACTCCTCGGTGGATGGGATCTCTAGAGGTTGCTGGGAATGCCCAGAGAATACGTTTTCAACCTAACGAGCACAGCATATGTGTACCCTACCTTTGGACAGGGGCCTAAATCCTGGCAGTTAGCTAGAGCACGTATATAATGGTGACCACGGCTACTGCTTGCTGAGGGCCCTTCTCTGTGAGCTTATCCTATCAAATTCATCGAGGCTTTGTAGAAACTCTGGGGGACAATTATACTCAGCTGATAAGTGAAGAAGAAGAAGAAGAAGAAGAAGATTAAGCGCTTGTACCCCAAATCTCCAAAACCTCTCCGTTTAACCCAGGGCTATATGCCTTTGATAGGTAACTGACTGTGTTGTTTATGTCATATAGGAAAAAAAAAATGAACCAATAAAAATGAAGATACAAAGAACACATGCAGATATCGCAGTGCCCTGTCTCGGAGAGATCCTGTGGATGGCCTGTCCATCTGTCCTCGTGTTTTGCTCTAGCCTTGGCGCTATTGTGACTAACACATGCACTCCTATGTAGCCATCCTCCTAGTTACAAAGTGTGACTGCCCTTGGTCAGGCACAGGCAGCGGGTTCTTTTTCTTTCTGTAACATACAAGAAAACCAACGCTCCCTGCTGGATTCTGGTGGATCATCCTGAATCAGACGAGCTTTTCTTTTCTTTCCTAGAAGAACACAAGCAGAATGGGCAGGATAAGGACTCTTCCCTAACAAGATGTCGGAGCCACTTCCAAGCCTGTCCTGGCTGCCATCCCCCCAGGAGACTAAGTCTGGAGAAGGGAGTGCACTGACCTGTGGGCTGAGTGTTTTCTGGGCGCTGACTGTGGCTCTGGCCTCTCTCTCTCTCTTTTTCTCTCTTTCTTTCTCTCTTTCTTTCTTTCTTTTTTTTTTCTACAAGAATTTTTTAGTTAAAAAAAAAGTCAAAAGAACCTGAATTTGAGATATACAGAAAACAGTGTTTTCTCTGTTTTTCATTTGTCGTGTCTTATATATTTCTTCCTCATTTGGGCTCATTCCCCTTGCTCCTGATGCTGCTAGTGCACCATCATCTTGCTCCATCCCTGAGAACAGAGGTTGCAGGCTGTTGGTTCTGGTTCCTATGCCAAAGCTCCCGAAGTTTAGCACTTGCAGAGCTCCTCTCCTGAGTCCTTTCCCTCCCTGCCCTTCCTTCCCACCTGTCAGTCACTGTGCTTCGGTGGTCATCAGAAGTCACTATCTCCCGCCACCAGCTTGGACCACAGGCTAGGGAAGGGGCTTGCTGGGGAGGAGCCTGTTCTTGGCGCTGCCTCGTCATGGGATGAGGGTAGCCTTTCAACTGGTTTCTGCAGCTGTCCTTGTCTAGAGCCAAATGCCAGCACCTAAAGTGAGGACAGTGGCCCTACAGTGACATAGTTTATTCAATGCCAAGATCCAGCTGTGCAGTTCAGAAAGCTATGCTGGGTCAGGTAGACGGGCAGAAGGGACCTGACCTGAGAGGAAGGGAAGATAGCAAGAACCAGGTGACTGAGATGGCCAGAGCTTGTTTGGAATATACTCTGAAGAGTTCCTTCCAGGGCACAGTGCAGTTTCCTAGAGTTGGGCCAACCAGAGACAGAAAGCCCAGCAGAGAGACCACAAGAACCAGGAAAGCCACTCCATGAGGTGGCACAGTGACCATAGCTTCAGAAAATTCTCAAGCACCAGGAAGGGTCCTCCGGAGGAGAGTCTGAGGGAAGGGTTTTGTGCCGAACCCCTTGTGGGAATATGAAGTAGCATTGCTTGCACACCCACACCCTTAGATGAGCTTGCATTCCATCTCAGATGCCCTAACTCAAAGCCTGAGTACCACCAGTAAGGACAAGCATAGAGAAGAGACAGGGGGGGGGCACTGGAGCACCACAGCACCAAGCTGTTCACACTGGAGTTTTGAAAGAAACAGCGGTACCATTAAATACTAATGAGGAATCAGAAGGAATTCACAACACGGAGCAGGTGTTCTGTGCTTTGATCTACTAGGCCGTCTGCGCCATCCTGACCTCAGAAGTGAATGGTAGTTTTGCAGCTGGGCACACCCCTCATCCCACCCCAAAGTTTTCCTTCCCTTTCCTTTTCTCCCAACCCAAAGATCAGAGTCTGCAACAACAGGAGGCAATCGGAGTGATTTCTGTCAATAGAATTGCACTGACAGTGTTTCTTACAGGACTCCTAAAATTTTAAATATAAAATGAAGATTTTTTGTGTTTTAAGTCGGGAATTGATATTAAATAAGTACCTGGACATTGATTAGGATTATTTCATTTTTCTTTCTCCAGTGTTAAAAGTGCACTTATATGCTGGTTAATTTATGTCTGGGGGGTGGGGGGGGGCTACAAATTCAAGGGGCAATTGTTATTTTTTGTTTTTGTTTTTTTAATTTTTTTTAAGGTTAAGGCAGATTTTAAGACTTATAAATGTTTAAGAAATTATAAACAAGGTTAGATCCTTTGAAAAAAGTTTAGAAGATATTCTTAAAGTAAATTTTTATAGTGTTAATTTTGTAATAATTTATGTTTTACTATATTACAGAGCTAACTGACCAGAATAGTTTCAGAAACAATATGAAACTTAGGAAAGTTTAAGCAATGTTTATATTTTTAAAATGTTCTTTGAATTATGTTTTTAATGTACATTTCTTCAGACTTAAAAGTGTGTACATATCTTTGTTATTTTTGCACAATTTTTGTCTTGTTCGGTTTTAGATGTCTGTTGGTTTTTATATATATATATATATAAATACATAATTTATTTTGAGTTGTAAAACTTGCAGGATTAAAAACAAAATAAGTCTCAGCAACAAAATAAGCCTCTGGTTCGCAAACTCTTCTGCTCAGAGAGAGAAAACAAAGGTTGAGATGTAACATAGCTGCTCCTGAGAAATCGTGGCTTCCGCAAGATGGAGGGAGCAAACAGGCTTCAGCCTGCTCTGCTCTGTGTCCCGTCCGAAGCTTGAATAAAGAGGCTCTCCACCCAATGCTGCTTACCTTCTTGAGAGACTGCTTTGACCAAAAGGTGAGGACAATTCCAGAAAACTGAGCAAAAAGGGAAAACTCACCGCGATTCTTCCTTCACAGACATCCCCGGTTTACTTTCTGACGTACTAAAACCCTTGCAGCTAGGAAAGGGAAAAATGGAATGCAAAGGAAAGATTTTCTGTGGGTTTGTTCTCATGGAATTCAACTGAACCAATCCCTAAAGCATCAGGAGCGGGATATCCTTTGGGTCTTTCTGTTCCCCACCCCCCACTCAGCCTTCTGTCTTGGCCCCTTGGCTGCCACACCCCTGTCTGCCTGAGGAGCTCCCTACTGGTCGCCCGCCATAGAGGCTCTGGTTAAGCATAATGCGATGCGTAGACCTGTCAGCCATATAAAATTTAAAAATCAAAAAATCGAGTTGGATAACTTGTATGCCTTCTTTTGTATCGATGTACCAACTGTAAATAACGCTGATCAACCTTTGTAGAAAATAGTTTATACAGCATATTCTATTATTGCTGATTCTCAGTGAACTCTTGTTTAAGAAAAAAAAGAAAAAATGAAATTTTCTATTTACACCTTATATTTTGTTATGCTATCAGCCCATGGCACTTTAACAAAACTCTGTGGGTTTTATGTAGCTGGTCAGTCATGGGGTAAATTAAATAACTATTGTTGCACACTCAAGAATTTGCACCTGTTCATTTGTCCTTTCCTACTAACCAATTTTAGAAGCTTTTCCAGAAGAATTTTGAAGAGAGCATGTCCAGTCACACTCAACAGCGACCACACTCACGGAGTGGGTTTCTTTTCTATGATTCATACTTTGTAACACTCCGTATCTTCCTCCTTTGTCCCGCACTGTTACGAATTAGCACCATCAGATAGAATCCATTCCATGCCTGTGATGTTGTAAACAAAATAATGTCTGAAGTAGGTGTAAATAGTAAACTCTATGGCTTACAGTTTTTAAAAGAAAGAACAAACATGTATCTGTTGATACCGCCGTGGTTCAGCACCAGGTCTGGAAATATCTCCAGTGAGTGATTGTAATTTTTTTTTTTTTTTTTTTTTTGGTTAACATGGCTTTGTAAATAAAATAATTTATATGTTTGTAAAAACAAAGTCTCCTGGATTTTATGAACTTCATGGTATCACATTTGTTTCCTTTGTGAGTGGAGGTATTCTCACCAGCCTTTCCAGGAGAATATGCGTTCCTGGCAGGCAAGGATGAAGTAGAAGATGAGGAATTCATTGAGCTAATGTCTACAGAACCGCCTCTGTGCCTGCTCTAGGGCTGTGCTCTTTGTTCGTCAACAAGAAGTAGATGGAAGCCTGGCTGCTTTCTAGGAGCAGCTCAGTTGGAGAGAAAGCAAATAACACACGATCCGATGCGTGGTGACAGAGTGTAGCAAATGCTGTGGTTGGAAGGACTGAGCTACGCGGGAGAGAGAATGAATACAAAAGCTGGTATAGCATGGAGTCCTCCGTGTTGGGAGTTCTTTCTGAAGAAGAGGTAGAAAGCAGAAGTCACCTGAGACAGAAAAAGCTTCGCAAGCCTATGTGGCCCAAGCAGGTTTCTTATTGGTAGAGCAGAGGCAGAGAGACAGAAGTAAGGACAAGATCACAAGGGCACTCTCAGAGCTGCACATTGAAGGGCTTTGGTAGGGATGCAGAGCCGTCTGCTTCACTGAAGTAGCACAGTGGCTGCTGTGCAGAGCATCCATTACAAGCCACTGCAAGAGGCCAAGAGAGGGGCTGTTGTAGTGTCACATGACTTTAATCCTAGTCCTCAGGAGGCAGAAGCAAATGGAGTTCAAGGCCAGCCTGTCTACATAGTGAGTTCCAAGACATCCCGAGCTACATAGTGAGACTGTCTCAGAGAGAGAGGGAGAGGCCAAGAGAGATGGCCTTGTAGTTCCAGGATAATGATGGTAACTATAAAGAGAAATGAATGGGGTAGGGGACATTTTAGACAGTAAGTAAGACTTGCTTAGATAAAGAAGGGCTCCTAGGCTTTAACAGATCTGTTGTGTTAGGTGCAGGCAACATTTCTTCAGAGGTAACAACCTCTGAAGAGGTTTTCGTTAAAAGGCTTTGTGAAGAGTGATGTTTCCTCACCATCAGAAGTTCTGTCTCCTGCTCTTCACATAAGCAGCCTGAGGTCATCTCTGAAAGTGGTTCAGTGTATACATGGTGCAGAAGACCCCATACCAAATCATTCCAAATAAAAAGACCAAATCTTCATATTCACTTCAACACATCCTTGAAACTACACAGGCCTCCATGAATATGCCTATCCAGAAAGCTGCCAAGTGTATAAATGACAGCACTTAATAGAACCATCCCATGGGTACCATGGTGGAGTCAGGAGGTAAGGACAGGGGTCACGGTAGTGTCAGGAGGTAAGGACAACAGCCACAGTGGAGGCAGTAGGTAAGGACAGAGGCCATAGAGTCAAGTGGTAAGGACAGGGAGCCAAGGTGGAGTCACATTGTAAGGACAGGGGTCATGACTCAGATGGTAAGAACAGGGGCCTCAGTGGAGTCAAATGTTAAGGACAGGGGCCTTGGAGGAGTCAGATGGTAAGGAGAGGGGCCATGGTAGAGTCAATGGTAAGGACAGGGGCCATGGGGTCAGATGGTAAGGCCAGGGGCCATGGTGGAGTCACATGGTAAGGACGGTGGACATGGAATCAGATGGTAAGGATACGAGCCATGGTGGAGTCAATAGATAAGGACAGGGGCCATGGTGGAGTCACATGGTATGGACAGGGGCCATGATGGAGTCAGATGGTAAGGGCAGGGTCCATGGAGTCAGATGGTATGGGTAGGGGCCATGATGGAGTCAGATGGTAAGGACAGGGACCATGGTGGAGTCAGTAGATAAGGACAGGGGCCACGGCGGAGTCAGTAGATAAGGGCAGACCCTAAGAATGTGCTGAGAATTTTATTCATGGTTTCATGTGGCCCAGCCTAACCTCCAACAATGGAGCCAAAGTTGACCTTCCACCTGATTCTGCCGCCTCCACCTCTCCTGTTGAAATTATACAAGCAGGCATTGCCATGCCTCAGAAGTGTTGAAGTTTGCACCACCCTTGTTTTAAAGGACTGAAGAATAAGGCACAGAGTTTTGCACGTGAGTCTAGGATGCAGTTTTTGAATATACCCCGAATTACTACAAATAGCAATGTTCTTGAATTTGTGTCACACTCTTAGGAACAAATGCAGAGAGAACTAAAGTGATGTTTGCGCATTGCTCAGGGGAAAAGCATTCATAAATTCACTGCCACTTGGCAGGGGCAGGACTGGTCTAGATGTGGATTCTGTGTCTTTTGAGCATGTGCAAATTAACAAAGGACTGAGGATGGGCGTGGTCCTGACAGCTCCTGCTCAGATTGAACCAAACAGTGAGATGTTTCCCCTGAAAAAGAACAGGCTAAGAATGAAGAGGCTGCACAGAAGGCAAGAATGTCATCAATAAAACCAAAGAAACACAAGTGGACTTGGAATAAACTGCATAAAATAGTGCTTTTTATAAAAACGTCCTGTTTGCAGTGTGCATTGGCTTATGTGAAGATTGTTGTATAAGGTCCAGGCTGCTACATCAAGAAGGCATGGAGGGGCCTGGAAGATGATTCCTTCAATAAGGTGACTGCCATACATGTATAACCACCTGAATCTGATCTCCTGCACCCACATAAACAGCCATGCTCAGTAATGTATGCCTGTGGTACCAGTGCCGTGGATGCAAGAAGATCTCTCGGGCTTGCTGGCCAGCAACTCTAGCCAGTGAGCTCCAGATGCAGTAAGAGACTCTGTCTCAAAAATTAAGTTGGAGAAGCAATTGGGAAAGACACCCATTGTCAGCCATCGGTGTCCATATACCTGTGCCTACACATGTACGTACACACACACGCAAGCATGAAATTCCACGCAACTGAGGCTTTCAGCAAATCTAAGTTGAAGGCATTGGTTTGGGAGGTCACTGTTATTTAGAACCACAGGTATGGTTACAATTACGTGAATCACTTAAAAGAATGTTAAGAGAGACAAGTAGACACTTGTCATCTTCAAGTTCTTGGTTAAAGATAGGGAGGCAGAGGCAGAAACATCCGTGGGGCTTGCTGGCCGGCAACTCTAGCCAAGATGACATCTTTAAGCAAGATCTTAGACAAAACACAGAGAAAGCAAATCCAATAGAAATGGGGTGCCTGAATGCCAGAATTTGGGTTTTTTTTTTTTGTTTTTTTTTTTTTTTTTTTTTTAGTTTTGTTTTTGTTTTGTTTTATTTTTGAGACTGGGTCTTGTTTTGTAGCCCTGACTGTCGTAGAACTCACTATGTAGACCAGGTTGGCCTCCAACTCACGGAGCTCTGCCTGTCTCTACCTCCCAAGCGCTGAGATTAAAGGTTTGCCCCACCACAGCTGATGGTTTTGTTTGTTTTTCAAGACAGGGTTTCTTTGTCTAACAGCCCTGGCTATCTTGGAACTGGCTCAATAGATCAGGCTGACCTTGAACTCAGAGATCTTCTTGCCTCTGCCTCCCTAGTGCTAGGACTAAAGGCATGGGCCACCACCCCTGGCTTGATATGGTTTAATGGAGTCAAATACTGCTGCACAGTGAAAGAGAAATGTTAATTGCAAGAGTAATAGGGCTTTGTGAGGTGACAGTCATTGGTGGCCTTTCTAGAGCTACCACTACCTTATTGGCTTAAACACACACACACACACACACACACACACACACACACACACGTATTCTCTCTCAGTTTTTGTTCTTAGATTTTTGTTTTGTTTTGTTTCTGCATGTATGGTTTCTTTGTTTTGCAGTGCTTGGGATTCAACTCAGTTTTATTCCATTTATTTATTTACATGGGGGGGACATGCCACAGTAAACATTTGGAGGTCAGAGAACAACTTGCAAGAATCGGTTCTCTCCTTCCACCACCTGGATTCTGGGGAGTCAGTTCAGGTCTCTGGGCTTGGCAGCAGACACCTTTTCCTGCTGAGCCACCTCACTGGCCCTACATTTATTTTTGTATAAATGCTAGCCAAGTGCTCTGCCCCAAGGAATACACTGGGTCCTGGGATCCCAAAGTTCAGAAGACCAGAAATCCCTAGTGGAGACAAAGGCTCTAGAAGAGAAGCCCTTACTTAACTCTTCCGCTGGTGATGCTGGCATTCCTTGGCTCAGATACATCACTTCAGTATGTCTCCATCTTCATCAGCACATGGCCTCTCCCAGGGCCTTTTTCTCATAAAGGCGCCTGCCATTGAATTTAAGGCCCTTCCTACACTGTAGATGGTTTCTGGCAATGACTAGTTTAATTACATTGTAAATCTCCTTTTACCAAATAGGGTCATAGTAATCACAGGTCCTTGGGATTAGAATTTTGAGGTATCTTTGACAAGCTGCCATTCTTCCACTACAGTGACCTTAATAAGGCAGGCGTGGTGGAGTTTGAGGAGGTGTGGTGACAAAGCCAGCCTGGAGTGCATCAGAAGATTTATAGGACCTAAATAAATATCCCACACAAACACAGATACTCTAAGGAGGTTAAAAGGCACACAGGGAAATTTGGGATTGGGGCAGAAATGAGGAAGTATTTGTTTTGTTTTTAAAGGAAAAAGAGGCTAGTAGAATCTTAAGCGGATTGGACAGTGGGTAACCAAGAGACTGAAGTTGAAGAAGGAAGAGAAAATTGTACTGATGTCAGCTCCGCCCTCCCACCATCCCCACTGTTGAACAGCTGGAGGAGAGATGGTGCCTGGTACATAAAAGTACATAGAAAAGCCAACGGTGGAACTGGCTCTTAGGGGAAAAAAGGGCACAATGGGCACACACACTTGTCATCACATGTGGCGAGAACATTTTGAAACAGCAGGTTTTGTTTTTTTGGTTTTGTTTTCTGTCTTTTGTTTTTGTACCCTGGAGATGGCGCAGCAGTTAAGGGCGCTGGCTGTTCTTCCAGAGGACCTAGGTTCAATTCCCAGCACCACATGGTAGCTCACAACTGTCTATAGCTCTAATCCCAGGTGATCTGACGACCTCTTCTGGCCTCCTTGGGCACTGCACCCATGCATACACAGACAGACATGCAGGCAAAATACCCACACACATAAAATGAAGCCAACAATCCGCCATTGTCACTTTGGACAGAAATCAGCTACAAGAATGAATAAGCTCAGTTTAATGAGCAAATAACACATGTTAGCACTCCTGCCTCTCCTGGATTTTGTTTTTCATTACTGTGTTCAATTTTCTTCATCACATTTTACACACAAGCATCTCAAAGTGTTGGTTTAATTAGTATTATCCCTCTGGTTAGTAAATAAATGTTTTGCTGAGATGAGCGAGCGAGAGATCCTAGAGTGGTTACAAGCCTTTGCCAGAAGTGGGATACGTCTTCCAGAGCGGTGGGGAGGCAAGCTTGTAGACTCGATGCCGATGAGAGAAGTTCTGTTGGGTGGCTTCCATTCCATGTGGTCCATTGCAGTGACCACAAGTCAAGTGGAATGTGCATGAGAATTTGAGAGAAGTCCGAGAAAGGTGAAGAAACTGGACTGACAGTGTTGGGAATACATTTGCCGTCTGCAAAAGAGCCTGCTTTGTTAGGGGTCTGAGTGACCAGAAGCAGAATAAGGCCACGGAGAGCCAAACTAAGTTTGGCAAACTGAGTTTGCCACTCAGGCAAACTAAGGCAAGTCTCTCATCATTCTGCCATAGGCCCGAGCAGATACATTCACTGATTGTGCAGAAAAGACCACAGGAAGCATATTTGAAGCTTAGCACACAGTAGGACAACGAGTAAACATAGATCAGTAGTTTTTTGTCAACTTGACCGAAGCTAGATTCATCTGAGAAGAGGGACCTTTATTAAGAAAATACCTTCATCAGATTGGCCTGTGCGTACTGGTCTGTGGGTTTTTCTTGATTAATGCTTGATGCAGAAGGGCTCAGTCCACTGTAAGTGGTACTACCCCTGGGTAGATGGTCCTGTGGTGTAAAAGAAAGCAAACTGAGGAAGCTAGGAGAAGTAAGCCAGTAAATAGCACCCCTCTATGGCCTCTGCTTCAGTTCCCGCCTCCAGGTTTATGCTTGAGTTCCTGGCCTGACTTTCCTTCATGATGGATTACAACTACAAGCTGAAATCAACCCTTTCCTCCCCGAGTTGCTTTAGTTTGTGGTGTTTATCACCACAATAGAAAGAATCCAAGACAACTGGGTTAACTGAAGTCACAAAACATTAGCAAGGTACTTTGGCATCTGCAACACCCTTGACCTGTCAGTTCTCTGAGAGACTGGCCACTCCTGACTGCACCAGCATAGTGACTTCTCACGCTGTTCTGAAGCAGACCTATCCATCCTGGTCTTCCCATATCAAAATGTATTTGGTCCTTTTTATGTTACTGTGAGACAGGATCCCATGTGTCCCAGGCTGGTTTGGGACTCTACGTGTAGCTGGGGTCAAGTGCTAGGATTAATGATGTGTGCCACTCCAATCAAGTTTACAAAGTGCCAGGGACCGAATCCAGGGCTCTGCACATACTAGGCAAGCACCCTAGATGCATACATCTCCAGACCAAATGATGTATTTATTTTTTCTACTATCTGTTCTTATTTATTACACTTGCTTCTTTATTTATAGGTCAGAGGATAAATTGTGGAAATTAGTTTTCTCCTACCACCGTGTGAGCTCCCGGGATCGAAATCAGGCCATCAGTCTTGGTGGTGAGTACCCTTATCCCATCTCATAAGCCTAGCTAATGGTTGATTCAGAATGGTCCCATTGAGCAGGAGAGGAAACTGAGGCACACAAGTTAAACGAAGGACTATGAGCCTGTAGCCTGTATGTAGGTGCTGGTAGCACCACATACTTCACATGCTTTCCCTTCATTTAGTGTTCTCAGCACTGCACTCCTGAGGTGCACACCTCCACCTACACGGTTCTCCCTAAGCAACTCTGTTCCTACAGGTGTTTTAAAGTTCGATGTATCACCTGGTTGGTTTACTCAGGTTTTTGTGATTTGTTTTGCTACAATATTCTTCTCCCTTCTGGTGTTCCCCATTAGGCAATAGCTGCTCGCCTAATGGAGTATGTCTTGCATTCTGCCCTGGTGGGGGTTAGTCCAGAGCAGCAGCAGGTTTGCTGTGATCTGTATTTCTGAGCTAAGTGAACAGGGATGGGCTTCCATGTTTGTTTTCTATTCATGGCATCTCTATCATCCGTTCAACTAGAAAAGCCAATGAGAAGATGTAGAAGAAATGAGTGCCCAGACTCCAAATCAGTAGCATAAAAGTGTGAATCTTTGCAGAATCACCACGGGGCATTTGCCAGCAGCTTGGCGGCATCACGGTTACCGAGGCAACTCGGAAAGCATATCTGAGCTGAGGTCACTAACATGGGGAAGGTGTTTTTAATTTAAAACTATTACGGAACTCCCTGGGTTTCCCCCTTTGCCTTCAAAATTTTTAGTGTGTTTTCAGTTAGACACTCTCGTCACAAAAGCGCTCCTTCCTCTGCGACCTGAGCAGTTCTGTGGACGCTGCTGTTACAAGAGCTCAGACAGTTAAATATGATTTCATTGTCTCTCAGCCCATTTCCCTGGCTGATTTCCCAGCAGTGTTATCACTAATTTCACCCCCCCACCCCAAAAATATCTTCTAGGTTTCTGAATAATCCAGATGCAGCCTGGGGGATGGGGAGTGAGGGTAACAATTCTGGCACATTTTTGAACTAGGATAAAGCAGAGCCTCATGGGAAAGAAAATAATGGATCTTCATTTCTTTGTGGTGCTGGGAATGGAACCCAGGGACTTGTTCATGCTAGGTAAGTCACTGAGCTACATCTCTATCCCCAACTCTGAGGCTTTTCTACTGGAAAGAATGAGAGATATGCTTCTCCATTTTCACAAGGCTTTTTGTTCTTTCCAACTTGATACCCTAAGGCCATTTTGTATAGCCCAGGGACATGACATTGAGCAGAGGACTGACTGACGTTGCAGGCTGTGCCTTCTGCAGCCCAGAGCTCCCCGGACAAGTGCTAGGAGGATGTTCCTGCCAGGACCACGCTGAGCCCAACATTGTTTAACAGTTTAATGAATGAATTGGCATTCAAAGTAACCTTGGTGAATTAAGGCCATGAATATAAACACACTGATTTATTTAATAGCTGTTACCTTTAGGGGCACACAGGGGAGATGTCTGGAGAGCTGGAAGAAGCTCTGTAGCTCGACCTGAGTGCTTGTTAAATGGAATTATTCATTTGTGAATATTTATCAGGTTATAGACTTAAGATATCTTCATTTTCCTGGGCACTCTTAAATTTAAAATTTATACACACAGAGAAAGAGGCGGGGGGGGGGGTGGTGGATCAACATTGGAGTGACAATTGTCTTATCAGAAAGAAGGAAGTTATAGTGTGATTGGAGGAGAACACTGGCCAGATGCCCATTTTCTCCTGTAGTCTCCTTGAGCTGCAACAAAGATGCAACAAAGGAGGGAGCGAGACACTGGCTTTGAAATTCGAACGGAGGGTGAAAGTCGCTGCTGAGACCTGCACAGGCCCCCATCCCCCATATTCTGCCAAGCAGTTATCTGCTCTGCCTGCCCAGGGCCCTCAGCACATTAGAGGGTTAATGAAGTGGGATCCTGAGAGTTTTAATACTAAGCCCAGTAGAGAGAGTTGCCTTGGGTTGGAGGTAAAGGATAGGGTGATACAGGATTGTCTCTTTCAATCAGAAATCTATCTATACAACTGTGCTGGATACACACCTGGAATCCCAACACGGAGGAAGCAAAAGCAGGTGGATGAGGAGTTCAAGAACATCTTTGGCTGCATAGTAAGTATGATGCAAAACTGAGCTACTTAAGACCCTGTCTTCAAATTCCCAAATAAATAAATAAATACCAGTTTGTTACAAGTAACATGTATTGCTTTAGTTTATTCTGATCTAGGTAAGCATAATATCCATATGTCTGCATCGTAATGGCATACATAGGCTTTTGAACTGATTGTGTGCCTCAGTAATAGAACATCTGTGTGCTATATACAAGACCATGGATGGGCTCCATCTCCAGTACAGAGAGGGTGGGGTACTAACTGATCTCACCTTTCTGATTCCCAGGGTACAATGCCTGACTAAGCTTTGAAGTGGTAGAAGTCTACCTACCTACCAACAAGGTCCTTGGTTTAATTACCAGCATTTCAAAGAAAAAATATTTTAAAAGGGGCCTGCTTAGATGATGCATCAGACAAAGACATGTACCACCGAACCTGATAACCTGATTTCAGTACCTGAGACCTGCAAGTAGTAGCTGTCCTCTGACCTCCACTTGTGTGGTGTGGCATGCACACACAGACATGCACACAAATAAATATGATCATAATTTAAAAGGTGGATAGCTTCTTCATGTCAGTGCATTGGTGATTGCACTCACAGGAACACACATACACACACACAAACAGGCACAGGCACACATGCACAGAACGTGATCTTTCTTGGGGAGCTTTGCAGTGACACTGTGAAGTTGGCGGGATTATCACACGTTCCATTGGCACTCTGAGGCTTTTTCATTCCAAAAAACATGTCTATTCCATTGTAGTTTGAACTCCAATTTTACTTTTGAGGAATCACCTTCAAATTCTAGAAAGGCAAGACCTGGGCCATCCTGTTCAGTGCTGGTCAGTTTCTAAAGAATGTCAGTTACACAGCTAATAAATGTCTGAATTAAAAAGGAAAGGAGTCAGCGGTGTGTGAATGAATGTGGAGCCATTGGGATTGAGAGCAAGGAGGAAAGCATTTACTCTTTTCAATGTACCTGTGGGGCCAATATCAAGTGGGTAGTACAGCCAGCCTCAGCTAATACAGCTGGGGAGACTCAGAAGACTGGTCTAGGGCTGCCAGTCAGCTGTAGCACATTACCTATTCTGGCCAATGCAATACACGTGTTCTTGGTGCAGGAGAGGTAGAGATAATTAAAGGGACATCAGAAGAGAAAGGAGCCCTTCATCATGGAGTTGGGTTGATGTCTCTCACTCACAGGCAAACGTTGAAGAAGATGAGACAGGGATACCATGAGTTCAAGGCCATATAGGCTATACCTTGGGCTAGCACAAAAGAAGCCCTGGGTTCCAGTCCCAGCCCAGAGTAAACCAAGCATGGCCAGCATACCTGCAATCCTAGACCTGGGAAGTGGAGGCAGGAGGCTCAGAAGTTCAAAGCCAGTCTCAACTACTTAATGAATTGGAAGACAATTTGGCGTCTATGACTCTCTCTCTTTCTCTCTCCATGTATAGACACACACACACACACACATGAAGTTAGGCTCCATATATATATGGAGTTTAGGCTCCAGTGAAACAGGGAGATATATATGGGGAACTGAGTTACAGGACAACCCACAAAAGCTCATTACCCCTCAATGCAGCAGAAGTCTATTGTCAATGCCTTAGTAGTATTGTGAGCAATGCATTCTCAGTCATAGCAAGGGGAAGCAACATTGTAAGCTACCTGCCCACAGTCCCAGCCCTGAGACTGTCCCACCACACTGTCCCACCCCCTTGCACTGTGCTATCTGCCATCTGCTGGAGGCTAAAGACTTTCACCTGCCCCTAGAGCAGGATCTATAGCACACCACACCTGTACTTCTCTAGCATCAAGAAGTGGGTAAAAAAGAACAGGGAATCCCCTGGGATGGCAGTGTTGGTACTAGAATCGGTAGTAAACTACTGTTTACTAACAGTTTGCCAGGTTTGGTGTCACATACCCATAACCCCCAGAACTCAGAAGGCAGAGAGATGAGGAGAGGATGACAGCCATGAGCCTTTTTTTTTCTTTTCTTTTCTTTTCTCCTGTGGTGGGAATCTATTCTAGGACTTTTGTTGTCTAGGCAAGTGCTCTACCACTGAGATACATTCCCAAAACCCTTTTGTATTAAAAAGATGGATTTATTTTTATTTCCTGTGTATGAATACATACATGTAACAAGTACAGTTTGTGTGTGCCAGTTGCTGGCAGAGGAAAGAAGAGAGTGCTGGATCTCCTAGATCTGGAGTTTAAAAGGTTGTGAGTCAGCATGGCCCTGGGTGTAGGCCCTGGCTGCGCCTTCCTCCCTTGGCAGACATGCCAGATATGGGTGGTCTTACCATGCCACCTCAGTCGCCACAACTGCTGCTGCCTTAACATCTTCACCCCAGTGTTGCATATGCAGTGTAGATAGAAAACAATGTAGCACATTTCTTCAAAAAGCAAGGCACAGGGATTCCACCATTAAAGCCACTGTGTTCCCATTTTCCTTCAATATACAGAAGTTCAAAATTTATTTTAAGAAAGATGTTCATTTCATCTCAGAATTAGAATTTATTTAGCAGAAACTGTAGTCAGCGTAAGCCCCTTAAGCCATGGGTGGCTGGGCCTCTTCTCCTAGACTATTCAAATAGGGTGAAAAAAATCCACCAGTCAGTGATCATTAAATCAGAAACCCACCAATCTCTGAGCTTGAAAGCCAACCAATCACTGAGCTCAAAATTCCCACCAATCCCAGGCCACCCTGGAAAGTCACCCCCCCCACCTTGCCTCAATCATATGCAAAGAGCTGTGTTCCGTTCAGTTCTTGGCGCAGTCCCTGATGCTGCCTTTCTTCAGAGCAGGACAGTCATGTCCCTGGATTTTACCCTCCCAATAAATCTCTTTTGTGAGATTTGCCGCATGAAGCTGTCTTTGCCTTCCAGTTGAAGAGAAGCAGAGCAGAGCGGAGAACACCTCAGCTCAACCAGGGATATTCTCCCCTCAGAGCTGCAACTCGGACAAACATCCCCCTTGGAGAAGAGCAGAGCATAGTTGTTACACTGTAACATGCAGCTTAGCTGGGGAAGCCTTCCCACCGCAGAGCTCTGTGGTTCCCTGGCTCCTGGCTTAGCCAGGGTACATGTCCATCTCTGTCTGAGCTGAAACACACTAACACTGGGAACCAAACCCAGATCCTCCGCAAGAGTAACAAGCATTCCTAATTGCTGGATCATCTCTCCAGCCCCCACCTTCCCTACTTTTTAATAACCAACTCTCCAAGCTGAGGCATCTCTGATTTGCTCCTGGTTGAAATAAAAAGCAGAAGTAAACCCACAGTCCATTCTGACAGGTTATGTGTCCCCACTTTCCTTTCATATCACTCTTCCTCCACACACAGCAGCTGTAGCTCTTAAGTTCCAGTCAGTCAGACTGACAAGTCAACCTGACACCACGGCCATGCTCTTCAGGTGAATGGAGCACAAACAGAGAGAATCCCAGCTTGCCTGCAGGTCAGCACTGAGAGGCTCTTGAAAGAATCAGAACGGTGGGCCATTCAGCTCTAGAATCATCTAGAGAGTGGTTAATGGATTGAACCACCTAAGACAATTCATTCATGACCACAGGGCAACTTTATCAGACTTCTGGATGGAAAAGGGGAGGGTGTTCTCAGATGTCTCCCGACGTCACTCAGTGTATGCTGGGAGTGGAGACTCACAGCAGCAGGGGCTATCTGCTTCCAGCTCTTGTGGACTCCTGACTCATATTTTCTTGACTTTTGCCACACCCCCACACAGCTCACCACAGTGTAAGTCTGTCCTGACTGTTCACTCCAATAACCTATGAAAGCATTTAATACCTTCAAATTAAGAAAGTAAATCTTCTTCTTTTTTATTTTTGTATCCTATCCTATTTTTGAGACAGAATCTCATGTATCCTAGGCTGGTCTTGGATTTACTATGTAGCTGAGAATAACTGTGGTGCCCTTGTGAAATGGTCACACAGTTATGGGTTCAGAAGGCGCTTGCGACCCAGCACTCATCCTAAAGAGCTGGCGGGAGTTTGGCGCCTCCCTTCTGCGCTCACAGACCACAAGCCACAGCAAAACCCCACCCCCTTCAAGGGGCAGGTTACGATTGGCAGAATTGCTTACCTAAAATACCTATTCCAGTATCCTTGTTTTAACCTGGCATTACCCCCTTAATACCAAAAGATCCCCCCGCCCCCCCGCTCCCAACCCGATAAACGTATGACCCTTGTATTAAACTAGAAAAAGGCTCCTCTGGTGCCATCTCCCCGAGAGTCTCTCACCTGCTCCAGGTCCAATCAAGGGCAGATAGTTAGGCGGTAAGAACCACACCACCCACGCCATGCAAACCCAGTGGCTTCCCACTTGGGAGCCTCTGCAGCCGAGGGAAGCAGGACCAGGGAAGTCACAGGCGGTATGTGTGTGGGTGAGATTCATTCTAATAAATAGCCATACACCCTGATCCTCCCACCTCCAGCTCCCTACTACTGCAGTTTCAGGTTGGTACCTTCGTTGTGGAAAACAGTTTGGTGTTCTCTTTCTCTCTCTTTCCCCTTCTCTCCCTCCCTCCAGGTCATTGCGTCTCCCTTTATTTGTTTATTTTTATTTTAAGTTGTATGTGTGTGAGTGTGCACACACTCACATGTGTGTAAGTGCAGGGAACTCACATGTAAGTCCAGAAGCCCCTGGAATGGAGTTATAGGCAGTTGTGAACCACCTGATGTGGGTGTTGGGCCAAACTTAGATCCTCAGCAAGAGCACTACACATCCTTAACTACTGAGCCATGTTTCCAGCCCCCTTTGGTTTTAGAGATGAGGATCTCACCAGGCTTCCCCTTGGTCCTTTCCTAAGTATTTACTCCTCAAATATTAAGTGATACACAAAGATCTGGAAATGAACATTTGTAGTGGCTTTATTTGTAACACCCCAAGGTGAGACAACCCAAATGCCCATGAACAGAAGAATGAAAAAGCAAATCCTGGTATATCTTCATGATGGAGTCCTACTCAGCACTAAAGGTAATGAGGCAGTGACACAGCTAATGAATCTCGTACATGTTGAATGAAAAGAGCAAGCCGCCCACACACCATACGGTCCCATTTATATAAATGTTTTACCAAGTGGAAGCAACTCTCCAGGTACATGTAGTAGGTCAGTGGTGGCTGTGGGATGGGCAGGAGCAGTGATATGTTCATTATTGTGCTGTGATGATTTTCATGCCGATTCACATACATCTAAACCTATCAAAGGTTATACTTTTAAATGTATAATGCATTAAATGTTAGTTATACCTCAGAAAACCCGTTAAAACATTAGCAATATCAAAGGTCCCAGGGTTCAGGCCCCATCCTCAGGTTTGGTTTTACATGCTCTTTATAGGGCCCAAGTATCAGTTCTTCGTTTTGTTCCTTGAGTCACAGTCACTATTTGGCCTTGATCTAATAATACTCTTGTTTCTTTCTCCCAAGTGCTAGGATTACAGTCCCAAATCACCACTCCTCAGCCAGTCTCAATCCTTTGTTATGGACCCTAAGTGGCAGCCTTGCATGCCTTCTACCCAGAGTACTCTCTCAAAGCACTAATGGGATTAGGAATAGAGGCCTGGAAGACAATCCAAGAAGTGCTTAGTATTCTGGCCTAGGAAACGAGGGCAGTGATAGCTCACTCCACTAGGTGGCATCTGGACACTTCTTGAACATGATTTCCAGGTTAGCTTCAGAAGCAAGAACTGAGACACTGTGAGAGGGGATCACCGTGGAGAAAGCTATAGAGAATGGTTCGAACAGAAGATAACACCTGAGGAAGATGTCAGCAGCCCATGTTGCAAAAATCCAGATCTAGAGGACAAAGAACAGAGAGCTCTTTACTCTGGGGCCGGATTACTGCAAGAGAATAAATTGGTGAAGGTCACAGTGACGTAGTGTCTATAGCCGTAGCTGCGAGCAGAAACCACTGCATCTGGGACACACAGCTGTCTACTCCTCCATTAAGGGCCATTCTTTGTCTTTTTGAATATTAAGATTTATTTTAATTTTTAATTTAATCTACGTGTATGTCCATGGTAGTTTTCGTGTGCTTATCATGCATAGTGCCACCATGTTAACAGAATCGAGACGTTTAGTCTATCTACGTGTATGTCCATGAGTTCGTGTGCATCATGACATAGAACAACCCGTGAAAGCCAGAAGAGAGAGTCGGATCTCCCCAAATTGGGGTTATAGCTGGTTATAATCCACCCAGCGTAGGTGCTGGCACCCAGCCCGGGATCTCTGCAAGAGCACCAAGGGTTCTTTAACTGCTGAGCCATCTCTCCAGCCCACGTTTTATTTTAATTTTGAGACAGAGACTTGCTATGTAGCCTGTCTGGAATAGAATTTGATATGTGACACAGACTAGCTTAAAATTTGAGGCAATCCTCCTGCCTCTGCAAAGTGATTCTTCAAAAAGTCAACGTCTCTTGGAAACCTACACACGAGACCACTCTGTAGCCACACCCACCATTCTTCCTGTCTGAAAGCCCAATGTCTGGATTCCGCACATTGACCCTTTCAGAGTGTCCTTAGCTGAACTTCAGATTTCTGTTTTGCCTGAAAATTGAAAGTAGATTTCACCTGAAGACTCCCTATGGTTCAGTTTTTGTTTTGTTGTTCTTTTGTTTTGGGAGCGGACACTTCACAGACGTAGCTTCAGTCTTATATTCTCTCAGACCAGAAGCAGTTCCGATTTAGCGACACTGAGGTTGAGTAGGTGGATCAGATTTTGTATGTGCAGGTGTGTGTATGTGTGAGAACGTGTGTGTACCTGAAGCCCAGAGGAAAAGCTTAGGTCTCATTCCTCAGGTGCTATCCATCTTGGGATTTAAGTTTTTTGTTAGATTTTTTTTTGCCCCAAGTTAAAAAGATTACTTTATTGAGAGAGTTTTGTTTTTTTGATAGCTGTGAGCACATTCATCAGTGGGTTATAGGATCTCTTCAGAAACTCACCAATCTTCCTCTTGTGTTTGCCAGTCGAAGATCTATTAGCAAACTACATAGGGCAAGCACACAATTGGGCATAAAGTCAACTGCTCTACTTGAAAGTTTCAGAGTAACAGCATTTTATTTGTAAATATAAGTAATAAAATATGTATTTGCAATAGGTGGAAGACCTTCACAAAGAAAAAACTTACAATGTATTGTGGTCCACATCCAAGGGAAAACATTTTGCTTATTTATAACAATATTAATCCTCATCTTTTTCTTCCTCTTTTTATCTTATTTTTTAATTGAAAGTAGACACTTCTCTTATACTTTCCCCTCCCTCCATTCCTCCTTCTCTCCCATCAGAAAAGAACAGGCCTCCAAGAGACATCAGAAGTCTGTCTGATGATAAGCATAGCAGAATATCATTAGGAATTATTTCATTGATATGTGTGTGTGTGTGTGTGTGTGTGTGTGTGTGTGTGTGTGTGTGTGTGTGTGTGTGTGTGTGTGTGTGTGTGTGTGTGTGTGTATGCATGCATGCGAGTATTTTTGGGTTAGCTTCTACCCTAGATCTCTGGGCTATTTATTCTTTGGTTTCCTGGCCACTCAGGCAGTGTCTGGTACGAATTCTGTCTCATGGCCTGGACCTCAAGCTAAACCAGTCATTGGTTGGCCACTCCCACAAGTTCTGTGCCACCATTGATCTAGCACATCTTGCAGGCAGGATAGCTTGTAGACTGAAAGTTTTGTGGCTCGCCTGCAGTACCTTCCTCCACCAAAGAGACTGGAATGTAGGGGTGAAGGCTTCATGGAGGCACCAGCTTAACCTCTCCATATTCAATGAGCTGTGTGGATGCTGTCCTCAACCATGGACCCTCCACTGTCAGTTTTTGAAGGGTGACCCTCTGTCCTAGCATCAGCCTGGGTTGTTTTCGGATATCAGTGAAACCCCTCATCCAACAACTCAACTGAATGTAACCCAGTCCTACCACTGGAAGCCTTTCCTGGCTACAAAAGATGGCCAGATCAGACTCCATAGCTTCCATAGTAGGAATTCTCAGGTGTCCACCTCACCCTCCAAACCCCCCATCTTCAGCCATATCTCACCTCCTTCTCTCCCTCCATCCCCCCACCTGATCCTTCCTATTTCTGTCTCCATGTGTCCCTAGTCCAGCTGCAAAATCCGTTCTATTTCCCCTTCCTAGAGAGATCCATGCATCCCGGTAGATTGCTCCTCTTTACCCAGCCTCTCTGGATCTCTGGGTTGTAGCTTGGTCATCATTTACTGAATATATACTATCCACATGTAAGTGAAATGCATACCGCATTTGTCTCTCTGGATCTGTGTTACCTCACTCAGGATGATCTTTTTTCCTAGTTGCATCCATTTGCCTGGCAATTTCATGATGTCATTTTTTAAAAATAGCTGAGTACTACTCCATTGTGTAAATGTACCATATTTTCTTTATTCATTCTATGATCAAGGGACATCTAGGCTGTTTCCAGTTTCTGGCTATTATGAATGAAGCTGCAGTGAAGATAGCTGAGCAAGTGTCCTTGTGGTAGCATAGAGCATTCTTTGGGTAATATGCTTAAGAGTAGTATAGCTGGGTCTTCAGGTAGATCGATTCCCAATTTTCCTGAGGAACTGACATCTTGATTTCCATAGTGGCTGTACAAGTTACACTCTCACTGGCAATGAATGCGTGTTCCCCTTGCTCCACATCCTCATCGGCATGAGCTGTCACATGTGTTATTGATCTTAGCCATTCTGACAGGTACAAGATGGAATCTCAAAGTAGTTTTGATTTGCATTTCCCTGATGGCTAAGGATGTTGAACATCTCTTTAAGTGTTTCTCAGCCATTTGAGATTCCTCTATTGAGAATTCTGTTTAGATCTGTACTCCTTTTTTTTTTTTTTTTTTTTTTAGTTTAGTTAGTTAGTTAGTTTGTTTAGAGACCGGGTTTCTCTGTTGTAACTCTGGCTGTCCTGGAACTCACTCTGTAGACCAAGTTAGCCTCTGATTCACAGAGATCCACCTACCTATTCCTCCCAGGTGCTGGGATTAAAGGTGTGTGCCACCACTGCCCGACCCGTACCCCATTTTAAAATTGCATTATTTGTTTTGTTAATGTCTACTTTCTCAAGTCCTGTATGTATTTTGGATATTAGCACTTTGTCTGATGTGAAGGTGGTGAAGATCTTTTCCCATTTGTCCTATTGACAGTGTCCTTTACCTTACAGAAGCTTTTCAGTTTCATGAGGTCCCATTTATTAATTTTTGATCTCAGTGCCTGTGCTATTGATGTTCTATTCAGGAAGTTGTCTCCTGTGCCAGTATGTTGAATGCTACTTTCCATTTTATCTTCTATCAGGTTCCGTGTATCTGGCTTTACGTTGAGGTCTTCGATCCATTTAGACTTGAGTTCTGTGCACTGTGTTAGATATGGACCGATTTGCATTCTTCTACATGCAGGCATCCAGCTTTGACCAGCACCATTTGTTAAAAATTCTTTCATTTTCCCAGTGTGTATTTCTGGCTTCTTTATCTAAATCAAGTGTTGATAGGTATGTGCATTTATATCTGGATCTTCAGTTTGATTCCATTTATCAACGCATCTGTTTTTATTCTAATGCAATGAGTTTTTATTTCTGTAGCTCCATACTACAGCTTGGAATTAGAAATGCTCGTCCCTCCAGCAGTTCTTTTATTGTTCAGGATTGTTTCATCTATCCTTTGATTTTTGTTTCTCCATATGAAGTTGAGAACTGTCTTTTCAAGGTCTGTAAAGAACTGTGTTGAAATTTAGATGGGGATTGCATTGAATCTATAAATGGCCTTTTTAAAAAAAAAAACTATGATAATCCTATCAATTCATGAGCATGAGAGATCTTTCCATCCTCTGAGATCTTCAATTTCTTTCTTTGGATGTGAAGTTTTTGTCATACAAGTCGTTCATTTGCTTGGTTAGAGTCACCTCAAGATACTTTGTTATTTATGGCTATGTTGTTTCGCTGATTTCTTTCTCAGTTCTTTTGTCATTTGTATATAGGAGGGCTGCTGATTTTTTCAGTTAATCTTTTTTTGGTTTGTTTTAGTTTGCTTTGGTTTTCTGAGGCAGGGTCATGTATCCCAGGCCGGCCTTGATCTCCCTATGGAGCCAAGGCTGACACTCCTAATCCTCCTACCTCCATCTCCATGTGCTGGGTTTACGGGTCGGTACAACCACTTCTGAGTCCACAGAACTGTTTTAAAATTAATTTCTTTCTAACTGTAAGTGCTGGAGTTCTATATTTTATATACCCATATATCAAGGTCACATCGGAAAAGTGTTGATTGTGGAAAAGGTTTAAGCCACCTCTGGTGTAGTTCAGCAGAAAACACTGAAGGTCGGGATCTATAAGCTGAGACCTGACGGTAGCCAGAGCCCAGAAAATGCTGTTTAGGACTCTCAGAACTGCAAAGGTTCCTTCGCTGTGAGTGAATCCTGTGTTCCTACCACTTAAAGCCTCATCCTCTGAGAAACACATACAAAACCTGGTGTAGGAGGCAGGGACTGGGAAACAACCAAGCCCAGCCTCAGTAGATCAAAGGGTTGACACCCGCCCCACAAACGCCAGTGCCCTCTAAGACTGCTGGCCACACACACTTCTGCGTCAGGGAAGACCCTGGAAGGCCACTGTCTAGGGTTAGGAGAGTTTGGGTGAGGTGCTGAGAGAGGAAGAAGTTGGGGGGGAAAGGGGGGAAGAGGATTGGGGAGGGAGGAGGAGGAGGAGAGACGGCGGTGGCTGCGGTAATGGGGAAGTGCGTCACGTGACTGAAGTACGAAGGGGGCGGAGTCGAGTCTTAGGGACGCTGCCTAGTCGCCTAGCAACGGCTCAGGGAACCATGGACTCTAACGGCGACCGGGAGTTTCAGGCTAGGAATTATCTAGCAAAACATCGGATCATGGAATTGCTGAGCCAACTCACTAGCTTCCTCCTCTTTGTCCGACCAAGTAAGTGTCTTGCTTCCATTGGCTCTCTGTTATCCTCTTCCCAAGCAAAGGATCCCCAGCCCGCTGCTTCGCTTCCCAGCCCTGGTCTTCCCACTCCCACCATTTCCTGATCCAGATGAGTGGAATCCAGCTGTTGTCCACTGATTCTGTGACATTCCCTCCCGGCTCTTCCCCCCCACCCCCCACCTCAAACGCAATAAATGGCTTTTTGGTGCCTGCCGCTTGCTCGGCTGGCAAGGAGGCTGGAGAGGGCTCAGCGGGTGGCAGAGTCTGGGGAATGCCCAGCTTCAGTTCCGTCCCTGTAGTGAGCGCTGGGGCTCTTCCCCGGGAAAACAGAGACAGTAATACAGCACGGATCTCATGGGGAAGCGAGGAAGATGAAATGAATTACAGCTAAATCAGCAAGATCCTTTCCGTTCCAAGGAATCTGTAATTTAGTAAGGGAGTTAAACTGTTTATAGCACGAGCTGCCGGGATCCTCCTGAGGCACCGGTTTTTCCTGGCATTTTTAATACATCAGATCCCTTCAATGTTTTGATTATTTCATAACTTTTGTTGGTGTACAGTAGGAAGTTACGTTGACATGAAAATGGCATTGCTTCCTTCCTAGGGCGATTAGAACCCGCGGGCCTTCTTATGCGTGTCCCAAATGCCAAAATGTTCATTTACTTCTGTGGAAAGAAGCAGAAATACCATTCCAACTCGGAAAAAACGAAAACTAGCATGACCACCCAGGGGATGAAAAAGTCTTCAGAAATATTTTATTTAAAAATGTAGTTTTTAAACATGTTACGGGTGCTTTGCCTGCATATATGACTGTGTATCACAGGTGTGCCTGGCGCCGGAGTAGGTCAGAGGAGAGCGTTGGATCCCCTGGAAATATCCTTAGTTATGAGACACCGTATGGGTGCTGCCACCTGAACCAAAGCCTCTGCAGAGAACACGTGCTCTTAACCACTAACCCAACTCTCCTTATCATTAAATTTCAAGAACAAATTTAGTACAGCTAATGTTCAGAACTGTCAAATGCTAATCTTAGAAAAATATTTACAGCTGATACATATATCATGCATATATACTATATATATGTACCCATTACGCATATTAATATATATAGTTAATATATGTATACAAACACATATATACGTATATATTACATACTAATATAAGTTAATATATGCATACACACATACATATGTGTATATTATATATGAATATATATCACGTTAATATATGTATACACACACATATATATGTATATACGATATGATTATATCTTCTTTGTCTTTTTCTCTGAAGTAAATAATACTACATTTAAAACCTTTTTCTTAATTTTCTGTGTTCACTTATTCAGTCAAATCAATCTATCTATCTATCTATCTATCTATCTATCTATCTATCTATCTATCTATAGATATAGATATCTCCACATGTATAGTTCCTCTTAGCAGGTAATTATCATCTCTGACAACTCCAAGATAGCTTTCAGTCTTCCTGGTCCAGCGTGGCCCATTATTAACTCCTATGTTTCCAGGGGTCTCTCTAGATTGGTATATCCAGATTCTTGACACCTGTTCAAAATTTTGAAGAAGCACGCAGAACATAAAGTGGCTAAGGATTTTATTCTGAAGCAAGCATAGTACAGGCCTCCTAGACTGCAGGAGAGCACTGAGCCTGGAGTGAGAATCACTCAAGAGCCACTGGTTACTGCCCAATGTTTCTTTTCCGCGTTCAGGAGGAGGGTGGAAAAAAAATATTTTTTTTTTTTTTTTTTTTGCTAAGGGTAGAATGTGAGTTGTTCTCTGATTTTGTTTCTCTTCCTTTATTTTTAAATTATATGTATTCATTAATTTGTTCAGTACGTACATGTGTGCCAAGAGTGTGGAGATTAGAGAGCGACTTGAGGAGTCTGCACTCTCCTCCTGTCCTAGGGTCAGACCCAGGCCATCCATTTCTGTGGCAGGTGCTGAGTCAGCTGCCTGGCTTTTATATTTTGAATGACCGGCTTGGGTCATATAAGCCTTTGCTTACTGTATATGCCTTTTCCCACGACGCATCTACTTCTAATCACACATACTTGCAATTGTGCGCATGTGTAAGACGACAAATAAGGGTTTTCTGCAAGTTCACCTTGAGGACGCACTTTGCCCAGCTGCTCATGCATCCAAAATAAATCTAGCTGGATAAGCAAACTACATCCGGTTTCATGATGTATTTGGCCACAAAAGAGGAGTTACCAAGGCTTGCAATTGAAGTTATAAGTCAGTGGAGAGAAGTGTATGTGCAGCTCAATGCACATGGGGGTTCCAGGTTGCTAAGGGCATTGTTTGTTTATGAAGGTGTGTGTGCGTGTGCGTGTGCGTGCGTGTGTAAGTAGATAATGACAGAATTATCTGTAGTGGAGTTACTAAGGCATGATAACACATGCCTGTGATCCCAGCACCCAGAAGCTAAAGCAAGAGGTTCTTCAGTTCGAGGTCAGCCTAGGCTACATAGTGAACTGCAAGCTAGCCTGGGGTACATCACAAGACCTTATCTCAAAACTCACAAAAAAACCCAGAAGGCAGTAAGGGAATCTGAGAATAGTCAGTGTCATAGGGTCACCCATTAAAAACATAAGCCTGTCACATACATAATTATCAGTTTAAAAACTAGGAGGGTGCTGTAGAGATGGCTCAGTGTTTATGAGCACTTGCTTCTCTTACAGAGGACCTGAGTTTGGTCTCTAGCACCCATGTCAGGAGGCTCACAACTGCCTGCAACTCCAGCTGCAGACATTTACTGCCTTCACAGGCACATTCATGTGCGTGCATCTGCACACACACACACACACACACACACACACACACACACACACTTGTCAGCTGGGAATGTAGCTTAGTAGTTAGTGGAGTGCTTGTCCAGCATGCATGAGGCCCTGGGTTTGATACCCAGCACCATGTAAACCCTGCACAATAATACCTGTACTCCTAACTCCACACGGAGGCAGGCAGACTAGGATTTCAAAGTCAAGATAAGAAAATAAATACATACTTATGATACTCCTTGAAACATCTATCTTAGTTAGAGTTATTATTGCTGTGATGATAAACCATGACCAAAACAACTTGGGGAGTGTTAGGGTTCTGCAGCAAGCAGAGTCCACAGCAGGGCTCTGTGCTGGAAAGCTCTGCCCCCTACCCCTGACCACAGATATAGCCCACAGCCCAGGGCTCCCTCTGGGGGTGTTCTGCCTCCTAGTCTACAGCATGGGGGCTCCCACTTCAGCGGAGAGCTATACCCCTGATATGCCTTTCCACATTTATCTACGATCAGCCTCCACAGCCATGTGGAGGGAGCTCTGCCTTAGCTCTGCCCCCTTCCCAGGCCCAAACCCCCAGCTGTCTAACTGTCAAACAGAAGGAGGACCTGATTGAAGACTGCACTCCTGGCTGACCACCCTCTCCAAGATGGAACCTCACAGTCATCTGTGTTTCTTCCAGAAAGCAAATTTGACTTTACCAGCAAACCTAGCCCCTCCTGCTGTCCAACTGCTGTTCAAGACTATGCTTGCCTTCCTTGTCACCCTGCTGGGGACTCTGAGGGCCCAGCCACCATTCCTTGTGCCCACCAAGAACTCCAAATGGTGCCAAGGACCACTGAGGAGCCAGTACACTTCCCTTTTAGGGGAGTCTGGCTCTGCCAGGCTGGGGAGCTCTGGGGCTTGAAACTCCCCATAAGAAAGCCCCCCCCTGGAACTATCAGGGACCCCACTCCCAGCTGGCTGCAGAGTCCCCCAACCTGACAGAACAGCACAGAAGTGATCCCAACTAACACAAATGACCCTAAGCTGGGTCTCCCATCCCTCTCTGGACTAAGAATTCCACCAATCACAGGCCAAAGAAATTCCACCAATTGCAGGCCATGTTGATAGCTCCACCCCCTCCAGAACCCTTTATAAAGGACTGAGTGCCCCTTAGTTTCCGCTGTTTCTCCTTGGAACAGAAGCAGTCGCTGGCCTGCTGAGATCATCAGACAGAGAAAGAACGGCTCACCTGGGATATTTCCCTACAGAGCTGCAACATTGGGCCAGAAGCTCCTCAGTCCTGTTAGGATATTCTCCCTTCAGGATTGCATCATCTCCAGGAGGCAAGACGAGGAGAGGCGAGGCGAGGCGAGGTGAAGCAGAGCTGGACACCTCACCTCAGCTCTGCTGGGCTGAGCAACTCATCAGTCCTGTAGGGATATTCTCCCTTCAGGACTGCACCACCTCTATAGGTTTCTCCCTTTTGGCTTTGTGTGGTCCCCGAGCCATCACAAAAGAGCTTCACATCTCCATCTATTCCAGCTCTATCTCTGTTCCAGAGAGGAAAGGGTTTATTTGGATTGCACTTCCACATCACAGTTCATCATCAAAGGCAGTCAGGAAGTATGGCAGGAACCTGAAGGCAAGAGCTGATGCAGAGGTCACGGAGGGTGCTGCTTACTGGCTTGCTTCTCATGCTTGCTCAGCCTGCTTTCCTATAAACCCCAGGACCACCAGCCTGACCTTATAGAGGCATTTTCTCAATTGGAGTTCCCTCCTCTCCGATGACTTCAGCTTGTGTCAAGTTGACACAAAACTGGCCAGCAAAACATCTTTGGTTGGTTTTTTTTTTAGAGACAGGTTTCATATCCCAGGCTGCCCTAGAGATTCCTATGTAGCTAAGATTGGCCTCCATTTCTCCAGTGCTGGCATACACCATCATCCTATCCTGAAATGATATTCAGAATGACACCATTTGTAGACTACTGGAAATTTGAATACAATCCATCTACATAAAGGTACTAAAAACAATTTTGGGGGGGGTGTGATGTGTACTGTGACCACAGTACTGGGGTAATATGAAAAGCAGAAAGAGTTGTCATGGTGGTTAATTCCAGTCATCAACTTGACCAGTGTCCCGACCCATGGGGTCTTCAACCAAGACCCTAGGAGAGGGCGTGGGAATGGGGTACGGGACAGGGACACGAGAAGTGAAAGGCAGACAATTTGTCCGGTCAAGCCTTCAATTTATTGAACACATAGTACCAGTATTTATACAATTTTCAAAGTGGAGAGGAGCGGGAATGCGTAAGCAGGTTGCTATGGTAACTTTATCTGGCATGTGAGCTAGTCTGGTCTATCTGGTATTCCTAGGTAGTGTTAGGATGTCCCAGAGCAATAAGGAAGTGCGTGGAGCTGTGAGATTCTCTCTAAGGCTTCCTGTGTAATCTAAAAGGGTGGAAATGTGGAATGAGGAAGCAATAAGGATGGGTTAGTTAGACAGGCAGTTTCCCAGAACTGGGCGGCTTTAGGCTATCTGACCTTAGTCTGAGTTCTGTCCATTAAGGCCAGAGAGAAACTGATCTTTTAAAAAGTGGGGTGCCTTGTGTTTCAAGCTAGGGTATCCAGAGGGACCGCTTATCACAGACCAGGTCTAAAATCATCTGGGAGATGGGCCCTGGGCATGTCTGTATGGTTTAACTGGGATGGGAAATCGTGTGCATCAGGTGGCACCATTCCCAGGCTTAGCATCTTGACAGTATAAAAAGGAGAAAGTCAGCTGAGCGAAAGCATTTCCTTCCCCTGCTGCTTGCCTGTGTCTACAGTGTGCCTAGCTTCCTCGAAATCCTGCTGCTGTGATTTTCCCTGCCTTGGTGAATTTTAACTTGGAACTGTGAGGCAAAATAAACCCTTTTTTCCTTAAATTGCTTTCATCAGAGTATTTTAGTACAGCTGTGGAAAAGTAATGAGACAGAGACATAATTCAAGTATTTGCTAATCAAAATGAGCAGTATGATATATATATATATACACATATGCCAGTCATGGTGGTCCACACCTTTAGTACCAGTGCTCAGGAGGCAGAGGCAGGTAGATCTCTGAGTTTGAGGCCAGCCTGGTCTACAGAGTGAGTAACAGGACAGACAGAGTTACAACAGAGAAACCCCGTCTTCAAAAAACAAAAGAAAAAAATTTTAATTCCCACTAATGACTTAGAAATGAACGATTTAAAAAAACTGTAAACATGAAACCTAGTATTCAAAGAACAAAGTTCAGTGATACCGGCATTTTCCGTCTAAGCCGCTCCATCTTGTGTCTCACTTCCGCCTTGATTGTTTCACTTCCGCCTTGATTGTCTCACTTCCGCCTTGATTGTCGTGTTATTTTTGGAAAGTAGACTGGACTTTCCACGTTGAAAATCACTTCAGTCGGAGAGCCCATCGATCCAGAGCACTGCTTCTACGTTAGATACAAACATTACGCCTCCTCATCAGAAGACGGCGTTGTCTGAGACTGTTTCTGCTACCCGTGCCTTAGGGAAAGAGCTTATTCCCTGCATCCTGCTGTCCCGCTGACTTTTGGTTTCCATCTCTGCAAACTAGATCATCTGGGCAGCTTAAAAAACAGCCCAGGTTCAGTCTCTGACTGTGACATTGGGTCGCCTGAGGGAGAACGGTGCCGCGTTCAGTTACATAAGTGTTCCCCCGCTGTACTATATGTTTGATGGAAGCAATGCTTGTGCTCTGAATGGCTGGCATTTGGTAACTCTTCAGTGATTACTTCTATTTGTGACACCGTTTAATTTTATATAATAATGAATCTCAACTATTTTTTCCCCCCCAGAAAAGCCTAGAGAATATTTAATCTCTCTTTTGGAACGGCTGAGAATTGCGAAGGTCACAGGCGTAGCGTTCCCTTTCTTCATGGACAACAGTAACCTCGTGTCCATGTTTGAGATGATGGACTCCTCTGGAAGAGGCTGCATAACATTTGTGCAATATAAAGAAGGTCAGTGTGACCCACAAACTGAGTAAAGCCACTCCATACCCTCTCTAGCCGAAAATAATTCTGCTTCATAACTTCCCCTTTCTTCTCATTCTCACTTTTGCAGCCCTAAAAAACCTGGGTCTGTGTGCTGAAGATGAACTTTTGAGTGATGATGGACATCTAATAACTTTGGATAAATTCAGGGATGAAGTGTAAGCTTTTTAATATTTTGATAACATGGTATAGTTTTGAAGTATTAATACATTGCATATAGAGTACAACTCCCCTTTTCTGTCTGTTGTACATGTGTATGCGTGTGTGATATGTATGCATGCATGTGCCATGGCACACACGTCGGTCAGTTTTCACTTGCCACCTTGTCTGTTGTTTGCTCCTGCACTGTGTACCCCAGGCTTGATAGCCCATGGGCTTCCAGGATTCTCCCTTTTCCACCTGGCATTTGGCTGTAGAAACACTGAGATCAGCCTACTGTGCCCAACTTTACGTGGTTCTGGGGATTCAGACTCAGGCCCTCGCACGTGCACACCAAGCGCTTTACCCACTGAGCCTTCTCTCCACCCCACTGCACTATCTTTTGAGAGAAATATTTCATTCACTTTAACTTTCAGCAATTAGGAAGTGAGGGCAGGGAAAGCTCACTCTGGGAAACAGAGAGGTCGTGATAGAGTTAGGAGTCCAGAAACAGCTTCATTTTTTTTTCTCTCCTTAGAAATCTCATCAGTGTGGGTCGTGTTAGAGCAAACCTATAATCTCAGCACTCAGGAGGCAGAAACGGGCACATCCCTGTGAGTTCGAGAACAGCCTGATCTACATAGTGAGTTTCAGAACAGAGAGGGTTGTGTAAAGAGACCCTGCCTAAATATTTTTTTTTAAAAAAAGGACACCTCATCAATTCTCAAACATGAGGTTATGCGGCCCAGTCTGTTAGAATTAAAAAAGCTCTCAGCTCCACACAATAGTTGAAAAATCTCTGTATGAAATATAGACTTGATACCCAGTCTTCCCACAGGCACCTGTGGGCACCTGGTCATCCAGCAGGGACAGCCAAGACCTACCACAGGCATCCTGATGTCTAGGTGTCTACTGGCTGGCTGGGTGTCTGCATGATGTCTGGTGCTCCCAGGAACTCCTAGTACCTGTGGGAGGCCCTGGTGACTGCCAGATGACACGTGCCTGTGTGATGTCTGGGTGCCTGAGGGATGACCGGTAGTCTGTGGGTGGCTCTGGTTCCTGTCAGATGTTGGGGGGGCCTGTGGGATGCCCCAGTGCTTGTGGGATACCAGAGAGCCTGTTCGGTATCCAGGTTTGGGCAATGAGGCCCAACTTCAGGTCAAACTCTGTCACACTTCATCTAGGGCTAGTATGGGCCAGATGAATGTTGATGATCAGAGCAGCCTTCTGCCTGCAAAGACCACCATGGAGATGCCATCGATCCACTTCATTCTCTTTTTATTTCTTTTTCTTTTTGAGGACAAAGGGATGGGAGAGTGGAACAGGGAGGAATGGGAAGAGGGTGTTGTCGGGATGCATTGTGTGAGACTCAAATTATTAATAAAAGCATGAAAAAATGTAGGATAAAGCCAGTGAGATGGCCACGTGGGAAGGGTGCGTGCTGTGCAAGTCTGTCAGCCAGAGTTTGATTCCCGGCACTCACATAAAGGTGGGCAGGAAGAACTGATGACACAGAGCTGTCCTCTGATCCCTGCAGCGTGCTGACAATTAATACGCACACTCAGTGGAAGTTACAGATGGACGTGGCTTTCGGTAGAAGGCACTGGGCATGGCGATGCATACTTGGAATCCCAGTATGTGGGGGGTGAGGGGCGGCGGGAGGATCATGAGTTCACTGTCAGTCACAAAGCAAGTCAATCTCTCCCCACCCCTCAGAAAGTAGGATAAAATGAACCTTAAAGTATTTTCTCACAATTGATTTCCACAGCGTAGGCTGTGTGCAAGCCCGACAATACATTTTTTGGGATTTTATTCATTTGTATTTTAGGTGTAGGTTTGCCTGAGCATATGACTGTGCAGCGGAGGCCGGAAGAGGGCATTGGGTTCCATGGGACTGTAGTTACAAGCTGTCATGAGCCACCCTTTGTGTGTGCATGTGCTGGGTATCGAACCCAGGTCCTCTTAAGAGCCGAGCCGTCTCTCCAGCCCCCAGCCCAACAACTTTAGATTGAGATATCACAGCATTACAGCATGGAGAGTCCTAAATCTATGCCATGTCAGGAAAAAAACCTAGAATATAATTTTATAGGTATAGAAATCCTCCAGCTATAACCAAGCTCGATTTGTGTGAAAGTTTTACTCTCTGAGGGTTTATTAATCAAGGGATTATTGCTCAGGCTAACGATATTGGTGGAGCATTTGGCTTACATGATCAAGAGTCCAGTTTTGATCTCTAGTACCACACACAGAAATCCTATCGCTTCACATGGCCAAGGAAATGTTAAAATGAAAAAAAAAATTAAGATTTTTGTCTCAGGCCAGGCGATGACTCAGCTGGGAAAGAGCGTCTTCCACAACCATGAGGACCTGAGTTCAAATTCCTAGCTCCCACGTAAAAGCTGGGCACAGCGGCACATGTCTGTCACCCCAGCACTGGGAAAAGCAGGGTGGATTCCTAGGACTCATTGTCCAGCTAGTCTAGCTAAATCAATGAGGTCCAGGTTCATTGGAGACCTTGTCTCAAAAAATAAAGCAGCAAGCAATTGAGGTCAGCAATTGAGGAAGTCAGGTATGGCTAACCTTTGCTCCCACGCTGTCTTCATATGTCTGCATTCCTATTTGTAGTGCAATCGACCTCTGACCTCCACTTGCATGTATGAAAACATACACCTAGACCCACACATACACACACACATACACACACACATACACACACAAACACAAAGGATTTTTATCTTATCAGCTACGTAAATGTTACCACAGGCAAATGAATGAAGCAGTATCTGGCCTCTAAAAAGTTTCACCTAGAGAAAAAAGATTGCCACTGTCACAAGAAATGGACCAGGAAGGGCTAGTGGAGATAGCTTAGTGGTAAAGTTCTTGCCATTGATGTGAAAGCATCAAGAGTTTGCTCCCTCGAACCCATGTAAAAAAATCTGGCATGGCGTACGCATATGACTTCTTGTAACAACACTTGTAATGCCTGTCTAGGGAAGGCCGGGACAGCAGGAGCTCTGGGGCTTGGCCAAAGTCCTAGCGAAAGATCCTGTCTGCAAAACATGGTGGACATCCTGAAGAATCAAGGTTGAGCTCTGACCTCCACAGGCACATGCACACACATGTATATCCCACACATGCACAAATACACATCTGCACATGAATGCACATGCAAATGTAACTAAAAGCATAGGACATGAAAATAGAGTATTAAGAACAACCATAAGTTAACCATGATTTCATAAAAATGTGGGGTTTTCTTTTGTGCATGCGTGTGTGCGTGTGTGTGTGTGTGTGTGTGTGTGTGTGTGTATGTTTGAGACTGATAGGCTCTCACTATGTTGCCCAGGTAAGTCTTGAACCCACAGTGATCCTCCTGCCTCAGTTTTCAGAGTTCTGGGATTATAGGTGTCTTCCACCACTCCCAGCTCACAGTATTTCTTATATAAACATAGTGAATTCCCAAACTGGATACTGAAACCCCAATTACCAACATGCCTACAGATGTGTAAGTATCTTTGTAATGTATTGGCTGGGTTCAGCTTTGAACAACAGCTCTCCCTGATTAGCAAAGTGGAAGTCAGGTATGGCTGACCTTTGCTCTCATTCTGTCTTCATGTATCTGCATTTCTATTTGTAATGCAATTGCTCTGCTTCTCGTAGCTGAGTTTTCTGGTTTTGTTTTGTTTTTGTTTTGTAGGAACAGGAGGACATGGGAAATATGGTCAACATTTTAGGGACATCTTAACTCAAGATAATAAATGATTCTACCAAGTTTTCACTTGTCTAGTTTCATTAATTCAGAACTTTATCAGACAGCTTCAATCCAACTGTCTTCTTTGTTAAACAACCCTTTCCTCAAATACATTAGTTTCCAGTGTTAGGCCAGTTTGTCCTCAAGCAGAATCTCAACATCTTGCTTAGCCAGTTTGTAAATTCCAACCTCATTTAAGGATGCTGTGGCAGGAAGGTGCCCAGAAGTTGACGGCAGGACAGCTCTCAGGAGTAATGCAGAACCGATGCTCAAATTCAGAACGATTCAGGCTTCTTTCACTCTGTTTAGGAAAGCAAGAAGGAGAGAAGAGATCCTCTATTGTACCACCCACATTGACCTTGGAGAGTCTACAGAGCTATTTTGATTATCTACAGACTTACTATTTTGCTTTTTAAATATGCTGGGACGACACAAGGTATACAGGATTAATAGATTATTTGCTAGTTACAAGTAGTAGGACTGTGCTTCAATATGTCACCAGGGTTTGTTTCAGTACACTGTGCTAACAGATTATTAAATGTAGATATGATTTTTAGGTAGAATTAGGACATGGGAAAAAAGAAAAGGACTGCAAATTCAGCAGAAAAGGCAAAATAGCAAGACAAACCAAAAACATAGATAGGTGTGGTGGCATACACTTTTAATTCCAGCACTCAGGAAGCTGAAGTGGGAGAATCTCAGTGAGTTCCAGGCCATCCCCGTCTACACTGCGAGCTCCAGACCAACCAAGCTTAAATAGTTAGATTCTGTCTCTGAAAACCAAAACAGAAATAGGAAGGTTGGTGAGATAGTTCACTGGGTAAAGGCGCCTGCTGGCAAGCTTGGTGACATGAGTTCAATCAATCCTTGGGTCCAGGTGGTAGGCGGAGAGAACCATTTCCCACGCGTTGTCATTCTGGCCTCTGCAAACCCAAACACAAAATTAAAAAGAAAATTAAATAATAATAAAGACAAATGGGGCTGGAGATTTAATGTACTAGGTAGAGTTGCCTAACATTAAGGAAGCATGGGAGGGCTTGGGGGTGGTGGTATGGAAGTGTTCACACCTGCAACAATTGCACTCAGAAGATGGACCCAGGATGATCAGAGGCTAAGGGTCATCCTCTGTTACTGCATACTGAGTTCAAGGCCAGTCTGGGATACTGGGATACATGAAACTCCATAAAAAAAAAAAATCAAACTAGAAACAATCATAGCTTCCTGACATATGCAAACATAAGCTTTTATGTTTTAACGAAATGTTTCTGAATTACACAAACCCTATACATAATGTAAATTTTAAATCGACAATTTTTATTAGATTCTTAGTAATTGTTCCCATGTTTATAACTATACATTAAACTAAAATTAATATTAAATGTATAAGAAAACAAATTTTTTCTCTGGCCTGGGCTTTATTAGACACTAAACCTAGCTGTGATTTCCTATTTTCAGAGGGTGGTAAAATTATACTTACATTCATTTTGTATTTAGTCTCCCAGTAAGAAACAAATAACATAGAACCAGATGCTAAAAAGTAAGCTCAAATCTGGCTCTGGTCAACTTTCTGAGGATGTGGGTCACACGTGTTATTTTGGTTTCTCTACTGTATCATGAAAACGTAATAGATACACAATGAGTCTTTTAAGATTTTAAGTATTATTATTATTTTAGATTTTTTTAAAAAGTTTTGTTTTATGTGCATGTTTTGCCTGTATGAATGTCTGTGGACTGTGGAGTACCTGATGCCAGTAGAGGCCAGAAGATGGCATTGGGTATCTCAGAACTGGAGTTATGGATGGTTGTGAGCCACCATGTGAGTGCTAAGAGCCAAACCCTAGTGCTCTGCAAGAGTAGCCCATACTCTAACTGTTGAGCCGTCTCTCCAGCTCCAGATTCTAATTGGTATTATTGCAACAAACATCAATAAAACTCTGAATTGCAAAAAGAAGCCAACTCCTCTAGCATTTGGGCACAGCAATATTTACTGTTAGACATTAGGCTTACTGTTTAAAATAGTTTTCCGGTCTCTTGCAATACAAAGGGAGAAGATTCCAGAGATTCCATGTCATATCATACTGCAACCGGGTTGCTCCTCCCAAACGGGCTGCTCTTCCTTCATTGAAGTGATTAGCAAGGATTACCTGAAACAAAGAGCAATCACGCAATGCACATGCAATGCACACTCTCCACTCACCTCCTGTGCACATCCAGCTTCTCTACAAGCACTTGCCAGACATTTTCGTATAGGGAGGAGCAGAGCTGCTGCTCCAGCTGCAACAGATGGCTCTGGAAGGTGAGCGAGAGCAGACAGACTGAGCTGGACAAGGGACATCACTGCTGCTCAGACTGAGAGGGTAGGGACAGCCATCTGGAAAAACAAATAACCTTCACCAGAATGTCCTTTATCACTCTGTATCTTTACGGTTTCAACAAATCGTTTTAAATTTGAGGAGGTGTACCATCCTGGGGGAATTCTGGAGTTAAAAAAAATGTATAATGCCAAAAGCTCTACCAGAAATACACTATCTGTTTTTATGTTTTAACTTTTAATTATTTAATATTTCCTTGCAGTCCCACAAACTCAATTGTTATACGAGTTAAAGTTTATCTTTAAAATTGAAAAGACTAGTTAATCTTATACTCTGATTTTAGCAAACTAACTACTACTACTTCCAAATTGATTATAATACTCGTTTGGAGTTTACTGTGCTAGGGCAAAAAGGCAGCAGAGTAGATTGTGAAATGCAAGCATGCACAGGGCATCAACTACAGGGCGCTTTACTTTGTAAACGAGTGACACACTGAGCTGGTCAACCCCAGATCACATGACACTTCTCTGTGAGGTCCACATCATCACCATTTATTCTGCGTAAGTTCTTCAAAATGATAGATTTTAGAAAGATTTCCATGAGAACTAAAGTTTGGACCTACCATACACAAAAGCTCTAAGTCTGATCTCCAAAACTGAGGGTGGGAGCTTTACAAAAGCTAAAAACGGGAGTGTTAATGCCCACCTTTGACTCCCACTACTGTAGAGGGTGACTGACACAAGACATACCTTTCTTATATAATTTGCAGCATCTTTCACTTCTCTAAAAACATCCTCTGCTTGGTAAGTCAACATAGCAAGTTTTAAATACTCCAAGAGGTTAACGATGTCATTTGTTGGGGCCCAGGTTTCCCAGGCTATGAAATGCTTTAGCTTGACAAGGTTCCTGAAGCGATTCACTGCCGGGAACTGGAACTCCCTAACTGCCTTGCTCCTTTTTTGTCTTCACTGTACGGTGGCATATGTTCTCTCATCAATAATAAGATCTGTATAAGCCGATAGTAATAGCAAAATCAATCCCTGAGCTGGCTACTGTGGGCTGGAATGGAACACAGCCATGCTATCCAGAAGTAAATTGCAATAAAGCAACCCAGGTTTATTGCAAAGATTTAAGAAATATAAAACCCAGAAAATTCCCCTAAGTTAGTAGTTATTAGCAGCTTCTCCCACCACTCAGCAGGGATTCTTTCTTCCCCAGAATACCCAGGCACCATTGCATCTCAGGTGCAGGCGGCTACCCCCACACCTGACCGGTTGAGGAACCAATCAAAATAGCCCAAGACCAGGGCTCCGGGGGACCCCAATAAAAGCCCTGGACGGGGGTCGCTCTCTCTCTTGCCCTCTCGCCTCTTGCCCATATCTCCCGCCCGTGCGTGGCGGCTGCCCCAAGCCGCCGCGCCTGTCCCAAGCCGCCGCTGCGCCAAGTTCATTTAATAAAAAGGCCTCGTGCGGTTTTAACAGCCACCAAGACTGTCTCGTGTTTCTTTGGGGTTTACCCATCCTTCGTGGAAGAAAGAACCCCCACTTTTGCGGGGGCCAGAGCTAGACCGCCAGGACCCCCGCAGTCATTGAAGATGGAGACAGAGCTCTCCGTGGATGATAGCTGTCCCATCTGCAGCTCACAGCGGGCATTGTTCTCTGCGAAGACCTCCAGTGCTGCCTGCTGCAACTGCAGAAAAAACTGAAAACAAACATCTGTTCATACATTTATTAATGCAGTGCTGGACATCTTGAAATAGCACTTCTGTATCATACAATTCCCTTATTTAGGGTGTGCAGTTCAGGGCCACTGAGATGGCTCAGTGGGTAAAGTTGCTTGCTGCCAAGCTTGATGACCTGAGTTCAATCCCCAGGACCCACAAAGTGGAAGGAAACAACTCTAACCCTAACATGTGTATCTCACACACACACAGACACACACACTAATCAAATGTAATAAAATTTTCTTAAACTATGCAGTTCAGCTTGGTATATTTACACATCTGCAATCCCAAACTCAGGATACCAGAAGATTATGATGAGTTCAAAGCCAGTGTGAGCTACATGAGACCTTGTCTTAAAGGCAAACAAACATAAAAACCTTCATCCTATCTCCCAAAATAAAATGAAATGTACAGCTCAGGACCAGTAAGACGGCAGTGGGTAGATGGCACTTGGCAGATGGGTAGTAAGATGGCAGATACCCCTTAGTGGGTAAAGGCACTTGTCACCAAGCCTGACGACCTTGTTTGGGCTCTGGGCTCCACATGGTGGAATGACAGAACCAACTTCTGCAAGTTGTCCTCTGATCTCTGAATGTGTGCTGTGACACACACACACACGCATGCACAAATAAATCTTTTTTTATTACAATTCAATAACTTTAGTAATTCAGAGCTGTGCGTACACCACCACGATTCTAGAACATGGTCATTATTTCCTGCCAACAAAGTCATTCATTATCCATATCTCTATCTTTTCCCCACTCCCTCCGGCTCCCTGCAATGACTGATTTGATAACCCTGTAAATGGAACCACATGAATTATTATTCTTTGCGAATGACTTCTTTCACTTAGTTTCCATAGCATGTATGAAGTATGTACGTCATCTGTTTTTATTGCCGCCAAACACTTCATCATATGAACATCAACATTTTATCCATTCACTAGCTGATGGATGTTTTGATTGTTTCTATTTTGTATCTATTACGTCGCTGGGAAAAATAGTGTGTGTGTTTCTCTGTGGGACTTACAAAAGCTGCCAGGCTGTCTTCTTCAGCAGCTGTAGTAGTTCACGTCACCACCAGCCACGCACAGAGGTTTAAAACTCCTACCTACACATGGTAATAGTTTCGTATGTAGTTTGTTGTTCTTTTGGTTTGGTTTTTTTGATGAGGGTTTTGTTTATTTTTCTTTTTGTTTTGTTTTGAGCCTGGATCTTGCTATGTAGTTCAGGCTGGCCTCAAAATAGTAGTCTAGTGTAGCTTCAAACTCCATCCTGCCTCAGCTTCCCAAATGCTTGGTTTAGTGTTTACTATGTAATCTTATCTGGCCTGGAATCCTCTATGTAGATGAGGCTGGCTTCGAAGGTGTGGCAACCCTTCAGCCTGTGCCCCCTATTGCTCAGTGCCTGCTCTGCTAGTTTCTTTTTCTCAGGGCAGTGGTTTTTGTGATATTGCATTTTCGTGCTGGTTAGCATGCTCCTTTAAGTATTCAGCTTTTCTAGACAGACTGAAGGTTGTTATAAACCTGGAATTGTGACAGGGAACTAAAATATCATTTTTGCAGGAGTAGGCCCAGAACTATGTACTGTATGTAGGAGCTTCTGCATCAAGCGGAGTCTACAGCCTGGGGCTCCTGTGGCTGTGCAGAGCTCCACCCCCGACATTCCCCTCTATATTTACTCTGGGGCCTGCCCCGTCCCAGGCCCCTCAGTGGTCCACAGCTGGGGCTCTGTAGACCCTTTTGTGTGGAGGGAGCTCTGCCTCAGCCCTGCCTCCATGCTAGGCCCAGCTCTCCTGGCTCTGCCTCCTCCAGGTGCCTACCAGTCAAGCTGCCTTGGCTGGCCATGGGCTGCTTCATACTGGCTCTACAGGCGACCATGGCAGCAGGTGGACCAAGGTGAGGACTGGGCTGCTGGCTGCCTGCTCCTGGTCCAAAATGGCACCTCACTGGTATCTGTGTTTCTTCTGGAGAGAATTGTGAATTGTCATTGTTTTCTTTTTCTGCTTATGGAATTATGAAACTTCAATGATTTTTATTTAAAGCATTTATAGTCTGAAGCATTCTGAAGATGGCTGAAGGACTTTTAATGTGAAGACAAAATCAGAACCATAAAAGCCAAAATCTATTCATATTTAGAGTCAATGCTTAAATTTTATTCTTTCTCTTAGTCTCAGCAACAGATTTTAATCTTCTACAGGTGGAGATGATGCTAATTCATCTTCTTTAATAGTCAGTGGCACCAAATAGTTGTGATATTCCACAAAGAATTTCGTTGACACTGAACGAATCTCTCCTTGAATCATCTGGCATAAGAATGACAATTTGTTTTATGCTATGAAAAGTCTTACAAGCAAGTAGATCAGTGTGGGAGCTGAAAATGAAGTATCTCTGAAATTATAATATGACACAAAAGCAAAAAAAAAAATGAATACATGCTGATTGACTTTATAAAGATAAATGCACTAATCTTTTTACTTTGTATTATATTCACCTTACAAAATCATTTTATTTTTCCTTGCTCAGCAAATGACATTATGCACATGTATTTCAGTTAACTTTCTTTTTTGGAGTGCTGGTGGTGATGGGAATTGAACCTACAGCCTCACATGTCTTGGAAAGTACTCTCCTATCGATGAACTATGCTCCCAACCCTCAAATTAACTTATCCTCCTCCTCCTCCTCGTCCTCCTCCTCCTCCTCGTCCTCCTCCTCCTCCTCCTCCTCATCCTCCCCCTCCTTCTCCTCCTTTTGTTTTCAGTGTTGGAGATTGAACCTAGGGCTTTGTGCATGCTTGAAAAGGACTCTACCAACTGAGCTACATTCTTAGCTCTACTTAGAAACTTCTACTTTATTTTATATTTTGTGCTAAGATTGAATCTAGGGCTTTGATCGAACTGAGCAAGGACTGAACTAAGACCCCATCCTCAATTTTATAATTTCTTAATCTGCCCTTTACATACTGTATTTTAAAGTGGTATATTGCTGGTGACTACACCACCATGGCAGTGTAAGTGACTGCATGACAAGACTCTGGTTGCTGGAATGCCAAAAGGTCCTGGCCCATTGGCTCTTTTCCAGTCTTTTCTGTTGTATAGCTGCTGGCAGTCTCATTGATCATGGTGTCTGTTTTGCTTATTGGTAAAACTAAAAAGAATCCTTAATTCAGCTCTTACTAAGAAAGGGACACATTATAGAAAACAAGACATGGTGATTTGAACACTAAAAATAATAACAATTTTATTGACCTTCAAGTCCTAAGCATATGTGAGAGCTGTTTCATGACTAATATCTCTGACCTGATAATACACAGAGAATGTATTGTATTACAAAATTATTCCTGGCACAAAAGGCACTGATTCCCCCAGTAGAGACATGGGCCAAGGAACCTGGATAGGGAAGTTAGCACATATGAAAAGACAAGGACACATAGATAATTGCCCCTGAGAATTCTTGTCCTTTTTAAGAAAACCTAGAGCAAATGATAAAAGCATATGAAAAAATTATAATAAATTATAAACCTAGGATAGACGTGATTATACTCAAAGCTTAAAAATCTGTTTAAGACTGAAACTGCTTAATCTATATATTAACTTGAAGCTACAGAGAGCTCCAGAAACAAGAAATATGGGTAGTCAAGGAAAAGAGGAATAGATGCTGTTAATACTAAGGAAATATATGATTGAAGTTTAGATAGATATAGGGAAAAAGTAGAAAAACTAGAAAAAGCTTAAAACCTATAAATATAGAATTTCTTTCTGGTACCTTTGTGACCTTCTGTCTGTCTGTCTGTCTGACACGTCCTGAAACCATAAACAGGGCAGCCAGCCAACAGTTAATGAACCATTATGTTAGAGGTTTCCTGAGGAAAAAAAAATTGGAGATTAAGTTGTTACTGTGAAGGTTGTTCTTGCTTACAATGTAACTATACAAGTTCTTTGAAGCTTTGCATGTGCTTAACCTTGATAAACTGTAAAAATTACAATGTACTTTTAGTAAATAAAAATCAGCAGTGTTTTCAGCCAAATGAGCCAGCAACTGCGAGCTGAGCTCCCTGGCTGAATCGAGCCAGCTATCTCTCTATCAAGCGTGCTCTCATCCTTTTTCTCTCTCGTCGAGGGTTCCACATGTCTCTTCTTCAGGTTTTTCCCTGACCCACATCTTGCTCGCTGAGGCTGAGCCCTGGCAGTATATTTGTCTGTTTTGTTTTTATGATCTATAATAGTTTACATTTATAATGTGTCTTCAGACATTCATTATTCTATTGGTTCAGTGTAGTTTTTATAGTTTAACATATATTTCACAGTATATGTTTATCCAAGTTCCTTATGAATGGTTTCTGTCACTAGATGTATTTTATGAAGCACACAGGTATAAAGCCAAACACATAGCTGTATCTTCACAGATGTTCTTAGGACACTGAATCCCAGTTGGAGGGCACTCTGTCCAAGAAGTCAGCCCAGGAGGCCCTCTGAGGTCACTTTAATACTGGATCTAAACTATCTAAAGACACGAACCAATGTTAAGTCTTATTGGCTTTTTTGTTCTCTTTTGGCAGGTTTCATGTACCCTAGGCTGACCTCGGAACTTCCTGTATAGCTGAGGATGACCTCGAACTTTTGTTCTTCCTGCCTCTGTCTCCCATGTGCTGGGATTACAGGTTTCTCCACATGCCTAGTTTATACTGTATGCGACCAAACACCAGGCCTTGTGTTTGTGCACGTGGGCAACAATTCTACCAACTGAGCCACATCCCCAGTCCCTAAAGACATTTTTTGAGTGGCAGTACATACCAGAAAATCTGGTTACCTTTACTCAGCCAATAGCCAATATATTTTCTCTAGATTAATAACAAGATCAAAACATAAATATACGAACACATAATATAATGATTTGGATAAGAATTTCCCCTCATAGGCTCATATATTTGAATGCTTAGACCAGGGAGAGGAATTGTTTGAAAGGAGAAGGGATTAGATGGACTAGGTCTCTCTCTCTCTCTCTCTCTCTCTCTCTCTCTCTCTCTCTCTCTCCCTCCCCCCTCTGTGTGCGTGTCTTTGTGTCCCTCTCTTTTTCTCCCTTTCTCCCTCTCTCTGTGTCTCTCTCCCTAGCTGCCTATAGCTCTTAGCTACTGCCTCAGTGCCTGCCTGCATACTATCATGATCCCCACCATGATCCCCAACATCTGAAACTGTAAGCCAGTCCGAATTGATTGCTTTCTCTTGTGAGAGTTGCATTGGTCATGGTGTCTCGCCATAGCAATGGAACAGAGACTAGGATACAATCTTCAAGGAGACGGAAAGAATAAGTAGAATCCTTGGAGGGGGGCAAAAATTTATAGTGATTACTAGACCCAAGTTTAGATATTTAGATTGCTGTTGTTTTTGCTTTTTGTGATAGTGCAGGATATCCTAAAACTCATCTCAACCCTCCTGCCTCAGGTCCTTGAGTGCTGTGGTTACAGCTGTGTACCACTCATCTCAGTCACACTTACTTGAAAATACACTTTCCAATATGAGAGGTTATTTCTTTATAATGTAATTGTGATGAGTTGGCCAGGGTCAGGTTCAGGTTCAGGGTCAGGATTGATCAAGGTTAGAGTTAGTATTAGGGTTAGGGTTAGGTTTAGTGATAAGAAAAAGAAAGAAATAGGAGAGCTGAGTACAAAAATCTATAAGTTAGCAGCACATGGTATCATCATGAGGAAATATGTAGAAGTGGAGTATTTTAAAAATCCATTGTATTTCTACTGCAGTGCAAAGTCAATCCTGTTTACAGGACAGCAGCCAGGTTTATTCCTACAGCTCTGAAGTTTCTGTCACCATAACACCTGTGCATATGTTCCAAGGTAAAGCAGGTATGTTACGCAGGTATGTTACACAGTGAAAATGGCAGCACTTTTGCAAGAGCAAGAAGATTGCCACACCAATGCACCTCACAGCAAAGTCCTGGAGGAGAAGCGGTGATGGTTTCTCTTTTTCATTCTTATTTATTTTTTCTTCTCTTGCACAATATATTCTGAACCTAGCCTCCTCCATCCACTCCTTTCAGCTCCCTCTTATCTCCCCCCACTCCCCACCACCACCTCAGAAAAGAGCAGTTCTCCCAGGGTTGTCACTCAAACAGGGCATAACCAGATGGAGCAAAGACACTAACCCCTACATCAAGGATGGATGAAGCAATCCAGCAGGAGGAAAAGGGTCTCAAGGGCAGGCAAAGAGCCTGCCTCTAACCTTTAGGAGTTCTACAAGAACACCAAGCAAAACAACCTTAAGATATATGAAGGGGACATAGTGCAGACCCGTGCAGGGTCTGTGTCTGCCTCTTCAGCCCTGTGAGCTCCTAAGAGTTCTGGTCAGTTGATTCCATGGGGCCAGTTCTCCTTGTACCCTTGACCCCTCTTGACCCCACAATCCCTCCCCCTTCTTCCTCAGTATTTTCTGAGCTTTAACCAGCTTTAGCCATGAGCTTCTGTATCTGCTCCCATCAGCTGCTAGAGGAAACCTCACCGATGAATTAGGCTAGGAACTAATCTATGAGCAGAGCAGAATATCATTAGAAATCATCTCTGGACTATCCAGTCTTTGGTTCCTGGCCACCCCTGCAGTTTCAGAAATGGGCTCCCTCCCTTGACATGGGATTCTGCCCCTCAATTGTCCCAGCAGATCCTGTAGGCTGGATAGATTATAGGTTAAAGATTTTGTGGCTGAGTTCTTGTTCCAGTTTCACCACTGGAAGCCTTGCATGGTTACAGGAGATGGCCTGTTCAGGTTCCCTATCACCCAATACAGGGTGTCCTCATTAGGGTCACCCTCATAGATTTCAGGAAGTTTCCACTGCACTAGGTCACCAAATCACCCACTAAATGTCCCCCAATTCCAGTCTCTCCCTATATTAATTTCCTCCATTCTTCTCCCCTCACCTGGTCCCTCATGTTTTCATTCTCATCCTCCCCCAGCGCACCTGCAAGGTCTGTTCCATTTCTCCTTCCCAGGGAGATCCATGTGTCTCCACTAGGGCCCTCCTTGCATAGCCTCTCTAGGTCTGTGGATTATAGTATAATTGTCCTTTACTTAACAGCTAATATCCACTTATAAGTGAATGCATACCATGTTTGTCTTTCTGGGTCTGGGTTACCTCACTCAGGATGATTTTTTTCTAGTTCTACCCATTTGACTGCAAATTTTGTGATGCCATTTTTTAACAGCTGAGTAATATTCCATTGTGTAGATGTACCACAATTTTGTCATCCATTCTTCAGTTGAAGGACATCTAGGTTGTTTCTAGTTTCTGGCTATTAGGGTAAAGCTGCAGTGAAAATAGTCAAGCAAGTGTCCTTGTGGTAGAGGATGGAGCATCCTTTGTCCAGGAGTGGTATAGCTGGGTCTTGAGGTAGGTCAATTCCAACTTGCTGAGAAATCGCCATATTGATTTCCATAGTGGCTGTACAAGTTTACACTCCCACAAGCAATGAAGGAGTGTTCCTCTTGCTCCACATCCTTGCCAGTATGAGCTGTCCTTTGTGTTATTGATCTTAGCTGTTCTAACAGGTATAAGATAGACTCTCAAAGTGGTTTTTATTTGCATTTCCCTAACAGCTAAGGATGTTGTGCATTTAAGTGTTCCTCAGCTATTTGAGCTTCCTCTATTTAGAATTTTCTGTTTAGATCTGTACTCCATTTTTTAATTGGATTATTTGTTTTGTTGATGTGTAGTTTGAGGTTTTTTTTTTCCCATATTTTGGATATTAGCCCTCTATGATGTGGAATTAGTGAAAATCTTTTCCCATTCTGTGGTCTTCTGTTTTGTCCTATTGACAGTGTCTTTTGCCTTACAGAAGCTTTTCAGTTTCTGTAAGGTCCTATTTATTAATCATAGATCTTAGTGCCTATTGGTGTTCTCTTCAGGAAGTTGTCTCCTGTGCCAATGTGTTCAAGGCTACTCCCCAGTTTCTCTCATCAGATTCAGTGCATCTAGTTTCACGTTGGGGTCTTAGATCCACTTTGACTTGAGTTTTGTACAGGGTAATAAATATGGGCCTATTTGCATTCTTCTACATGGGGACATCCAGTTTGACTAGCACCATTTGTTGAAGATGCCCACCCCACCCTCAGTGTATATTTCTGGCTTCTTTATTGAAAATCAGGTGTCCATTGGTGTGTGGATTTATGTCTCGGTCTTTAGTTAGATTTCATTTATCAATGTGTCTGTTTTTATGCCACTACCATGCGGTTTTCATTACTATAGCTCTGTAGTACAGTCTGAAATTAGGGATAGTGATACCTCCAGAAGTTGTTTTAATTGTTCAGAATGGTTTTAGATATCCTGTTTTGTTTTGTTTCCTGTATGAAGTTGAGTATTGTCCTTTCAAGGTCTGTAAAGAATTGTGTTGGAATTTTCACGGGTACTGCATTGAATCTGTAAATTGCTTTTGGTGAGATGGTCATTTTTTAATACGTTCATCCTACCAATCCAGGAGCATGGGAGATCTTTACAACTTCTGAGATCTTCTTCTATTTATTTCTTCAAAGACTTGAAGTTTTTGTCATACAAGTCTTTCACTTGAATGATTAGAGTTACCCCAAGATATTTCATGTTATTTGTGGCTATTGTGAAGGGTGTTATTTTCATGAATTTTTTCTCAGTCCATTTGTTGTTTGTGTATAGAAGGGCTACTGATTTTTTTTTTTTTAGTCAATCTTGTAGTTGTAGCATCATATCATATGCAAATAAAGATATGTCTTTGAAGGTCTGGTAGAATTCTGTGCTAAAAGTCTGGTCCAGGGTCTTTTTGGGTGGAGACTTTTAATTACTGCTTCTATTTCTTTGGGGGTTATAGGCCTATTTAAATTGGTTACCTGATATAGATTTAACTTTGGTAGGTGGTCTCTATCAAGAAAATTATACATTTATTTTAGATTTTCCAATTTCGTGGAGTATAGGTTTTTAAAATATGAACCAATGATTCTATAGATTTCTTTTGTGTCTTTAGCTATATCTGCCTTTTGGTACTGATTTTGTTAATTTGACTATGCTCTCTTCATCTTTTAGTTAGTTTGGGTAAGGGTTTGTCTATCTTGTTGATTTTCTCAAAGAACCAAATCTTTGTTTCACTGATTCTTCATATTGTTCTGCTTCTATTTTCTTGATTTTAGTCCTTAGTTTGATTATTACTTGCTGTGTGCCCCTCTTGGATGTGATTCCTTTTCTTTTTTGTTCTAGAACTTTCAGGTGTGCAGTTAAGTTTCTAGTATGAGATCTCTCCAATTTTTTTTTTTAATGTAGGCTCTTTGTGCTATTAACTTTACTCTTAGTACAGCTTTCATTGTGTCCCATATGACTGGATATGTTGTGAATTCATTTTCATTGAATTCTAGAAAGTCTTTAATTTCTTTCTTTATTTTTGTCTTGACCCAGTAGTCATTCAGTAGAGAGTTCTTCAGTTTCTGTGATCTTGTAGGCATTGTATTGTTTCCATTGTTGTTGAAATCCAGCTTTTGTCCATGATGGTCTGACAGGATGTAGGGACTTATTTCTATTTTGTTTGTCTATAGAAATAGTTAGAAATTTCTATTTCTTTTGTCTCTTTTGAATTTTTTTTTTATGACCGAGTACATGGTCTGTTTTGGAGAATGTTCTATGAGGTGCTGAGAGGAAGGTATCTTTTTTGTGTGAGTGAAATGTTCTGTAGATATCTATTAGGTTCATTTGGTTTATAATGACTATTATCTCCAGTATTTCTCTGTTTAGTTTTTGTCTGGATGACCTGTCCATTGGTGAGAATAGGGTATTAGAATCTCCCACTATTACTGTGTTTGGGTCAATATTTGTTTTAAGCTTTAGTAATGTTTCTTTTACAAATGTGGATGCTCTTGCATTGGAGGCATAGAGTTTAAAAACTGAAATGCCATCTTGGTGTATTTTTCCTTTGATGAGTATGAAGTGTTCTTCCTGTCTCTTTTGATTAATTTAGGTTTGAAGTCTATTTTATTAGATATTAGAATGACTACACCAGCTTGCTGCTTATGTTCATTTGCATGGAAAATCTTATTCTAGCCCATTACTCTGAGACTATGTTATCATTGCTGTTGAGGTTTGTTTCTCGTATGTAGCAGAAGAATGGATCTTGTTTTCACATCCATTCTGTTAGTTTGTGTCTTTTTATTGGGGGAATTGAGTACACTGATGTTCAGAACTATCAATGACCAATGATTGGTAGGTCTAGTTATTTGTTGTTGTTGGTTGTGGTGTGTGTGTGTTTGTGTGTGTGTCCCTTCTTTTGATTTTGCTGGTGTGAGATTTATTTCCTGTTTTCATGAGTATAGTTAATCTCCTTGGGTTGTAATTTTCCTTCTAATTTCTTCTGTAGGGCTGGATTTGTGGATAGATATTGTTTAAACTTGGCTTTATTATGGAATATTTTATTTTCTCCATCTATGGTAATTGAGACTTTTGCTTGGATGTCATCTGTGCTCTCTTAGAGTCTACAGCATATGTGTCCAGGCCTTCGGGTTTTTAGAGTCTTTGTTGAGAGGCCAGGTGTAATTCTAATAGGTTTGCCTTTATATGTTACTCGCTCTTTTTCTTTTGCAGCTTTTAGTATTCCTTGTTTTGTTTGTTTAATGTGTTGATTATTATGTGGTGAGGGGACTCTCTTTTCTGGTTCAGTCTATTTGGTGTTCTGTAAGCTTCTAGTACCCTTATAGGCCTCTCCTTCTTCAGGTTTGGGAAATTTTCACGATTTGGTTGAAAATATTTTCTGGGCCTTTGAGCCGGGAATCTTCTCCTTCCTCTACTCTTATTATTCTTAGCTTTGGTCTTTTCATAGTGTCCCAGATTTCCTGGAATATTTTGTGTCATTAATTTTTTAGATTTGATATTTTCTTTAATTGATGTATCTATTTCTTCTTTGGTATTTTCAACACCTGCGATTCTTTCTCTCTTCTGTCTCTTGTAGTCTGTTGATGAAGCTTGGCTCTGTGGTACCTGTTCACTTACCTAGGTTTTTCATTTCCAGAATTCCCCCAATATTTGCTCTCTTTATTGGTTCTATTTCCATTTTCAGGACTTGAACCATTTTATTTATTTCCTTCAACTGCTTTTTTTTTTCTTCTTGTTTATGTCTGCTTTCTTTAATGGATTTATTGAAATCCTCCCCCTTTTATCTGTGTTTTCATTGAAATTTCTTTAAGAGATTTTAAGAGATTTATTTAGTTCGCCTTTGAAGACCTCCATCATCTTCATAAAGTTGGTTTTAAGGTCTTTTAATTATGCTTCAGCTGTGCTGGAGTATTCAGGACTTGTTGTAGTAGGATAGTTGGGCTCTGGTAGTGGCATATTTCCCTGGTTGTTGTCAACTGCATTCTTATGTGGGTATTTAGGCATCTGGGTTTGGGGTGATTATGGATTTAGGTGACAGATTCCTGAGTTTGTCTTTGTTGGATGGATATTTTGTTCCTTGATTTTTTTTTCCTCACTTGTCTTCTGTTTTTGTGCCCTCTTGTCAAGCAGGGAGTCTCTGCCCAAGGTAAGTGCTGGGACTTGGAGACTGTACTTTCTGGCTGGCTGATGTGGCCCACACTGGAGCAGAGGATATCTGCCTGATTTCATGTCTGGGGCTAGAAGGCAGAGAGGGGTAGGGGTGTGAAGATGGTGGTGGTTTGGGTATTTTGTGACTGTTTTTCAAAAAGCAGAGGACATGCCTTTTTCTTGTAGGACTGCACAAGGATGGTAGGGTTAGTGTTAGGGTTAAGAAGGAGAAAGGATTAGGAGAGCCGAGCATAAAAATATGTATGTTTAACAACACCAGGTGCTATCTTTAGAAAACACACACAAATGTTAAAAAAAAAAAAAGCATTGCAGACTGGTATATTTGCAAATAAACCATGGTACTTCTATTGCATTGAAGTTTAAACCCTGTTTACAATGAAGTGGATGATTTTACTCCTTCAGCTCTGAAGCTGCTTTTGTCAGGACAGCTGTGTGTAGATTTCTAGGAAAGGCAGCTATGTTGAAAACACAGTGAAATCAGCAGTATTTTTACTAGAACAAGAGTTTCGTTACTCCAGTGCACCTCACAGTGAACTACTGTAAGAGAGGCCACTGTTTATAAAAAGAACAGAGCAGGAGTTTTTATTGTAACACAAGGACATTTGGGTTAGGGTTAGGGCCATTAGGGTTAGATTTAAGGTTGGGGCTGAAGACAAGAAAGGAAAAGAGAGTAGAGCACAACACTGTAACTTTAGCAGAACTCAGTGCCATCCCAGCCAGCACTCACACAAGTGACTCAAGCACCACCCAGTGGTGGCATTGGCAAAAACCACTGCGTTTCTACTGCAGTGGAAATTAAATCCCAGTTACGACGAAGTGGATGGTTTTACTCAGACACCGTGAAGTTTGTTGCATGAGAACAGCTGTGGGTCTGTTCCTGGGTAGAGCATGCTGCCTGAAAACACAGTGAAGACGGCAGTACTTTTACATTGCAAGAAATGTATTATACGGACGCACCTCACAGCAAAGTGCTGTAAGGTAAGCGAAGTGGTGATTGTTTCCAGAAAGCAGAGCGCATGTGTTTATTGTTGTAGTACTGCACAAGGATTTTAGGGTAGAGTTCGGGTTAGGGTTAAGAAGAAGAACGAAGTAGGAGAGCAAAGCACAAAAATGTGTATGTTTAACAGCAAACTCTGTCATCTATAGAAAATACATGCACAAGTGAAATACCAAAATACCATATATTGGCATATTTACAAAAATATTGTATTTATAACTGGCATAAAATCTAAATACTGTTTACAAAGAAGTGACTGGCTTTACTCCTAAAACTCTGTAAGTTGCTTTTATTAGAGTAGCTGTTTGTAAAGCTATTTAGGTAAAGCAGATTTGTTAAAAACAGTGAGTATGGCAATACATTTTTATAAGAGCAGAGACTTTATTTTACTAATGCACCTTACCATGAAGTACTGTAAGAGAAGTAGTGGTTGTTTTCTAAAAGCAGAACACAGAAGTGTATTTTTGTAGCACTGAAAATCGATATTGGGGTTAGGGTTAAACCAAGAAAGGAAAATGGAGCATAGCATAAGACCTTTTGACTTTGCAAGCATTAAGCGTCATGTTTACATGACACATGGACAAGTTAAAAAAATACCACAGAGTGATATATTTGCAAAGAGCATTGCACTTTACTGCAGGTAAAAAGCAAATCCTATTAACAATGAAGTGGATGGTTTTACTCCTATACCACTGAAGTTCTTTTCATTAGAAGAGCTTTGTGTATGTTCCTAGGTAAAGCAAGTTTGTTAAAAAACACCATGAAGACAACTATTTAAAATAAAACAAGAGCATGAACTTTGTTTACCAATATGCCTCACAGTGAAGTCCTGCATATCATATACACGAAAGGAAAGAATCTGTACATCAAGTACCCAGATAGATGAAGTCCTGGATATCATGTACTTGCATAGGATGAAGTCCTGAATATCATGTACCACATGGAAAGAATTTCTGCATATCATGTACCCACATGGATGCAGTCCTGGATATCATGTGCCTGCATAGGATGAAGTCCTGAATATCATGTACCACATGGGAAGAATTTCTGCATATCATGTACCCACATGGATGCAGTCCTGGATATCATGTACCCTCATAGGATTGAGTCCTGGATGCCATGTATTGACATTGGAAGAAGTGATGAATTTCATACCTGCAAAGGTGAAGATCCTGGATATCATGTAACTGCAAGAAAAGATGAAATGCATTTCATTTCTCTGTAATGGAAGCAGACACGGATACAAAAAATCATGGATACATGATAAGCAGGCCTGAATATATTGTACCTGAATATATTGTACAAGCAGTCTTGCATATTATGGACTGGCAATGCATAAAGTCATGGGTTCCATGTACCTATATGGCAAGCAGTTCAGGATATTGATACTGACATGGTAAGGAATACTGGATATTGTGTACAAGCTAGGGAAGAAAGAGTACCATGTACTAGCACGGGAAGAAATTTTGGATATCATGTACCTACATGGAAAGCACTCCTGGGTATGTGGTACCTGAGTGAGTCCATGGACTTGTATACCATGTATCCACATGGGGAGATGTCCTGGATACCATTTACTTGCATGGGAAACAGTCCTGGCTTTTACGTTTCCACATGGGAAGCTGTTCTGGATTTAAAGTGCATGCATGAGAATAGTCTGGAAATCATGACCCTTGTGAATGAAGACCTGAATATCCTGTACTCACATGGTATGAAGTCCTGGATGTTGTGTATGTGAATGGAAAGATGACATGTCCCATTTGCCCATATTTTAAGAGTTTTTGCAGCAGAAGGATATCCCCGCAAAAGGGAACCAAGGAACACTCCAAAATCACCACACAACAAAATCCCACTTGAGAAATTTATTGGGGGGATGGGAGTTGAGATGGGAAGGGATACCCAGTAGCTACCTCAGAAAGAGGGAAAAGATGGAGATAGTGCCGGGCTGACAGGTGACGAGTGCTTTTAAAGGGGTGGATATGAAGCAGTCACAAGGAGCATGTCCTCTTGGCCATTAGAGATGACACGGACTGTTGGTTTGCTGACTCACTGAAAGTGGGGAAGGGGGCGGGGAATGGGTGGTTCTTTTGGCAGTTCTTGGTACGCACAACAATTATGGGAAGCAATTTTGGACATCGTATACCCACCTGGGAAGCAGTCCTGGATATCATGTAACTGCATGGGAAACATTTTTAAAAATATTGTACATACATGGGAAGAAGTATTTTTCCACATGGGAAGAAACCATGGATATTATGTATCCACATGTAAAGAAGTCCTGAGAAGAAGTACCATCATGGGAAGCAGTCCATGGTATCATGTACCCCTTGTGAAAAGGTTCCCACATAGATTGACATCTTGCATATCATGTACATGCATGGGATCAAGTCCTGGATATCCTGTATCCACATGGGAAGTTCTTATATCATGTAACTACATAGGAACCAGTTCTAGATGTCATGTAACTGCGCGGTACAATGTCTTTGATGTCAAGCATTGGCATTGGATGCAGTCTTGGATATCATGTGCCTCTATGGGAAGCAGCCCTGGATATCATGTGTCTTCTCAGGAAGAATACATGCATATCATGTTCTAGCATGTGAAGCAATTTGTATATTATGTACCGCCTGGGGAGGAAGGACATATGTGTAGTGCTTGCATGGGATGAAGTCCTGGGTATCTGGAGTCATATGGGAAGAAGTCCTACATATCATGCATCTACCTGGTAAGTCATTCTGAGTGTCATATTCTCACATGAATGGCTAAATTGGCTAAGTTTTTAACTGCATGAGATGTAGTCCTGGATATTGGTAGTCAAATGGGAAGAAGTTCTGAATATCATGTACACAAATGAAAAGAAGTCATGAATATCTTGTACCAGCATGGGATGTAATTTTGGATATCATATACCTGAATGGTTAGCAAGCCCGTGTTGTGGAAGTTTATTTTTAGTTATATTTAAAATAATTGTTTTATACATTGTTGGAAAAAGGGATGCCTAGGTTCTTGGCCTTTTGTATTGTTTGCAGGTGTTGGATTTATGTGGGGGTTGTTTGATTGCTAATGATCTGCATGTGCTATCAGTAGAAAACCTGAGGAGTTCTGAAAGAACTGAGCTCAGTTCTGAAACACCTGAGCTCAGACGTCCGGGGTTCCACTTTCAGTATAGCACTGGCCACGAAGGGGGTTTCCTCTGCTGAGGTCTGGCAGAGTTGGCACCAATGAATATACCTCCTTTTCTTCCTTGATGAGCTGCCACAGCAGAATATACTACTACAAATGGCGTACCAATGTGGGGTATGACATTATACCAGCTAATCCAATGTGGAGAAAAGTAAGAAGAGAAAGAAACTCCAGATCTCAGAGTCGGTAAAGTATGCTCAGGGAAGCTACCAGAGGATAGAGATTAAGGTATTAATTGAAGGCTCCTGAAGGAAGAGGAGAGAGAGAAAGAAAATAAGCCTCTATGAAGAGAAAAGTCTGTGAAATTAATACATGAATGAGGAAAAAAGCCCAGTGGTGAGAGCCACAGAATGGAGGCCCTTAGAGATAAAGAATACAGCTGGGAGCAGGAAAAACCAAGGTTCTTAATGCTTTTCCTGATCATGGAGCCAACTCTCCCTCCCAACACTGGTGGTAGTGTGCTGTTTCACAAACTGAGTTTTCTGCAAGCTGTGTTGTATGTGTGTGAAGCTCAAGATGTTGTGTTTGAGGCCTATAAAGAAGGCTGCATGTTTCTCCATAGTGCTGACAGAGGGAAATGTCAAGCCCCTGGGAATTTTTGGCCAGATATTCTTCCTATTGGCCCAAGATCCCCTGCTGTTGTGGAAGCCATGGCTTAGAGCCAAAAAGCTGCTTAGTTATACTGACCAGTTTTTTATTTTTCTTGCAAACCTGACCTCTGCTGAGGTCTGACAGGGTTTGCAGGTATGAAATATGCTTCTGTGTGTCTCTTGCTGAACTGCCACAGCAATATTCAACTACAAGCTTGGACCTGTGCTACCTGTACCTGTATGGAAAGCTATCCTGGTAATTGGTACCCACATGGGAACGAGTACTGGATAACATGTACATGCATGAGAAGAACTCTTGCATTTTATGTAAAGCATGGGCAACAGTCCTGCATAACATGTTCAGCACATACAGTGATTTTGACTATTATGTAGCTGCATGGAAAGCAGTCCTGGGTGTGTGGTAAATGGGTGGGATGAAGTCCTGGGTATCTTGTACCCACGTTGGAAGAATGCCTGCATATCATGTAATTGTAGGGGAAGGAGTCTGGGATATCATGTACCCACCTGGGAAACAGCCCTGAATATCATGCACTCCCATAGAAAGATGCCCTGGGTATCATAAACCCACATGGGAAGAAAACCTGCATATCAGGTATCCTCATGAGAAGAAGACCTAGCAATCATGTATATGCCTGAAAAGAAGTCTAGAATATCATGTACCTGCCTGGGAAATGGTCCTGGATATCAGGCACCCGCATGGGAAGCAGTCCTGCATGTCATGTACCAGCATGGGAAAAATTCCAGGATATCAAATACAATATGTAAATATGTTATCCATACTCACATGGGACAAAGTACTGGTTGTGATGTATCCCTAAGAGTGGAAGTCCTGCATTTTATGTGCCAGCATGGGCAGCAGTCCTGGATATCATGTACATTCATGGGAAGAATTCTTGAGTATCATGTACATACATGGGAAGAAATTCTAGATCTCATGTACTCACATGGGAAGCAGCCACGGATATGTGGTACATGCATGGAACGAAGTTCTAGATATCATGTTCCCACATGGGTAGAAGACATTGATACCATATACTGCATGAAAAACAGTTCTGGATATCACACACCCAAATGGGAAGTAGACCTGTATATCAGAATACCCACAAAGCAAGAATTCTTGCAGATTATGCTCCCAAATTGGCAGAAGTTCAGGATATCATGTTTCCATATGGGAAGCAATGCAGGATATTGGTACCTGCCTGGAAAGAAGCCCTGCATATCATGTACCTGCATGGAAAGCATACCTGCATATATGGTACATGCACGGGTGAAGTCCTATAAATTCTGTACCTGTATGGGACAAAGTCCAGGGTATCTTTTACTTGCATGTGAATAAATCTTGGACCTCTCGTAACACTGTTATATACTCGCATTTGCAGAATTCCTGTATATCAAGTACCTGTGTGAGAAGCAGTGCTGTATATCTTGTGTCTGCATTCAAAGCAGTCCCTGACATATTGTATCTACACGGGAATAAATCCTATACACGAACCCATATTGGAAACTGTCCTGGATATCACGTACCTGTATGATATGAAGTCCTGAATAGCATGTATCTGCATTGGAAGAAGTCTTGGATTTCATGTACTCATATGGAAGAAATCCTGCACATCATGTACCATCTGGATATCATGTACCCACCTGGAAACAGTCATCCTGCACATCATGTACCATCTGGATATCATGTACCCACCTGGAAACAGTCCTTGATATCATGTATCTGCACGGGAAGCAGTCCTTAGAAAGGGAAACATTTAATCGGGGCCGGTGGGAAGCATGGCGGCACGCAGGCAGACATGGTGCTGGAGAAGGAGCTGAGAGTTCTACATCTGGATCCACAGGCAGCAGCGAGAAAGAGTGAACCACTAGGTCGGCTTGAGCTTCTGAATCTGGATGTGATGGAGTTCTGGATACCAGGTGCTGGTGTCAGACACCAGGTGTCTGGAAACAGTGAACCCATATGGGAAGAAGTCCTGTATATTATACACACACATGCGAAATAGTTGTGGATATCACATACTTGCACTGGAAGAATTCCTGCATATTATGTGCATGCTTGGGAAGAAAGTCCTCAATATCACATACCGGCATGGATATATATGGCAAACAGTCCTGGATATTTGGTGCCTGTATGGAAAGAAGTCTGTATATCATGAACCAACATGGGAGACAGTCTTAAATACACCGTACCCACATGGGACAAAGTCCTGGATATCTTGTTCCTGAAAAAGGAAATCACAGATATTACGTAATTCATGAGAAGAAGTCCTAGATACCACAGACTGGCATCAAGAACAGTCCTGAATATTATATTATGTACCCTACTTCTAGAGTCCTGAATTTTATATAAATGCACTGGTAGAAATCTGGTTAACATGTACCCCCACAGGCAGAGGTCCTGGATGTCAGTTATCTGCATTGAAATCAGTCATGAACATTATGTAACCAGTATGGTAACAGTCCTGCATATCATGTACCCACAAGTGAAGAAACCCTAGTTGCCATGTGTTGGCATGGGAAGCAATCCTGGATATCATGTAATCATGTGAGAAAGTACTGAATATAATGCACACCTATGGGAAGATGTCTTGGATATCATGGACATACATGGCAAGAATTCTTGCTTATCAAGAATTCTTTCCCAGACTGGAAAGAATGGGACGTCGGCATGGGTCGATGACCTGTACATTATGTACCCATATGGGAAGGAGTCCTGGTAGACAACAGAAGGCCCAAAGATGGTAACTGGGTTTAGACACTTGAAAAGCACGGCAGGGCACCCTCATAGTGACTTAGCAGATGGGACTGATATGGTGGTTCCAGTTAAGATAGTGCCTGTAAGATTTGTGGTCAGCTGCATAGGGCTGTGTTCACCATAGAAAATATTCTTCGCTAATGTTTCTGATTCCTTATTGAACAGCTCCACCTTATATAAATTTATCAGGCCACGTTGCAACTGGAGCGGGAACATCTATTAATAGACATGCTAAATCTAATAAGATCCTCAACAGGGCACAGTGCCACACGCCCTTTATCCCGTGTCTCCTGAGGAACAGGCAGGCCAATCTGTATATAGTGAGCTCCAAGCCAGCCAAGGCTACATGGAGAGACATTGATTAAAAACAAACAAAAAGAAAATACTAATTTACTAGACCTTGCCCAGCATTGAAATCAACGAGGAACTTAAAACAAACAAACAAACAAACAAACAAACAAACAAAGCATGCTATACTGGGCCTCTTCCCTTTTAGGTCAGAGTGCCCAGATCAATAAAATCAAACTTCTCCCTCTACCTCAGCAGACTTTGCAGTGACGAACGGTCTATATCTGCCTATATAAAATCAGAGGGATTTGACGCATGCTTATAGGTACCACCACCTCCGCATTTTAATCTGGAAAAGGGGGAGGGGGAGAACAGAGACAGAGACAGAGACAGAGAGAGACAGAGACGAGATAGACGCCCTCTTCTGGTCACACTTGCACAGCGCAGCCTCAGGAAATAAAATCCCCAGGCGGCGGCGGTCGCTGGTTGATGACGCAGGCGCAGGGCTCTCGCGTCAGCATTGGGCGCCCCGCAGCACCGGACTGGCAGCATGGCTGCGGGCTGCGCGGAGTCCTCCCGGCCCAAGGCGGCCTCCGAGAGGCCTGCGGCGGGTCCGGCCGGGGTCGTGCCATGCCTGGAGCTGCCGAGCTACGCCGCGGCGTGTGCGCTGGTGAGCAGCCGCTACTCCTGCCTGGTGGCCGCCCCGCACCGCAGGCACATCGCCCTGTCGCCCCGCTACCTGAGCCGGAAACGCACGGGCATCCGCGAGCAGCTGGACGCCGAGCTCCTGCGCTACTCCGAGAGGTACGTTATCCTCCTCCTGCGAGCTGCCCTGCTCAGCTCGCGGCCGGGTCCGGGCTGCGGAGCCCCCGCGGCGGCGCGGTGACAGGGCCGCACGAGCTTCCGGAGGCGTGCCGGGGGGGAGGAGGCTGGAGATGGCGGCGTCGCCGGAGCATCCCTGCTGTGGACGCAGAGTGCTCGTAGTCTGGAGACCCAGTGGGCTGCGCTTAGGATGGGTATTGAAAGTTTCACTTAGCCACTATTCAGTAAATGTGTTCTTACTGAATAGCGAAATTTTGCTGTCAGTGCTAGATTGTCCCTTCTACCGCGGAAGGCAGCGTATAAACATAGGTCGTTTCGTTGCAAAACACAGGCGGGTTTGTTGTTTGCTTAGGGGATTTCTTCTCTAGAGCCTAATTGAAGATGAGCGGTGAGCATCAACTTTTGCCTCCTTGTTTTGTTTGTAGGAATGGGAAGTTACTTTAGTTCTCTAGACATAAACAAACAAAAACCTAGTGCATTTATATGAAGATACTCAAGAGGAACTTGAAAAAAAAAATCTCAGAATTACATCTCAGAATTTCAGTGGGAAATAGGTCTTAATACTCTACACAACTAATTTGGCGCGAAATGGGGCAGAGTTCTAAGACTGAGGCGAATGGGCTCCGTGAGACTCACTGTCCTTCAGAAATTCTAGGAAGCCTCAGAAGTCAGGGATTTCCTACCTGACTGCTCTTAGGCAGATCATTCGAGGCTCTTACCACTTCCTGAGGATTTCGGTACAGTCAACCCCGTTAAGAACCAAGCCTGCTTAGGATCACGCAGCTTCCTTTAAGCATCAGTACACATTCGTATGTCTTTATTATGTCTTAGGGAGTTGGGATAGAAAGACAAAAGTAAGATCCTACTTTCAAGGAGCTTTGAGCTGCGGTGGGGAAATAAATGTAAGGCAAATCCAGTGAACTGTTAAGATTTGACAGATCTGAATTAAGTTCTAGTGAGAGAAGTGAAATTAGATCTTGTAAGTTTGTGAGAACAGCACAATAGGATGGTAGTTAGATGATAGCATTCTAACAGTGAATGTTCCAGAGGATGTAAATAATGTAAATAATGTATATAAATAATGTGAGGCATATGTCACGGGAAACAAGTTGGCTTCCCAAGTAGGGAGTCAAAGACCACGGGGTGACTCAGAAGACTCTTCCCCGTCTGCCTTTATCTGTTTCTTTATTGTTGAGTTTCTTTTTTAATGTTGTTTGTTTTACTTTATTTTTGTTGTTTGTGTGTGTGTGCTTTGCCTACATATATGTGTGTGCACCATGTGCATGCCTGGTGCCCTCAGAAGTCAGAAGAAGGCATTGAATCCTCAGAAATTGGAATTAAGGATGGCTGTAAATCACCAAGTGGGTGCTGAGAACTGAACCTGAGTCCTTTGCAGGAGCAGCAAGTGCTCTTAACCACTGAACCGTCTCTCCAGTCCCATGTTTTTAATTCTTAAAGCACAGCCGGTGCTTTATCCACTTATTAGCCTTCAACTGAGATGTGGCACTCCCTTGAGAGGAGTAGTGCATTTCTGCAGTCCCTGGAACATGCCCAAATCTGCAATTTAAGAAAATTTCAAATTAGATGATATTTTAAATAGGATGAGGCAGTAGATAAAGAGATCAATTAACAATTATTGTAATTACCTTAGGAAAGTGATTAGAGAGTTTGATTTACTAAACAAGCTAATCACTAAATATGGAAATATAGACAGTTATGTTACCTATTTTAACCAGTTATTTCATCCACTAGGGGAAAATTATCCAGAGATGTGTAATAGATGAGAAACTAGTAATTTCTTTCTTTTTTTTTTCAAGACAGGGTTTCTCTGTTGTAACCCTGGCTGTCCTGGAACTTACTCTGTAGACTTGGCTGGCCTCAAACTCACAGAAATCCACCTGCCTCTGCCTCCCGAGTGCTGGAATCAAAGGTGTGTGCTACCACAGCCTGGCTAAACTGGTAATTTCTGTAACAGAATTGGATAATGCAGTCATGTAGCATAGCATATACTCTTTAATTGATCTGGATACCTCCCTTCCTTGTAATCAATAAGGTATGCTAAAAGAAACCCGTTTTTTTTCCAGTGCAGATTAGGTTCCAGTGTTACTTGAGTTTTAGCTCAGAGTATTAGAAAACAAGGGACAAAACATTGAAAATATTGGCAATTGTATTATACTATTAATTAACCAATTGTCCTGTACAGTTTATGTTTTCAGACTAACGGGCACTCCTATAGCACCAGTAGGTCTGTCTTCTCTTTGTTTAAATTTAAAAAAAAAAAGGAGATTGGCTCCCTGCTTAAGCCACCTCAGTAGCATTTCCTGTTTGACACACTGTTAGCTTTCTTTCTCAGTGGCAGGATTTTTAAAAAAGTATCCCATTTCAACTTTGGACTGTTCTTTTAGAGATAGTAAGTAGTTTTCTAAATCATATTATAACTTCTAAGCTGAACCATTAAGAGGCCAAATTAGGGAAAAATAAAACAAAACAAAGCCCATTCTTTTCCATTTGGCACCCTTTGATTATTTAAAGACATCAAATGCATTCACCCCTAGTAGTCTCCAAGAAATCTTAAATGCTCAAACTAAATATCTCTTACATTTGATTTAGTTGTCCCCCCACCCCCATCTTAGATGAGGTTACCATGTGGATCTGATACTTACTTGAGATTTTTTTTTTTTTTTAAAAAGGTAAAAGAGAAAAAGATACACAGTGTTAGGATGTCTCTTTTTGAGTTTTATGACTTTTGGTAAGTTATTCTAAGTAGTTTTCCAGAGGTTTTTATGGGTTTACACAAATTCTTTTAGCCTTGCACTAATAGTCCTTAGTTGGTACTCCTTCTATGCAGTAATTTGCAATGTTCTCTTTACTGTTACTAAAATACTGTTCACTATGCTGAAATGAAATTTACACGACCTATCTGCACAATTAAAAATTTTACATGGTATTCTAATCCCATAAACTGGGTCAATACAGGATATTTAATCACAACTGTCTGGGAAGACTTAAGAAATTATATACTTCATTGGGTAAGTGTTGCAGCTACAAATGTGGATTGATTCAGGAGTTTTGCATTTTTTGCTCAGATAATACATGTTGTACCTACAGTTACAGTGCTTTAATGAAATGGTTATTCTTGGTTAAGTGCCACAAAACAGTCTCTTCTTTGGATTTAAGTATTACTCCATTCCCAGCAATTTTTTTGTATGTTAAAAACATGTAAAGTCAAAAGATGAATTTATATTGATAGTTTTTTTTTTTAAGGTAAATTCTATCTCCAGCAATTTATAAACAAATTTGTCTCTTATTCATGCATAGAGACTGTTTACACATGTACAGAAATATTCTGTACATAGCAGACTTTTCTTTCTTTACTTTGGCAGACATGAACAGTGCCAAGATCTTCCAAGTGTTTCCTAGGGAACAGTAATGCTCCTCATTGGAGAGTCACTTCTGTGTATTATATATAGAGAGACTTTTAGTACAAACAGCAGAGACTTTTAATTAATCTATTTTTTTGCTTATTTATTTATTTATTGCTGCTAGTTGTGGTGGTTACTTCTTGTTTTTCCTTCCTGTGCTGTTTTCAGTGTCCCTAATACTGTTTTAGTGATGATATGACTCCTGCTTAGGGAAGTCTTCTGTGGAAGCTAAACATTCAAGAGCGTTCTCCTGAGATCTCTTTAGTTATGGTTTTCCTAATTTGGTAGCAGTTACCATTCCTTTCCTAGACTGTGGCTGTTTCACTTAAAATAAAATCTACTAGAGAGAAATCCCTTTTCTTACTCTGAATGGATTGTACTAGACATTTAATTGAGGCTAACAAAACATTCTCTGCTGTCTGTGTGGAATCCAAACATTTATGTAGATAGATTCAGTAAAATTAGGTTCCTAGTAATAAATTTTTCCGTGTGGCAAAGGGATGCTTTCTTTGGGAATCAGGAAAGTTTTCTTCAGAAGTATCTGGTGTGGGAGAAAGAGTAAAGCTCACAGGTCATTCTCCTTAGTTAACTGGACTTTTGAAATAATGGTAGCCTGCTAATCTTGACTTTGTGTCTTAAGAGTCAGTTCGTTCCCAAATAATGTGGTGCATACATTAACATTTCTTTTCACTAGGAAAGGTTCTAGTCTGGTATTTTTTGGTAGTAAGTCATTGTCTCCAATGATCAGTAATGCTTCCCTTGATATATATTATCAGGCATAGAGGCTCAGTCATGGTAATAATCTCAAATTGCCTTATTTAGTCAGAGAAGTACCTATATGTTTTCCTTCCTAGTCCCATTATTTTTCCAAGTATGACTGATTCAAATAGGTAGCATATGAGGAACTGTCAGTGTATTTATTGCCAGTGCATTGTTCTGAATACCCATGTTGAAGTCACTTTAACTTGACCAAGACATTGAAATTTTTTGGGAAACTCTAGTTGCTAAGATCTGGTAGTGTTAGTCTATAAGACTAGGTGATGCCATTATGTTTTGGGAATGGCTGGCACATGAAGGAGATGGAGCAGGTCAGTATGATTATTTTTAAAAAGGATTAATGGCACCATTTTTTTTTTCTTCAACAGCCTTTTAGGTGTCCCTATTGCATATGATAACATCAGAGTTGTGGGTGAACTGGGAGATATTTATGATGATCAAGGACACATTCATCTTAACATTGAAGCAGATTTTGTTATTTTCTGCCCTGAACCAGGGCAAAAGTTAATGGTATGTACATCAGTTTTTTCCTTTCTTTATAAAAATTTCTCTGTGCTCCCCTATCCTGACTAATACCCTTCCCACTCCCTAGTAATCACTATTCTAGTCCCAGGTTACCTTTAAAAATGAGTTTCAGTTTTTGAATAGGGGAAAAAAAACTGTACTTTTCTTTTGGTGCTTGATTTATATCACATAACCTAATGCCCTCCAGGCCTGCTCATTGCTGCAAACTGTAGAAGTTTATTCTGGGTGTTTATCACACAGTGTTGCACTGTGTATGTAAACCGTAGTTGTTCATTCATCTTTTGCAGGCATGTAGACTACTCTGTGTCTTAGCTATTGTGAAGAGTGCCATATAAATGTGGGTGTACAGGCACTTCCTTTCTATGTTGATTTTATTCCTCTCAGATTGTTGGGATCATATGGTAGTTCTATCTTTTGTTGTTAAGAATTAAGAATTTACATCCTGCTTCCATAATAATATCTGTTAATTTACATTTGTACCAGGAACTTGTTGGAGTTTTTTTTGTCTAACATCTTTCCAGAATGTAATTTTTGTTATAATTAACCATTGTAAGTGGAATATTGAGTCATTTTCTTGTTGCTATAACAAAATACATGACAGAAACAACTTGAGAGAGGGAAGATTTTGTTTGGCTCCCACTTTCCTTGGCAAGGAGGCACAGAGTAGAGAAGTTTCATCCTCTTGAGCCAAGAAGCAGAAACAGGAATACTGGCGTCTGGTTCCTGGCCCTGGGTCTCCTATTCAGGGTTGGTTTTCCCGGCTATGTCATCCTCTGTGGAAGCTGTCATAGACACACCTGGTAGTATGCCGCAGTCTGGTAGGTAACTCTCAACCCAGTCAGGTTTTGGCAGTGAAGATTAGCCATTGCAGATATCTCATTAAAACTGTGGTTTGTATTTCCCTTGTGAGTAAAATGTGAGCATTTCCCCTATGTGTTTATTGGCTAGTTCTGCTTTTTCTTTTGAGGTGTGTCTAAGCAGATCATTTGCTCATTCTTAATTGACTTTCTTTTTTGTTCTTTATATTCTGGATAGTAGCTTTGACAAATGTCAAAAGACATTTCTTCTGTCGTGCATGCTGTCTTTTTAAATCTTGAACGTTTCCTTTGCTGTGCACAAGTATTTTACTTTGATACAATCTCACTTCTGTATTTTTTGCTTTCATTTCTTGTGCTTTTGGTTTCCTGTGCAGAAAAATCACTGCCTTTATTGTTGTCTTGACATATTTCCTGTTTGCTGTGGTTGCAGTTTTGTGCATGGCATTAAGGTCTTTCATCCATTTTGAGTTGGTTTCTGTGCAGTTGTCAAGGTTCTGTCTTTTAAATGTGGATATCCAATTTTCCTAGGTCAGAGAGGCTGTGTTTTGGGCACGTTGGTAAAACCAGGTAGCTCCAGTGCCCTTGTTTGTTTCCTGGTTGTCTGTATTAGACCCTGTATCTGTTTTCATGACATCATCATACTGTTGGGGGTTCTTGTGCTTTGCAGTATGACTTGAAATAAAATACTGTGGTTTACTAAGTTTTGCTCCTTTCTAAGGGTTGCGCTGGGTGTTCTTTGTCTTTCGTGCTTCTGTGTGAATTAAGGATTTTGTTTTCTAATTTATGAAGAACATTATTGGTTGTTTAAATATCACACTGTAGATTGTTTTTAGCAGTGTGTTCACTGTAATAGTATTGGGTCTTCCAAATATGAACTTGAGGAGCTTTTCCACTTTTTGTTTGTTTGCTTGTTTTGTTTTTGCTTTCTTTCATCAGTGAGTTTTCATTTCCCTACTGAAGTTTAATACTAAGTAGTTTATTTTTTGTGTGACTTGCAAATAGGGTTAATTTTATTATTTCTCAGCAGGTTTATTATACTGTATAGAGAGGCTACTGATTTTTGTGTTTATTTTTATATGTGCTACTTAACTGAATTTATTTGTCGGTTCTAAAATTGTTTAGTGAAGTCCTTGGTTTTCTATGTCTTTTCTATGCATTGCCTACATGAGGGATAGTTGAGGCTTTCCTTCTGATGTGCCTTTTACTTCATTGTAGTGTCTACTTGCTCTGGCTAGTCTCTAGTTACGTGTAGAAGGAGGGCAGTGGGAATGGACAAGCTTATGATTTTCTAGGTTTAATTGGAAATGCTGTTTCCTCCTCTAGTATGTTGTTGGCTGTGAACTGACATGCAAAAGTCTTTATTGTGTTGTGATCTTTTGCTGCCATTCTAGTTGGTGGCATGGACTTGGAGAGTGGAGCCTAAAAATGAAGTGGACTGAAGTCTCCTGCAATAGCCAACTTCATTAGGGTATCAGACAGTTTATATTCTAAGGGCATTCTGAGGGTTAAGCAAGGTTACAGGGCCAAAATTCACATGAATTCAAGTTGTCAAGTCACAAGTGTAAATCCTACAGATTGAGAGTAATAAGACCACCACAGTTGAGCTAAATTGAAGCAAGCTTTAATTAAATTAATTAAAGACTGGCTAGGAAGATGGACTCTGACCAGGGCCATTCTGAGATTCCCACAGAGTGGACCTTCCACCTCTGAAATTTGGGAGTTAGCACAGAATGGCCGCAAGTAACATAGCTCAGATACCTAAAAACCCGTAATCAGAACCCATAATTAGCAAGCATCTCTACCGATGTACTTCCTGTCTGGGTTATCTCCTGCCCACAAGTGACTAAGCATGTCCAGTGCATTTGGAGCACATCCAGTGCAGTAGGATCAACCAAATGGGATCTAGACATTTCCCATCCAACGTTCTAGGAGCTTATTTGTCCTTGGGCAAGGGAGATTCAGGATTCTGTCTCTCTGTATCTCATCTAAGTGGCCTCACCCAGAACTCCAGGAAGTTGTCTGTCCTTGTTCTATAGATCTTTTAGGCACAGTAATTAAAATGTAAAACATACTGTTTGCTCTTACACTTGGGTGCGGCACAAAAGCACAAACAAATCATGTTATGGAGGACCAGAGATTACCAGACTCTTGTCTTTTACTTGGAGTTTTCTCACAAGATCTAAAAACCTCATACAATTTCATTCATGGACGTGTTCCAACAGTTTTTTTTTTTTTAATTTTAACTTCTTGAGGGCTTTTATCATGATGGAATGTTGAAAAATTTCAAATGCTGATTCTTAATCTGTTCAGATGATCATATGATTTTAATCCTTCATTCTGTTTGTGTAATTACATTATATTTAACTGATTTGTGTATGTCATACAGTTCTTAAATCCGTGTAATGAAACTGGCTAACTTGACCATGTTACATGAATTTTTTATAACACTATTGCCTTCAATTACAATTACTTTAAATGTTTTTTCAGTCTGTATTCACCAGGAAAATGAATTACTAGATTTCGTTTTGTATTGTTTTCAAGATTTGATAAGTTAATATGCACAAAGTGAGTACTCCCTTTTCAGTTATATAGTGTAGTTTGAGAAGCATTGGTGATAGTGCTTATTCAAGTTTGATAAAGTGTAAAAGCAGAAGTTATGTTTTAATTTTGAATTACTGTGCCTAAGGTATGTATAAAAGACGTAATTTCCTAGCATGCTTGATGGTACTGTTTATGTGAGATACAGATACAATCCTGTAATCCTTACTTGCCCAAGAACAGGTAACTTCCTGGAATGTTGGGTAGGGGTTGTGTAGATTTCCTTTGCTTGATCTAGCTGCACTGGGTGTGCTCCAGATGCACTGGATGTATTTAGTCGCTTGTAGGAAGGCAATAACCCAGACAGGAAGTATGGCAGAATCTATGCTTGGCCCTTATTGGACCTGGTGGGAAGTGCATAGCCTGTGGGTTCTGCCTTTATAAACATCTGTTTCATGGGACTCAACACCACTTTGCGGGAACTCTGGAGGGTGGCAGGACCACTCTGTGGGAACTTCAGAATGGACCTGGTCAGAGTCCATCTTACTGGCCAGTATTTAATCAATTTAATTAAAGCTTGCTTCAAATTTGGTTCACAATTGTACTGATGGCCTTCTTGACCGGTGGGATTTTCAGAAGCCATCTAATCATACTCTTTCTTCAGAGGGGATTTTCTGTTACCAATTCAGTGTCATTATTTGTTGTAAAACTATTCCAGTAGACTGCATGGTTCAACTTGGCTAGATCATTTCTTCCTTTCTTTTAGATTTTCCAATGTGTTAACATACATCACTTTTTAGAAATAACCCCTGTTTTTAGATTTCTATAGTATCAGTTGGAATGTAGTTTTGCTTTTTAATTTTATTTGCCTCTACACTCCATTCCCAGTTAGAGGTGTTTTTTTGTTTTTTTTTTAAAAATCAATCTTGTTTACTTTTTCTAAGAACCAATTTCTACTCTTGTCTTTATGATCATTTTCCTTCTAATTTTGGATTTGATTTGTTCTATTTTCAAGATGTAGCATTATTATATTATTACTATTGTTATCATCATCATCATCATCATCATCATCATCATCTATTTTCTGAGATGCAGCATTAGCATGTAAGTTCCTTCCTGGGGCTGTGACCTCCCATGCCACGGGCTTTCTACCAGGTTTCCCATGCAGACGTGAATTCCCTGCTACGGACAGGCCTCCAGTTCTATTCGATAAGAGGCGGTTCTCCCATAGCACTCGTGCCACTGTGTGTCAGCAGGTGCACCTTGCCTGGCAGGTTAGCATCGTAGCACATAGAATCCACTATTATTGATGATGCTCTCCACAGCAGTTCTGACACCATGAAATCTAGCCAGCAAAGAAGTTGTTTTCAGGTCAGTTCCAGTCTGATTTCTCTGTGTTCTGCTGCCAAAGTCTGATGTGTCTTAAGCAGTGTGTGTGTGTGTGGGGGGGGGTCTTACCATCTTGCTCTGGTGGGCAGCCCAAAGAAGTGGCAATGTTCTGTGTTGTTTGGGGTATCTCTGGGTCCTCTCTGACCAGTAATTCCTAGGGAGACATCTCATACTGGCACTGAGCTTTTCGTTTAATAATTCTTGTCTTCTGGGGGAAGCACTGTCTTCCCCCATGCAAGATAGACTACTTGCACTCAAGGTCCTCAAAGAAGAAGAATACACACACACTTAATTGGCTTACAAAGCAGTAGGTTTCCCCATGAGTCTTTTTATTCCCTTCTACATTCATTTTGATTATTCTTAGATTATTCCTTTTATTTATCTCTATAGATTGATGGTTTACTATATTGATCTTATTTGACCAATTTCTGTTATTTCTCTTGTGTGTCCAATGTTGTAATGATAGTTACTCTCTGACACTATTTTTTATGTACTCAGTGTTTTGTCCAAGTGTATGTGCACAATGTGCATATAATGCCTACCGAGGCCAGAAGAGAGCCTCAGATGCCCTGGGCCTGGAGTTACAGATGATTGTGAGCTGCCATGTGAGTGCTGGGAATCAAACTCAAGTGCCTGGAAGAGCAGCCAGTGCTCTTAACCACTGAGCCCTCCTTCTAGCTCCTACATACTGTCTTGAATGGTTGTGTTTTCTTCCATTTTTGGTTGTAGGCCTCACATAAGCATCTTTTATGAGGCTGATCAGTTAGTCACAGATTCCCTTAGATTTTGCTTATCTTGTGAGATCTTTGTTTCTTATTTCTAAGAATAACCTTGCTGGATATAGGAGTCTTGGTTGACATTTACTTTATTTTAGGGATTGCAGCTTGTTATCCTGTGCCCACTTGGCCTACTGGATTTATTTTCCTTTTTTTTTGTTTTCTTTTTTTTTGGTTGTTGTTATTGTTTTCTGAGAAATGTGCCATTAATCTAATCAGGATGCTTTTAAATGTGGCTTGGGAATTTTCCTCTGAGATTTAAAAATTCTTTGTCCTGTACCATTCACAGTTTGTTTACAGATAGTGAAGAGTTTTCTAGTCATGGCTATTTGACGGTTCTATAAGAACTCTATAAGAGCATATGACTCTTTATTTTTTCTTTGCGATTATTTTACTGAATAGTTTTGTCTTTGTCTTTAACTTTCTTCCCCTTTGAGAATACCAATTATGTAGTTATAATTTTATTTCATGGTGTTTGAAAGCTCTTAAATACTATCTATTCATTCCACTCTCCTAGTTCCTCCCAGCTCCTCCTTCTCTCCCTCACCCAACTTCATGTTATCCTCTTTTTTAACTCCAGATTATGTTGGTTTACTACCTCTGGATGTGGGGCCTGCCTTCCAGTGTGGCTGGTATACTACATATCACACCATTAGAGAAAAAAAATCAAATGGCAATAGCTCCTCAGGTAGGGTTGGGACTTTGTGCTTGTTATCCATTCTCCACGCTGGGATTTTGTTTGGCTTGAGCAGATCTTGTCTATGCTGTTGTATAACAAGATTTTTTTCTGGGGAGATGTAACACACATGTCTGTTCACTCCAGATTGGAAGCTCATGACAGACCAATTATGGATATCACTGAAGTCCAACTTGGTGAACCAGTGAGTTTTATTGGGCTTACAGAGATATGGGTGAGGGATTACTTAGAAGAGCAGAAAAAGTCAGTTATATCCCCAAAGCCCACCCAAGCAAAGGTGACAGCTCACAACCTGGGAGCTTGAAGCACACTGTATAAACTTCAGGCAGCTCAACAGTTGGGGAATGTCCTTTCCAAATGACTCAGTTGATCTTAACCTCTAACAGGCAGCTGGTCTTTGTCTCAATCTTCTTTGCAGTTTAGCTTGTCCAAGGCTACTCTCAGTAGCCTTTATTGTTTACTCTTGGGAGGGAGGGACCTAGTGAAGCTGATCAGATTTGGGGACTTCCTGAAGCTGTGTTGTCTTCCTTGTAGAACTTCCCTGAAGAATTGAATGTTTTAATCTTGGAGGAGACTGTTATACAACATATGCTGTAGCAATTGCTCTGAATTCCTATGAGCATCTGCCTATTGTGTTTGGAAAATATTGAAAATCATCCTCTGCCTCTGGCTCTTGCAGACTTTGACTCCTCTTCTGCAAATGTTCTCAAAACCTTGAGGAGAGGGCTATAATATAAACACCCCATTTTGGGCTGAGCACTTCAAAATGTCTTATTCTTTGCACATTGATCAGTTGTCGGTCTCTGCATTAATTGGCATCCATTTCAAGAAGCTTCTCTGCTGAGAGTTTATGATCTATGCTTACAGCATAAGTTATTGGAGTTGTTTTATTGCTGTGTCTATTTAGCTTAATAATAATTAATAATAGATTTTCCTCTAGGGTCCATGTCCCATCTCACCACAGGTTTGGGACCCTTTGACAGTGTCTTGTATGGGTTCCATCTTTTGGGGTGGGCCTTGGATTCAATTTAAAAAGTGGTTTCTTACTCCATAATGTTCATGACACTATAGCACCAGTGGCCATATCTTGCCAGGCAGGTCATTAATGTCACTTGGAGTATTCACAGTTGGGTGAGATTGAGAATAATAATTATTTTTAGTATGCATAACACCTTCCAGTACTATGAAAGCTATCTAATAGGGAAGAAGCTTCCATTTACTGACTTTTTAAATCGTACTTTCTGAGTTCTTTGTTAACTTTTGTGTTGTCATAACCAAAACACCCAACAGAAAACAAGGTAACAAAGGTTTATTTTGGCTCATAGCTGTGGAATTTCAGTTTCTATTACGGTGGAGAAGGCTTTGTGGAGAGGTGGTGGACTAAGAAGTTGTACACAGGACAGGAACAGTACAGGGCTATAACTTTTAAAATTCTATCCTGGAGATGTACAAGTGGGGCTCCACTCTTTATAGCCTTTTGTTGATTTTTTTTTTTTTTTATCCATAGCATGCATTGTCTTCTTAGAGTTGTTTAACTGATAATTTTCCCCCTGCAGAGCTTTATAAAAAGCCATTCATTGGAATTTTCATGGAGCATTTATTTAATTTATTTTGAAATTTTGGAATCTTTTACTATAGTTATATCTGTAGAAGGTGTTCATATTTTTGTTTTCATGTTTTTGTATGCCTATTTTGGCATTTGTACATCTGGTGTAACAGATTTCTACCCTTTCATCTGCTTGATATATAGGAGAAGAGAGTCTTAGGAGATCATTTGTCATCCAATGATAAGCTTATTACAATTGAGCACAGTATTAGAATCTTCCTATATGGTGTTTTGGATGTGATTGTTGAGTTTGGGCACAGGATACACTCTATCATTTGAAAGTACCCACTTTCTGTTCCTGGCATCCTTGCTGTTAGTGTGGGGATGCTCCCTCCCCCATCTCCTACCAAGTTCTCTTGCTCTCTCTCGAATGAGTTTCATTAGGGTTGCCTACAGGAGTGTGGTGGAGAGAACATGACTGCTTTACCAGTGGCTATACCACTGACGAACTTGTCTCTGCTTTTCCCAGCAACCAGTAACTGGCCAAAGATCTTTGGGGAGGAGCGTGAGGCCTTGCAAGTTCCCTCTTCTCGGATGGGATATTGATAGGGCCAGTATTGTACAGGTCTTATAGTTAATCATAGCTCCTGTGAGTTCAGGAGTGCAGGAGCCATATTATGCTTGGAAGACAATATTCTACAATACTCTACCACTTTCTTTAGTTTTTACATTCTTTCTGCCTCCTCTTCCCCAGTGTTTCCTGGGTCGTGTAGAGGTGATACAGATATTTCATTTATGGCTAAGTAGTCAACAGACACTTGTTCTTATCACTTTGACTAGCCAAGAATCTGCAGTTAATGCTGCTCATTACAAAAAGAAGTTTTTCTGACAAAGTCAATAGCAGCACTAATCTATGAGTATAAACATAATTATTTAGAAGGCATTTAGATGGGTACATCATGTCCATTTAGCAAAGTAAGAGCAGTGGTTTTACCATTAGGGCCTGTGACCTTCTTAGCTATGGGCTTTTGACCAGATTACCATACTAGGTGTGAATTTTCACTTGTTGAACAAGCCTCAAATTCAGTCATAAAGTGGTTGGTCATCCCCATAAAAGATGTACCACTATTGTACCATTGCACCAGTGTGCATATTAGTAGATTTGGGACAAGTCCCCTAGAAGCCTACATAGCATCTATGAGCACTGGAGTTAGCCAGTAGGGAGGAGGCCTTCAGCTCAGTACCAGTTTGATTTCTCTGTGCCTCCTACCAGAGCATGTGGGTCTCCAGCAATAAGAGGGGCTTACTCTCAAATTGTGGTAGAAGTCTAACAGCAGTGGTAATTGCCTGTATTATTTCAGGGGGAGGGGGTAGGTATCTCAGCAGCCACCGGGACTAACTTGTAGAGAGGTATGACCTAAACCAGCAGGTTGTTCTTCAGTTACAGAGGACCAGGGCATGAGAAAATAAGGAAGTAGAGAACTTAGGGAATCTCAAGTGTGTCACATTGAGCACACAGTGACCTTTGGACTGATCTCCAGGCTCTTCCAGAGATGAGGGGTAGACCAGGTTTCCTTAACTCATTTGAGGCTTAGTCCCAGCTGTCCCTGGGCACAGAACTAGCGCCCTCTCCCTCTCTCTCTCTCTCTCTTTCTGTCTCTCTTTCTTATCTGAACCTCTTGAGAAAGTCTTGGACAGCCTGGCTTCCAAAAGACAAAAGCTTACTGTTTTCATTTATTCCATAAATTTTGATATCTTGTGTTTCTACTTTCATTCGTTTGGTAAAATTTATAATGTCCTTCAGATTTATAATATGCTTGACTATATTTTCCTTGATTCATTGGTTGTTCAGAGTAAGTTTTCTAGAAGCTGGTAATGACTTACTGAATTGGCTGCTGTACAGATGTCTGTAACTCCAGCACTGGGGTAATGGAGATGGGCAAATGTCTTAAGTTCACTCACTAGCCAGTCCAGCCCCATCAGTGAGCTCTAGACTGAGTGAGAAATTCTGTCTCAGAAAAGTTAAGGTGGAGAACAATTGAGGAAGACACTCAGTGTCTAATGAACGCATACGCACACACTCAAACTAGTTTTCAAAGCTTCTTACAGTTATTTCTGCCTTCATTTTATTGTAAGCTGAAAATGTTTCATTTTCAAAAAAATGTTTCTGTTAATTCCTTGAGAATTTCACACAGTATATTTTGATTATATATAGTCTCGTGCCCCATTCCACCCCCACTTCCTACACACCCAGTTGTGTGTTTTGTGTGTGTGTGTGTGTTTTAAATCCACAAAGTTCAATTTGTGTTGCCCAGATAATTTTGAGTGTGAAGCCTTCCCTGGAGTGTGGTTAATCTACCAAAGTCATGCCCTTAAAGAAAACGGAATCTCCCTCTCTATCAGCTATCAAATGCCATTCTTTCCTCAGGTAAGGTGGAACTCCTTCCCACCTCATGCTTCTCTGTATTATACTTTTATCTGGCTTAGTCTTGCCCTAGTCACAAACACGTCACTTCATGATACTTTCCTCTTGAGTCTAGGAAACACTATTTCATCTTAGTTGCCTCCAGCTGTGGCTCTTAATAACCTTTTCACCTCTTCCATGAAGAACAGTGATCCTTGCAGGAAGGGGTGTGATACATGCATCCCATTTAGGGTTGAGGACTCCAAAGTTTCTTGTTCTCTGCATGTTGATCAGTTGGAGGGCTTTGTTAATGCCATATACTGCAAAAAAGAAGCTCCTTAGATGCACTGATCTACTGGTATGGCAGTAAGTCACTAGGAATCATATTATACTATGTCCAGTTAGCAGAATAATAGTAGTTTCCCCTAGGCCTATAATTTATCTAGCTATTAAACTCTTAGCCCTAATAATGGTGCCAGGCATGGGTTCCATCTTGTGGAGTGGGCCTTGCATGCAATCAGAAAATGATCAGTTAATCCCGTAAAATTCATACTATGGCAGCAGTGGGCTTATATGACCAGGACAGTAGTCGTTATAGCTCCTAGAGGTTTGTAACTGGATGAAAACGAATGGTTGCTTTTCTTTTCTGGTATATACAGCACTATGAAAGATTTTCTAGGTCAGTACCCACTTGATTTCTCCATATTTTGTGACTTCACTCCAGTATGTGGTATCTTCAGCAATAGGGTCAAGTCCTGGAGGGTAACCAAGAGCAATATGTTTGGGTGCCTATGGGACCCCACTGGCCAACAAGTAACCCATCCTTGGTACTGGGGTTTTTATTTGCTAGTGTGTGGCACCTAGTTGGGGTATTGTTGTTAGGGTAGATTCATTAGTATATAAGAAGCTTCTAAAGTAGCAGATTTCCACATGACTTTTTCAAAGGATCTTTGGTGTTATCTCTCCCCGTCTTGTCTTACTATAGCAGGCCCATCCATCTCCCTCCTCAATTTAAACTTTCCTGTTTCTTTATTCCCCTTTAGCTTTTTAACTGTGATCTGTCCTCCCTCCTTTGAAAGTTCCCCTTTCTTTGGTTCCTTACTAATTCCCTGACATCTATGAGTATTCCAAATGTAACACGGAGAACTAAATATTCAAGCTAACATGCAGAAATTAGAAAAAAACATGCAATATTTGTCTTTCTAAGTATGAGTTTCCTTACTCAGAATGGTTGGTTCCAGCTCCATCTATTTACCTGTGATTTTCATAATTTCACTTTCCTTAGCAGCGGAATAATAATACTGATTACTGTTATCTATCTATCCATTTATTTTAGATCTTTTTTGGGTAACAATTCTGAGAGTGAAAAAAAATATACACACACACACACTGGGAGCCCCAGTACCCTGGCAACGTGGTTGAAGTCTGTCGACAAGGTTCCAGACTCCCCGGCTGGGCTCTCTCCCCTTCACTGTAATGGCTGCAAAAGTCTTTCACTATGTCTGCATGGCCTAGTATACCTTAGCTGGCTGCTGTTAGCTGAGAAGGAGAAGCAGCCATTTTTTTTACTCAAAAGTAATTGTCAGTGTAAAATATCTTGCTTCTGCATCCCGAGTGCTGGGATAAAAAGTGTATGCCACCGCTGCCGGGCTAAAGACGATGTTTTTATCACACAAGTCTTTTACTTGCTTGGTTAGAGTTACCCCAAGGTGTTTGGTATTATTTGTGGCTATTGTCAAGAATATTGTTTCCCTGATTTCTTCTTCAGTCTTTTTGTCATTTGTGTATAGAAATGCTATTTTATTTTTATTTTTTATTTCGAGTTAATCTTATATCCAGCCACTTCGCTGAAGGTATGTGTCATCTGTAGGAGTTACCTAGTGGAATTTTTTTTGGGGGGGTCACTTATATATACTGTCTTATCATCTACAAATACCAATACTTTGATCTCTTTTCTAATTCATATCCCTGTGATCTCCTTCAGTTATCTTTTTGCTCTCGCTAAGACTTCAAGTATTATATTGAATAGGAAAGAGTGGGCAGCCTTGTCTTGTTCCTGAGTTTAGTGGAATTGCTTTGAGTTTCTTTTAGGTATGTCCTTTCTATCCTTAATCTCTCCAAGACTTTTATCATGAAGGGGTGTTGGATTTTTGTCAAAAAGTTTGTCTGCATCTAATGAGATGAGCATGTGGTTTTTTTTTTTTTTTCTTTTCTTTTCTTTCAATTTATTTATATGGTAGGTTACTTTAACTGGCTTTCTGTTGGACCATCCCAGCATCTCTGGGATGAAACCTACTTAATCATAGTAGATGATCTTTTTGATATGTTCAATTGATTCAGTTTGTGAGTATCTTATTAAGTGTTTTTGCATCTATGTTCATAAGGGAAATTAGTCTTTAATTCTCTTTCTTTGTTGGGTCTTTATATGGACTGGGTATCGGGGTTTCAAATACTCAAGCCAGGCCCAGTGTCACTCTCCTCCTGCTGATCAGGATGCAGAATTCTTCAGCTGTCTCTAGCACCTTGTCTGCTTGTGTGCCATCATGCTTCCCCTCCACGATGGCTAAACCTCTAAACCTGTAATCCAGCCCCAGTTAAATGTTTTCCTATGTAAGAGTTTCTTTGGTCATGGTGTCTCTTCACAGCAATAAAGCCCTAACTAAGATACCTGTAAGGCTGGATTTGTAGATAGGTATTGTTTAAATTTGACTTTATCACAGAATATCTTGTGTTCCCCATCCGTGGTGATTGAAAGTTTCTCTGGTTGTCGTAGAACACCAGCTGCAGTGCCCTCTCACCCCACCAGCACCATGCTTCCCCTCCTCCCAGCCTCCAGTGAATGCAAGTATTCCTCGTGAACATACTAGCCAAACAAGCCAGTAAAACAGGCAACACACCCTGAATATCCAGAGAGTAAACAGAAACCAAAGAACAAAACCCAATAAAGACAAACACAGAAATTAGCACCTAGACCTATAATCACCCCAAACCTGATGCCTAGACAATAATCTGGCTGGCAAATTGTTAGAGTTTTTTGTAGACTTTTTCCATATTAAAATATGCCATTAATCTGATACTTTCTTTTTCAATGTTGACTTTGGGACTTATAAAGTTTGACTTACCTTTTCACATTTTGGCTTTCCTCTTAATGTTGTCTTCTTTTCTTTTTCACAGGGTACAGTTAATAAAGTATCTTCTAGTCATATTGGCTGTTTAGTACATGGGTGTTTTAATGCCTCTATCCCTAAACCTGAGCAGATGTCATATGAGGAATGGCAGACCTTGGAGATAAATGTGGGTGATGAACTGGAATTTGATGTGTTTCGCTTAGATTCAGATTCTGCTGGAGTGTTCTGCATTCGAGGAAAACTAAATACTACAAGGTTAGTGTATAATGATTGAAATAGTAGATAGGAGATTCCTTTGCTTTGGTAAATGTCAGAAGTAAATACTTTTTCTTATCAAATGCCCCTGATTTAGCTAACTAGTCTAGATTTAGTTCAATATCTAGGATTTTGTTAACCAACCCCTAATTTTGAAGCTGTGTTTGAGCTTCTGTAGAAGTATAGTGAAAGCAAAAATTTTAATATTTTATTCTTAGGTATAGTAGTGTGTCAGTAATCCCAGCATTCTGAAGGCTTGGAAAGGAGGATCCTGAGTTGGAGGCCGGCCTGCCACAGGGAGATAAAATAAAAACAGAAATAAAGAATTGTAGCTGGATAAATTTACCATTGAGCTTGACATCTGACAACTCATAGATATTTCAGTAGTCTGAGGGATAATAATGTAGAACATTTGAAATTAGAGCTACACCAACTAGCTTATATACTGTTGTGCAAAAAATTGTAGTCTATTGAAATAATCTTGACCTCATTTTTTCCTTTCTTTTTGCTTCTTGCTGTTAATACAATCTTCTCATTTACAGTTTGCAATTTAAGAGTTCTGTAGTTTCTGAAGATGTAGCAGAAATTGGCATTGAAGAGGTTGTTGAAAAAATTTCAAAGAAAAAAAAGAAGAAGAAGAAAGACACAGAAACATATACAACAGTCAATAGTGTCACAGAGCTAGCAGATTTTACAGATGTCATTCCAAATGAAGAAGCAGACCTGCCGTTCAGTGATAATATGAATGACCTTTGTGAAGAAGAGCCGAAGAAGAAGGAAAAGAAGAAAAAGAAGAAGAAAAGGCACCAGGAAGATCAGGACCCTATTTTCCAAGCCAGTGACTCCAGTGGCTATCAAAGTGACCATAAAAAGAAAAAAAAGAAAAGAAAACACAATGAAGAGACTAACCTTGAATCACCTGAGAAGAGACAGTGATTGTCTTTCTCTTGTTAACATACTCACACCCCTAGATGAGTAGATGGTAGGAGTGGTGGGAAGTGCTGAGATCCATGGGAAGTTCACAAACAAACACTTGGTTAATAATTGGGGGGTTTTGTACTAGAATCATACAACTGACTATATAAATTTTGGGTAATACCAGCATTATGAAAGTATCATTTTATTACATACAGTATAAAGTGTTAACAATGTTTTCACTCCTGACTCAGATGGTAAAACTTTATATACAATTTTACATTCTCAACTTTTGCCAAAGAACTTTGTAATAGTTTTTAATTTTTTTTTCCTAGTAATAGAGTTTGCCCTTAGTCAGAATAAGTTTTTTATTTTTAAAAGCTCCATGTATTTACCCGTTTTAAATCTCCCTTAAACAGTATTTCTATTTTATTTAAAATGTATAGCTAAAGAATATCTATAGCTAAAGAATATCTAGATGCAATGCTGTGGTTGATTTCAGAGCCTTGAAAGAATAATAAATATAATAAAAGAAAACCTTAAAAAAAAAAAAAAAGAGTAGCTGGAACTCTTAAATACCCTGTGGCTGTCAGTGTTAAATGTGTGTTGGGTGGGAAACGCATTCTTTTCTCCCAGATGTGTTAGGGAAGTTTATTTTTAGTTACATTTGAAATTGTTTTATGCACTGTTGGAAAGGGGGATGTATAGGCCTTGGCATTTTGTATTGTTTGCAGGTGTTGGATTTCTGTGAGGGATGTTTAATTGCTAATGATCTGCATATGGTATTGGTAGTATGCCTGAGGAGTTCTGAAAGAATAGATACACCTGAGCTGAAACACTCGGGGTTCCACTATGGAGTCTGGCGCTGGCCAGGATGATGGTTCTCTCTGCTGAGGTCTGGCAGGTTTGCAGATATGAATATGTCTCCTTGTCTCCTTGTTGAGCCCCTACACAGTGGCGTACTGCTACACAGAAGAGGTTTTGTGTGTGTGTGTGTGTGTGTGTGTGTGTGTGTGTGTGTGTGTATATGTGTATGTGTGTGTGTTTTCTAAATCTGAGACCGATGGAAAGGGCTGTAAACTTTTACTTTGTGTCTAAACAATCTTCATTTTGTTATATATGGATTATGAGCAAGATGAAGATAGGATAAATATGGTTCTTGCTAGTTGAAATTTTCAATAAGTTTTTTAATTATTAAGGTTAGGCAACTAGAATTGATTTGAGGTGGAGACAACCATTCTTGTTTTTATTGATAAATATGTGGAATGTTGTGACAAACTGAAGATGGTGATGAGCCTCAGCCAGTTCATAATCAGCCCATAGCCATGCATTTGGAAACCTCTAATATCTGTAATGTATGTGTTGAGGCACAAGGATAGAAAGTCAATCAAGATAGATGTAATTTCTTCTTTCATGAAGCAACATGGGAAAAGCACTTGTATAAGAAAATACAAAACGTTGGTGATTGCAACACTGACCACTCTAGTTAGTGTTTGTGAATATATAAGGGTAGGGTTGATCTCTCCATGTCAGTCATTACTGTTTTCACTGGCTGAGAGGCAGATTTAGTGTAAGCATAAATGTTTGATAAGGAGTAAATTTTGGGAACCCTGTTTCTTAATTTGTGGTTTATATAGTCTAAGGAGTGGCAGCAATTTAGTGTATGCAGGTAGATATAACTGACGGTGAAAAGCTATAAACCAGCATCTTTCACAGGACTTGAAATTAAGATGGCTTACAGGTCTCTCTATGAACTATGACTGTTGACATGTGTAGTCAGTATAACAGTGAGATTTTAAAGATATATATATATATACATATATATATTTAGTACTTATGTTGTTGAGATCTTAGCAATTTTGCTTAACATTTTTGCTATGGTGATTTAAGTAAAATATTAGCTTTAGCCTGTTTCCAGTTTAATTTTTCCTCAAAGGTTAAATAAAGATTGTACATGAGGGTCATATTACCTTTCTCTGGACAATGCTATTTAAATGACTAAATGAGTTGAAAGGGAGTTGAAATAAGCTTTATTGTCAGAATTTGATGTAACATATCCCCAAAATGCTCAGTAAATATTTCCTTCATATTTTAGGGGGTGAATATATAATTATAATTATGTTTGATACTGATAATTAATTTTAAGTCATATAATTCTAGCCCTCCATATATGCCAAGAAATCATGTCAAGTTTATGCTATTGGTGAAAAAACACATAGAATAGCAAAATAACTAAATTCCACATTATTTTCATTTTGCCTCAAATGATACTCTTGAGTTTTAAAATAATTTGTGGGAAGAAGTGAAGATCCCTAGGACTTACCATCCTTATGAGTGAAGATTTTTCTCTGCGCAATTGTTATTGCACAAGAGATCTAAGCAGATACAGCCTAGTCACAGTAGTCCTTTACGATCAAAGTTTTCTGCGCCTAGTGGCAAAGAGGATTGAGAGAAATACAGACGTAAGAAAAATTTGATGTTAGATCTCCCTTGTTGTAAGTGGAGGGGATCCTGTAACCCAGGGGTAAGGAGCTAAGTGCTGTCTCCATCTAAACGACAGAAGGAAAAAGGCCCTATACTCACAAAGAACTGAATTCAGGCAGTGGCAAGAATCAGTCACAGAGCAGAACACTTTGTCCCAGGTTCTTAAGTTAAACATTCAGCTACCCAACACCTCGATGTGTGTGGACATAGAACCTACCTGACTTCTTTGTGCTTTGCAAGTTCCTGTATGTGTATGCATGTGGAAGCCAGGAGTTAACATTGGGTGTCTGCCTCGGTCTCTTCCTTGCTTAGTTTTTGAGATGAGCTCACTGGATCTTGAGCTCACAGATCCAGCTAGGCAGGCCGGCCAATGAGCCCCAGGGATCTTTCTGTCTCCATGTCGCCGGTGCTGGGATTATGGGATATGTTGCAGCTCCCGGCTTCTCTTCTGTGACTTCTGGGGCTCAAACTGAGGTCCTTGTGTTTCATAACAGTTACTTTAGGAGATGAGTCATCCATCTCTTCACCTTGTTAGTCTTCTGGAAAAAAAAATTCTATAAATGCTTAGTTTTTCTAATTGTTTTAACTTGTTTTATGCAGTGGCGCTAAATTTTTATCTTTTATGGCCATTCATAAATCTTATTTTATGGAATTTATGTTAAATAAGATTTAAAAAATGGTCTAATTCGTTCTTATATATTACAAAGTTTCTGATTTAACATATTGAAACATCTGACCAGCTATGCCAGAAAGTTTGTGTATTTTCTTAAGCTCAAATCACTGTTGACTTTATTTGCCATGGTTTTGTTTTTGTTCTGTTTATCGTTTCCTTCTCCTTACCAAACCCTGTAATCCCTTCCCCCCTATCTTTCCTGGGCTTCGGAAGTTGCTTTTTATTTATTAATAGCATTAGTAATGTCTGACCCTAAAATGTTCCAGTTTTTCTTGTGTATATTCTCTGAGTTTCCACACAGTAGTACTCGTTGTTTCTACTATCTGTATGACTGAAGTTCTACCTTTGAACTTTTTTTACCCGTGGCTTATTTTAGAAGTATATATTACACTTTGTACGGTATGCTGTTTATTTGTTGTGTGTGTCTCACAGTGATCCGAGCTGTGGTCCGCCTTTAGTTCGAGGCAACTTTTCATTGCTCAGTTTTATTTGTGTCATGTGTTGTATTCTACAATGGTAAGATCTGATTTCTACTTTTAGAAACGGAGATAATTGTGACCAATATACAGTTGTTATTTAAAAAGAAAAAAAAATCTTTATATACTTGTAGTAGAACACTTGGAAGAAGCTTTTGTTATTATGGTTTCTTTAAAAATGCAGAATGGCATCTGGATTAGGTTTGTTTCCACCCCAGCTGTGGTAACACTAAAGGTACTAAAAGAGGGAAAAGTGGCAGATGGATATAAATTTCATGTCGAAGAATTTGGAAAACTAACGTTTGTACACCATACTATCGATACGTATTCAGGATTTCAATGGGCTTCTGCCTTGAGTTCTGAAAAGGCTGACTCTGTAATTACACATTTACTAGAAGTAATGGCGATTATGCGAATGCCATTACAAATCAAGACTGGCAATGCCCCCCATATGTCTCCAGTAAAATGGAAATTTTTTTTTGCATATTATGACATAAAGCATATTACCAGTATACCACACAGTCCTACAGGACAGTTATAGAAAGATCTAATCGGATTATAAAGGAAATGCTTGAAAGACAGAAAGGAACAACAAGGACCCCCGGAGATAGACTACATAGTACACTACTAACTTTAAATTTTCTGTTAGTGTGACAGGAACAGCAGCTGCTGAAAAACATTGGACCATCGTAAAATCTGCAGAAATAAACCAACCCATGTATTATAAAGATATATTAACATCTGTATGGAAAACAGGACAAGTTTTGCACTGGGGGAGGGGGTATACCCATATTTCCAATGGAAAATGAGAAGTTGTGGTTACCATTAAAAATGATAAAGATTAGATAAGAGCCAGAAAGACCTTCTGAATAGCCTGACTGCTGAACCAGGATGTGTGCCTGAAAAAAAGCTGATTAGACCATTTTTATGAGTTGGAAGAGTTTTTCATTTTCATTTTTCTGGAGACCAGAGAAAAGTAATCAATATCTCATAATTTATAACTTAAAAAGAAGGGGGAAATGTAATGGAACACTTGGGAGAAGTTTTTGTTATTTGGTTTCTTTTAAAATGCAAAATGGCGTTTGGATTAGGTTTGTGTTCCCACCCAGCTGTGGTAGAGTTGTTTGAGTTGGATTTGGAATGCTTGATGTAGGTGGCTATAATTTAGTTAGGTGCAGTCGTTCTGGCACGTGTAGCTTGTTTTGGGGATTGTTTGCCTAATGGATTTATGGGAACTTTTGGCTTAGAGTATAAAAAGTCTGAATCCCCAAGAGTCGGGGTGGGCATTGGTTGGTGGTTTGTTGGTTGAGTTGTTGTCATTAGTGTGTTAATCCTTAAAAGAACAAAGGTTGGAGGGATTGACTCTATAGACCCTGAGCTGAGATGCTGGTCTGACTGTCAGTCTTCTTCAAGCTTAGGACAGCCTAAAAGAGGCTGTGAAGATTCTACCTTTCTCTTATTCTATATCAAGGCCGCTTGCAAAAGTGGTGAAGATTTCTTTCTATCCTTCCTTCTCTTTACCTAAATTGAGGGTAAAAGATTGTAGCATACTGTGATAAGTGGCATACCAATGTGGGGCTCAGGAGAAGGGGATAGAAAAGAAAAAAAAAATGGGAAATTTGAATTCAAATATGGAGGGAAAAGGGGAAGATGAAGATACAGATACTTTGGTTCAAGAAGCTAGAAAGATGTTCATGGTGGCTGTGACCACTGGGATAAATAAACAAGTTAAGTTCCTGGTGGTATTCTTTTTCTACTTTCTCTTTTGTCTGTATTTCTTCTCCAAAAAGGTTAAGAAAATGGCTAGGCAACTAGAAGAATTGCAGAAGAAAATGGGGGGTGTTGAGAGAGGAAAAACAGAGCCAAAGGGAGAACTAAAAAGCCCAATTTTTTTCTTCCTCTATGAAAAAGGTTAAACAATTGGTAGTACTACTAGATGAAATATGGAGAGAATTAGAAGAGAAAGAATTGGAGGTGTTATTAGAGGAAAAACAGAGTGGGGATTAGAACTGGGCTCCTGCTGCTTCGGGTTCAGGTGGGAAAATGAGCAGATCAGGCACCCCTCCCCAAGCAAGGTGTCAGCACCACCTGAGCTGGAAGAAATGCAGCCTGGGTCACAAAAATGCCCTTAGTATTTCCTATGTAAATTCTGCAAATTCCAGCAGATAGCGATAACCCCAAAGGATATAATGAATTGAGATGGCAGCCGATAAAGACGAGTGATTTAAAGAGATTAAAAGAAGCTGTGGTAGCGTACAGCATGCATTCACCTATGTCCGGCAGGTGTTGAGTACTTGGACACTCCAGCACCGAATGATCCCATACGATTGGAAGGGGTTAGTCACTGCCATATTAGAGGCAGGGCCTCCGCTCCAGTGGTTTACATGGTGGAGAGAAGAGGCAACAAATATGGAACAGCAGAATAGGGCAAGGGGAATAAATATAACCTGAGATCAGCTACTTGGTGAGGGTCACTATGTGGAACTACAAGAGCAGGTTTGGTTTGATGATGTGACCACAAACCAATGTTTGGCAGCTTTAAGTGCTTGGGAGAAGGTAGAAGAGCCAGGCAAAAAAATCAGTTTCCTTTATCAAGATCATTCAAGGCTCTATTGTAGCCTTAACTGACTGCAGCTGTAAACAGGGCTATCTCAGACCCTGAAGCAAGACAGATGGAGATCATGGCATTTGAAAATTCAAACACCGAGTGTGAAAAGATTTTACAGCCTCTAAAGGCAAACTCTGCCCTCACGGAGCAGTGGATTCCAGCTACTGCAGATATCTGTTCAAATACTTATATGGCCACTGTGATAGGAGAAGCAATAGTAAAGGAGCTGAAATATCACCAAGCCCTCTGTTTTAACTGTGGGAGATATGGCCACTTGCAAAGGGATTGTAACTGCTTCCAAAGACTGGTTTATTTAAATATCCATCAGAGAAAAGGAACAGATTCCTTGGGGTTTGCAGATGGTGTGGAAAGGGTAGACAGTGGGTGAATGAGTGTTGATCCCAGAGATATATAATGGGAATTCTTTGTCCTTGCCCTTGCCTTCAGGAAATGCCACAGGGATCCAAGCTTGGGCCCCGGGACAAAAAGTGGGCAAGCAAATTCTTGCCAGAACCAAAGTAGCATGCAGACTGAGAAACCCACACTCGGTATTGGAGATTTGATTCATGCTACTGAAGGCAGTGCTGCATTGGATCTGGTACAAACAACTTATCCTATCCCAAAATGTTGAATGTTTTAAGATCTCAACTGGAATTTATGGTCCATTGCCCCCAAGGACAGTAGGATTGATCCTGGATAGGCAGCTTAACATTAAAGGGGTTTAACGTACACCTCAGAATTGTTGACAGAGATTACAAAAGAGAAATAAAAATCATGGCATATGTAACCAGAGACCTGAAATTTAAAGCTGGGATAGATAGGTTGCGCAGCTGCTACTGTTTCCCTACATTAAAGGGAAAGCCACCCCTGTCAATAGATCAGGTGGATTTGGGAGCATAGGGAAATGGGTGTTCTAGCAAGCAGTCATTAATGACAAAAGGTCAAAAATAAAAGTGAAAATCAGTAGGGTCCAAATAGAAGGATTGGTAGATACAGGTGCAGATGTAACAATAATTTCCCAAGAGTCATGGCGATTCAGGTTGGCCCCATCAGGAAGTATTCACATAGTTTTTAGGAATTGGGAAATTATCCCATGTAAAGCAAAGTATAAAATTACATGTGTGGGACCTGAGGGCCAAATAGGAAAGATAAGTCCTTATGTGGCTGATATAGCCATACATTTGTCGGGGAGAGATTTTTGCAGCAATGGGGAGCTCAAATTAATATCCCTTCTATCCCAGAAACAATACACAAAATAAAGCTTCAAAGGGAAGAAGCTCTTAATGGAGCTTAAAGGAGATGCAGGCTGTATAAGTTGTCCAAAAGCCAGGCACAACAGGTATTGAACTTCCAAATTTACAAAGGGGGCCACTGCTGAAGCTATACCAACTGCCCTACTCTTAAAATGGTTAACAAATAAGCCTCTATGGGCAGATCAGTGGCCCCTAATTAAACAGAAGTTGGAGGCTTTAGAACAACTGGTAGAAAAGCAATTAAAGTCTCAGCGTATAGAAGAATCTACCAGCCCGTGGAACTCACCTGTATTTGTTATAAAGAAAAAATCAGGGAAATGGAGAATGCTAACCAATTTGAGAGCAGTAAACAAAGCGATTCAGCCAGTGGGTCCATTACAGTCTGGAATTCCTTTGCCTTCATTTTTACCAAAGTCCTGGCATCTGGTAGTAATTGATTAGAAAGATTGTTTTTATACAGTACCTCTGGAAGAGCAGGACAAGGCAAAGTTTGTGTTTATGGTAACCAACTATAACAATGCAGAACCTGTCATAAGATACCAGTGGAAAATCCTCCAGGAATGTGAAGTAGTCCAACATTGTGCCAATATTTTGTGAACCAACCCTTGGAAATAATTAGCAAACAATTTCCCCAATCAATTATCTGTCACTATATAGATGATATTTTGTTATCTGATTCTGATGAAGATAATTTACAGAAATTATTTGATGAAATGAAAAGAATCTTACTCTGTTGGGGGTTACAAATAGCTCCTGAAAAAAATATAAAGAGAATATCCTATTAACCTTGTCTGCAGGAAGGGTTCCCTCGTAGGGTGGGGTTCTCATCACCATAGCAGATGGCTTGTCAAGACCACCTCACCAGTATCTGGACCACTTGTAGTCAGGTTTGCAGGAAAAAGGAGAAGGAGGGGGAGAAGGAGGAAGATGAACTCTTTGAGGTCTGGAGTTTCTTTTTCTTCCTTTTTTTGTGTTGCATATGGTTGGCATGATGTCACTGCTCCACCTTGGTACACCATTTGTAGTTGTTAATCACTGTGTGCGCTCACCAAGAGAAACAAGGAGGCATATTCATAGGTGCAAACTCTGTCAGACCCCAGTAGAAGGAGTCACAATTATGTCAAGTGCTATACTAGAGAGTGGAACCCCGAATGTCTGATCTCAAGGGTTTTTATTGATACCTAAACTCTTCCGGTGTACTATTGATACCACATGCAGACCATGAGCAATCAAACATCTTTTACATAAAGCCGACACCTGTGGACAACACAAATGCCAAGGCCTAGGCAGCCCTTTACCCACCAATGAACAAAACAACCATTTTAAGCATAACTAAAAACAAACTTCTGCAACAACAAGCTAGAAAAGGGAAAAAAGAAAAAAACAAAAAAGAAGACCAACAACAAAAGGGTCAAAAAGGTACTATAGGATCATAACATCTAGTTATACATATCTTTCTCAACTTTCTAGAAGTTTTCTTTTCTAGAAAATTTCTTGATTTTCTAGCTCTTGAACAAGATCCAGAATTCCTCCTTGTAGAAAGCTAGATAAATAAAAATAAATCCATGAAAAATGGAATAAACAGCAATTAATAAGTTGGTTTTGACTATTTGAAAAGTGTCACTGTGGATCATAAGGGTTTCTAAAAACTGGTATATCTCTATTCTATGAGAGCTCTAACTCAACAAGACAAATATCTAGATTACCATGCAAGGAATTGGTGTGTGTGGTGGGGACCAGTGACATTTAGATTTTAAAGATTTCAGTGATGGCTGGGATTAAAGGGTTATAATCCTATCAAGTGGATAAAGAAATTTAAAGCTACATATGGTGTTTATTTCTAAAGATTGTTGTGAAATGTAAATGTTAATTTGAAAATGTAGGGTCTACATGGGAATTACTATGTCTACTCAATATATGTATGAAAATGCATAAGAAAAAAAATAGTTTGAATTACTGGGGGAAATCCAAACTGAAACAACACTGGAAATGATAAACTGTTCAATAAGCCAAATAAGAATCTCATCATTAGAATGATCACATTAAAAACAGAGTCAGAGCTGGGTGGTGATGGCCCATGCCTTTAATCCCAGCACTTGGGAGGCAGAGGTAGCCAGATCTCTGTGAGTTCGAGGCCAGCCTGGTCTACAGAGTGAGTTCCAGGACAGCCAGAGCTACAACAGAGAAACCCTGTCTTGAAAAACAAAATCAAAATACATACACACAAACACACAAAACAGGAAAGGAGCACAAAATTTAACAAAATGGCAGAAATTAATACACACTCTTCACTAATAACTGAGTATTAATAATCTCAACTCCACAATAAAGACACAGACTTGCAGATTGTCTTAGAAAACAGGATTCCTCCTTAGTAATGGGCACCACCTTAGGGCAAAGGATGAGAAAAAGATTTTCCATTCAAGGCATTGTACTCTACTGTTTACGAAGTAGACTTTAAGACGCCAAAACTAGTCTGAAGAGATAAATGGAACACTTCGTACTCTTTAAAGGAAAGATCTACAAAGAGAATATTTCAATCCTAAACAAATATGCACTAAATATAGGAACATCTAATTTTACAAAAGAAATACACGAGATCCCAAACCACAAATTAAGCATAATACAAGGAAAATGGGTGGTATTAGTATTCTACTCTTACAGTAGACATGTTATCTGGGGGGAAAAAAAAGTAACAAACTCAGGAGTTAACATCATAAATCGAATGAATCTAACATATATATATTATATATATAATATATATATATACACACATATATATATGAATAGTCCACACAAACACTGTAGAATAAACTCTTTTTTTTTTTTTCAGCCAATGGAAAATTTCCCCCGATCAACTACATATTAGGACACAACACAACTCTCAAATGCAGGAAAACTGAAAGAACATCTTGTATTCTTTCTGACCACAATGGAAAAAGTTGGGTATCAAGAGTAATGGAAACTACAAAAAGTACACAAACTCATCTAAACAAAACATACTATTGTAATGAAAACCGAGTGAAGGGAGATACCAAGAAGAGTTTTTTTTTTTTAAATTCCTAACTGCCTATATCAAGAGATCTCAAATTAATAACTTAAAATGCACTTACAGACTTTGAAAAAACAAGGAAAACTATCTAAATAGAATAGATGGGAAGAGAAAGTTGTGGCTTAGATTAATAAATAGAAACAAATAAACAACAAAAAAAACAAATACTGAATGAAACAAAGCTGGTTCTTTGAATATATTAGCAAGGTTAACAAACCTTTAGTCAAATTAACCAAAATAAAGTGCATTAAAATTAAAAAGAGGAAGCACTAACCAGGGAGATGCAAGATGGCAGCAGGGGTGTGCGTGAGCAGTGTCTGTCAGGGATCTGGAACTGCCCCACTGCCCCCCTGCCCCCCCCCCCCACACACACTCAGGACATCCACAGCTCCTCAGGAGTGCATGGAACTGCAGATGCTACTTTGGTGCCTGGTCCAAGGGCATAAACCATGAGAATCCGGAGTAGTTAGAAAAACACAGTGGCGACAGATCTATATGGCAGAACTGGATGGTGTTTTTGGCCTACATAGTGTGGAGGAGCAAGCAGGGACCAGAAGTTGGGGAAACAGCACCTCACAGGCAATGCTGCCTGCAAGGCGGGGGCTCCTACTTGGCCCACAGGTTCACATCACCAACCTGTGGTTCCTGCCAGCTGCGTGGGGGAGTGAGCTGGAGGCTGGGGGAAGAAGCAGCAATGGACAGGCAGAAACTACAGCAGAGAGACACAGAAGCAGGCCTACCAGGCACCAACCATATCTGCCTCATGGGCTGGAGCCCTACTCAGCCCATGGGTGCTGCCTGGAACATGGAGGAGGAAGGCTGTGAGGGGCCCGGGGTGGGTGTTGTTTTACAGGATCAGAGCCAAGGAGAGACCCTAAGATGGCTGTGGAGCAGAATCTGGTAACTAGTGACTGCATAGGATCCTGTGCATAGGGTGATTCAGCTCACCCCTGGCTCCTCATGTATTCATGGACTGGGAGAACTGTGCTGCCCTGTCAGGTGGGAGGAACTCAGTTTGCAAGGATGATACTGACCTAGAGACAAGGTCACGAACAGTATGAAGGACAAGGGAGCTAGGTGTACTCGAGGAGTGAGGAGTACTTGGGACACCATGAGGCTGAGGATGCCACAAATGGGCCACCTTATTGCAACCTGACAGGCTGGAGCTGCCACTCCCTGAATGAAGCAAGCACACTGGGAAAGAGAGGCAGATCCTGGGACCAGGCAAATGGAAATGGTGCTGAGCACCACTAGGAAACCAGATGAGGCCCTGGCTTCCACTCATATTGCTCTCCATGATAGGTGAAGGGAGAGCATGCACTGAGGTGCCACCAGGGGCTGCAGGTGCAACAGTCAGATGATAAAGGTGGGGTGGGATGCAGCAGTCTAGAGCTGGACCAGGTCTTGCCCCAAAACTAATTGCCAAGCCACAGGAACACCCCGCCCCAGAACAATGACAGAATAGCCCAGCTGAAGAGCATCTCATCTCCTGGACTGAGTATCCACATAAAAGACCTAGCTACTGGTGACTAATAGACCCTCCTGGGCTTTTCAGTGCCTTCCAGACCAATTCTACCACCCCTGATTCGGTAGGTGCTATACATAGTACTCTCCCTGGTGGGGCAGGAAAGACCATGGACTGTGGTAAAATCAAGGGTTGCAAGCACAAAGGCCAAGGCAGCAGGATGGACGGTGCTAATGGGGCTGTGTGTGCAACAATTGGTGCTCAGGCAAGTCGTGGCCCTGTTCACTCTGCCAGACCTTAGGATCACCCAGATCCTGAGCCACACCAAGATGTTCCCACTGAAGAATATTCCATACTGGGGGTTGGGTCTCCTCCCTTTGAAAAGGGTCTCAGAAATCTCAAAAAGCTCATTTGGACCAGAATGATTAAAGATCTGTTTGCATTGCTGACACCATGAGGTGTCTGAGCTTGGCTGCATGGGGCACTTGTCCTGGCAGGCTGTTTGATTTTCAGGAGAATTTCAGGTGCCTGCCTGGAATCCCGGGCTCTGCATGAAGTCCGGGTGCTTATGTGACATATGGGTGCATATGAGATGACTAGGTGCCTGCAGGAGGACCAGATCCCTATGGGATAGCTGGGTCCCTATGGTGGGGGGCAGATGCATGAAGGAGGCTGGAGTGACTAGGGGAGGTCTGGGAGACGGTGAGAGGTCTTGATGCTTGTGGAATGTTCTGTTACCTGTGGGATATCTGGGGCCCTTGGAGATGTCTGGGTGACAGTAGGTAGGCCCAGTGCCAGAGCAATGCCCTAGCATCAGCCAGATTCCCTAGACCCTGGGGGATGCCCTGGTACCTGAGAGAGTGGTGTGGTCCTGGTGCTTGTGGGAGGACCTGGGAACTGCAGGATGTCTGGGTGCCTGTGGGAGTCCAGGGGCCTGTGGGAGACTCTGGTACCTGTGGGTGGCCTGAGTGACTGCTGGATCACCAGGTGCCTATGTGATGTCTGTGTGCCTGCAGGATGTCCATGTGCTTGGGGGACAAGTGTGTGCCTGTAAGATGTCTAGGTGTTTGTGGGTTGGCCCAGAGCATGTGTGATGCCCACGTGTCTGTGGGATCCCTGACACCTGGGGGATGTTCTGGTGCCTGCAGAAAGTATTGGTACCTGTAGGATATCTGGGTTCCTATGGGAACTATTGGTGCCTGTCAGAGGTCCTGGTGCCTGCAGGAGGCCCAAGTGTCTGCCAGAGGACCGGGTTCTTGTGTGATGATGTTCAAGGTCTGTAGGTGCCTGTAGGATGTCTGTGTAACTGTGGGATAGCCAGGTGCCTGTGAGATGTCTGGGTGTCAGTGGGTTGGCCCAGTGTCTGTGTGATACCTGGTTGTCTGTGGGACTTCCTGGATCCTGGAGGATGTCCTGGTGCCTTCAGGAAGTCCTGGTGCATGCAGGATGTCTGGGTCCCCATGGGAGGCCCTGGTGCCTGCAGGAGGTCCTGTTGATTGCAGGATGACTGGGTGCCTGAGGGATGGCTGGGTGCCTGTGTAATTTCCACATACCTTTGAGATGATTAAATATCTAGTACAACTTCCATGTTCCTGGAATTCAATTTTACATGGGCATTGGCATCATAGTACCACCTACAGGTAAACTACATGGAAAATAATATAGCTTTATCTCCCTAAGATCCAACTAAGAAATACATAAGTGCATACACACATATAATACATACTTATATATTATATATTACATAAAATGTCTCTATATCTATGTCTATATCTATACCTATATCTATATATCTAGTTAGTTTTTAAATGGAGTTATCCTACAATGGGTACCACAGATCAATGAATAAATATGACTATAAATAATATTTTTTCCATTGAGGTCCCATAGATGCCTCAACATCACAGAATATTGTTAATGTTCTTTCCCACCTAGACTGACTCTCGTTTGTTTGTTTTTTTTTTTTTTTTGAACAAGTAGGAATTTTACAAACACACATGCAAAACAATGCATTTACTTATTTCTAAGTGATCCTAATGTTTAAATTTAGAATGCTTTGTTGCCAAACAAAACCCATGGGAAATTACTATGGTAAGAAACCAACAACATGAGCAAAAACATGAGCTATAAAAATTCAGGCCATTATAGAAATTCTGGTAAAGAAAGCAGCTAGAGCCCATGAAACAAGTTTGCGTTGCTGGAAAGTATCAAGCCCTCAGAACTGAGCATGCCTGAGCATGCCTGGGTCATTTCAGGGCCCAACCATAGGGACACTGATGCTTCGGATCTTAGTTCCAACACAAAGTCCGAGTCAAAATAGATGTGATGTCCGCTCCTGGTATTACTGACAAGACGGCCTGATGACAGGTAGATGAAAAGGGGTAAAAGCAAGAAAAAAATCTTAGAAAACAAAGCTGTCCAGTGGCAGGCAGATCGTTCTTAACTAACAGATACTGCCAAAGGTGATTTTCAGACTAGGTTACCCAAGAGACACTAACTCATCCTAATGAACATCTGAAGATTTTCGCTTTGTAGTTTTCTTTCTTTCGCCATAGAGCCACGTCTTCTGTTAATGAGACAGAAACAGCAACCTCCCAGTGTATGCGAAGGGAGGATGGCCCTGGGGCATATAGATCAGCACCTGGGCCTATCAACAAGTCTAAGGCTGAAGTGGTGGCTAGATATATCCATTAGTTTGGGAAAAACAACTTCAAAAAGGCATGTATTCTAATTTTAGTAACTCACAGGGAATTTACCTAGATTAGCACAGAGGTCTTACGTGTGTGTGTGTGTGTGTGTGTGTTCGGGCACACACATGTCAGCAGTGTGTGTGTGGGGGCATATTTTCAGATTTGTTTAGTTCTAGAAAAAATTTTTTATTGTCTGACAAGCATAGCTCATCCATTCCTTCATTTCAGCAATAATAAACTAAAAACCAAAGGAAGTAGCTGTTTATTTCTTAAATTACTCATGAGCTGCAAGGCAGTAGGATTTGTTCCAGTCTTCTGTCCAGTTGTTGGAATCTCCCCAGAGACTAGAGCTTGTCCTATTGGAACACTATTGCTTCATTTGAGAAAAACAAAAAGACCTGCCAAATGCCTGAGCTGTGGGTGCGGTTAGCTGAGTAAGCCAATGCCCAGGGAGGCATTGTGCTCATCCATCCTAAGGCCAGAAAGCCTCTACTGTGTATTTCACCAATCCACAGGTTACACTGAAAAAGTCTTTCATGTTCACAGCCTAATGTGGCTTCCTTTGTTAGGTGGATCTTCATCTGAGTTTGAGTTACTTAAAAATGTGGAGAAACCTTTACAGCCAGTATATATTAAAAGCAAATGGTAGAGAGTCGCCTTGGTTTCTGAAATGAATACTTCCAGTGAAGAAGTGGGCTTGAGAAGTCAGGGGTACGGAGAGGAGAAAGGACTGTGACCAAGCTTATTTTTGACCCATTATTGTCTTGAAAGGAATTAGGAAACGCAGCATTTTTGTATGGATTTCTGTGTGAACATTTATCCATATGCTGTAACTATACCCACAGTCCTATTAATGCCATTAGGCAAGGCAGACGGAAATAATAAGACAGATGTATGTATATTAGAGATTAGATTTTTCATTTTTTTTTCCAAGTAGAATTTAGAGCTTAAAACAACCGGAATCACAAAAGCAACTGTTCAAGCCTCAAAGACAAAATTTCCTGGATCTGTGAATAATGATTCACAGAGTTCCTATCAGTTTTTCTATGGGCTATCTTTCTAATAACATTAGAATTGAAGGACTTTTTGTTTACTTCATCATATAAGTGCATTTGAGTTTTTAACTCAAAGTTTATTTTCTGTCAGCTGGGTTTCATGCCCGTATCCTATTTGTCACCACACAGTGCTGAAGACTGCTGGCAATTTTGTGAGGAGAATGTAACTGTGCCCTCACATTAAAAGCGCCCCCCACCAGCATCCTCAGCAACCTCTTGTTAATCCACCACTTTTCCCGAGTCATTAATTCATATAACCAACATCTGAATTATTGACTTCAGGTGTGCTTATATATATATATATATATATATATATATATATATATATATATATATATACTCAAGATTTCATAGAAAATAAACATCTAGTCTGACTTTACAATGAGACAACCTGATTTAATATCATGAGGTAGTGAGCAAATTTATATGATAGATAAATAGCAATGTGCCTTAGGAGTAACTAAAACAATAATCCTTTCTTACCACGTGCACCTTTTATCAGTAAGGTTTTGGCTGGTATGATACACCTGAGATAGGCTCATTTAAAGCAAAATGGTTTACTCAGCTCCCAGTTTTGGAGGCCAGAATGATCTGGATGAGGTTATCCCCACAGCTGGTGCTTCTGTGAGCATCCAGCATCAGGTGGAATGGTAGCCAGATGATCCACAGGAGAGAGCCTATAAACAGCCAGGAAGGCAGAGGGAGGGCAAGCCAGGGTTTAGGCCTGTGCTTCTGCTCTTAGAACATCTTGCTCTCAAGCGCTCATCACACAGTTCTTATTCAAGAGCAGCATCCATGTTTCACATGAGGACCTTCCAGGAAGCCCCATCTCTTAACGTTTCTACCAATTCTCATACAATCATGGTGGGACTAAGCCACCAACATGTGAAATGTTAAGTGACAAGTCACATCCAAACCAAAACACCCTGTACATTTGGCCTGTAGTCTCCATAAAGGCAATTTTGTTGAGATACAAACATGTTTCTGAGGTGTGCTTATCGGAACAGAGTAGGCAGTAATAATATGCATAATCATATTCTTTTCCAAAGGTTGTAATATATTGGGGACTGCAGTGGTAAATTAATAGAATACAGACAACACCATAAAAACAAAAACAAAAACAGGAATCTCTTGCAGACTGAAATTCTATGTAAAATTTAAGATTCCACAAGGAGAGGGTCTTCCATAAGAAGATGACTGAGGCCTGTTTCAGAAAGAGTTTGAGAAACTACTTGCCAGCCAAGAACTTACTTCATGTAATGCGTTTCTGGCTTATTGTCATATCTGTGATAAAATCCTCCAGACAATCAACTGGAGGGAAAGGGCTTATTTTGGCTCACAGATTCAAATGTTGTATGAGGCGGACAGCTGCTACCTTACATCGACTCTGTGACAAGGCAGAGCATCTTACATTGACTCTACAAGGCAGAGCACACTGTGATAGTGAGCATACAGTGGAGCCTCAGGGGCTCGCCTTATGACCGCTGGGAAGTAGCGAGCTGGAGGGAAGCTGCCGAAGTCTCAATATGCACTTTGAAAGCAGGACCCTTGTCCATGTTGGGGACTCATATTCAGAGAGCTGATTATGTCTCCCATTCTCCAAAATTAGGCAGGGTTTGGGGTACACCTGGAAATGCCTTTAGCATTATTTTATGAAACATTTAATAAACTTCTCAAAGAGCCTAAATATCTCATCACCATATGATTAGTCTTTAAACAACTCAACCCCAAAACAGATAGCCCTTGTTTACAAGGATGGAGGAGAAGTTTAATAATGGTTTAAATAGTAATAAGCAATAGGTTTAGCAAATAGTATTCAAGAAATGATGTACGCTAACTTTAGTGATAATAATCATTTGAAAGTGGAAAAATTTAGATGGAATAGTGGGGAAGACATGATGAAAAATTAATCGACTTGAACTTATCTTCCATAGCAAATGACTTTGAAGGCAAGCACATTTTATTCCTAAGAGTAAAAATAATATTAATTTTAAAAAACTAGTCCTAAAAGGTTTTCTATGAATTGACTGTAGCCATGAGAAGAGACATGCGCTGGGATCCAGTGGTAATAATGAGTTACAGACAAAATGACATCCATTAAGAAATTTAGCTTCTTATGTTTCCAGTTGGCAAATTAATTCTCTTATTTTTTTCATTTCATGTTTTCCTCTATAAAAGTTAAACGTTCCAATTGCCAGTCCAAACACCAATCCAAAGCAAATCCAAGGAATTCTAACACCTTGGCTAGTCTTGAACTCATGATCCCTCTACCTCAGTCTCCGGAACACTGGGTTTCCAAGAGTGCACCATACTTGGCCATTCTTATCTCCTAATGCTTTTTACTTTCTCATGTCCTTCTACTTGTACATTTAAAAAATTATACAAACTTCTGCGATCCTTCCCCTCAATTTCCAATTACATCTCTGTGTTGGTGTCTTTTTAATAATCTAAATAATGATTTCTGTCATCCTAACACTATTTCTGTGACAAAATGCCTAAAAAATTTAAAGGAGGTCAGATTTACTTTGGCTTACAGTTTTGATTTCCAACTTCATCAGGAGTTATTGCTTTTGAGCCTGTGGCAAGTTAGACATGCCCACTAGAGAAAGTCTGTTAGGTAATAGTTGCAAAAATAGAATGCAAAAGGAAGAATAGATGGGGCTATGGTCGTATTATACCTTCTAGGACACTCCTCCGAAATGACCCAACTTCTAATAAGCTTGACTTAAGGCTTCTGTCACCTCCCAGTAGCACTACATTTCTGGCAGCCAAGTCTTTAACATATGACTTTTGATGCCATTTAAGATTCAAGGCCTAATACTCTATCCTTCATCCTCAAAGACTCTCCATCCATGTGTCTTAGTTATTGTTCTATTACTATGAAGAGAAACCATGATCTGACCAAGTCAACTGTTATGAAAGAAAACATTTAATTGAGATTTGCTTACAGTTTCAGAGGCTTCGTCCATTATCATCCTGATGGGGAGCATAGCAGCACATGTGGTGTTGGAGCAGTAGCTGAGAGCTTTACATCCAGACCCCCAGGCAGAGAGCGAGAGAGAGAGAGACAGACAGAGAGAGACAGAGAGAGAGAAAGAACCTGGTTCTGTTACGGGCTTTTGAAACCTCAAAGCCCATCCCCAGTAGCACACTTCCACCTACAAGGCCATACCTACTAATCCTTCTAATCCTTCTCAAATAGTGTCACTCCCTGGTGACTAAGCATTCAAGTATATGAGCAATAGGGGCCATTCTTGTTCAAACCATCACACCATGTCACCATGCAAAATGCATTTGGTCATTTTCCAAGTCTCCAGACTTAACAATGACAGTACTGCTTAAGAGTTCAAGCCCAAAGTCTGCACAAGGGCTCAAAACGAATTCTTAGCTATACACTCTTTCTGTTTTTAAATTAAAGAAACACTAATTTCATGTTTCCAAAATACAGTGCCACGGGGTTAATTTTCCAGTTGGAATCCAGAGTAATTAGGAAAAAAGAAAGAGGAACTGTAGCAAGTACTAATTCCTGCAGTTCTAGGCGTGGCATCTGGGTCGCGTGGTGGTGGGATGTAGGCACAACCCTCTGCCTTGCTGGATGCATTCTACACAGATAATGTTTCTGTGCATCAGTGAACCGACTGTGCTCACTGACTGTAGTGCCTCAATAACTAGCCTCTACTCCCCAAATCTCTAAAACCCGATTTGGTTCATTTGTAAAGATTTCTATACTGCTATTTCATGGCTGCTTTCAGGGACTCTGATGACACCACCCACTGCCTATCCTCCCAAGACTTCCTCTAAAAACTCAGTAGAAGCTTCCCCGACCCTGCAATTCTTGCTTTCAACGTGCCTATGTTACTGGTCTTCCTATTGCTGTGACAAAAATAAAGGACAATTTATTTTAACTCACAGTTTCAGAGGTCCACTCCATAGTTGCCTGGTTTCAAGAATTTGAACCTGTGGCAGGGCAAAACATAATGACAAAGAGTACTATTTACCTCATGGTGACTAGCAGGCTAGGTTCTTCATATATTCTTCAAGGGTCATAATCCCTCCCCTGACACGTGGTGGTATACTTCTTCCAAATGAGCCATTTCTATCACTTCCCAGTAGTAACATCATCAGGGGATCAAGCATGCAACATATGACTCTTGGGAACATTTAAGATCCAAACCATGTTAAATATCTACAAACCCAACATCATTTGGATGATATCATGGTTTATTGCCAACCTAAGCTGTAACTGGGCTGCCTTGGGCCATGGCTGTACATCCTCTTAGACCATGCCTGGTCTCCTGGACACAGGGAAAGAAATTACAAATAAGAAATTTCCTTTGTCTCTGTGACACCAGCAAGAGCTCCCTTCTCAATTGATAGTCTTCCTTCACCTCTAGGAGTGATATGATTTAGCCAATTCCTGATATACCCTCAAGTCTTTCCTATCATCCTAATTCAAAGTACTTGGTTTTAGTGTTTTTAATGTCTTTAACAACTGAAACTCCTTAAATGTAAGGTTAAAAGGGAAGTTTCCCTGTTTTTTTGATCCTGTTTCTCATTGTAAATCTTGCTTAAAGAATTCAGCGATGTCAATGTACTGTCTGCTGTGCTGTCTGAAATTTTATCAACCAGGCTACCTATCCCATCACCTTTACATACTTCAATATTGACGTAATTCCATCATCCCCTTCCTCCTTTTAAATCGTCTCGTCTACCACCATCCACCCCCAAATCCCAGCTCTCTTCAAGTTCGTGGCCTCTTTTCCTTTAATAACTCTTTAATTTCTAAATACTTAAATGCCACTTGCTCAGTTTGTACAATAGTACTGGATTGTGCATGCTTTCAGAGTTGACCATTTGGTATTGGAAAGACAAGTGGTATTTCTTCCCCGGGAATGACTATTTCTCATACTATTAGCATTCCTTAGTTGCCTGTGGTTCTTTGCCTGGGGATGAGAACTCATGTGTTTGTTCCTAACCACCTTAGTATATCGCTTTATTCAGGTCACCTTTAAACTTAGTCTTATGTAAAATCTTGGGGCACTGACAAAAGATCGTGCTACAGAGTGACACTACAGCTCTCTAGCTCTCTAGTCCAGTTCACAATGGAGTTTCCAGTCCCCCCACTTCCATCCTCATCATCATGGCCTTTCCTGCTCACATTCCTGCCGACATTCTGACGGGACCCTTCACTAGAATTGCCTGTTAAGCATTCTGCCTACTTCTCCAAATGTTTCAAAATTTTCCAGCCAACTCCAAAGGCTTATGAACCATATTACCAGATATAATCACAAAACAAATCCATTTCTCATTATCAATTTTCTGTTAGCTTTCAGTTATGTGACAAGATGCCCAAGAAAAATCTCTTTTGGTTCATGGATTCACAGTGTCAGTCCATGGTAAGACAGTGCCATTGCTTGGGGGCCTGTGGGTTCATGGTGTCAGTTCATGGAAGATGGCTTAATTGTTCAGGGGCCTGTGGTAAGCATGGGTTCACAGTGTCAGGTTATGGTAAGATGACTTAATTGTTTGGGGGCCTATAGTAAGCATGGATTCACAGTGTCAGTCCATGGTAAGGTATGCTTACCTTACCTTTCACGGGGGTCCGTGGAAAGCATAGATTTACTGGTTTCAGTCCATGGTAAAATGTAGGCATAGGTTGGCCAGATCTAGGTATTGTTTCACTAGATGCAGACATTGATTCAAGGAAAAGGCAGTTTATTCATTTTCAAATTAAATCATTAGTTCTTAGTCCTGGAGCCCAGGAGCATTTAAGTCTCTGAACAATCTTGAACTTTTAAACATCCATACAATCTAATTAACCTTTGTATAATCTACTTTTAAGCCTAGAACTAGAAGGCTTCAGTCTTTGTACAATCTAGAATGTTTAAACCTCTGAGACTCATTGTTGGTTTTCAGGTCTCTCTCTCTCTTGGTCCTCAGTGGGCCTAGTCTGTCTGCAGTGGTCCTTGCTACCCTCTCACCCAAAGTAACCCAGACCCTCATAACCGGAATATTTCGTGAATGGCAGAAAGGAAGCTTGAGACAGTTGGTCAGACAGTTGCAGCCAGAACCTCAGTTGGGGAACTAAGAGTCGGATGGGATTCAAAAACTCCTGGAACCACCAGTCAGTGGTGGCTAAAAAGTCATTTATTGCAAAGGCTCGGGCATATTTATCGGGGTACAGGGGCAAGGGAATGTGTAGGTTTAAGACAGGTATGCAATTCTGCCAATTGCAGGTGGCCCTCTTGAGGGAGCTGGGACTTGGGCAGGGAACCCTGGTTTGTGACGCAGGAGGGAGGGGCTCGTATTCCTTTTCCTCTCTGGGAGCAGCAAGACACTAGCACCCTCTGACTTTTCTTCTTGACTTTCCCAGGGTCCCACAACTCACCACTGACTGAGTGGCTGACTAGCTCCATCTGAACTCTGACTCTTCTGGTTCAACTTACTTAATGTTCTGGCTCAAACTCTTCTCCATGCTGCTGGTTCAAACTGGCCTTCTGATAGGGCTGACTGTTTCTGACCAAACTCTTCTGACTCTGGCTTCCTCAGACTGAACTGCTCTGATTGGATTCTAACTGACTCACTCTTCCCTTCTGATACTGACTTCTTCTGCTGACCTGTCTCTGTGTGTCTCCTCCAGCCTGCTTGCTTCTGTAACTCAATGCTTCATATTGCCTTCTTCTGTAACTGACTCTTCTGTAACTGAGACCTGGCCTTTCTATCATGAGAGTTGGGCATGTCCTCACTCTGACTCACTCTGCTAACTCTTCCTCTAATAAGTTATTTTGCCTGTCCTTCACTGACTCATCTCTGACATCACTTCTTGTGTCATACTGACTCTGAGGTCTGCTTCCTGTGTCTGCTTCTACATTCTGTTTCTGTCTTAGGGATTAAAGGCGAGGACCACCATTTCCTTCTGAATACTGGTATTAAAGGTATGTACCAACATTCTTTCTACTCTAGAGCAGCCATGCTGATGGATTAAAGGATTAAATATTCCCCTACACTACACACCTGACCTGGTTTAAAATTCTTAATTTCATTATCACTCTTTACTTAAATATTCTTCAACAGTAAGATGGTTCCATTGTTTGGGGGCCTAAGGTAAGGCCAAACATCATGGAAGATACCTGTGGAGAGAAGGTCTCCTTACCTCATTTTGGCTGGGGATGGGCCAGAATCCCAATAATTTCTTCAAGGCCCAATGCCTTAACTTTTAATATTTGTACTAAGTCTTAATACTGCCTTTGGAGAACATTTAAGATCCCAATTATAACATCTATATCATATAATTCTTTAAATTTCCTGCAATTTTCTTCTTTTCTAATATCTGGTTCATTAATTTAACTTTTCTCATTAAACTACTTAAATTATGAGAGGTATAAAAAAATAGAAAAAATTTAACCCTATGAGCTCTAGTGGTAACACATTTGGTGAGATTTACCAGCCATGTGTTTTATTTGGAAATTAACATACAAGGCATCTTTTCATTTATTTTATATTATTTTTATTTGGATTAGTTTTTCTGCTTATAAGCAAAAGCTGTAACATTACCATTGTTTTATGAAAGTTTGATTGTTAAATTATTGATAAATTTGGAAATGCGATATAGTTTTGCTGAGAAACTCATCTTACTCTTAATTTATGTCTGTATCATTCCATTTAAACCTTAAAATTATGGACAAAAATGAGCTCAGAATACACCTGAACATCTTTAGCAATGTTACCATATTAAAAACTGTGGGACTGCCATGGGGCTGAGGAGTGGCTTGAAGCAGCTGGGAAGCGCTACCATCCCAGAAGGTGACAGCATTGGGTGCTCAGCTGCTCCTCGCCTTTGGCCCCGGTCAGATCCCAGCTAAATATTAAATATTGCCTGTTTCAGAGAAGCAAAAGGAAAGTAACTTGGTAGGTGCTTGTCTGCCCTGTGGCTGATAGGATACCTCCTTTCTTTGTCTCTGTGAGACCATGCCTTGCGAAAAGGCGCCCCCTCAGTAAGCGCCTGGCCCTGCATACAAATAAGGCTACTCCAATGACCTTGTCTAACCCAATGGATTCACTACTTGAGTACCCAGGACCCTCCCCTGCTGTTGTAGGAGACATCCTGCATTAAATGGAGCTCTGCTTCCACCAGAACAGATTCATTGGGACTGACTCATTGCATCTCATTCATTTGCTCTCGGCAGAGGAATCAAGGTCTCCTCCCAGTCCCAGAACCCTGTCCACTCCCTCCTGCTCTTCGCCGCTGCTATCCCAGCACGAGTTTCCTGCATTTGACCAGTGCAGGGAACCAGACCAAAACCCAGCCAGCTGCGGGCTGGGCCGGAGCAGAGACCGTGCGGGAGACTGTACTAACAAAAATAATGATATTTAGATTAACCACTGGGTCAGTGGTTGCAAAGGATCTAGCTGCTGGCCAAGAAACTGGCTACTCAGAAGGTTTCAGCGGCTCCTCAGTTAAAAGAACCAGAGACTGAAGCTGGTCAAAGCAGTTCAGGTTGAAATGTAGCAGTACTGAGGGAGCAAGAGTTGAAGGCCAAGGAATCTGGGCCCTGGGATCCATGATGGGTCGGCACTGAGAAGGAAAGAGTGAACATCCTGTGGACTTCCTGACAGAAGAATGAGCTGGATAATCACTTGACCTTTGTGTTCACCATCCGACAAAAGTCTAAGAAAACTACTGCATGAAAGGACGGGAGGCCAGAGAGGCTCGATACCATGAATGGATGCTGTAGATGCTTCAGAAAGCCATACTGAACTTTTTATGAAAAGCTTTGGGTTATTTCTGGGTGAAATAGGAAGTCTGTTTGGAGAATAACAAACCTGTCTTGGGATAGACGTAGCACAATATAAAGATTTCATCCTTCTCCTTTATATTTCTTAGACATTTAGTGAGTACATGTCATTTTTTAAGCCTTTTGTTCAAATAATATGCACCAACATTGACATACTTTCTTAGGTCAGTTTTAAAAATTACTAATCTTTTGAAGAAATAGAAGTATTAACTGACTTCTCAAAGGCAGAGGAGAGTTCATCCGTGAGCGTGGTAGTGAATACTTTTAACTTGCACAAAGAAACAGTCAGTCTTTGGGTAGTTCATCTGGCTCAGGGCAGGAAAAATGGATGCTAATATACTCAGATAATAGGATTTAAGAACTTGTTCCCATAGAGTGATTGGTATACAGATAATAGTTCAAAAGTTAGACTTGATGGATTCTGAGAAGGTGACGGGGCAGACACCAGTTCAATGGGGCCATCTGCCCCGCTAACTCACCAATATGTGAGCCCCTGGCTTCTCACTTCATGAACATGGAGAAACTATTCTGTCACCATGTTCAGCAGAGAACATTTTGAGTATTAAATGTGATTAGAAAGAAAAGAGACCTGGCAAACTGATTTCCCACGTGGAGTAGGAAGAGAGATTCAAAATACAGCAGGGTTTGCAGTGGACCTGTGGACCCCGAGTCCTGGCAGGACAAGGAGCTGGGTCCCCCTGAGATGCAGGGGCCACTGACACCTCTACTAGGTTCAGGGGAAAGGATTTCAGAGTGGAGTGTGGTCAGAAGGACAGCAGACCTGGAGGACCTCCTGCCCATAAGAGGAGAGAAGAAAGATGGCAGAGAGCGGCAGGGTGCACAGTTGGAGATGTGGAGCTAGAGTCTTGGTGGGATCAGATGCAAGGGGTCCCAGGGAGGCAACAGCCATTGCCACCCCTCCAACACAACCCACCATAGGGAGAAAGAATCTGAACTGGAAGCACAGTCACAGACTGCTGTGACCAAGAAGGCAGAAAAGAGCAAAGTGACACAGAACAGGAGGGGTGGGGGAGGGGGCTCTGCAGACAGGGGGTATTGGTGAGCACTACTGAGAAATGCATGGCTGGGCATGGTGGCAAGCAGAGGGCGGGGGCATCCGGGCTGGACAGGGGACTGGATCACCAGTGATCACCAGAACTCCTGCTCCGGTTGCTGCTATGGCAGCTGCTGACACCCTCCATGATGGGGTAGGGGAAAGCACTGGCTACAGAGCTTCATGCTGGTGGTGGGTTGCAGGCACAGGGCCCGAGGACACAGGACTGTGCTGCCACTGGCATGCTGCCAAACTTGCCGAGGATTAGAGCGATCCAAAAGATTTCCTAGTTGAGGAAAGTCTCATCTACTGGTCAAGGTCTCCGAACAGGACTGGCTTTTGGGCGGCCGATGCTTTGCCTCCTGACATACAGATGCTCCCATAGCTGAGGCTGCAGCTCATAGTGCCCTCTCTGATGGGGTAAGGGAGAGTGTGGGCTGCAGCACTTCCTGTGGGATTCATACTTCAGGCACAAGGCCTGTGGAAGCAGATCAGATGGTGCTGAGGGTAGGGTGTGCTCCAACAACCTGGACTCTAAGTGGGTCCTGTCTGTTGGCAAACCTCTGAACCAGGAGCAGTCAGCAAGCTGTCCCAGCTAAAAAAATGTGTCATCTTCAGGGCAAGGTCTCCATACAAGGGATCAGTCATTCCATTACCACTAGACCTTCCTGGCTACCTCAGTGTCTGCCATACTGAAGCCAAGTTACTGCTCCTATGGCTATGACTGCTGTTTGGGGTGTCCTCTCTCATGGGGTGGGGAGGGCACAGACTGCAGCTATGCCAGAGGGCTGCAGATCCAGCGGCCAAGGTGGCAGGATGGATGGATGATGCTGATGTGGGGCAGAGTCCAGCTGCCTAGAGTCTCAGTGGGCCCTGATCCAGGAACATGCTGCCAAACATTGGAAGCACCCTGATTCTGAGCAACAGCAAGACGTGCAAGCTGAAGAATGTTCCATAGGTAGAGTTGAACGTCTTCCTTCTGGGAGGGGCTTTGAAGGCCTCAAGATGCTTGTGTGGACCAGGAAGCTTTGAGTTCCATCTGCATTGCTGACTGCCAGAGTTTGCCTGTCATTGGACATGAAGTGTCCATGAAGTGCTGATTCTGGTGGACAGTATGGGGCCTGGATGATGACTGGGTATCTAACTATAGTGCGGTGGCCAGTGTGATGCCTAGGGGCCTGCAGGATGCTGGGGAGCCTGTGGATGTCCAGATGCCTGTGGGAGGTCCTGGTGCCTGCAGAAGATCCAGGTGCCTGCTGGATGTCTGGGTACCTGTGAGATGCCCTAGTGCATGTAGGAAGTCCTGATACCTGGGGGAGGTCTGGGTCCCTGTGGGATGACTGGATGCCTGGATGTCCTCAGGTGCCTATGAGAAGACTGGGTGCAGATGTCTGTGGGTTGGCTGATAGCCTGCATGATGCCTGAGCATCTGCGGCATTCCCTGGTGCCAGAGGGAGGTTCTGATGCCAGCTGGAGACTTTGGTGCCCACTGGATATCTGGGTGCCTAAGGGAGGTCTGCTGTGGTCTTGCCCCTGGTGAGAGCAGGGCTTGAAGCGGGTGGATGCAAGAGTGAAGAGGAAAGAATCAGACTTGGGACATAGCTTAGTGCTGTTTTACAAGAGACAGACAGAGAGGAAACACTTGTTCGTATGGCTTTACCTATTCTGATGTTAGGGGCAGACAGAAGGAGACCCCTGAGAAATCATCAGGACTCGAGATCGATACAAAAGCAAGAGATTTATTTCCAATGCGTTGGGGTCCACCCTCACAGATTCTTCTAACAAGGAACAGAAGGCGACCCCTAGCACACTCTAAGTATTGCTTATATAGGAATTTCAGAGGCGGAGCTTAGCAACAGGGTATGAGGCACAATTCTATTGGCTGCATAGTGATGTAAGTATTGACCTTTAAACCGATTGGTGCTGGCATATAGCAAGGTCACAGGCACTAGAAAATGTAAACTTAGGGTCTTAGTCAATGTGGGTGGGGGGAGTTTCTTAGCCCAAGTTCATTAGTCAACGGCCCCTATCTTGTTTGTGTTAGAAATTGTTTTTCTTACTCTAGTTCTGGGAACTGTTCTGAGTCACCTTGCTCCTGACTGGAGCCTACACGGTTTCGGTGCTTTTTAGAAGCCTGGCTAAAGTTTGGCTGCTTTGGTCTTGTCCTTTCACTGACAACCTGTGTCTGTCACAGGCTTTATTTATCCACAAGATTATATCATTGCACTGGCTGCCTAAAGCACAGCAGGGTGTGATTCGTATGATGGAAGCAACCTGTTTTACCATGTAAATAAGAGTTACTCCCTCTTTGCTTCATGTAAATAGTGTTGCTGATTAAGAGGTCATTTGGATGCTCTACCAGACCAGAGGCAACATTGGGTGTGGCCTGGTCTCCCTTTTGATCTGTAGTTTCTCCACTGTAAAAAGTAGACATAACTCAGTAGGATTGGTCCCTTTTGTGTTGGTGCCACCCCATTATGGAAGTGGACATGCCCCAGTGGCCAAAAGTTTGGGAGAAGTAAACCATTGTATCTCTTTTATCATGCAAATAGTCTGGTAAGAGAGAGCTAGGGCCAGCTTTTAAGATAATAAATTGCTTGGACAAGGGGAGTTGGAGGTGGAGGATGGCAGGTTGGGAGCTCTCCTCAAGTCTCTCTGGCTTATACCTTTCACCATGTCTCATGTGTCTTTATTAATATAATATATCACTAGACATATTAATCCTCTACAAGTGGCCTATGGATTTTATGGCAATTTTCAAAATAAACAGTTTAGTTTGATTTGTCCTATTTATACACTACACTGATTTTTGCTCTCATTTTATTTATTAGTTTTGTATTAGGCTTTTTTTTTTTTTTTTGTTTTTTTTCCCTTTAGTTTCCCAAAGTGGAAAGATATGTTACTGATTTTTGATTTTTTTGTTTGTTTATTTTGAGATAGGATTTCTCTGTTGTAACTCTGGCTGTTCTGCAGCTCACTCTAATCTGGACTGGCCTTGAACTCACAGAGATGCCCTTGCTTCTGCCTCCTGAGTGCTGAGATTAAAGGCATGGCTTGATAATTCTTTTTAATGTACGTAATCTATGTAATTTACAGACTTTAACATAAACATTTTGAAGGTAATATTTTCTAGTTCAATTAATTCAAATTAATTACTTCCTATTTTTTTATTTTGCAACTTCTTGAAACATATTTGTCTTTTCAACATATTGAACATATTTCAACATACTGAAACATATGGGTATTCAGAAATGTGTTGTCCAGTGACTCACAGAATGGACCTTTGTAACAGGTCTCAGCTGGTTTGAAGAGTCTTCTGTTTGATGTATACATGCTTAGGATTTCTGCATCTTCACAGAAAATTAATTCCCTTATCAATAGATGATCTACTCCTCCTTTTTTTCCTGTAAGGCTTTTTTGGTTTGAATCTTTTTTGCATTAAATTAACAGCTACTTTAGTTTCCTTTGCATTTGTGATAAGATGATAAGCTTTACTTCTTTTCTCTTACCTCCATTTTAATGTTTAAAGTGAGTTTCTTGTAGACACATAAGTTGGTTCTTACTTGTATCCACTCTAACAAAAGCTGTCTTATACTTGGGGCATTTCATTTGTTCTATCTATTCATTTCATTTGATATTTTCCACTTCTCTGGTTTTAATTGTTTATATAAATATATTTTATTTTTATATTAATTATATTTTCAAAATAGTGTTTTTACATATAGACCCACAAATGGACGATATACAGAAAGACCTTGGAGCATCAGTCCTAAATGGAAGGAGGTCTTTATCAACCCTTTGTCTTAAGGCTCAGGATTTATGTAGAAGAGAGGCAAAAAGGCTATAAGAGCAGAAGTGGTGGATGACTCCAAGGAAACAGAATTTTCCAGACACAACAGGGTGTATGCACATATGAACACACAGAGACTGTGATAGCATGATCTGCACATGTTCTAGACAGACAAAACCCTACCATGAAAAAAAAAAGTGGGCACAATGTCCCACCCCAGCCAAGAAGCTATTTGTAATTGATGGATGCTAGGAAAAGGAAAATCAGTTACCTCTAATAGAGTAACACTGGATATGCCAACCACTCTCCAGGGCAAAGCCCAAGCTCAGGAGTAGCTATTAACACATATTCTAGGTGCTTGGAGTTGAAGGCCAGCCTTGCTTACTTCAGAAGTTCAAGGCTACCTGGACTACAAAAGATGCTGCCTCAAAACAGAGAAACAAACAACAAACAAAAAGAAATGAAAGCAAAACAAAACAAAAAGAAGGTCTGGGGCCAGTACGGAAAGATAGCAAACATGGGAACCTGAGCTGAGCTGGTTCCCCAGAACTCACATAAAAATAAATTCAGGGCATGGTGGTATGTGGTTGTAATACCTCTTCCTCCTCCAAAAGACCTGATGAGAAGTTTCTGGAGAAACCTGAGGGCATTTAGATATGTGGCACTCTACTTCTGTTTCGAGGTACCACTGTCACCTACAACAATATGGAGCAGGATATGAGAAACAAACCTTCCCTGACCGAGCACCAAATTGGCCAACATTTACTAAGCTGAAGCAGGCCAGCTATAGTGGCATATATACATCTGTAATCCAGCACTTGGAAGATAATTAAGGAATATTAAAACAAACAAACAAACAAAAAATAACTGAGGCATACTCAGTGACAACATTCTGGATTAGCCATTGATTTGTTTTGTTTCTTGTTTTTCTTTTTGTTATTGTTGTTATTGGTTTGTTTTGTGTGTATGTAAATTATTTTTTAGGAGAGAACATGAAGTTTAGGTGGGTAGGGAAGGGAAAGGAATCTGTGGAAGTAGGAGGAGGGAAAAGAATATGAACAATAAATATAATTTACCATATGAACAAACAGAAGGACAAAAACAACATAGTTATCTTATAAGATGCAGAAAAGTCCTCTTCAAAATCCAACACCCCTTCATCTTAAAGTCCTGGGGAGATTAGGAATACAAGGGACATACCTAAACATAATAAAGGCAATTTGCAGCAAGCATAGAGCCAACATCAAGTTAAAAGGAGAGAAACTCAAAGCACTAAATCAGGAAGAAGACAAGCTTGTCCACTGTCTCCATACCCACTCAATTTAGAACTTGAAGTTCAAGCTAGAGCAATAGGACAACAGAAGGCTATCAAGGGATGCAAATTAGAAAGGAAGAATTCTAAGTATAATTATTTACAAATGATATGATAATATACATAAGTGACCACAAAAATCCTACCAGGGAAATTCTACAGCTGATAAATACTTTCAGCAAAGTGACTGGTTACAAGATCAACTAAAAAAGAATCAATAGTCCTCCTATACCCAAATGACAAATGGATTGAGAAAGAAATCAGGGAAACAACACCTTTCACAATACCCACAAATAATATAAAATATCTTGGGGGTAACTCTAACCAAGCAAGTAAAAAATCTGCATGATAAAAAACTTCAAGTCATTGAAGAAAGAAATTGAAGACCTAGGAAGATGGAAAGATCTCCCATGCTCCTGGATTGGTAGGATTAAGATAATAAAAATGGCCATTTTACCAAAAGTAATCTACAGATTCAACACGAACCCCATCAAAATCCTAATACAATTCTTTACAGATTGTGAAAGAACAGTACTCAACTTGATATGGAAAAACAAAAAACCAAGGATAGCAAAAACAATCATGAATACTCAAAGAGCTTCCAGTGGTATCACAATCTCTGACTTCAAGCTGTACTACAGAGCTATGGTAATAAAAACTGCACAGTAATGGCGTAAAAACAGACATGTTGATCAATGGAATTGAATCAAAGATACAGGCATAAATCCCCATACCTATGGACACCTGATTCTTGATAAAGAAGCCAGAAATATACACTGGTAAAAGAAATCTTAAAGAAATGGTGTCTGTTTAATTGATGCTTATATACAGAAGAATCCAATAGATCCATATTTATTACCCTGCAAAAAGCAGATACACTGAACCTGATAGAAGAGAAAGTGGGGAAAAGACCTGAACGTATTGGCACAGGAGACAATTTCCTGAAGAGAATACCGTTAACTCAGGCACGAAGATCAACAATTAATAAATGGGACCTCATGAAACTGAAAAGCTTCTGTTATGGTAAAGGTTGCTGTCAATAAGACAAAATGGCAGCCTACAGAATGGGAAAATATTCTCACCAACTGCACTGCACTTCTGATAGAGGGCTAATATCTAAAATATATAAATAACTCAAGAAACTAGACATCAATAAAATAAATAATCCAATTAAAAATGGAGTACAAATTTAAACAGAGATTTTCAATAGAGGAATCTCAAATGGCTGAGAAACACTTAAAGAGATGTTCAACATCCTTAGCCATCAGGGAAATGCAAATCAAAACTACTTTGAGATTCCATCTTACACCTGTCAGAATGGCTAAGATCAATAACACATGTGACAGCTCATGTTGGTGAAGATATGGGGTAAGGGGAACACTCCTCCATTGCTGGTGGGAGTGGAAATTTGTACAGCTGCTATGGAAATCAATGTGGTGATTCCTCAGGAAATTGGAAATCAACCCAATCAGATATACCTCTCCATCCTACCGTAAGGTCACTTGTTTAATTATGTTCATAGTGGCTGTATTCCTAATAGTCAGAAACCAGAAACAACCTAGATGCCCCTCAACTGAAGAATGGATAAATGTTGGTCTGTCCTAGAGCTAAGAGGGTGTTGAGGCTTGATTTGAACCCAGGAATTCTCACCCTGAGAGTGGCAGCATGATAAGGCCTGTAAAGGTTCAGGCCAGATGGAGTTCTGCTCCCATAAGAAAAATTAGTTTTCTCCAATGTAGTATCATTGGAGATACAAACCACTCTTAAGGGCAGGCCTTATGCCCAGCAGTAGGAGGCCAACAGAAAATGAACTCAATGGTATATTTGGGGTTTTTGCTGTTGTATAATGCATATATATATCTATCTATCTCACCATACAGGTCTTTCGCTTATCTGTTATTGTTTCTGACTCTGTGTCTTTTTGGGATTTCTCTGTGTGTGAATGTGTCTACCTATTTTCAAATAGTAGTCCATGGCCAGCAAAATAGCTCAGTGGATTGAGATGATTTATTTCAAGGATGAGCACCTAAATTTAATCCCTGGAACCCACATAGTAGAAGGAGAGAATCTACTTCTGCGAACTGTCCTCTGAACTTCACATCCACACTGTGGTGTGCGCAACATATGCACACACATACAAACTCAATATATACATATCGTCTCCATCTCCCTCCTACCCAGTCTCACTTTCAGCTTTTATTACCCAGAGTCAACATTGGTCTGAAAATATTAAATAGAAAAGTCCAGAATAAAATAATTTACTAGATAGCTATTATGACCTTTATTAACACAATTTTATATTATTTTAGTTATTGTTAGCCTCTTATCGTGCCTAATTTATAAATTAGATTTTATTATGGTCTATGCATATTAGAAAATAATCTTTACATTTTGTTAGTCTTGCCCATCATTTTAGTATGGTCTTACCCTCAAATATATTGAGGATATATATAGGCTTACTTAAGCCATTGTCTTTTTGACAAACTAAGAAGTACAATTAGTTAATATTTTATTTATTTTTAAATATTATTTGTTCATTCATATAAATCTAAGTTTATGGTCCACATAGCAATTTTTTGCTCTCTACTTCTACACGTTAGTAACTTCCTACTGCCTATTCTTGCAAAATTGGTCGATGTTTTGTAGTTCTTCCGAGACAGTCTTCTCTTTTCTTCAGTTTCAAAATACTATTTTTTTTAAATAGAGAGTTAAATTGGTGGTGTTTCTATCTTAACATTTGAACTATTTCAGTACTCTTCTTCATTACTTCTGAAAAGAAGTGCATTGTGCTTTTGTTTAGTGTGCTTGTTTAAAAGGGTTCCTTCCTAGTCTTTTCTCTCTGTTTCTTTCTTCTTTCTTTCTTTCTTTCTTTCTTTCTTTCTTTCTTTCTTTCTTTCTTTCTTTCTTTCTTTCTTTCTTTCTTTCTTTCTTTCTTTCTTTCTTTCTTTCTTTCTCTCCCTTTCTTTCTTTCTTTCTTTCTTTCTTTCTTTCTTTCTTTCTTTCTTTCTTTCTTTCTTTCTTTCTTTCTTTCTCTTTTTTAGGATTTTGTCTTTTCAGTGTTCTTCACTCTGCCCTTGAGAACACTATATGGGTTTTGTTGTTGGTATGTTTTCACTTACCATTCTGTGATCCTCCTAAATCTGTGATTTGGAAGTTACAAAATATTTTCATGTGTGGGTTAGTGTGCAACATGGACTACAAATAGTGATCAACTGTACTTCCAAATCACGTTTCCTACAAAGGGCATATCTGAATATATTAAAAATATGGAAACTCAGAAGTAATTTTTGAGTCATTAAAATATAAAAAGTAGACAACTTTTCTTTATAGAAATTTCAAGAAAGATTCAGAAGTTGCAAATAAGCCCACTTAAAGACACTCCACATGATTAGTCTTAGGATAATGCCAAGAAAAAAACAAAGTGAACGCCTATAATGCATCTGTCAGAACAGCTAACACAAACTGAATAAAATGGCAACACCAAGGCTGGCAAGGACACAGAACCAGTATTTCTTAGGTTGCTGGTATGAACAAAGATTTGACAATGCCTCTGAAAAAGAAGTCAGCAACTTCCTGTAAACTTGCCTGTACACATGCCAGATAGACCAACCATTACATTTCTAGTCCTTTGCCCCAGAGATAACAAAATTGGGTTAAAGAAAAGTCTGCAAAAAAGAATTTACCTAAACTCAATTCATAGTTAAGAGAAAATTGCTAGTCTCAAAGCACCTAAGTAGTTAAATGGATTAAACTGGTGGTGTGTGACAGCCACACAATGGAGCACTGACGGAATGAGTCTTAAGAGCATGCAAAAGTACAGATGAATCTGAGAGAACAAGCCAGTTAATCTGTAATTGCTACATATTGCATGATCTCATTTGTACCACACAGTACATACAGGGACAAGGTCAGTGGTTGTCAGAGAGCTGGGGGCAATAGTTTGACTACAAATGGCCTTCAAGAGTTTTGGTGGGGGAGAATGGAAATATTCTATATTTGTGTTGTTCAACATGTGCTATAATTCAACAGTTTAATGGTATTTAAAATACTATAGTCATAAAAATTCAGTTTTCCTGAGAATGTAAACCACTCCTGTGTACCATATGATGGGATGTCAGTAAGGTTATACTGGCCAAGGACTGTAGACAACTGAGTTTGTGTTGTTGACCTAACCTGATAGCCTCCAGACACATTCTTCTCACGTCTCTTGGTCCTTAAGCCATGCAGGACTTGCCTGTATAAATCATAGTCTCTTTTGCTTTTGCCACACACTGTTTTAAATAAGAAACAAAAAAAATACGCAGAGAATTTTTCAATGTTTCCAAATTCTCTATTAGTGAAAATCTTATGTTTATAAATGTAGAATTTCTCTCAGTTCCAGTGATATTTCTCTGCAGTATTTTGTGCTCAGGACAATGTGGTTTCTATCTGTTGCCTAATTTGTGGAGCTAAGCACACACTGAAATCACTTCTGAGAGAGTACAATAATTATAGATTTATCTAGAACATGAGAACAGACTTCCTCATTTAGAGATTTTAAAAACAAAACTCATCAATATTGTTTTACTTAAGTGGCTGTCTTATAGAATGAAAGAATTTCTTTCAGTTTACAGTATATATATATATATATATATATATATATATATATATATATATATATATATATATATAAATTTCTTTTTAAAAATGTCATCTCTATTCAGTCTGTGTAAACATATTACTGATTATAATTTCCTCCATTCATAAGATTCTTTTATAGGATTTTTCTCTCTGAAAGAACTGCATAAAAACAGAGATGACAAGTAAACATCACTAGGGTTTGTTGGTTTGGTTTTTACGGGTCTTTTTTATGGGGAAAGGAGGAGGTATTACTTTGTTTTGTGTTTTGGTATTTTTTTAAAGTTTTCCTAAAAGGAAGAATTTGTGGAAATCAAGTAAGCATGATGTTTTTCCCAGAGGTATCCTTCACTTTAGAACATAATTTTGGTCACTTTGAAAGTACTGCTGAGTATTCTGTTAGCATATCACCTACATAATCTTTGCATCCTTCAGCTCTTCGTGCTGCTGCCTTCCAAAGAAACATCTGTAGATTAAACAGGCATGTGGCAGGTGCTTCAGAATTAAATAAGCACAGTATCATCAGTCTACAAGGCTGTCCTATTTGATTTTCTTCGATTCATTCTAGGCTTATCATATTTAAAAGTCAGCTTAACATTGCAAAATAATTTAATTTTATTATTTATTTATTTTATATGTGTGCACCTCTCTCCCTCTCCCTCACCCTCTCCCCCTCTCTCTCTCTGTATGCGTGTGTGTGTGTGCATACATGTGTGTGTCTGGGGGTATACCCATCAACACTGTGGGTGAAGGTCAGAGGGTAATTTGTATGAGTCAGTTTTCTTCTGCAGCTGTGTGGATGCTGAGAATCAAACTCAAGTCAGCAGACTTAATAGCAGGCAACCTGACCCACTGAATTATCACATAGCCTAGGTCTAATGTTTTTTAATAAGACAAATTTATTCTGAATTAAGATCAAAGTTACCTTCTATTTTTTGCATCATTAGGCTCATAATGCCCAAATCATATGTATATATTTATGTTTTATGATTTATTTCATTATTTTTAGTTATGTCCATATGCGTACCTCTGTGTGGCTATGCGAACTTGAGTCCTGAAGAAGGCATCCAGTACCCTGGAGACAGACTTGCAGGTGGTTATGAGTCATGCAGTTTAGGGCACTAAGAGCCAGACTTGAATTCTCCAGGAGGCTGCTGAGCCATTCCTGAAGCTCCTACTCACACACTGTGTATATGTATGCACATATTCTGAGCTTTGTAAACTTTTATGCATGCATGTATGTACACATTTTAAGGTGTATAAACTTTCTTTAAGCTAACTACAGAAATTTAATGGTGTTTACAATTTTGTTTTTGGTAAAAATATATTAATCCTCTTGTCTTGTTTCTTTTACTTTTGCTCTGATAAAATACACTAACAAGAAGCAACTCAGGGGAGACATGGTTTATTTTAGCGATAGTTCAAGGTACATCATGGTGAGAAAGCCAAGACAAGAGGGCCTTGAAGCAGCTGGTCACAGCTGGTCACATCACATCCTCAGTGAGAAAAAAGAGCACACTAAAGTCATGTATGTTGGTGTTCAGCTTGCTGTTTTCACCTGACACATCCCTGCATGGTCTGCCCAAGCACAGTCCTACCCACGATGGCTCATCTCTTAGGTGATTGTGTTGACAATCTCAACCGTCACATTTCTTCACACAATTAGTGGAGTTCACTTTGTTACATATATATATGAACCATTTGCCCCCACTATGAAAACAACAACAACAAAAAACTGTACAAAGTAAGGCAGCAGTGTAAATATAGCAGAATTAAGCTGCAATCTTTGGGTAGATTAATTCTAATCCCATTTTCTAGTTTCTTTTTTTAGATTTTATTTATTTATTTATTATTTATTTTTTCTATTTTCTATAATACACCCCTACTCCATCCTTCCAGCTTCTCTCTCTTAGCCCTTCCTGTTCCCATTCTCCTCTTCCCCCAGCCCACCTGCAAAGTCTGTTCTATTTTCCCTTCCCAGGGAGATCCATGTGTTCCCATTGGGGCTCTCCTTGTTGCATAGTCTCCCTGGATATATGGATTGTAGTATATGTACCACATTTTCTTTCTCCATTCTTTTGAGGGGCATTTAGGTTGTTGCCAATTTTTTGCTACTGTCAATAAAGTTTCTATGAACATAGTTGAACAAGTGTCCTTGTGGTAGGATGGAGTGTCCTTAGGGTGTATGCCAGGAGTGTTAAAGCTGGGTCTTGAGGTAGGATGATTTCCAATTTCCTGAGGAATCGCCATATTGATTTCCATAGTGACTGTACAAGTTTGCATTCCCACCAGCAATGAAGAAGTGTTCTTCTTCCTCCACATCCTCACCAGCATAGCTGTCATTTGTGTTATTGATCTTAGCCATTCTAAGATGGAATCTCAGTATAGTTTTAGTTTTTATTTCCCTGATGTCCAACTGTAGTGGAAGATCCGGTAATGCCTTTGCACCTGGCTTAATCATTAGATATAGTGAATAGTTTAGTAAAGCCTTTGTATCTAGCTTTGTAGTGAAATGATTTTGTAAAGCCACTGTGTATGGTTTACTCATCAGAGATTATGAAATTGTATTTAGACTTGCTTGGGCCTTGAAGAAAAATATGCATCAAAGACTGTTCACTGTGATGTATACACTTGTTTTGAGGGGATCCTGCAGCTCCGTATAACATTGGTCACAAGATATTTCTGGTACACCTTGGACATTTTGCTTTTGATTGTTGGAGAGAGCTAGTCTCTCAAAGGCTGTCTCCTCTGCTCCTTTAAGGCTCTTTTTATACTAGTGTGTTTCTATTTCTCCTACTGCACCTGTAACCAACATCATTGGTGCCCAACATTGGGCAACAAGGAGGGAGCGGAGTCTGGACATACCAGGACTGGAGGTGAAAAGATGATATGTTTACAAGAAGGTAAAGTGCATCTCCAGGACTTTAGGCTGAGGACTTGCTAACCTGTCAGCTTCTCTTGGTAACCTTCCATCGTAAGAGCAAAAAGAGCTCCTGGGACAGAGAACCAAAGTAAAAACAAAAGGAAATAAAGGAAAAGTGAAAGTATTTCTTCCCAAAAGTAGGGGAAGGGTTTAGAAAAGAAATAAGACAGAGAAAATTAGCAACACCCCCTCCAAATACAGAGAGGAAACATTTAAACTAAGAGAAGCGATTAATCATGGATCTTCAGCACCACCTTGTGCCTGCACAGAGGAATGTTTGCCTACAGAAAAAAACAAAACAAAAAACCCCCCAAAAAAAACCCAAAACTGAGTTCCAAGAAGTGGCAGGCTCCACTGCTCTGGCTCAGCTGCCTCAGCTTGATTTACTGTTCTTGTTGTTTGGTTGCTTGCTTGATTTTTGTTTTTCCCTTAGAGTGGGAATAAATGAATATTAAGGTTCTTTGTTTGTGAGTTGATTAATAAAGGCAGAATAAGACTTTGTGAGTTAACAGAAATGCATCCAGCCAAGATCGTCGTATCCTATATTAATACTAAAATTATGCAATTATGGATGGTTAATGATAACCAGCAGAGAGCTTGCAGTAATTAGTTAGGAGAAATTAACAATAAATATCCCCAAAGTAAAAGATCTCAATTTATAAAAAGAATAGAATGGGTTCTTCCACAGATAGTAAATAAGTCACTTATCCTTGGAGCTTTAATATTTTACACTGATGCAAATAAATTAGGAATGGAAGGTTATAAGTCATAAGTAAAGTAGTTCAAAGTACCTATTTCTCTGTTAAAAAATCAGAGTTGTTTCCAATTCATTTGGCATTATTAGATTTTCCTGAATATCTCAATATAATTATTGATCCTGAATGTACAGAAAGAGACATTTTCATGTAGAAACTGTTGAACTTATTCCTGATAACTCAGAATTAACCTTGTTATTTATGTAATTGTAACAGGTAATTAGAGACAGAAATTATTCATTATATATCACTCATATTTGATCTCATACTGAATTTCCAGGACCACTGGCACAAGGAAATAATGAAATAGATCAATTATTAATAGGAAATGTGCTAAAAGCATCAAACTTTCATAAAAAAATCATGTTGGGGAGATTCAAGATGGCGGTGAAGTGGTGAGCAGGGTCCATCAGGGATCCGGAGCTGTCCCTCCACCCCCACTCAGGATTCCCACTCAGGATGCCCACATCCCCTTAATGTGTTCATGGAACAGGAGATGCTATATAAGTGCCTGGTCCAACAACATGAACTATGAGAAACTGGAACGGTTGGAAAGACAGTGAGTCAGAACTATAGGGCTGAATGGGACAGAATTTCTGGCCCAAGGATACGGAAGAGACAAGGGGGAACAGAATCTGGGGAAGCAGCACCTCTGCAGGGGAGGCCCATGTGCCACATTGCAGCCTTCAAGGTGGGGGATCCCACTCAGTCCGTGGGTTCAGTCAGCAGATTTACCCCAAGAGCCCATAGTTCCCATGGGAGGCATGGAGGAATGAACTAGGAGGGGAATCTGGAATGGACAGGTTGGAGAAAAATCAGAACAGGCCTGTTGGACACCATGGCTGCCTGAAGGGCTGTGGCCCCACTCAGCCCATGGGTGCTGCCTGAGACATGTAGAAGAAAGGTCATGAGGGGCTTTCATGTTGCAATATCAGTGCCATGGAGGGAGCCCAAGATGACTGCAGACATGTGCATAATCTGGCATGTCACCCCTGGGTCCTCATGTGTTCATGGACCGAGAGAACTGAGAAGGTGCCTGGTCAGGAGGGAGGAACTTAATAAATTGAAAGTGACCATCCCAAAGGCTCAGCCTGCATGGATGATACTGACCTGGAGACAAAGTCATGAACCAGGATGGAGGACAAGGGAGCTAGGAGTAAGAGGGAGGGGTCCTTGGTCACAAACTGGCCTATTGCCACCTGCCCTATTGGAACCTTCCAGGTTGGCACTTCCACACCCTGAATGAAGCACACACATACTGTGAAGAGAAGCAGACCCTGAGAAAGGGCAAACAAGGGAATGGCAGTGAGAGCCATTAGAGACAGACGGCTGGAGGTGGGGACAGACGTGAGTGCACACCCAGGGCAGACAATGGATGGAGAGGTCTTCTGACTACCACCAGACCATCTAGCCTCTCCACCATCTGCCAGGCCAGTTCCACCCTTCCCATGGCCATGGCTGCCACTTGTATTGCTATCCATGATGGGTGAAGGGAAAGCATGCACTGAGGTGCCACCACAGGCTGTAGGCACAAAGGCCAGATGCTAAGGGCAGGGTGGGATGCAGCAGTATAGAGTTGGACCACATCCTGCTCTCAAACTAACTGCCAAACCACAGGATCACTCTGCTCTTGAGTAACAATAGGGTAGCCGAGCCGAAGAGTGTCTAATCCCCTGGTCTGAGTATCCATACAAGAGACCTATCCGAAAGTGACCAACAGACCTTCCTGGACTTTTTACAGTTTGCCAGGACAATTCTACCACTCCTGAGGCAGTAGCTGTTATGCATAGCACTCCCCTGTTGGGGTGGGGGAGACCATGGACTGTGCTGGTACCAAGGGTCGCAAGCATAAAGTACAAGAGAGCAGGATGGGTGTTGATAATGGTCATAAGAGGGCTGAATATGCAACAATCAGAGCTCAAGCAAATAGTGAGCCTGATTGATTTGCCAGACCTTGGGATCACCCAGATCCTGAGCAATAGCAAGATGTCCCAGCTGAAGACTATTCCATACTGGGGGTTGGGTCTCCTCCCTTTGAAAGAGATCTTGTAAGCCTCAAAAAGCTTATGTGGAACAGAATAATTAGAGATCTTTCTGTGTTGCTGACACCACCAAAGTTCACTGGGTACTTGAGCCTGACTCCATGGGGCACCTGTTCTGGTGGGCTTTGGGTGCCTGCAGTAAGTTCAGGTGCCTGCCTGGAGTCTGGGGGCCTGCATTATGTCCAGGTGCCTATGTGACATATGGGTCCCTGTGAGATGACCAGCTGCCTGCAGGAGGACCAGATCCCTGTGGGATAGCTGGGTCCCATGGAAGGGCCAGATATATGCAAGAGGCCTGGATGACAAGGGGAGGTCTGGGAGATGGTGGGAAGTTCTGATGCCTGTGGGATGTCATGTTGCTTGTGGGATATCCAGGTCCCTGTGAGATATCGGGGTGTCAGTGTGTAGGCCCAGTGCTGGCTTGATGCCAGGGCATCAGCCAGATTCCATGGAGACTGCGGGGTGTCCAGGTACCCACTAGAGGTCCTGGTGCCTGTGGGAGGGTCTGGCGACTCTGGGATGTCTGGGTGCCTGTGGGAACTCCAGGTGCCTGTGGGAGGACCTGGTGCCTGCTGGAGGCCCAAGTGACTTCCTGATGACCAAATACCTGTGGGATGTCTGGATGCCTGAGGGATGGACATATGCATGATACCTTGGTGCTTGTGTGATGTTCATGCACCTGCAGGATAGCCAGGGGTTGGTGAGATACCTGGCTGTCTGTGGGTTGGCCCAGAGCCTGCATGATGCCTGGGTGTCTGTGGAGCATGGTGGGGGGTGTCCTACTGTGTGGGCTGCTGTCCCTTTGTTCTCTTAGTCCCCTTCCCTGGGGGATAGCCAAACCATTGGCCACGGCTCAGCCTCAGAGAGGAGAGTGCAGGGTTGAGGCTGGGAGCCAACAAGAAAAACAGACTTTCTGAAAGACTGCAGTCCATGTATACAGCTCATTTTATTGTTACAGAGTCAGAGTATGTAAGGACTACTAAGGCAATAGGTCAGCAATTAATTGGCTATAAATAGGTATCCTAATTACTATATGGGGCAGAGCAGGAAAGTGTAGGGTCACCCAGAGTTTGTAGGAGGCTCTGTGCCAGGGTCATCTAGAGTTTGCTGGAGGCTCTGTGCCAGGGTCCTTTTCCAAATAATGTCAGGAGGCAAGATTAGAGACACTCTCCAAGTAAAGTCAGGTGGGAGAGAAGGTAAGCCTCCCCCACAAAGGGAGTCTTCCATTTAGCACTGAGCTCAGAAAGCTATGTGGACATGGTGGACTGCAACCATAAGGGCAGGGCTAAATCTTGACACTACTGCCTACAGAAGTCCTGTTACTTGTGGGATGTCCTGGTTCCCCAGAAGGTCCTGGTGTCTGCAGGAGGCTCTGGCACATGTGTGATGTCCAGGTGCCTTCGGGATATCTGGGAGCATGTGAGATGTCCAGGTGCCTGTGGGTACCTGCATGGTGCCTGAGAGTCTGGGGGATTCCCTGGAGCCTGGGGGAAGTCTTGATGCTTATGGGATGTCCAGATGCCTGGGGAATACTCTGGTGCCCACAGAGGATCCTGGTGTCTGTGAGAGGCCTGGTGCCTTCAGGATTTCAGGGTGCATTTGGGAACTTTAGGTGCCTGTGGGAGGTCCTGCTGCCTGTAGGAGGTCCAAGTGACTGCCAGCTGACCAGGTGCCTGTGCAATATCCAGCTGCTTGTGTGATGTCCGTGTGATGTTTGTGTGCCTGCAGGATGTCTGGGTGCTTGGGGGCTAGCTTGGTGCCTGTGAGATGTCTGGATGTCTGTGGGTTGGCCTGGAGCCTGCATAATCCATGGATGTTTGTTGGATTCTCTGGAACCTGGGGGATACCCTGATGACCATGGGAAGTCCTGGTGCCTGGGAGTCCCTGATGCCTGCAGGAGGTTCTTGGTGACTACTGGATGTCTGGGTTCCTGTGTGATGTCCGTGTGCCTGCAAGATGTCCAGGTACCTATGGGATTCCTGGGTGCCTTTGAGATTTCAGGATGTCTGTGGGTTGGCTCAGTGCCTGCATGATGCTTGGGTATCTGTGAGATTCCCTGAAGACCAGGAGAAGTCCTGGTGCCTATGGGATGTCTGGATACTTCTGGGAACTCAAGGTGCCAGGTATTACAGGTATTCCTTATAATTCCACAGGACAATCAATTGTAAAAAGATCTAACCACATTGTAAAAGAAATCCTTATTAAACAGAAGGGAGATATAAGGACCCCAGATGTAGATTACGTAGTGTTTTATTAACTTAAAATTTTTTTAAATGCAAATGAAACAGTAACATTTGCTGCTGAAAGACATTGGATTCTAGAAAATAGCTGCTGAGTTAAATCAGCCTGTGTATTACAAGGATGACATAACATCAGAATGGACATCAGGGAAGGTATTACGATGTAACATGTAGGTAGAGGCTATGCTCATATTTCTGCTGGAGAAGAAAAAACTGCGGATTTCATCAAAATTAGTTAAAATTTCACATGAGCAGGAGAGGTCTCATGGATGCCATTGCTGCTGACATTAATGGCATGGCTCTAGGAAAAAGAAATAAAGATAGCCCTAGAAGTGGATGGTTGATCCTCCTACATGTACAGATTAAGAAATTGGCTGATGAAGGAGAAGCAATAGTTTGTCTGGAAAACCTCTAAATACTACAATATTGTTTTTTGCTATGCTGTCTTGGTAACTGTATAGGTAATGGGGGCACATCATACTTCTTGAGCTTATATTTCTATTCCTCTGAATAACAAAGGAGTAAGTTGGGGAGACATGGATATTCCTGTGGTAGTCAATGAATCTTCTGGACTATCTGGTCCTTATAACCATTGTGGACCTGCTCAACCTGCAGAGGAGGGTAAATGAAATTGTGACTATTCCATGGGAATAAAAGGAATTCCTATTTGTATGGGTAATGGAGCTCATTGTTAAAATATCACTTCTCAAGTTTGGTTATCTAGAGTAGATCATAGTACTACCCAGAATTCTTATAGAAAACTTCTTATGCTTTGTGCATTTGGGTTTGAGAGACAAAAGATTAATGCTGTTAGTTCCATGATTTTACCATCTTGCAAATTGTGGATTACTAACAAGGAATATAATTGGATACATTGGCAACAATGTAAAGGTGAGCACCCTTGGGTGTTTGTTAATATCTGTTGGTTTCTTTCCCCCACCTCGCACCTCCGCTTTGTCCCGGCCCATAGCGGATGGAATCTTGGCTCGGTTTCCCACCCTGGCCAGGGGCAGAAAACCCATTCTGGGAGTGGCGGGAAGGCATGTGGGGGAGGCGGGCATGGGTCCCGTGGACTTATTATGGGCCCTGACCACCGCAGTCCTAGAATCGAATGAGATGCAAAGGAAGAAAGTCTCGGGAGCTCTTCTGGTGGAAGTGATGCTCTCTTTATTCCAGCAATCCCTTCCCTTTTATCCCCCCAGAGGGGGAGGGGTCCTGGTACTCCAGGTGGAGGAGTCTTAGTTGCATAGTGGCAGGCACCTGGCCTCCTGGTCATCACAGAGGCAGAGAAAGGCACCTTATCAGTGAATGGACCTGTCCCTAGGTTCCTAGCTACAGTGTAGACAACCATTGACCAAGCCATATTCCTTTTGCTTCTGTGAAGCAGGCAATTTATAATTAATATTTAGCTAGGATCTCTCCAGGGCTAAAAGAGGAGGAGCTTGCTGAACGTCCTATTTCGCTTACCTTTCCAGGGAGCAGGGCACTTCCTAGCTGCTTTGACTGCTCTTTAGCCCATAAATATCTCCAAAGGAGAAGTCATTGATTGGAGCACTTATGGTTCCCCTCAAGGACAATATTCTCACTCACAACTGAAGTGGCAATCATCCAATTCAAATAAAACTGTGAAAATAGTCTCTACTTTTAGAGACCTTATTGATTGGCATGGAGATGGAATGTCAGGCCCTCATTTACAATTTGGCAATTCAATTCAGACTAACTTGTGGAAAGCGGCAAGAGCTTTTCACCCACTTGAAGCATGGAAAGGAAAATCAGACTTTAAATATGATAAATTTCAGTTGCCACTTAATTTAGATTAAATTTACACACTAATGGCGCATGTGCTGTAACCTTATTTGTTAGTGATAGGACCAGTGCAATGGTACTCTAATTACTATAGTATCATGTGTACACGCTGTACTCTTCATAACTGTGCCGATGCTAGGATGTATTTGAATGTTACTTCTATAAAGTTATATATCTCAGAGTATGACCAGGAGTCCGGGTACCAGGAGGTTGTTGAGAGTGTGTAAGACTCATCTGTGATGATGCTAGCACCGAATGATGATTTCTGAAAGACTATTAAGAAGACCTTGAGGGATGATGGAGCTCATGGTTGCTGTGGTCCTGGGAATCATCACATTACTAGCCACTGCCTCTGCAGCTGGGGTTACTCTTCACAAAGAAACTTGAACTGCTGAATTTGTGAAGGACCGGCATACGCATTCTCATGAACTTTGAAGTACTCGATGAAAGAGCTTAGTTGAGACATGCTGTAACACTCACTGGAGATCAGTTAGAAATTACTGCGAGAACAAGTGCAGTTGGAATGTTATTGAAATGTTGCTTCTTATTGTATCATGCCCTTAAAATTTAACAGCAGCAAATACGATTGGGAAAAGGGTAAAACACATCTGTGGGGTCATCCTGATTCTTTTCAAATGATTTATGATTTTGCAACAAGAAGTTAAAGAAATCTTTTCAAAGAAGCTGCCCAGTTGCAGATGCTGTAGCTTCATTTAATCCTGTGTATCCTTTTCATAAATTAATTTTTCTGGTGATCTTCATAATTATCTTTGTCGTAATGGCTTTCCTGACTTTGATACGTATGGTGGTTGGCTGGTGACTACACCACCATGGCAGCTGCAGGTAACTGCTTGACAAGACTTCCGGTTGCTGTCACGCCAAGGAGACAGTTACCTCTCCACGTCGTTCTGCTGCACAGTTGCTGATAGTCTTTTCAGTCATGGTGCCTGTTTTGCTTATTGGTAAAATTAAAAAATAATCTTTAATTAAGTTCTTACTAACTGGGCGAGGGACACATTGTAGAAAACAAGGACACGGTCATTCTAGCACTAAAAGTAAGTAATAATCTCACCGACTCTTACGTCCAAGATGCCCTTAGTAAATGTGAGAGTTGCTCTGTGTCTGATATCTCTGGCCTGACATACACAGAGAATGAGAGAGCTGTATGACAAAATTATTCCTGGCACAAAAGGCACTGATTCCCCAGTAAAGACAGGGGCTGGGGAGCCCGATAGGGGAGTGAGTATATCTAGAGAGACAAGGACACACCCCTGAGACTGTAAAGTAATTTACAGACAATTTTAATAGTCTTCTCATACTTCAGTAAAAATAAAGTTGCCTGTTTGATTTTGTAACCCATGACGCCAGCCCGAGGCTGACCCTCAGCTACGGGGTCTGCTTCTGAAAACGAAAAGTAAAACAGTCGATAGCTTGCGTAACTAATGTGATGTTGGTAGTCTACTCCTGATGTTGGTAGTCTGTTTCTAAAAATGTAAAGTAAAACAGTCGATAGCTTGCGTAACTAATGTGATGTTGGTAGTCTACTCCTGATGTTGGTATGTAATGCAACAACTGGAGGACTTTGAGCAAAGTTCTGTACAAAAATAAAAGACCGGGCCGATCGCGGCCAAAAGTGGGAGAGCACTAAGCGAACTCCCTGGCTGAACCATGAGCCAGCTTTGTCTTTATCAAGTGCTCTTTCACCTCTTTATTTCTTATCACTGATCCATTCGTCCCTTCCTTGGGTCTTTCCCTGACCCTCATCCTATTGCTGAGGCTGGACCATGGCAGTGATTTATTTGTGTAGAATAACACATGTTACATATTTACACAGGGAGATAGACAGAGTCATATTCATTGCTTCATAATCTCCAGCATAATTATAATCATTAAACTATTTAGCCTGAACAGAAGGGGTAAATGTAGTGGAAGATTTAGTAAGGACTTTGTACCTCAATCATTAGATATAGTGAATAGTTCAGTAAGCCTATCTATCTGGCTTTGTAGTGAAATGACTTCGTAAAGCCACTGTCTCTAGCTTAATCATTAGAGATTAGGAAATTGTTTTTAGACTGGCTTGGACCTTGAAGAAAAATATGCATAAAAGACTGTTCACAGTGATGTATACAGTTATTGTTCTAAAGGAGTCCTGCAGCTCCACATAACCTTGGTCACAAGATTTTCCTGAAAGTTTTGCTTTTGAGCAATGATCAAAAGGGACTAGGTTTGCATGGGTTGTTTGCTCCTTCAAACAAGTGAATCAAAGCCTTTGGTTTATCAGACTTTTCCCAGGCCTAAATTGGTTTCAGTTCAAAATCAAATAAATACTCTTGGAGAGAGCAAGTCAGAGTCAGTCTCTTGAAGGTTGTACCCTACTGTGTTTTCTCTTCCTCCTGTTGCACCCAGGACCAGTATCACCCAACAGCTAAGGATGCTGAACATTTCTTTAAGTGTTTCTCAGCTATTTGCGATTCCTCTATTGAGAATTCTCTGTTTAGATATGTATCCCATATTTTAATTGGATTATTTGTTTTGTTGATCTTTATATAGTTTGGATATTACCCCTTTATCAGAAGTGGGGTTGGTGAAAATCTTTTCCCATTCTGTAGGCTGCCATTTCGTCCTATTGAGAGTGTCCTTTGCCTTACAGAAGTTTTTCAGTTTCGTGAGGTCCCATTTATTAATTGTTTCTCTTAGTGCCTGATCTATTGGTGTTCAGGTCAGGAAGTTGTCTCCTGTGCCAATGAGCTCCAGGCTACTCCCTCACTTTCTCTTCTGTCTGGTTCAGTGTATCTGGTTTTATGTTGAAGTCTTTTATCCACTTATATTGAGTTTTATGCAGGGTAAAAATTTTGGATCTATTTGCATTCTTGTGCATGCAGACATCCAATTAGAACAGCATCATTTGTTGAAGACGCTTTCTTTCTTCTAGTGTATATCTTTGGCTTCTTTATAAAAAAAGTCAGGTGTCCATAAGTGTGTGGATTTATGTCTGGCTGATCAATTCAGTTCCATTGATCAACATGTCTGCTTTATTGCCCATGCCATGTGGTTTTTATTACTATAGCTCTGTAGAACATCTTGAGATCAGGATATGATACCCTCAGAAGATTTCTTTTTAATTTTCAGGATTATTATTATTATTATTTTCATATGAAATTTGATCTGTAAAGAATTATATTGGGATTTTGATAGGGATTGAATTGAATCTGTAGATTGCTTTTGGTAAGATGGCCATTTTTACTATGTTAATCCTACCAATCCAAGAGCATGGTTGATCTTTCCATCTTCTGAGATCTCCAATTTTTTTTCTTCAAAGACTTAAGGATTTCCCAAACAAGTCTTTTCCTTGTTTAGTTATAGTCACCCTAATATATTTTATGTTATTTGTGGCTATTGTGAATGGTGTTGTTTCCATGATTTCTTTCTTAGTCCATTTCTTATTTGGGTATAGGAGGGCTATTGATTTTCTTTATTTTAGTTGATCTTGTAACTAGCCACTTCACCAAAGGTATTTATCAGCTGTAGAGCTTTCTGGTAGAATTTTTTGGGTTGCTTATGTATTCTATCACAACATCTACAGATAATGAACTTTGACTTCTCACTTTCTAGTATGTATCCCCTTGATATCCTTGTGTTGTCTTATTGCTCTAGCTAGAACTTCAAGTATTATACTGAATAGTTATGGGGAGAGAGACAACCTTGTCTTGCTCCTGATTTCAGTGGAATTGCTTTGAGTTATTCTCTATTTAATTTGATATTGGCTATATGCTTGCTGTATATTGCCTTTATTGTGCTTAGGTATGTCCCTTGTATCCCTAATATCCCTAGGACTTTTAGATAAAGGGATGTTGGATTTTTGTCAAAAGCTTTTTTGACATCTAGTGAGATGATCCGTGGTTTTGTTCTTTCAGTTTGTTTATATTTATGGATTATATTGTTTGATTTTTGTATGTTGAACCATTCCTGCATCTCCAGGATGAAGCCTACTTGATCATAATGGATAATCTTTTGGTTATGTTATTGGATTCAGGTTGTGAGTATTTTTGCATCTACATTCACAAGAGAAATTGGTCCATAATTTGCTTTCCTTGCTGAATCTTTGTGTGGAATTCGCTTTCCTTGTTGAATCTTTATGTTGTATGGGTATCACAGTGATTGTGGTCTCATAAAACGAGTTTGGCAATGTCTTTCCTATTTCTATTTTGTGGAATAATTTGAGGACTATTGGCATTAGCTCTTCTTTGAATGCCTGATAGAATTCTGCACTACAATCATCTGGCCCTGGGCTTTTTTTTTTTTTTTTTTTTTTTTGCATTGGGAGACTTAATTATTGCTACTATTTCCTTGGGGGTTATAAGTCTCTTTAAGTTATCTGATTGTCAGTTAACTTCGGTTGGTGGTATCTATGAGAAAATTGTCCATTTCTTTTAGATTTTACAATTCTGTGGAGTACAGGTTTTTAAAGAATGACCTAATGATTCTTTGGATTTCCTTGGTGTCTGTAGTTATTCATTTCTGATTTTGTTGATTTAGATATTTTATCTTTATCTTTTAATTAGTTTGGATAAGGGTTTGTCTATCTTGTTGATTTTCTCAAAGAACCAACTCTTTGTTTCATTGATTCTTTGAATTGTTCTCTTTGTTTCTATTTTATTGATTATTTCTTGCCACCTACTCCTCTTGAGTGTGATTGCTTCTTTTTGTTCTAGGGCATTTAGATGTGTGGTTAAGTTGCTAGCATGAGATTACTCCATTTTTATTTTTAGGCACTCTGTGCTATGAATTTTCCTGTTAACACTGCTTTCATTGTGTCTCATAAGTTTGTGTATATTGTGGATTCATTTTTATTGAATTCTAGAAAGTCTTTAATTTCTTTATTTATTTCTGTTGTGACCTAGTAGACCTTCTGTAGAAAGTCGGTCAGTTTCCATGAATTTGTAGGCATTCTGTTGTTGCAGAGATCCATTTTTAATTCATGGTGGTTTGAAAGAATGCAGGTGGTTATTTCAATTTTCTTGTATTTTTAGGGACTTGCTTTGTCACTGAGGAAGTGGAATCTTTGGAGAAGGTTCTGTGAGGTGGTGAGAAAAACGTATATCCTTTTGTGTCAGAGTGAAATCTTCTGTAGATATCTGTTGGGTCCATTTAGTTTATAACATCTGCTAGTTGTAGTATTTCTCTGTTTAGTTTTGTCTGAATGACTTATCAGTTGATAAGAGTGGAATATTTAAATCTCCCACCATCAGTCTGTAAGGGTCAATGTGTATTTTAGCTTTAGTAATGTTTCTTTTACAAACGTGGGAGGCCTTGTGTTAGGGGCATAGATGTTAAGACATGAAATGTCATCTTGGTGGATTTTCCCTTTGATGAGTATGAAGTATCCTTCCCTGTCTCTTTTGATTAATTTTGGTTTGAAGTCTATTTTGTTAGATATTTGAATGGCTACACCAGCTGCTTCTTAGATCCAATTGCTTGGAATATCTTTTGCCAATACCTTACCCCAAGGAAATGTCTGTCCTTGATGGTGAGGCATGTTTCTTGGATGCAGCAGAAGGATGGATCTTGTTCCCACAACCATTATGTTAGTGTGCATCTTTTTATTGGGGAATTAAGTTCATTGATGTCTAGAGATATTAATTACCAATGATTGTTAGGTCCTGTTATTTTGTAATTGTTTTTGGTTGTGCTGTGTGTGTGTGTGTGTGTTTGTGTGTTTGTCTCCTTTTTATTGATTTTGACAGTGTGAGATTATTTATTTTCTGTATTTTCATGAGTGTAGTTAGCCTCCTTAGGTTGGAGTTTTCTTTCTAGCGCCTTATGTAGAGCTGGATTTGTAAATAAATATTATTTGAACTTGGCTTTATTATAGAATATTTTGTTTCCTCTATGATAGTTGAAAGTTTTACTGGGTAGAGTAGTCTGATGGCATCTGTGGTCTCATAGAGACTGTAGCAATTATGTCCAGGACCTTCTGGCTTTTAGAGTTTCTTTTGAGAAGTCAGGTTCAGTTATAATAGATCTGCCTTATGTTACTTGTTTTTTATTTTCTCTTGCAGCTTTTAGTATTCTTTATTTGTTCTGTATGTGTAGTGTCTTCTTATTATGTGATGAGGGGACTTTCTTTTTTGGTCCAGTCCATTTGGTGTTCTGTATGCTTCTTGTACCTTTATAGGCATATCTTTCTTTCAGTTTGGAAATTTTTCTTCTATGATTTTGTTGGAATATTTTCTTGGTCATTGAGCTGGGAATCTTCTCTGTCCTCTATTCTCACTATTCTTAGGTTTGGTATATTCACAGTTTCCCTGATTTCATGGATGTTTTCTGCTAGGAATATTTTGGATTTAATATTTTCTCTTACTGATGTATCTATTTCTTGTATAGTATCTTCAGCTCCTGAAATTCTCTCTTCCATCTCTTGTATTCTGTTGCTGTAGCTTGCCTCTGTGTTTCATGATCACCTTTCTAGATTTTTTTCATTTTCAATGTTCCCTCTATTTGCATTTTCTTTATGACTTTTATTTCCATTTTTAGGTCTTGAATAGTTTTGTTTATTTCCTTCAATTGCTTACTCCTACTCTCATAAGTAGAGACAATACGACTTGTCTTGTAAGACATTTTAGCAAGTGTAAGGAAAGGAATTTGTCAGTGCTTATGTGGTGAGCCAATAACAAGCAGCAATGACCTAAAATTATGGATTTTCTTCAAAGACTGTTGGAGAACTCTTAACATTCTTTGTGCTAGCATCTAGGAACCTTTTTTCTGTGCAGTGTGTATCTTCATACTTACATAGTTTTGATTCAGAATGTTCATTCATGGATTCATTGTTACAGTCTCAGTCCCTAAAATATCACTTCTTGGAGGTGGCAGGGCCATTAAGATGTGGGGTTAGTGGTTTGTTCTTGGCTCTGAGACAGGGCGTGGCTTGGAACAAAATTTTCATTTTTCTCTCTTAGTTGAACTTTCTTTCTTTGCTTCCCTCACTGCTTTGTTTCATTCCTTTTTCTTCTTTATTATAAGATGAATGGTTTTGCTTTGCCAGGTACTCCGCATTCCATGTTACCACAGGTTCAAAGAAACAGGTTTCATGGGTCATGCCTGAGCAGGAGCTTCAAAACTAAAGAAAATAAATCTTTTCTGTTTTCTGGTTTTTTTTTGTTACAATGATGGAAAAATGAATAATACATATATATTAGAGAGTTTCCTTAAAAAGTAAAAATAAAATATTACCATATTAAAAACAAAGACCAGCATGGAAAATGTTCCTACAGGTGCAATAGTGGCATTTACATCTAGGCAGTAACCAACAACTGTCTAATTGAATCTATAGTCTGCCAAAAGGAGGGAAACTATGCCCAGTAATAGAAACCTAGCTAACTCTGTGGCTAGTGAAATCATGGATCTTAGGGGAAAACCTACTATTGCTACTTAACCAGTCCATCACAATTCTTAACTGTATTCTAATTACTTATCCTTATACCCACAAGTGGGTTTTGCTCTCATCCCTTATCATTGAATGCTTTGCAACAAATGCAGACCATTACGGAAAACCACACCTGTCAAACTGCAGAGATCAACTGTTTATGGGGAGCCCAGCCCCAGCAGGTGTATCTACAGAACAATTCCTGCACCTAAGGCTCAGGGAACCTCATGGAAGAGGTGGCACAAAGATTGTAAAAATCATAGGCCCAGAGTGTCTCCTACAAATGACAAAGGGTCTACATATACTACATATACTATTATAATATATATATATATATATATATATATATATATATATATATATATATACACACACACACATATTATAATAGTTCTACAACATAGATGGCTAAACAAGACCTGAACACTGACAACACCAACAGACATGCGAATACGTAAGGGGAAATCCCCTAGACAGAGAACTCCAGGCAACTACTGATTCTTGAGAGGGAGGATTAGTGTCTCCCAGGGATGAGCTCACTAAGCGATCCAACACAAAGTGGTCAGCCCTGAAGTCACAAACATGCAAGCAACACTGAACACTGAATAGAATCAGTAGGTTGAGTTTACATAGTTATGGATGTATATATTTATTTGTAGAACAATAATGATCAAAGAAAAAGAGTTCATCAATTTGAGAATGAGTGAGAGCATTGAGAGGGTATGGGGAAGGAAAAGGAAGTGATAAAATTAGATTTAATTAAATATGTATATACCCTCTGATGGTGAATATTGGCCATAAACTTAATAGAATCTAGGATCACCTAGAAGACAAGCTCCCTGGGCACCTATGAGGGATAATAAAGATTAGGTTAACATCTGGCCATGCTTGGGTTAAAAGAGATCAGAAGGCTTGTCTATTGTGGGTGACGCCATTCCATGGGCTGGAGGTTAGAGACTGGATAAAAAGGGGAAAGTAAGCTGAACACATTCATTAGTCTTTCTGTTTCCCGACTACCCCACAACCATGTTGGTCACCCTAAGCTTCTGAGTCAGGATCTCCTCACCATGATTGACTGTACCATGGAACAGGGGGTGAAAATAAATCTGTTCTTCATTAGATAGCTTTGTCAGGGTATTTTATCATAGTGATATGAAAAGTAACTAAGTCAATACCCTTAATAACTCAAAATTAAAATTTTTACTAAAATTTTATTACTTTAACTTAAACTTTAACCTTTATTACTAAAAGTTAAAAGGACTTAAATAGCATTATAAGTGTAAAATCCTGGATTTCTTTTCACCATAAAATGTCTTTGCATTCAAGGGTGTTTCACCCTATAGCATAGAAAATAATTTATATGGAATCTACCTTTCACTTAGGCTTTTCTAAATTTAAGCATGTGCCTGTCTTGCTTTTACTTTAGAGAAAATGAATCCAGCCCTTTTATATTAAAGTTAAAATGTACTATGTCTCAAAAGATGCACATTGGAATTAATCATTGCACTTGGACGTTTATTCTTGAAGTTTTGTTTCCTACGAATGTATGGTATTTTGTTTTTCAGTGATCATTCTTTAAAATATACATTTTATAGCTTTTTTCCCCTCAGAGATAAAAAGGAGAAAGCAATCTATTTTAGACCCAGTGGATTTGTAAGTCATATATTCTAAGGAATTTCTATGCTTTTCTGACTCATCACCACAAGGGGGAGTATTGCTTTAAACATGGACTTTATTCTACTCTGCATGAATACCCACATTAATTTTACTATGTAAGTGAACAGTCAAAGTTCTGGTGAATGGTTGGATAATTATTGAAATTTTAATCACTATAGGACTCAGTGAACTATTACTTGGAATAATTAGGATAGTAAGCATACGTTTTATTTAATAGCCTGCAACAGAAGAAAAACAGATTATTACAATCACAGGGAGATATTATGGCTCAGGTACCTGAAATGGTATTAAGCTCCCATACCACTGCATACTTTTTTCTCCAAAGACAGGAGTCGTGACATAGTTACTGTTTTAGTTATTTGTATTTTGCACATATATTTTTGGTAGTAATGTATAATGCGTGTTGAAAAATACAGAATTCTATTGAGCTATTTTGAGAATATGATTCTTCCCTTGAATTGCTTTATTACTATTATTTAGATTTGTTTTTATTCTATGTGTATGGATATTTTGCCTGCATGTATGTCTGTGTAGCACATGTGTGCTTGGTGCCCAAGAGAACCAGAAGAGGGCGTTGGATCCATTGGAACCAGAACTATTTGTAATTGGGTTGATTGACAGCTGCCATGTAGATACAGGAATCAAACCTGGGTCCTGGATGAGCAGCAAGTGCTTTTAAGCCACGGAGCCATCTTTTCAGCCCCTTGTGTTGCTTTAAAAGTACATTGTTGACAACTAAATTTGTCCCCTCATTTATAGTCAATTCATATTCACAATTCTGAGATGAGCTAAGGGCAAAGGTAGTATTCTTTAAATCATTCAATATATAAATTTATTTACTTTTAAGACAATAGTTTGATGAGTATCCTAGACTGGCCTTATATTTTCTGTTCTTCAATTCATCCTGTTGTGTCCTACAGCATTAGACCTTGGTTCACTCTGCCCAGAAAAGGCTTTTGCTTTGCTTTGAAATGCCAGGGTCTGAATTTAGAACTTTGCATATTCTAGACAAGCACATTCTGTTATTTCCCTTTTCTGTTGCTATGGCAAAATACATGACAAGAACAACTTATGGAAATGGAAGAAAAAGTTAATTTTTTGGCTCACAGTTTGAAGGTGCTTTGTGGTGGGGAGGGTATGGTGGTAGAAACAGAGTTCAGCTGGGTTGCATCTGTAGTCAGGAAGCAGAAGGAAAGTGATGAATACTGTTGCTCAGCTTATTACTTTAGATGCCAGTTGCATTTAGGGTGATTCTTTACATCTCTATTAACCGTATTTAGAAACTCTCTTACAGATATACCCACACATTTGTCTCTTTGGTGATTCTAGAGCTTACCAAGCTGAAAATTAACAGTCATATACTCTAGCATTAAGGAATAAAATTAACCTCAATTAAACTTATAATTCAGAACAGGTACAAATTATCTTCCCAGAACCTAAGAATTTGTGAGACATTTTTTTTGGATTGATAGTCATCATACTTCATGCCCAAAACATCTCTGCCTGACAGTCCTTGTCACTCAGAAGATCAGAGGCAGGCGTTATGACTGAACAGCTAGATGGGTACAACTCAAACACTCACAGCAATGATGTAAAGAATAAAAATTTGAATGGCATCCAGTGAGACACATCACACTTCTGGGACAGAACACTGAGACATGTGAAGTATTATATGTATACAGCTTAACACATACCGCTTCAGATACTTCTAGATATGTCTAAGCTGTCAATACCTTCTACCCATGAGCACTAAGGGAAAAATATCAGAAGAAGATGATAGCTTTTAAAAGCCTCTTACGTAGAAGCGGAGATAAGATTAATTGAAGGCGGTGACAAACTTAAATTTCAGAGAAAAGATGATGCTGAAAGTCATTGTCTTAGAATCAAAGAGTTTTTGGTGTTTTATTGTTAATTTTTTTTTTTTTTTGCAAGACAGGGTTTCTCTGTTGTAACTCTGGCTGTCCTGGAACTCACTCAGTAGACTAGGCTGGTCTCAAATTCACAGAGATCCGCCTGCCTCTGCCTCCTGAGTGCTGGGATTAAAGGCGTGGACTACCACCACCCAGCAAAATGATTAAAAAAATTAGTTATTTTTATTTCTCCATGTGTTTCATCTATATATATGGACAAGCACCATGTGTGTGCCTGGTGTCCATAGGTCTGAAGACCTCTATTTTGGTGCTTGGAACCAAATGTGGGTCCTCTCTAAGAGCTGCAAATGCTCTTTAACAATGGTGCCATCTCTCCAGCCCGTGTTATAACTATTGAATAATAATAAACTAAACATTTAAGTGCTTAGTACAAAACTTATTTTTTATCAAAGTGAATTTATATCACATACTATTAATCATTGTTGTGCAACCGCTACCTCTCTGAGTTTAAATTTTTTATCATCCTACAAGAACATTTGGTATCCATCAAGTTATAACTCTCTACATTCCACTCCCCTTTTCTCTCTCTCTTTGTGGCCCTTTAACCACAATTTACCTTCTGTACTTACAGATTTGCCTAGACCAGATGCTTCTTTTTCCAAGACATTATGAAATATGTAACATTTTGCACCTGGAGTCTTCATTTAATATGTTTACAGGGTCTTTACATATTGTAGCATGCATCTGAATTTAATTCCTTCTTAAATATTCCACTTAAATATCCCACTCTATGTATATACCTCTGTTGCTTATCCATTCATCTGCCAGGGCAGTTGGAGTGCTTCTTCCTTATGGTGGTTTGGATAAGAATGGCCTCCATTAACTCATATTTAAATGCTTAGGAAGTGGCATTAGGAGGTGTGACCTTGTTGGAGTGCGTGTGGCCTTGCTGCAGGAAGTGAGTCACTGGAGGTGGGCTTTGGGATTTCACAAGCCCAAGCCAGCCCCAGTGGCTCTTTCTCTCTTCCTCTTGCCTGCAGATCCAGATGTAGAACCCTCAGCTTCCTCTCAAGCACTGAGTCATCCTGTGTGCCATGTTTTACTCTATGATGATAATGGACTAAACCTCTAAACCTGTAATCCAGCCCCAGTGAAATGTTTGCTTTTATAAGAGTCGCCATGGTCATGGTGTCTATTCACAGTGATAGAAATCCTAACTAACAAATATTGATGTGAAAGAACCTGTCTGATCCAGTGTCCCCAATACTTTTGTTATGTATCTAAAGCTGAGTCAAATGTTAATTCTGTTTAGATTTTTGAGGAACTGTCAAAGTCTTTGTTCAGTGGATGTATCATTAGAAACACCTCACTATCGATGAACAAAGGACTACAAACTCTTTACCCCCTTGTTAATTTTTGTCTGTATAGTTATGATATATGAAGTTATTTAGGTTTATGCTTTCCCAATGACTGTCAAAGATGAGCATCTTCTCATGTTAGTGGTCATTGGCATTTCTTCCTGGACAAACATGGGTTCAAGATCTTACCATTTTTTATAACATTATTATTATTATTATTATTATTATTAATTATTATTATTATTTTGTTAATGATTGGTTCCTTTTACATCTGAATGTTATAGTCTTATCATTTATGTATTTACTTGAATACTGGAGATTGCCTTTTGATTTTCTTGATCATACCTTTTGGTACAAATAATGGTTTAACTAAAAACTTCCTTTTTTTTGACACAAGATCTTTCTATGTAGTTTGATTGTCCTGGAACTCTCTATATTGACCATGTTGGACTCAAAATCATAGAGATCCCTGACTCTGCCTCTAGAGTGATGATATTAAAGGTGTGTGGTACCATGTCAAGTGAAATAGTGGTTTAATTTTTCTAAAGTACAATTTCCTTAATTTTTTATTTTTGATATTTATCAAGTCTAAGATACTTCCTGGCAAATATAAGGTCTTTGATAACTAGTGTAGAAGTGGTGTCTAGTTTTATAGTTTTGGCTATTATATTTAAAGTCTTGTTCCATTAAATTTACCTTTATGCAAAAATAAGGAAGAACATTCTCTTGATGTGGTGTTTGAACTGCTCCCACATACCCCATCTTGGGGTGTATGTGGAAAATCAACTGTTCATTGAATTTTAATATTTCTGGACTGTGGATTCTGATCCACTGGCTTATAATTGCATGTGTAGAACAATTCTATATTTGTACATATTGTCCTGGTTAGGTTTTTTGCCAACTTGACTCAAGCTGAGTCATCTGTGAATTGGGAAACTTAGATGAGGAATTTTGTCTATCAGATTGCCTGCAGGCAGTTCTGTGTTTGGGTTATTTTCTTAATTGATAATTGATGTGGGAGAATCCAGTCCATGCCAGGCAGGTGATCCTGGTGTGATTAAGGAAGTAACTGGAGCAAGCCATAGAAAGCAAGCTACTAAGCAACGTTCTCCATGGCTTCTGCTTCAATTCCTGCCTCAAGTTCCTGCCTTGAGCTAATGCCCTGACTTCCTTCAGTGATGGAATGTGAGACGAAATAAACACTTTTCTCATGAGTTGCTTTTATCACTGTAATAAAAAGCAAACAAGGATGTGACTATGTGTATGTTTTACTGAAAAAATATTTTTTTCATGCGTGTTCCATTACCCATGTACAATTTCCATTGTAACAACATGAACTACAGCAATGCTTCTGTTAAAACCAGTGAATCAACATATATGTATTATTTTTTCCTAAGATCCATTGTTTGTAGAAGGGTTTAATCTTGGTTCTTTTGTATTCTACATGTTTTGGCAGATAATGACATGTTAATATCATATAGATTGCTTTCACCGTCCTAAATATCTTCCATGTAATTTGTGTTAATTATTTTATTATTGCTGTGATGACACACATGAAAGAGTAACTTAGGAGAAAAAGTTTGGCTCACAGTTTCACAGTTTCAGTCCATCCAGGTGAGGAGGCATGGCAGAGAAGGGGAGATCACGTCATTGTAAACAGGAAGGGTAGGGGAGAAGGGAGAGAATGGCTACTATGGCCCTGACTTTTTTCTTTCCCACTTTTTATTCTGTGCTGGTGCTCAACCTATGAATTGACTCCTGGACAACTGGTGGGTTTTTCTCGTTAATTAACTCTCTTTGGACAAGCCCTCTCAGACACATCCAGAGACGTGCTATAAGGCACTCATAGGCATTTCTCAATGCAGTCAAGTTGACACTCAAGATTAACCATTGTACTACTGATATTTTCTTACTCAATAACCATTAGGTTTATTTCACAATTTCCATGTTTTCACTTTTCCCTAAAGACATGCATTAAATCATATCCAATGTAGAATTTGAAGCCATGTCTTCTTCATGTTGTAGTATTCATTTGTATTTCTTCCATGTCCCTTTGTGGCTTGATTCTTTCTTTTTATTGTTGAATTTCATACTGTTATTTGGATACATCACAGCATCTATCTACTAGGGTGTATCCTGGTTTGTGACATTAGATATAATATGTGCTCACAGACTCATGCATTGAAGGCTTTATAGTGGCACTATTTTGGAGGCTGCAGAAACAATAAAGGCAGACACAACTGCAAGAAATAGGATATATTTTTCCTATTGTCCCTAACCCTTCCCCCTCTCTTCTTCCTTTACATCATTTGGTAAGCACACTTCTCTACCTCATGCTCCTTGTCATAATGTTTACACCTACCACAGACTTGCAGCAATGGATTTAACTAGCTATGACTGAAATCATTGATTCTATGAACCAAAGTAAACCTTGTCTCCACTAGCTTTTTGGACATATTTTTTAGTGATGAAAACTCTAATACAGATACAGTCTTTGCAAACAGTTTGTAAATGGTCTTCTCATTATCTTAACACTGTCTTTTATGTGGCATAAGCTTTTTTTAACTTCAAAGAAATCCACCTTATCAATTATTTTCTTCAGTAATCATGCCTATGGTGCATCTAAAATATCATTTCCAAAAAAATTTCTCCCATCTTACCTCTTAAGTTTTATATCTTCCAGCATAATATATATGTGGGTCAATTTCTGGGCTCACAATTTGTCTTCTATGCTGTTTTTTCTAATATTTTACTGAGTTCACTAATGAATCAGAAAGACTCAGTCTTCTCCAACTTTATTTTTTTATGTCATTATGGAGTTGGATGTTTTAGGTCTCATTCTCTAAAACTAGCTTATTTACATAAAACAACATGGTGGGTTTTGATTACATTGGCCATGTATATCAAATGTGGGATAACTGACTTGTTAATACTGCCTTTTAATTTATGAGCAGAGCATATCTCTCCTTTATTTAATTCTTTGACTTCTGTCATCAGTGTTTTATAGAGGAGTTCCTCTTATAAGTTTATATGTATCTTGATATATTTCTATCTTTTTTAACTTGGGAATTTGCTACTATGATTAGTACATGATTCTTTTTTGTATTGTTTTATTTTATTTCTTTCAAGACAGGGTTTCTCTGTTGTAACTCTGGCTGTCATGGAACTCACTCTGTAGACCAGGCTGGCTTCAAACTCACAGAGACATGACTGTCTTTGCCTCCTGAGTGCTGAGATTAAAGGCATGTAACACCACTGCCCAGCTAATAATAGATTTTTGATATCACAATTTTGTGTTCCTTGTTGGTCTGTGATGAAGTGATTGGCTTTTAAAATTAGCTTTGTCTCCTACAACTATACTATAATCTCTCATCAGTTCCAAAGCAGCTGTTTCAGTTTGTTGTATTTTTGACTTTCTGTATTTTGGTACTTTCTGTTTGGGAGATGTGCTGACTAATTTTATTGTCAATCTGACACAAGCTAGGGTTATCTGAAAACAGAGAAGCCCATCAAACTGGCCTTTAGACAAGCTTGTAAGACACTTTTCAAATTGATAATTGAAATGGAAAGGCTCAGCTTACTGGTGGTACATTCCTGGGCAAGTGGTTCTGGTGTATATAAGTAAGTAGGCTGAACAAGATCTGAGGAGCAAGCTAGTAAGCAGTTCTCCTCGATGGCTTCTGCCTCAGTTCCTGCTTCTAATAGGTTCCTGACTTGAGTTCCTGTCATGCCTTCAATCAGTAATGGAGTGTGATCTAAGAGTTGTAAGATGAAATATACTCCTTATTTCCTAAGTTGTTTCAGGTCATGATATTTTATCACAGTCACAGAAGCTCTCACTAAGGTTATTATTACTGATTTAGTTTCATTAGCAAATACTTTTGTCAATTAAAATTTGTTATACACTAACAACTATCACTATTTTTTGTGTGTATGAATTTTGGCAATCTGTTTTTTGAATGAATATAATTTCTAAACTTTATAATTCATTTCTTTTAACATTTAGTATGGCTAGAGGCTTACTAACTTGCCAAAGAACCAGTTTTCTATTTATCCTAGTTTTTTATTAGTTATTAATAATACTTTTATTAACAATTTGAGTTTCAAACAATGTGCCTTGATAACACCTTCTTCCCATTCCTCCCTGTAGCAGCTTCCCACCCCATGCTCTCAAAAAGAAAAAAAGAAAGAAAAAAGAAAGAAAGAAAGAAAGAAAGAAAGAAAGAAAGAAAGGAAGAAAGAAAAGAAGCTTGTGTAGCAGGAGCATGGAGCATGAACATCACATGGTCTTTGGAGGCAGCAGATTGCTCTGATCATGGACATTCACCTGGTCCATACTAGCTTGAGGCCAAGCATGATGAAATTTGACTCAAAGCTGGGCCTCACTGCCCAAGTCTGCAGACAACCAGGCTTCTAACATGCACCCAGACATTGCCTAGACATTGCTGGTATCTACTCAGATACCAAGTAGGCACTCTGATATCCTGTAAGTACCAGGGAATCCCATATCCCTCTCCACATCAAGCAGGCAGTAGGTCTTCCTGGTGGCACCTGGGTCAAAAAAGAAAAAGAAAGAAAAGGCACTGGGTCAAACCACAGATACCTTGACATCACACATGTACCTGGACATCTCACAAGCACCAGGGCATGCCCCCTCCAGACATCCCAAAGATACCAGATACCCCACAGGCACCCAGACATCCTGCATGCACCAGGGCATCCACCAGGCTCCAGGGCACTCCACAGATGCCTGGGGATCATGCAGACACTGGGCCAACCTGAAGACACTTGGATATACCACAGGCACCTGGACATCCCACAGGCACCAGGGCATCCTGCAGGCTCTAGAACATCCCACAGATGTCCAGGCATCATAAGGCACTGAGCCAACCCACAGACATTCAGACATCCCACAGGCACCATGATACCATGCAGGCACTTGAACATCTTGGATTCTACATTATATACCTGTCCTCTACATATCATACACACGTATGATTATGCATGCATACATACAATAATAAATAAGTTTGAATTTTTCAAAAGATACCCAAAGAAAGAAAATATGAACCAAGAAAGTTTTTACCTTGCCAAAGTCTCCTTTGTGTATTAAGGAGATAAAGTATGAGGGATTAGCCATAACTCAGACATTATTTTCATAACCACTTTTTTGAGAAATGTAAGATAATTATGTGTCAAAAATGCTGGTAGATTTCACTGAACATAATTTCACTATAGAGAGTAAAGTTAAATTAAGATATATATAAGAATATATGCATATATATATGTATATATGTATCATTATATTTTTAAAAATGTATTTTTGTATTTAATTTCATTTTAATTCCCAAATATTCTCTAGAAATGTTGGTGATGAAATGCAGCAGTAAAGACATAGCTGGTGCTTCTGATACATATACGTAGCTGGTGCTTCACATGGATGTCAGTCCTCTAAAAGCTAGGAGGAGAACCTGATCCAGATATACTACTTCTCTATATACACCTAGAGTAATCTAAGTCAGCATAATGCATTTATACTCCCACATCCATATTCACTGTGACGCAATTCATATCCAACATATCAAATCAGCTTAGGTGTCTGACAACAGATAAACACATAAGGAAAACATGGTATATATGCACGGTGGAGCTTAATTCAAACATAAAAAATTAGGGGATTTGCAAGAAAATGGGTGAAGTTAGAGACCATCTTGCTAAGTGAAATATGCTAGACACAAAAAGATGAATATCACATCACATATTTCTCTCATATGTATTTTTTTTTTTTGTGTAAAAGTAGCAAAAGGACTATGTATGAAGAGAAAGGGAATCAGAACAAGAGGATGGAAGTAAGAAAACATAATGAGGAGTATAGAAAAGTAGATTATTATGAAGGCTAATCTTGAGTTTTAATTTGATTGGATCTGAAGTCACCTGAGAAACACACCTCTGGGCAGCTCTGTGAGGAAGTTTTCAGAAAGATTAACTGAGGGATGACTGTCACCCAGAGTGGGTGCTGCCTTCTGGCTGAGGTTCAGACGCACAGAGATCTGAGAGAAAAGCAACGTGGCTTGCACATCTTCTTTCACTTCTTGCTTGCATCTTCCTCTGCTTATGCTCTCTTCCATTCTTTCCTGACACCAGACTTTATCCTTTACTGCTCTCTGCTTCCTGACTGTGAATTCAATGTAACCAGCTGCCTAACATTTCTGCCACCATGCCTTACTTACTGTGATGAACTGTATCCACAAACTGAGAGACAAAATAAACCCTTCCTCTCTTAAGTTGTTTTGGCCAGATATTTTGTTACAGCAATGAGAAAAACAAACTATTTACGTGTACGGAAATACCACAACAAGGTTGATCATTTTGTACAATGAACATGCATAATAAATTTTGGAGCAAGAAAGTTAAAGATTACTCTCCTTATTCTCCTAGTAAGTAAACCAGCAGTGCAAGCATAATGACTCTTCTGCATTTGTGTATGTGGAGAGTGGAAGAGCTGAGGCAGAAGGCAAATCTGTCTGATAAGTAAAGTTGAACAGAGGGGTGACTGGTGAGTGACGTTTTGCCTAATAAATGAGGTCTCACTATGTAAGATGTAGGAAATTGTTTTCAAGTAGTTTGTCGTACCCACATGCTGGAGGCTTTGATAATTATAAAAGTCTGCAAATATCTAGTCAGATAAGTGATATGGTTGTAGGGATATTTGAGAAAGTTATTTTGTTGCAGGTGCAATGGAAAGGAACATTAAAGGCAGCAATTCCTGAGGATAATTTTCTCAGTTTCTAAGTGACTCAATTTCTAGACTAAGGAGTAACAGAAGAAAATAAAAGACAGTAACATAGAGATGGGTCATGTAGCTCACTTCTGTATGAACTTACTAAATCTTACCCAAGTACCTTACTATAGATCAGATCTTCTAAGGACCAAAGAGATGAGACTTGAGACACAACCTGCAAAGAAGTAAGCTGGGTAGACATCAACTTTGAGTATCAATGGAATCTGTTATGGAAATAGTGATTAATAAAGTCCAAAGACTGGTTAAACCTAGCAGCCAGGAAACATGCAGAATCAAGATGGTTCCCAAAATTTCATCCTTGGGTCTTAAGCCTGATTATGAGTGTCCTTGTGAAACACAGCATAGTGGTAAACATATAGTATAGATAAAGGCTGAGTGGGACAGGACCCATCAAAACCTTGCATGCTGGTGTATAACTCTCATTGTTGAAGTCTCAGGTAGGATACATCATTCTGGTCTACACAGTAGGACCCTCTCTCTTCTAAATAATACCTTAGAAAGCATTTTCATCTACTGAACTATTTCTAGGATCAAAAACCCATTTGGATTATTTTGCTTATTAAAACATCTACCAGTGTTATTAATTACTTTCATGTAAACCTAAGATGTAAAAAAACACTGCAGAAAGTGCAACGAAAAATACCTAGATGTTACAAAGTATGCAGCATGTGCACTTGAGAACACAATTTTTAGTTTGTATATACACAAGGAGATGAGACTTAGAAATATAAAGTAATTAACACAATGAAATTTAGAGTAATTGACATAAACTATTGTGTATCTATTTGAAAAAAGAAGTTGAAAAAGGGAGAAGATTCAACATTTGAGACATGATGGCTGTGTGTTCTCTTTGATTATTAAAATGATTGAATCCCTTCAAACTCAGCTACCATATACCAAGAGATGAGTGATATTTTTTTAATTTTCATATACTTTCCTCATATTTCCCCTTTTAAGGGTTTTAGTATTTTACTTATATTTATATTATATCAACACATTTTAATCCTTATTATCATCATTCGAAGATAAAATGAAGTCAAGGTATGAATATTCTTTGTCACTATAAATATATTACTTCATGTACCCTTATTTTATTACCCCTAATTCTTCTCTTATTCAAGGCATCTTTGAAATATCATAGTAGTCACTATGGGCAGGTCATAGACTATTTCTATTAATCCCAATCGGTGTGTCCTTAGTTCACTGTTATGTTTCTTTATGTGTAAAATAAAAATTAAGATGACTAGTGGGAAGAGGATAAGGGAAAAAAGAACAACTAGGATATAATATATATATTTAAATATAAGTAAGTATATATCAGCAAAATAACATGATATATATGTATGCAACTTTTAATACTGAAACTTTTATATACTAATTTAAAAATAGTAATAAATAAAAATACAGAGGTAATAGATTTCTGGAATTAAAATTTGTGATAGTAATTATGGCTTTTATCTAGAGAATAAAAACATAAAGGTACTGAATCTCCCTCCAAACTCTATTGTACTCAATGTTTGATAGCTTTGCTAACTTTCTTCCTTGCGTTTCTATGTGATTTTAAGAAGTGGAAATGGCAGGCTTTATGTCATTGTACTGACTGCAGGTGGCACTGAGTACTTAATTTGTCTGTTCTAGTTTCAGTTATTCTTTCTTGACCTGCAATTGTACAGAATACTGCACATCATGAATCATGCTGAAGGAAAAGCTGATAAATATTTCCTTTGAGGGAACAGTTCCGCGTGGGAAACAAGTTTCTCTTTTTATCTATTGTGCTACTAGGAGTTCAGCCAGAACCATGTCTGTTTAATTCATTTGATAGATCTAGTGTCTAGCATCAGGACAAGAACACACAGACTTTTGATAAATGTTCTGTCATGATACTTGTGGCTTTCATGATGAGGGTGCTTATGGAGCCTATTAGAAGCTTTTGATATCGTGACTTCATGGTAAGACACATTCTGAACTCTTCCTTTCACAGTGCCCTTCAATGTACTATATTTGTGCAAATATTGTGAAACATATAGGAAGGAAACAGAGGAGGATGCTCTATGCAAGCTTTTCAAGCAGGAAGAACTAGAGAACAGGTGGGTTTGATGTATTCAATAGAAAGCTTGTGGATATGTCCAGACTGGGGACTAAGAGCTTCTGATCCAAGTTTTCTGTTATGCTAAAACTAAAGGTTACTTTTGCTATTACAAAATGGTAATTTGTAGCTCATATTCAAAATTGTACTTTAGAACTGTGCTTTAGAATTTGTAGTAGGATGTCACAATTCCAGAATGAAAATAACTTACTGCATGTCTCTTCAATTTGGAGATTGTCACAGAATGGTGGGCCATTACATTTTATCAAGAATTACCAAATAATAAAATCCAGAGCTGGGAAAGTAGAACTCAGTTAAGTCTAGTTGGGCAGCCTGTTTTGAGCTCAGCTGATAAGAGAAACTGATTTAAGTGGAGAACAATTTCAGGGAATGTCTTAAGATTTAATATTTGAAAATTAAAAACAAACTCAAAGGTTTCCCTAGTGAGATGGCAATGTTCAAAACAAGTCTCCCTTTTGATGATCTAAGTATCAATTTCTGTTGGGATTCAGGGATAAAATGATGAATTTAAAAACACAAAACGTATACATACCTAATATTAATGATTTTTATTATCTGGGACAAAGCATACAGGATGACATGAAGCTCTAAATAACCTAATGTTGGCTTCGTGCAAAACTGAGCTACCAAAAAAACCTCAAAAGACATTTGTTCATTTGATTAATTTTGTTGCCAACTATTTGATTTCATAATTCTGGAAGTCAACCAATTTCCTGTCCCCTAACTACATTTCAATGTTGAATAAATACAATGCTGGACTTGACCCACTGAAAACGACATGCTATCATTCATGCAGGTGAAGGCATGGATTCAGAATTGATTTGGTCTTCCTTCTGGATTGTGGAGGGAAAACAAACACACACAGTGACTTATGATTGTTTCTTCAGGTGACTTGCACCTTGGCTGACTTGATTTGTACTAATGGGACCATAGAGAGACCTTTATCTGTCTTCCAGCAACTGAAAGTCAAGCCATTTTCAAGCTTTTCTGTCTCATTTTCCTTCCTACTGGGATTGGTGCTGCTCTTGCAGGCTTTATATTATTGTCACACCTACTTAAAAATACATTCCACTCTGTTATAATTGTAGGTTCTTTTAAAATATAGTACAAGCCTTTTTCATCATTTTACAAATGAATTCTTATGCAAAACCTTTTTTTCCCAGTCAAACTGAACCACTCTCTATTCTCCAATGTTACAAAGCCCCTCATCTCCTTTTGCTTGTGTTTATGTTACTTCACTTTGCTAGAATGGTTATTCTTTTCCTGAAGATATATCTTAATTACCACCGACTCCAGAAAAATTTTTCCTGATTCATTTGGTCTATAGCAGGTGCTCAATGTTTTAAAAATATTGAGAGCTGAGTTAACATACACACATTCATATACATAAAATAAATGTTCATACATTGATAAAACCTGTGTGGCAAATACAGAACTTCACATTCCAACACATATAACAAAAGGAAGCAGCATCTCATTATGGTCACAGAGAGGACTGCTGCAAGAATGGACTGCCAAAATTTGAGGAATGAGTATCAACAATCAATTATTGATTAGGTTCTTTGATTTTGAGCTGGTTCAGTTGAAGTTCAGTGATTTGTGGCCCAATCCAAAGAGTCACAGAGTCCCGTCCAGAATTTAGAATTTTCAATTTGGTGTCCTGTGGTAATATCTGACTTCTTTGACAATAAATCATCCAGTAGTGACAAGATACTCTTAGACAAGAGAGAGACAGAGAGAGAGAGGGAGGGGAGAACACACATAGAGAGATAGAGAGGGAAAGAGACAGACAGAGACAGAGCTTGAGACTCTGAAAGATACCTTTAGATGCAAAATTTCAGCCAGATATTTTAGAAAAAACTGGGCCAAATATTTTAATTGTTATATGAAATAATATTGTGTGATTCAATCTTTGGGTGATATGAGCAAATGCCGGTTCAACCCAAATAGAGTACTCATGACAGAACAAACAGACAGTTCCACCCAAGCCTAACTCGGTGCACAGTAGAGCTTATTGGGGTTCATACAGGAGCATGAATGAGGGCTTACTTACAGAAACATGGGGCTCCAATGATGCTGTATCACTGGAAGCTTACATCAGCACAGGTGAAAACTCACAGACTACTTTTCTCAAGCTCCTGCACAACTCAGAATCAGCACTAGGTGGGGTCTCCTCTCTCTGGGGTCAGTTTGCTGGTTTTATTAGCCTGGGAGAGAGCATGTGAGTCTTGATATTTGTTGACTTTCCTAAGCTTTATAAGTTACCAACACCTAGTATTACAATCATTCTAAACCCAGATGCCTAGATGCCAGCATAAAAACACAATTAATAATGGCCAGGACAATATTTCTCCACTAGACCCCAGCAACCCCATACAACAGGCCCTGAGAAATGGAACACAGCAAGCACAAGATCTATTATGCACATGCTCAAGGCCTTGAAGAGAATATTTATAAATCCATTAATGAAATCTATGAAAACACAAACAAATAAACAGTGGAATGGAATTTATGGACACTGTTCAAGAAATGAAAGTAGAAATAGAATCAATAAAAAAGCTAGAACTGAGAGAAAAACAGAAATGAAAAATTTAGGAACTTGATCAGGAACCTCAGTGGCAAGCTTTACTAACAAAATACAAGACATGGAAGACAGAATACCAGGCGCTGAAGATACAATAGCAGAAATGGATAACTTGGTCAAAAAAAAAAAGTTAAATCTAAAAAAACTCCAGGAAGAAAACATCCAGGAAATGATGAGACAACTAAATTTATAAATAACAGGAACAGTGAAAGTAGAACAGTAAAAGTCACAGAAAATATTTTCAACAAAATCATAGAAGAAAAATTTCCTAAAAGAAAGAAGGAAATGCCCATCAAGATATAAGAAGCATACAGAACACCAAATAGACTGGGACAGAAAATAAATTATCTACTACACATAATAATCAAAACACTAAATGTACAGAACAAAGAACAAAGGTTAAAAGTTGCAAGGAAAAAAGACCAAATAACATATAAAGGCAGACCTATCAGATTCACACCTGACTTCTCAATGGAGACTCTGAAAGCCAGAAGGGCCCGGAAAGATGTTCTACAAGCTCTAAGAGACCACAGGCATCAGTCAATACTACTGCACTCAGCAAAACTATCAATCACAATAGATGGAGAAAGAAAAACATTACGTATTAAAACCCAATTTAAGCAGTATTTACTTACAAATCCAGCTCTATAGAAAGCTCTAGAAGGAAAACTTCAAACTGAAGATACTAATCATCCCCCTCCCCCCAAAAAAGCCCACAAAGAGTGAATAATCTCAGACAAACAAATCAAAGAAGGTGGAAAAAACCCATACCACCAAAACAAAAATAATAGGAATCAATAAAAAATGCTCATTGATAGCTTTCAACATTAGCTGTCTCAATTCCCTAATAAAAAGTTATAGACTAACATAATAGATTTGAAAACAGGATCAATTGTTCTGATGCATCCAAAGACCCACTTAACATCCCTCAGGGAAAAAGGATGGGAAAAGATATCTCCCCCCCAAAAAATGGTTCCAAGAAACAAGTCAGTGTGGCCATTTAACATCTAACAAAATAGACTTCAAACCAAAACTAATCAGAAGATATAGGGAAGGACAGTATATACTCAACAAAGGAAAAATCCACCAAGAGGACATTGCAATTGTAGCCATTTACGCACCAAATATAAGAGCACCCAAGTTCATAAAAGAAGCACTGGTAAAGGTTATTGATCCTTATGTAGCAATAGTAGGTGACTTCAATACACAAATCTCACCAATAGACAGGTCATACAGACAAAAAATAAATAGAAAAATATGGGAGCTGAATGATGTCCTAAACTGAATGGACCAAATAGATATTTACAGAGCATTTCACCCAAATGCAAAAGAATATCCTTTTCTTTTATGTTAAATGTTAAATCTAAAAGCACCACATGGAACTTTCTCCAAAACTGATCATATTCTTGAACACAAAGCAACAGATACAAGAAAATTAAAATAAAACTCTGCATCCTATCTAACCACTACAGGTTAAAATGGAATATCAGCAACAACAGAAACAACAGAAAGCTTAACAAACTCATGGAAACTGAACAACTCATAACTGAATGAAAAATGGCTCAAGAGAAGGACTCCAGTCAGTGCAACATGTAGGCTGACACTAGATCCGCAACAACTTCTTCCCCGATCCAATCCCCAAGTCACATTCCCAGCTCTGTAGCAGAAAACCTACTGTGATCTCTCTTTCCTCTCTGATCCCCATCCCCAATGGATCACAAAGATTCTCATCCAACCTTCCTTCCCCCACCTCATTCCAGTATCCCAATCTCCAACAACAACAGGCATTCCCTGGGAACACACTAGATGAACAGGGCCAGTGAAACAGGCAACACACAGGCATCACACTCTCTGAAAATACAGAGAAGAAACAGAAACCTAGAAACAGAAATAAAACAACAACCCAAACAATCAAGAAACCAGCAGCTAGGCCTATAATCATGCCAATACCAGATGCCTATGTGCCAGCATAAAAATACAATCAATAACAGTCAGGACAATATATCTCCCCTAGAGTCCAGTTATCCTACCACATCAGGCCCTGAATATTCCAACACAGATGAAACGCAAGTAAAAGACTTTAAAATAGCCTTTATGAATATGATAGAAATCCTTAAAGAGAAAATGAATAAAGCCCTTCAAGAAATCTATAAAAATACAAACAGCAGAAAGAGATTAATACAACTACCTTTAAGTGGAAATAGGATCAATAAAGAAATCCAAATTGAGGGAAACCTGGAAATGCAGTCCTACAGAAGGTGGTAGAAACTATACCCCTGAAAAAAACCCCAGAAAATAAATGATCTCACACAAGCAAAATAAAAAGAAGGGACACACACACACACACACACACACACACACACACACACACACACATTAACTCACATACACCACCACCACTATCACTACCACCACCAAAAAAATAGTAGGAATCAACAACTATTGGGCATTGATATCTTTCATACCAATGGTCTCAATTTCACAATAAAAATACATGGAGTCAGGTGGTGGTAGTGATGGTGGCGGTGGCAGTGGCACATGCCTTTAATCCCAGCACTTGGGAAGCAGGTAGAACTCTGTGAGTTCAAGGCCAGCCTAGTCTACAGAGTGAGTTCCAGGACAGCCAAAGTAATAACAGAGAAACATGTCTCAACAAAACAAAACAAAACCCCCTCACCCCCCCAAAAAAAAACCAAAGCAAAAACAAAAACAAAACAAAACAAAAACAAACAACAACAAAAAACCCCCCCACACAGAATAGCAGAATGGATGTGGAAACAGGATCCATCCTTTTGCTGCATACAAGGAACACATCTCAACATCAAGGATAGACATTACCTTGTACTGTTTAATATATGAAAATCAATAAATGTAATCTACCATATGAGCAAACTGAAAGACAAAAATCACATGATCATCTTATTAGATGCAGGAAAGGTCTTTTCAAAATCCAAAACCTCTTCATGTAAAAGTCTTGGGAAGATTAGGGAATATAAGAAACATAACTAAACATAAGAAAGACATTTTGTAGCAAGTCTATAGTCAACATCAAATTAAAAGGAGAGAAACTCAAATTCCACTAAAATCAGGAAGAAGTCACAGTTGTCCACTCTCTCCACACCTAGTCAACATAGTACTTGAAGTTCTAGCTAGAACAATAAGACAACTGAAGGAGAACAGAGGGATACAAAATTAGAGAGGAATAAGTCGAATTTTCTTTATTTGCAGATGATGTGATAGTTTAAGTGAACTTCTACAACTGATAAACACTTTCACCAAAATGGGTGAATACAAGATAAACAAACAAACAAACAAAAATCAGTAGCCCTCCTATATACAAAGGACAAATGAACTGAGAAAGAAATCAGAGAAAGGACATCCTTCATAAGTAGCCACAAATAATATAAAATATCTTGAGGTAATTCTAACCAAGCAAATAAAAGTCTTATATGATTAAAAAACTTCAAGTATTTGAAGAAAGAAAGTAAAAAAGATATCATAAGATGCAAAGATCTTTTATGTTCATGGATCGGTAGGTTTAACATAGTAAAAATGTCCTTCCTACCAAAAGCAATCTGCAGATTCAACACAATCCCCATAAAAAGTCCAATACAATTTTTCACAGACCTTGAAAGGACAATTGTCCAGTATATATGAAAAAAGAAAAAAGGCTGAATAGCCAAAATAATCCTCAGCAAGAAAAGAGCAGCTATGTTGGATCTTTGTGTAGTTTGGGTATCAGAGAAACTGATAACCAAACACAGTTAAAGAGTAACTGTGACTTCACAAAATAAATTGGGCAATGCTCCCTCTGTTCCTATTTTGTGGAATAATTTGAGGAAAACTAGCATTAACTCTTCTCTGAAAGTCTGGTAGAATTCTTTGTTAAAACCATCTGTCCCTGGGCTTTTTAATTTGGTTGGGAGACTTTTATTGATGGCTTCTATTTTACTAGGGATTATAGGTCTATTTAAATTGTTTATATGATCTTGATTTAACTTTGTTAAGTCGTATCTATTGAGAAAATTATCCATTTCTTTTAGATTTTCCAATTTTGCGGAGTACAGGTTTTTAAAGTATGAAATAATGATTTATTGGATTTCCTTAGTGTCTGTTATGTTCCCCCTTTCTTTCTGATTTTGTTGATTTGGTATTCTCTCTCTGTCTTTTAGTTAGTATAGACAATGGTTGCCTGTCTTGATTTTCTCAAAGTATCAACTTTTTGTCTCATTGATTCTTTGTATTGTCCTCTTTGTTTTTATTTTATTGACTTTTAGCTCTCAGTTTAGTTATTTCTGGCTGTCTGTTCTTTTTGAGTATGATTATTTCATTTTGTTCTGGAGTTTTCAGAAGCACTGCTGGTTTGCTAGTATGAGATTTCAGCGTTCTTTTTTATTTTATTTTTTATCTAGGCAGTTTCCCCTTAGCACTGCTTTCTTTGTGTCCCATACGTTTGGGTATGTTGTGGACTCATTCATTTTCACTGAATTCTAGAAAGTCTTTGATTAGTTTCTTTATTTCCATCTGGATGCAGACATCATTCAGTAGAGAGCTATTCAGTTTCCCTGAATTTGTGGGCTTCCTGTTGCTTCTGCTGCTGATATCCAGCTTTACATGATGCAGGGAGTTCTTTCAATTTTCTTGTATCTCTTGAGACTTGCTCTGTGAGTATGTGATCAATTTTGGGAATGCTTCTGTGAGTTGCTGAGAAGAAAGTGTGTTATTTGTGTGGGGTGAATGTTCCGTAAACATCTGTTCGATCCATTTGACTTATAAAGTCTTTTAGTTCTAGTATTTCTCTCTTTGGTTCTTATGTGGATGGTTTATCTATTGGTGAGAATGGGGTATTGAAGTCTCCCATTACCAATGTGTGAGGGCCGATGTGTCTTTTCAGCTTTAGTAATGTTTCCTTTACAAATGTGGATTCCCTTGCTTTAGGGGTATAGATATTAAGAATTGTGATATCATCTTGGTGCATTTTTCCTTTGATTGTTTGGAATTTCCTTCTCCATCTCTTTTGATTAATTTTAGCTTGAAGTCTGTTTTGTTAGATATTAGAATGGCTACACCAGCTTCCTTCTTAGATCTATTTGCTTGGGAAATCTTTTTTCAACATTTTACTCTGAAGTGGTACTATCTTTGATGTTGAGGTGTGTTTCTTGTATGAAGCAGAAGGATGGAATCTGGTTTCACACCCGTTTTGTTAGTTTACATTTTTTATTGGGGAATTGAGTTCATTGATATTAAGAGATATTAATTACCAATGATTGTTAAGACCTATTATTTTGTAGTTGTTGTTGGTTGTGATGTGTGTGTGTGTGTGTGTGTGTGTGTGTGTATGTGTTTGTCTCTCTTCTATTGATTTTGACTCCATGAGATTATTTATTTTATGAGTATAGTTAACCTTGTTGGGTTGGAGTTTTCCTTTTAGAACCTTCTGTAGGGATGGATTTATAGATAGATATTATGGCTTTATTATGGAATTTTTGTTTTCTCCAACTATGGAGACTGAATTTTTTTCTGGGCATAGTAGTCTTGGTTAGCATCTATGGTCTTTTAGAGTCTGCAGCACATCTGTCCAGGCTCTTCAAACTCTAAGCATCTCCTCTGAGAAATTGGGTGTAATTCTAATGGGTTTGCTTTTATATGTTACTTGTTCTTTTTCCCTTGCAGTTTTTAATATTCTTTCTTTATTCTGTATGTTTAGTGTTTTGATTATTATATGTCGAGAGGACTTTCTTTTTCTGGTCCCATCTATTTGGTGTTCTATAAGCTTCTTGTATCGCCATAAGCATTTTCTTCTATGATTTTGTTGAAATTTTTTTCTGATCCTTTGAGCTGTGATTCTTCTTTTCTGTTTCTATTATTCTTAGGTTCAGTTTTCCTCATAGTATCCCAGATTTCCTGGATGTTTTGTGTCAGAAATTTTTTAGATTTAAGATTTTCCTCTATTTCTTCTATTGCATCTTCATGCCAGAGGTTCTTTCTTCCATGTCTTGTATTCTGTTGGTAAAGCTTATAGGTTTTCATTTCCAGAATTCCCTTGGTTTGTGTTTTTCTTTATTGCTTCTATTTCCATTTTCAGGCCTTGAACAGTTTTATTCATTTCCCTCAACTGTTTGTTTGGTTTTTCTTTGCTTTCTTTAATGGATTTATTGATTTTCTACCAACTTTTTGTGTGTGTTTTCATCTGCTTCTTTAAGGGATTTATTCACTTCCTTTAGAAAGGCCTCTATCATCTTCAGAAAGTTAGTCTTAAAAGTCATTTTCTTGTTCTTCATCTTTTTTGGAACATTCAGCTGTTATTGTAGTAAGGTAAATGGGCTCTGTTTATGATAAATGCCCTGGATGTTGTTGATTGTGTTCGTATGCTGGTTTCTAGGCATCTGGGTTTGGGGCAAATACAGGTTTAGGTGCCAAATTCCCGAGTTTGTCTTTGTTGGATGTATATTTTGTTCCTATTTCTGTTTCCTCTCTGTTCTTCTGGTCTGTGTAACTTGTGGTTGGGCAGGGGATTTCCACCAGAATTGGTGGCTAGACTTCAGGAAAATATGGCCTCTGGTCTGGCAAGGAGTCCTCTCTAAAGTTGGGGGCTGTCTTTGGTGAAGTCTTTGGTCCAGCAGGGAGTCTTTGCTTGAGCTGGGGAGTGGGACACAGCAAAGAGGATGGTTCCAGGGGACATAGTCCATCACGGTAGGGAAAACATAGCATGATATTTCTATTAGGAGCAGAAGAGTGTGGTGATTGCTTCTAAAATCTTATCCAAGTCAGGATTGAGGGAAATTGGGTCCAATCTAGGGCATGACTACACCCTCAATCTCAACTCTACCCCCATGGTCTACTTTCTCCAGGAAAATCATGCCATTTAAATGTTCCATAACCTCCCCAAATAATGCTATAAGCTATGACCAAGTGTTTAAACTCAAGAGTCTATTGGAAATATTTTATATCCAAGTCATAAAAGTTATTCAATTGAACTGTTTAGAATTTTCAATAGATTAGGTCTCTAACTGCTCCTAATACTTTCTCTTCTCTTCATAAAGGGTGCACCATGCCACCTGGGTATTATTTTATTATTTCTCTTCACTGACACAAAGGAGAAAAGCTCTTGCTGAAGAAGCTTAGAACAAACACAAATTTTTAAGAACCATTCAGGAAAAGGCTCATGCGAGTAGGCAAGCTGAATGGATTTATAGCAAAACTATGCACCTCCGGATCCCCCTCTTGTCTCTTTTTAGGTTGGCTGCTACAATGTAGCTGAAAATGCAAAGTGTAAATAAGTAGCCAGGTAGCATGGGGATTTGGTGAAACAACCTTTCATTTCTGGAAGTATGTTTGGAAAAATAATGCCAAAATAAAATCCAGAAATGTTGGGTGGAATACAAATTGTCTCTGGACACCTGACCCTATAAACGCCAAAGTCCAAGCTGTGTAGCCAATTGTGGTATGATTGGCAGCTCATGGAGGTAGCTGGGATGGGAACAGCAGGCACATCCGTCAGAGTTGAAGTGAGTGAACACACATGCTTATGTCCCTGGAGGAAGAATGTGGGGAGAGAAGAAATGATATTTTTGGCACTCACTGAAGTTTCTGGATTCAGCATATCATATTGAATAAAGGGTAATGCGCACTTGGCAGTAGAAATGAAACTTAATGACTCATTAATTGAGATAAATGTAATTCTTCTTGAAAGAGATTCTGTCTCAAGTTTCAGACATGGGGAGTTATATATGACATAAGTAACTCGCTTAATTACAAACCCAAATGGTGATGAGTCTGAACATTAGTGAAAGGAAAAATAGAACACTTCATGATGGAAGTGTCTCAGCACAATGTTTTAATACTTAAGCAGCAGGTATGACTTGCTAATGTCTGAACACAACAGTTTACAAACAAGTCATATATGACCCTGCTAGATGATTTTTATTTTATGAGTTGTTATTTTCACAAATAAATCATGTTTTGGCAATCCCAAAATGCAAAGAAAAGTACACGGATATAGACCCTTAGTTCTGTGAAAGCTCAGGCTTTAATCTCGATTTCCTAAACTACACTAGTAAACAATGCAAACATTCCCAAGACTCGAGTTGGAAAAGCATCACTTGATTCTTCTATTCTACAATTTTGAGATCTGATATTTATTTTATATGTGGAAAATGTCTTTGCACTGAGGAGGTCATGATGGGGGACATTATATGATGTAAACCAGAAAGACATAAAGATATGCTACAGAAAAATCAAGAAAGAAGTTAGGAAAGAGCTAGAAAGAGGGATTCACAGGTAAGGACACTTGCTGTCAAACCTGACAACTTGAATTTGGTTCTAGGACACATGCAGTGGGTAGACCTGATATCTGTCATCTCTCCTCCACATGCACACAGTGACCTTTGTTCACTTACTCTTGTACACACACACACACACACACACACACACACTCATACACACATACACTAAATAAAAATGTAATAAAAATTAGAAGTTATTAAGGCAAGAGAGAGAAAGAGGCCAACAGATAGAGCTGGCTGATATTACTAATACACATTCCTAGTCATAATGTATAAACGTTTCTTATTTGGTGAACTCATTATATAATGAGTTAGATATTTGTAAACTAGAGCAATAGAATTATGATCTTAAATCCTCTTTAAGGTACATGTATTGCATGATTTCAAACTGAAGGAAAATTAGAGAAACGTGCTTTGAGACTGACATGGTAGGAAAGAATGACCATCAGAACCTGTGATGAGGTGCAGCTTCAATGCTGTAGCAATGATGATCAGTTTATATATAAAAGTAGGTAGAGTATATTATCTGTAGAGCAAATAATGATGAACATGTTTAATAAGTGTTGTATAGACTCTATCAGAATTGTAAGACTATGTTTCGATTCCCATAATATCAGAAAAATAATCAAGAATAGAGTGTGTTCTAGCTGACTTACAGGGGTTTGGTGCAGCCCTTGGAGGACTGGGTACTCAGCAAGCTGGTTAGAAAGCAGCTGATGAAAGTAATATTATTTAGATTTGATTCTCTTTAGCATTTTAATAAATAAATATTGTTAAGTACTCTTGAAAGTAAATAACTTGATTATCATTTCTTTTGTATTACACTTTTAAAATAAAAAATACACATAACATCTGTTATTGTGGCCATCTTATTTGCACATCTTGGTGGAATTAAATACACTCATAATGCTGGGTTCTATGATTTGGAACAGGAATATCCTGAAGAGACTCATGTGTTGAAAGCATAGTCTCTAATGCAGCATTGTTTGGACGTGGCGTTTTGGGAAAGAGGTTGGATCATGAGTGTTGATGTCATTAGCAGATTAATTTATTAATGGGTTCCTCATAGAACGGACTATTGGATCCCGTGGGAAGATGTTGGGTGAAAAGTCACTGGGAGAGTGACTGGATATATTTTTCTCTAGCCCATGTACACACTCATTATTAATCTCTCTTTCTCTCTACACATACACAGTTCCCTCCCCATTCTGAGTTCTGGTTATTGTGAAGTAAGTAGCTATATTCTATATTGTCCTTCCGCCATACTGTTCGCCTCACAATGGGCCCAAAAACTATAGAACCAGATGGTCACAACTTTAATCATGATTCAAAATAAATCTCTATTTTTTATTAAATAGTTTTCTCAGGTATTTTGTTACATCAACAGAAACTGACGAATGTATCATGTCTCTGTCACCATTATTCACCTTGGTAATTCACAATATCTTATAAAACTGACCTTTATCTATTAAATAATAATTCTGTATTCCTCTTTTCTAACTCTGAAAGCCACTGTTCTTTCTTTTTCTGTGTTCCACTTTGTTTTTATGATCTTGGAAAACTGTTCTAACTGCACCATATATGCTTAACCATGCAGCATTTACCTTTTGTAACTACTTGTTCCACTTTCCTATAGTTTGAGTGTGAAATGGACATCATACACTTACGTGTTTGAATACTTGGTCTCCAGCTGGTGGGAATGTTTGGGAAGACAGCAGAATCTGTAGGAGGTGAGGCCTTGCATTGGTACCACATCAAATTAAAAAAAAAAAAAAGTCTTCTTGGAGTAGTTTAGTTCAAGAGTGAGCCCAAATTTGAATTCTTCTCTTCTCTCCTTGTGTCTCCCATCTATTTTGTTGTCTCTGACTAACAAAGAGTCTTGCTTTGTATTTATTGGCCAGCATAGAAAACATGGTGTGGGATAGGAATGTGAACTCTTTTGTCCTTTTTTGTTTTGTTTTTATGTTTTTTTTTGTTTTTGTTTGTTTTTTTGAGACAGGGTTTCTCTGTTGTAACTCTGGCTGTCCCAGAACTCACTTTGTGGACCAGGCTGGTCTTGAATTCACAGAGATCCACCTGCCTCTGCCTCCTGAGAGGTAGGATTAAAGATGTGCACCACCACCATTAAGGTGAGAACTCTTTTGTATTAATCAAATTTTTATCAGACTTTTATAGAGGAAGAAGTTACATGATTGACTCCAGTTGACCTAGAATTGCACTCAAAATCATAATCAGATATTATCTACTTATATCAACATATTACTTCCATCATTTATGGTGGATACTTGTATAATTTAAGGTTGCTTAATACCTACTGGCTGATTTCAGCAAATGATTAATAACGTGCACTCAGAAACACAGAGATATGGACAGCAGATAGACAGACACACACAAACATGCACACGCGTGCGTGCGCATGCGCATACATACACACACACACACACACACACACACACACACACACACTGTTCTGGTTTAGGGATAGGGATAGGGAAGAGTACATAATGTAAAAGGTATTGTATGGCATAGTAAGGATGGTTCATTTCTTGTTCATGTTCTGCTTCCTATTGGGAATTGGGTTGGAGGCCATTCAGGTTACATTCTGGCAAAGAACATGGCTGTATTCTGTTTATGCATTGAGAACTGGAGTGGGATGGAATTTAAAAGAAATGACTAATGTGTTTGGTGAAGTGACTTTCAAGTCAGAAGAGCATTCAAACTGTGGCATGGTTATTACCACCACTCTTACCCAGGTCTATGGTGTTAAACAAAGCAAAGTGGGGCCGATTCTTCAAACTCCTTCCCTCAAGGCTCAAGGATGTATGCAGAAGAGAAGGAAGGATGGTTGCCAGAGCCAGAGGTGAAGTGTGACTCTTAGGAAACAGTGTCTTCCAGATACAATGGGACTGATATACATTAACTCTGGGAGACTGAAGCAGTACCAGAGACCAGCTCTGGCAACAGGCCAAGGGACAGAAAGGGGGTGTGAGGTCAGTGGGTGTGGGTGGGTTGGGAGGAGGAGAAGCAGGAACAAGTCTTTTGGATGGATTCAAAGTAAGCTCTTTCTTTATTTTTGTTTTTTTCCCTTTTCTTGGCCTCAGCCTTTCCCTCCTCTATACAGTTCAAGCTTTTCCTTTCTGTACAATTTCTTTCTCTTATTTGAAATTATTCTCTTCTGTACTTTTCCCATAAAATCTCCCCTTCTCCCCCCTTTCTTTCTTTCACACACACACACACACACACACACACACACACACACACACACACATTTACACACATCTTGTGGAAGAAGATTTTTTTCCCCACAAAAACACACATACATACATGTACACACCTTGTGGAAGAAGCAAAGCTTAAACACACACACACACACACACACACACACACACACACACACACACTTCACTCACACATACCCACACAGACACATCTCAATCACACACTCACCCTCTCCCCTCCCCACACTCACACACATACATCTTGTAAGCTTTAACATGAGCACCTTGCCCATACCCATCTTGTAAGCTTCCTCTTGTCCTTGTGGAAGAAACAAAGCTCCAGCACGCGCACACCTCATCCATACACCTTTTAAGTTTCATAGCTTTCTTTTTTCTCCATACTCCTATATATTTTTTAAACAATACCCTCTATAAAATTAGAAATCACAGCATAATCATGAGTCCCGTTTTCCCCAGTGAATGGTTACATATTTAGAAAGCAGATTGTTTTCAATACCCACACATCATTATGCATGAACACTCAATTTCCCACATACTCTTCCCCCACATATGTCTATACCCCCCAATTATTTTGTTATATATTAACAGAGTTTAAGCAAGCCAAATATCTTAACAGCCAGCTTCTGTTGTAGCTGGCAGGTAGCAAACTTGTAGTTACTAAGAAACAAATACACATCAACTCCTATTTAGTTAACACAAGGGAGCTAATCTGTTATTAACTAGGAAATTCTAGGTCAGGAGTCTTTTTACTTTTCTTATGTAAAGGAGAAGCTGCACAGTCTACATGCCACATAACCTGTTGTAGGCCCCCACCTGCTCTTTCCTTAGTGGGTATGCTCCTGGGGTCTTTGCCTCACCGCTTGTTGTCCCTCCCCAACTCCACTACCATTGCACTGCCATCGGTGTCTCTGCCATGGAGCAAACCTGACTTTTCCCAGTAGCCTGGATCCTCCTGCTGACAGCTACCCTTTGGGACTGCTGCTTGGCTCTCTTGCTACCCTACAGGGGACCACAGGGCCCCAGCCACACCCCTTATGTTCACCATGAGCCCAACTGGAGCCGAGGACCACTGGGAAGCTGGCACATTTTTCCTTTGTGGGAGTCTGGCTCTGTGAGGCTGGGTAGCTTTAGGACTTGAGACACCGCCCCCCCCCCCCCCCATAGGGTAGCTCCCTCATGGAATCACCAGGGACCCCACTCCCAGATGGTTGTGGGGTCTCCCACCTTGGCAGAGCAGAACAGAAACAGCTCCAACTAACACATATGGCCCTAAGTTGGGCCCCTCAACCCTCTCTAGACTAGCCAAATAAGGGCAAAATAATCTCACCAATCACAGGCTAGCCTGGGAGCCCTCCCCGCAATGCACCCCTTACATAAAGAGCAGCCTTCTGCACTATGCTCATTAAGGGACTGCTGCCTTCTTCCCAAATGAAGCCACTTAGAGAAGAAGCAAAGAAAAGAAGCAGCAAAGAGAAGAGAAGAAGCACAGAAGAAAACCTCATCTCAGCTGGAGATGTTTCTCTTCAGAGCTGCAATACTGGAGATGCTTCTCTCTCAAAGCTGAGCTGAGCAGAGTGGAGCTGTTACAACACTCCGGCTCAGCTGGGGAAGCCTTCCCTTCCTCAGAGCTGCAAGAGCTGTGTGGTTCTTGGCTTCTCGAATGTCAGCATACTTTCCCATTGGGGACACTGTTGTGGAAGTTTATTTTTAGTTGTGTTTAAAATAATTGCTTTTGTGCACTGCTGGAAAAAGGGATGCACAGAATAAATTTTATTTTTTCAAGAATATGAAATATTGTTCATATTTGCACACAAAATTTAAGCTCTCAGTTACATAAAGCAAGTACTTAAAAAACATGAAATTCAGATAACTCCTGATACAATATGGTGGGTAACTTCTATCACCCTAAGATAGGTCTTCCAAGCTAAAACTCAATTACAGAACTTCATAACGAAACTATACCACAAATCAGTTGTATTTAACAGATATCTCCAGAAAATATTCCATCCATCAGATGCAGCATACTCATGCTAATCAGTAGCCCACAGTACCTTTTCTAAGACTGACCACCATGTAGTCCACAAAGTAAGCCTTAACAGATATGAGACAAACAGGATAATGCCTTGCATCTTTTTGGATCGCAGTAAAACAAACACCTCTATCAAGGTGACATAAAGTGAGGTGGGTCAGGAAGTGGGGAGGTATTTCAACATTTTAAAAAGCCACTTAATTTACTAAACTGTTGGTACTTTTGGTGAAAAAAGATTTAATAGTTAACGCAAAACCAGATCAGTAATGGCCCCAAAATGGACATATGGCCAGAAGTTGACATATCATTTTAGATATTTTGGCTTTTAGATTATATAGAAATGTTCCTGTGTGTCAATAAGTAAAGCTTAATAGATTTTGTTCAGAAGATATTAATTTGTGCTTAAGTGCTTTAGAACATTATAGTGGGAATGTCTCAGGGGGTAAAAATGCTTGCCTTGTAAGCCCCAGAACCCGAGTTTCATCCTGGAATCCACATAAAACTTGAGATAAGGTGGCATGAATCTGTAACTTCAGTACTCGCCCTGAGTGATGTGGGACAAAGACAGGAGATTCTCCCAGAAGAACCAGGGCCAGATTTCACAGTGTAACAACAGAAATGAGAGAGTGTCTACTCAAAACCAGGTTCAAGGAGAAAATGACTCTTCTGACCTCCACATGTACACCACAGTGCAAGTCCCCCACAAACTACAATTTTAGAAACTTACCATCAGCACTCAGTAATGCAACTCCCATTTTCTTTAATGTACTATTTTACTTTTGTGGAGTTGGGAACCAAGTTCAGTATGCAAAACACACACATCATCACTAAACTACATCTTCATACACAAACTGTCTCTTTTTAAATTAGATTTTTATTTTGGGACAGTTATAGATCCACATGTAAGCCATACTAACAAGTCACATTATGTAGTTTCAGCAAATGTTAACAACTTGAAAACTGTAGAATAACAGCACACCCAGAAAACCAAAACTGACAGAGTCAGGGCATGGACTATTTCCTCCCACATGAAAGACCCTTTATATGGCCTTTTCATAGGTACACTTAGTCAGCCATTTTCCTACTTAACTGTCAACTATCAGTCTTGTCTCCATTTCTATTTACTTTTCATTTTGGTGATGATGCATAGATGGTTTCGTACAGTGTATAGCCTGAGATGCTCAGTGAGAATGGTCGACTTGACAGAATCTAGCATCCATCGGGAGATGAGCCTCTGAGCTTGCCTCTGAGGTTTATCTCACATATGTTAATTGATGTGGAAAGACCCATCTTAATTGTGGGCAGGGCCATTATCAGGACCTGGGATTAGGAGATTAAAATGGAGAAAAGGAGCCAACCGCTAGTCAAGCATCTATTTCTCTCTCTTCTTCTTGGATGGGAATTTGATGTGACCAGGTGCCTCAAGCTCCTGGTGGCTTGACCTCCACGGACTGCATGCTGAACTGTGAATTAAAACACACCCTTTCTTCCTCGCGTGCTTTTCTTTGACGTTTCCATCTTCGCCCTGTCTTTTTAATTTCTTTGCTTATGTCAATATATTTGAAGTGACTTTTCTTTCCATCAATGCCGTTGGCTGTCCTAAATTGAGACAATCAATGTCCAAGTGTTATTTGTTGTATTTAGACGCTTCACTTGCAATGTGACTATTAAGAAGTGGGACTTTAGCCTGTCACTTCAATTTTGTTTGTTTTCTTTGTGTTTAATTCCTTTGTTTCTACCTGTTAGTAAGTCTTGCTGTCAGGCTTATTATTTTTGTTTTATCCATCAAAGAACATTTTGAAATATGGAAAGAAGAAGATAATCCTACATCATTTACTTATATAAAAGATATTATACTACTTGTTAAAATAGACCATAGATTCAGTTTGTCTAATTTCCCTACGTTGCTTTAGATCAATTAATTTAAATTACGTTTTATTTTCTTTTGCTACTCAAGTCTACTGTTGTGCCCACCCGTTGGCCTTTGAAGTTTAATCCTTTCATTTTATTTTCACTTCTAAGATTACCATATAGTTCCTTCTATCTATTTCCAGGCTGAAACTTTTCAATATTTCATTTGTTTCAAATGTGTTTTTAGTTGCTCACTGAAGTACGTGTCTACATTCATGTGGGTGTGCATGTGAACATAGAGGTCAGAGGTGATGTCAGGTGTCTTATTCAGTTACTTTCCTCCTTATGTTTTGAGGCAGTGTCTCTCATGAATTTGCAGCTCACTGATTAAGTGAGTCTGACTGGCCTAGGGCCTCCAGGATTACAGACCTGTGCCACCACACCCAGATTTTTCATATGGCTGCTGGGGATCTGAATTCAGGTTCTTGCATGGAGAGTACTCTAATGATAAATCTACATCCCTAGTCCTTTTACTGAAGCATTTTATGATAATGCCCTTAAATTCTTATAGATAATTCTAACATCTATGTTCTCTGTGGGTATGTCTTGATTGTTTTTTTTTTCTTCCCATTCAATATGAAATTTTCCTAGGTCTTGGTATAATACATGGCTTTCTATGGTGACTTGAATTTTTATATATGTTCTGTGAGTATTGATAGCATTTCAATGTTCTGTTTTAACAAACTAAACTAATTGCTTTATTAGCTCTTCTCTGGAAGGAGATGAAAGATATCCTGTTGTTAGTAGCTGCCAGCAAAGCCTTTTCTTCCTACTTGTCTCCCATGACACAAGAAAGGGATGTAGCTCCTCAGTATTGCTGTGTGAAGTAAAATAGTGTCATTGTTCTGATTCTCCACAAGACTCCTCAGATGCCTGTCAACAAAGAAGAGAATATGACCTTGTTACTGCTGAGTGGTATGAATGTCAAACTCAATTCTTGGTTTTCCCCAAACCTTATTCTTTGGATTCTGGCTCCCTACTCAGCTTTTCCTGACGATACCACAGGGAAGGTGTTAAGATGTCTCATTGTAGCTTGAGGAAGATAAATTATAGGTTCATAATTCAGCAATTGCAAGTGTGTATATGAGAGATGTCAGTGTTTTGAAGTAGAGTCTATGTTACCTAAATTTTTTTTTTTTGTCAAGAATCATAGAATTTTGACATTAAAAGGAATGTTACAAAACATCTAGTCCAGTCTTTCAATTTTACATGAGGCCCAGAAAAAGAGAATGTTTTTCTTCTAATCACAATATCTAGTGTGGTTCTAGATACTAAATTAAAACATGAGACTTTGGATTTTGACTTCAATATTGTAGCTCTTTCATTCTGTGTGGTTTCATTAAAGGGATGAAAGATTATGATCTATGGTATTTAAAAATATTTTCATTTTTAGAGAACATGTTTTTATAATTTAAATGGTTTTATTAATAAACCATTTACATAATTTATTTTTAATCCATTTAATATTAAACCATTTAAATAAACCATTTAAATAATTTATTTAAATAATAAACTTTAATTAATAAAATGGTTTAATTAAGACACTCTGTTACTTAAGGTTTTCCCTTTATTACCTGAATTATAGCTTTCATTTTAATGTAAAAATTTCAATAAACATAATTTTTATTATATTTATAGCATGAATTATTATGTTACTAACATAATGACTTACTGACTTACCTCTATGAACCAGATACTGGAACAAGCACTAAATTTTTGCAAATGTAATGTTATTATATATTCCGGATATTTATACTTTTTTGATATGACACAACTTCATAACTGTATAAAAGTATAATAAAGGATGTTTGAAATTTATTTTAAGAAGAAACTCTATCATGCGAGTGCAGAAGACAAAAGAAAATAGCTACTCATTTCGTTGTCCCTTTAAATTAACAGATGAAGAAGCACAGAAACAGCTAGAAAAGCCAGGGAGCCTGTTTCTAAATTTGAAGTATATCACAGGAGAGGGCATGCTGTTTCTATAATTATACAGAAGAAAGAAACAAAGGCTCATGACTTTGAAGACAGTTACTCAAATGTTAATCCAGTTTGATAAAGATTAATATTTCTCTATGGAACCAGATAGCGATGATTACATATTTTGATACAAAATGGGTAGATTTCCCATGATAGAAAGAATGGATGACAGAGAGACCTTTGATCTGTGAATGTGCTAGAAACAACTGAAGGTTTGAAAGCAGCAAGCACCCCCAGTCCCTGGTGATGTCCCTGTGAGTTTGTCTATGTGTTCTAAGACTTTTTGACAACTTCTGCAGCAGGTGTTTTGAATCTTGGGTTGAGGAGCCAAGTGTTACCTGGGTCCCTGAAAAGGCTGCTTGGAGAATCACAGCTGGAAGGACATCAGGATCTTGACCGTGGCTCTTCGTCTGAGTGGCTTTCAGATTGTTGCTTACATCAGTTGACCAACTCTGGGTGAAGAAAGAATGGATAAGAATGGATGGAATCACGAGATCATTTGAATGATACAATAGGAGGAAAATGAAAATAGCCTTACATATTTCTGAAAAGAAATAAAAGAAGCAAATTAAAGGAAGTGTGGAACATTAGATTCTTCCAGATAACCATGGAGATAATATGATACCCTTCTAAACGGCAGAGTCAAGGATGTCTCAATCTATCATAACTTGGAACTGAGTTCAGGGCCTGACTGAAAATTACTATCAGAAAAGGGTAATATCACCAGAGACTCAAAATCATATGCTGAATGTTGCAGCATGGACTTTAGATGCAGCCAAAATTCAAGAAGGAAAATATGACTTTTGGTTATTGAACGAAAAAAGCTGTTTATCTCCTTAGTACTGAAAAAATCTGAAAAGATGGAGAGGTATTACCAGATACATTTTGAATGATGATCAGAGTGTCCAGTCGCAGCAGCAATTTTTCTTTATTGTCCCATCTCATATGTCAAGTGTCAAATATGTATCTGGGTAAATGCAGATATGCTATCAACAGGGTAATGTGTGAAATTAAAATGGAAAACTTTAGAACCGCTCATGCCTTTCTACTTTTATAGATAATAATCTGGTAGTGAAGCAGCCCAGAATTAAAAATAAGATCATTTGTTGAGAATTTATGCTTCTTTGTCCTTCCTTTACTGTGTTGCTCTTCTACTCTTTACTCTTTCTTTCTGGATATGTCTCTCTCTCTCTCTCTCTCTCTCTCTCTCTCTCTCTTTCTCTCCATCTCTATTGCAGACCTTTCCATTTAGAGTCCTGGAGAAATAAATATTTCAGAGAAGAATTCCATGCTTCTTTTGGAAAGAAAAGTTCCCAAGAGTTCAATAATGCTCTATAGAAACAGTAAGTTGTGGGAGGCCTCCCCACTACATTTAAAACAATATTATCAGGCATGTCAATTAAAGTCCTTGTGGGATTGGGTGTGGTGATAGAAGCAACTCCAGGTCTCTACAAAACGCAGATAAAACATTCAAAGAAAACCTCTCTATTACGAATGGTCTTTTCCCCTTGTATTTTAAAAGAAGGATGGCTCATTTTGTATTCACTCCATTATTGACATAATCTTAATATTCTGGCAACTTGTCTCAGAATAATGAACCATATGCCCACCTTTTATTCTGTGAAAGACTGGGAAATGCTGATCTGGATATGTTCCTGAAGGGACACAGAGAAGGTTCATGAACCTTAGTGTTATGATAGTGTACAAAGCAGGGTTGTTCCAAGAACAAGTTTGCATAGGAGAGAGAACATGATTTTCCATCTTGGTATCCTACTTTCTAACTTGTTGTATGACTGACCACCCAGAATACTAAAGTATTGTTATAGCTTAAGTGGGTGGCATTAACGTATTTATGAATCATTATGATTTAATATCATGTCTAGTAAAAATTACAGCATGTAAAGCAAAACCCATCATATTTATATGATTAAAACCCGCATATTTTTATGTTTTAGTATTTATAAGACTAATGTAATTTTATAATTAACGTACCTTTACAGTGAGGTTGTAAAAAACTATTAGTACATCCATTAAGAATTTTCAGGACATTTGAGGTTTTTTAAAAAGTGTAACGTTAAAACGACACTTCTTAATTTTTTTCATGTGCAAATGTGAATGTATATTTGCATGTGCTGGGTGCATATGTGGGTGAGTGCTCACTGATGTGAATGAGCATGTGTGAAGCCTTGAGGTTGGTGTTGGGTGTCTTCCTCAATCACCTTCCATCTTATTAATCTATGGTATGTATGGTCTTTCAGTTGAACCAAGGACTCACTACTGAGGCTAATCTAGCTCTTAGCTTGCCCTGGGAGAATCTTGTCCCCACATACAGAATTTTCGGCAGGCCACCAAACCCACGCAGCAAAGCAGTGCTGACTTGGAGTCCAAATCTTGGTCCTCACACTGTCAGCACTTTATCCTCTGACCTATATCTGTAGCTTCAATTTTACTGGATTTTTTTTTTTACTATATCTCATTTTTGTAGCAGTTTATATAAAAATGAGTGGCTGGCATTGTATAATAGGTTTTGATTTTTTTTTGGGTACATGCATATAATATACCTGTACATTATTGCACAGAAATTGTGACACTTTTAAATATCAGTGGTAGCTGAATTCATCATCATTTCCAATTATGGAAGCAGGTCACCAGCCAGTGGGAAACCAGATTTGCATTCCGGACTGTACACAGTTTAAGGAGGTAGATCTCCTAAATGGATGCTGTGTTCTTTCATCCCAAATAAGTCCACTCTACATTGATATAAACACAATTGATATAAAGTAAGATGTTTAAGGTCGGAAGAAATGGTCACCTTGCTTTCAGTTTGTCTGCCAGACAACTTTTCCATGGAAGTGCAGCTAAAACCAAAGAAGGTTAAGAAGGGCCAGTGGTACGGCTCAGTGGTTAAGGCACTTGCTACTAAGCCTGATGACCTGAGTTGGATTCTCAGCACCTGCATGGATCCAGTTGAGAGTCAGCTTCTTCAAACTGTCCGCTGACATCCATTAACATGCCACAGCATTTGCATATACCCCTACATAATAAGGAAATAAATAAAATGAATAAATGCAAATTTTAAAAGGAATAATAGAGTCGGAAAGGAAGCCTAAATTGGAGCTCTCCATTAGTCCTTCCCCTTGGAGCTTGGGGAACCCCATGGAAGAAAAGGAGGGGCAACTGAAGGAGCAGAGGGGTCGAGGACACCAGGAGAACACGGTCGAAAGAATCAATTAAGCAGGGATCATAGGGGCTCACAGACACTGGACCCGCAATCACAGAGCCTGCATGGGTTAGGGTCAGATCCTCTGCATACACGTTTTAGTTGTTAGTTTGGTGTTTTTGCGGGATTCCTAGCAGTGGGAGTGGGTGTGTCTCTGACTCTTTTGCCTACTCCTGGGACCCTTTTTTCTCCTGCTGGGTTGCCTCGTCCAGCCTTGATATGAGGGTTTGTATCTAGTCTCATTTTATCTTCTGCCATGTTTGGTTGATGTCCCTTGGAGGCCTACTCCTTTCTGAAGGGAAACAGAGAGCGACTGGATCTGGGGGGAGAGGGGAGGTGGAAGTGCTGGGAGGAATGGAGGGAGGAGAAACTGTAGTCGGGATGTATTGTGTGAACAGCAAGAACATTTTAATTAAATAAAATTAAAAGAGTAATATAATAGGAGAGCGGAAGGAATCATACTCATATCTCCCAGGTACTGAAGGTCATCGTTATGCTTAGGAACATTCTGAATGGATGATTTATTCTTAGAGTTCATATACATTAAATAATTTTAGATATAACGATACTAGAAATTATAATTGCCATCCTCTCTGGGCTTTATCCATGTGTAAATTCTATGGCCATGTAGTGGAGTAAGCAATTCTATACTTAAAAGATTAGTTCCTTTCTGCTTGACCCAAGTTTTGTCAGCTTCCCAGTATGGGAATCACTTCTTAGTAGAGTTGTCACAGAAGATTTGATATAGACGAGAGAAAATATGTCATTTTGTCTTTAAAAGATTGAGTAGATTCTTGGACGGAATTTCAGTGAGATAGGTATTAGTCAGAATGAGGAAGAAAATAGTTAAATCCTCAGGTGCTTCGTAAAATTGTTCACCAAACCATTCTCCATCATGGAATAGCTAAGCAAAATAATTTGCTGCTCCAGAGTGGCACTTCTATAAACTCTGAATTCAGGAAGTGTACCTCCAGAAAATTATGAATTTCTTCTTTATTCCTGATTCTTTGCTCTATTTATTACTCTGTGTTGCCTGGTGAATTTTTTAGTATATAAATACATATTTAGAAATATTGTTAAAACATTGGCTAAGATTTCTAGTAAGTTTGAAATCTCCTACCTTTCAATACTTTTAGTGTAGGAGGGGGAAGACTATTGCTCGAGAATGTAGCATCTACTTTAAAGGAAAAAAATATGTATGCCACTTGTTCTACCCCAAAATGAAAGCTTCAAATAAAAGATGATGAGTATATTGCCTAGACTTGGACTTCTTAGAGTTTCAAATGACCTAATACCTACCTCTTTTCTACATATTGGAGTCCAAGGTTCCCATACACTGGGGTCTCTTAAGTTTTTCAGTGGGGATGCAAATTCACTGTCAGCCAAGTGTTGGAGCACTTGCAAAGGACCACTCTTACTAGATGTCTCTCAGCTCTGCAAACACACTACAGATATTTAGCTAGTTACTGACCAAGCATGTCCCATGGCCAGTTACTCACCATCTATCAAGACAAAATCTTGAAAATGCACACTTCTTTTGAAGTGGGTTCAATCCGAGTCAGAAAAATATACCAGGTTCTAAAGATTTCTAAGGTCTCACAAAAGTGACATATCACCCCCAGCCACTTTTGAACTATCTTGTCAAAATTTTACAGAAACATTTCAACAGTGAAGTTCATCTAATTGCAACTGGGCTGATAAAATTCTGTTTATGTGCCCCAAAGTGTATGCTGGTTTCTATAACAAGGTTTTTAGTGTGCTTATGAATTGTAACTCCATACTTTCTGCCAAGAAACTGATTTTATAAATTTACAAAATTTGTTTCTCTACCCCATGAAAACTAACCACAGGACCTGGCATAGAGGCAGTTTTGACATTTCTTTTTCAAATGCACTTATTCTGATATCTCAAAAATGACCTCAAAAGAATGATTAATACCTTGTGGGGGTTGATGGCATAAATCTGTTCCACTCTGTCCAATGCAAGTTTTGCCAAAAGAATTTTACAGCTGTAATGCTGTAGAAATCTGGTGACACTGAATAGGCTTGATCAGACATGAAATCTTCAAAAGGCATAACTACTTAATGTGGACACAATTTTTACGTTTTCTTGACTTGTTATAAAAAACACAGTAAACTATTTTCTCTAGAAATTGTGTAATATATTACAACACCACCAAGGAGAATACCTTTTCATGAGAGTTTCAAATATGCCAACAATAGAACATCGAATGGGTTTTAGAACATTTTAATTACTTAGATCACTTAAATATTCTTCTTATGTTAGGTAAAGCAGGTGCAGTGGATTGGGGTGGTCAGAACAGGAACCAAAAGCATGTGGGTTTCAATAGGGTGGTGAAGTAAAATAATAGGCTTTGGTGGAAACATTGATGAGAATAATCTTTAGTGTGAAAAATAATTTTAAGGGAGCCTTATATCTACAAATTAACTAATTAAACAAACTCAGTCCCTAAGTTAGCAGACTAAATTATTTATATATTAGGGAACATGGCTATATGCAAATATATAACATATCATAGTGTTTAAAACACGAGTCTCAACTCCAAGTAGGCACAGGCAAGTCAACCTCATTATGTCTCATTTTCCTCAGCTCTAAGAGAGTGGCTCTAAGAACAGGAGCTACTTTATAAGTTTATAATGAAAATCAAACGACTTAATCTTTGAAGAAGACTTGAACGAACACTTAGAAAATGTTCAATATTCATTACCATATTAAATTTTGATAAAATGGTTTTATCAATAGAGGATATCAACGGAATAGAAATGTGTAGTGAGACGTTTTCCAAGAAGTTTTTTATTGGAAGGCGTAGCCTTCCTTATGGTTATGTGCCACTTGGATTTTTGGCAACAGCTTGGGTGGAGTTATTTAAGAGTGTGTCAGTCGAAAAAGACTGTTAGTTGGTGTCAGGGAGACAGTGAGCTAAAACAGTGGGTGACAGGGGAGACAGTGAGCTCTAGAGGCTGGTGACAGGCAGGACAGGCAGAAAGAAGGCTCAGATAAAGAAAGACAGCTCCAGAGAATAAGAAAGAAGGCAGACAGTTGCTGGGAAGCCTCAAACAGAGGAGAGTTGCTGAGATAACTGGGAAAGCAGTTATCGGGATAGAAGAAGATGTTAGAAGTTAGTCCAGTTCTCCAGGTTTAGACAGATTAAGACAGCCAGAATGGGCTGTAATTAATTATTCTTTCTCCTTCCTAACCTTTTAGAGCTAAAGGGAGTTTTAAAAATTTACAAATTAGGAATCTTTCTCAGTAACAGCCAACAGCTGGGGGTGGGGATGGGGGTGGGGAGGAACAGGGATGTGGAGTCAAGTTAACAGTGAGAAGTAACAGAGTAACAGTTACAGAAGCCTTACGAACCCAGATGCCAGCATCAGAAAACAGCTTTCCACAGAAAGACAGGTAGTTAAGTGTTGCATTTACACAGCTGACTTCACAGCTATTTGTTGAAATAGGGGTCACTTAATAGCATAGTATGTGAATACACATGACTAAACTTATAGCTAACGAAGCTAAATGAGGATAATGGAGAGGAGATTAGACTCTTGAGGTGCAAGTGATTTTAGTTGTGATTAATATGATTTTCTAGAAATAACAGCTAAGATACCCCAAAATAAGTGGTTTACCAAAGGAAAATAATTGTATGGCACAGCTAAGGTTTGTGTTGAGGTCTTCTGATTGTTAACATGTAGAACTCACATGATTTATAATTTGGGACTAGCAAGCTTTGGAATTTGGATTGCAAAATTATTATTGCATATCAATATTCTAGGTGTAGGATTACTGATGCTTATCAAACATTCACCACTAAATAAATCCTGAAAGACAGATATTTGGAGATTTCAGTGATAGGATATTTGTATGATTACTTAAAAATAAAAAGACTGGAATGTTCACACTGCAAATACTGCTAGTGTAAGTATAGAATACAATGTATATTCAACATATTTAGATACAATATTTTTCATGGAAGAACAGAAATATATTTTTATTTTTCATCATTCTTTGATATGTTTTTTTATGTAATTTTCACAAAAATCTTATAAGTAATTTTTCTTGAATTTATTGTATGAACAACCTCCCTCTCCCCAAAAAGAAAACCAAGGACCAAGTATATTTAGGTAGCTTCACCAGACTTACACAATTAATGAATGTCCCAGATGAATTCAAATCCAGATCTCCAGCACCAAAATCCACATTTTTCTAATACCCTGGATGAATTTACTTCATACATATCTATTAACTTTCTGCTTTGTTTTCTGAGACTATAAAGAATTCTCAAAGATTATTTCTTTACATGCTTTAAATCACTCTTTCTAGAAGTTGAAGAGATGTCTCAGTGGTTAAGGACACTTGCTCTTCTTGCAGAGAACCTGAGTTTATTTCCCAACGTCCAAGTGACAGCTCATAACTTGTCTCTAACTTCAGCCACCATGGATTTGACACCATCTCTGGCTTCTGGGGTTACCCATACACACATGATATTCACACACACACACACACATACACACACACACACATGCACACACACTCAAACAATGCTAACTATATATCAGTATTTTAAGATGTAAGAATGAAGCTTGATTAGGTAATTCACCCTTCTTTCTTTACATAAGCAAAGAATTGCTTATAATTGATACCCAGTCTGGGTATCATTAGAACTTGAAGGATAGGGCTAGGTTTTAGAGTTAAAGTTAGAGCTCAACTTCCATGAGGCCAGGCCTACTGGGAAGTTATCTATATTATGCTGAGCTCTGTAAACCCTTTATATTTAAGGAAAAAACCCTACCAATCTAAATTGATACATTCTTGTTAAACTCTGTTTGAATATCTCTCAGTGATGCCAAGAATGATGACTGTAATGCTGGTGCTTTATACACAAAGAAGCATCTATTGACTAGCTCAGAGCTTAAATAAATATTTATCTTCATTACAATTTCTTCCTATTCTATTTACTCGAAGTTGTGTTTGGTATTTAAAAAATAACGTCAGTTCAGGGTCAAAGAACTTCTTGTATATATAAAAATCATGAAGGATATCCTTAGGACCTATGAGACTTTTTTATGTGGATTCTCAACATGTCTACTGCAGAAGTAGAGATGCAGGAATAACATTGCATTGAACCACCATGGAACATATTAATTATAAATATTTCTAAAAATCTTTAGAATGAAATGGGAATTTCTTACAGATCATCTCAGCATCTCAGAGAGTGCAGTGAAATTGTGATAGACTCGAGCAATCCAATAAGTGAGCTATATGACATATAGACACTTTAAAAGCAGTCAATTCAATCAAGAGTTCCTTAAAAATTAGTTTATGTTAATTAGTTATGACATGCTTTACATGTTATATATTTGTCTGTAGATATCATATTAAGTGTTAGCACAATAAAATGATTTTTTTTAGAATGACTCATATTTCCAAAGGACTCTCTGACAGCTACATTGAGGACATCTTGTAAAGATAAGCGATCTATTATTAAGAATGTTTGCAGTTACCAAGGCTATAGATCCATCACATCCACAGTAGTGGACACATATAAAGAAGACTTGATGACGAGAATGAGAGAGAAGGGGATCTGAGGTTTGTCTTAAGGCTTTTTGCCTGAGAAACTAGTTGGCAACTAGGAGTTGAGATTAAATGGTCTAAGGATCATTTTAGGGGAATATTTATTTTGAGGACAATAATTGAAGTAAAAAAAATCATCAGTTATATATTAATATGCTTCAAAGATACCAGAGATAGAAGGTGACAGAAATGTGCAAGAAAGGACAGGGTATACATGTTTGTACAGTATAGGAATAAGAACGAGACTGTTTGAAACACTGGTTGTATACTGCTCTGGGGGGGTGCTCATGTTTCTGTAATAATACCAACATGTTAGTGATAGAGTGCCTTGGTTTTGAGATTACAGCTGCCCTTGCTTAGCCAAGACCAGTCAGCTCAGAGAGGAATGTTTGTTGAGACACTGTCTCCCAAGATAGTCTGTCTCACCTGGGGCAAACAATGTCAGGGATGAGAGTGTAGGAGAGACATACAACCTCCTATGGCTGCAACAATTTCTTCATTTCCACGATCCTTATGTCACCTGTGTAAATGGAAACATCCAGCTTTTTCCACTTACACAAACCCCTTCTCCCATAAGGGAATGTCTGTCCTCTGCTGTTTGAAATAAACAGTCTGTTGAAGGTTATACTACAATCTTTTTCTGCCTTCTTTCTCTTTGCATTGCCTTAGAAATCTAACAGGTAGACTATATTACCATTTTCATTTATGCTCTACAGTGTTTTAGCCAAGTTTGAGTGTGAAGCATCAAATCTTACAGGAGAGAAAGAGAAGGAGTTGAAAAAATTTACTAAGAAGTGTTTATAATGGTGAACTGTAATGTAGGTGAATCAAGATGCCAACAACATATTAAAGAGATTCAACAATCTTAATTTGCAAAATCCTGTTTCAGAAGATTAGAATTGATGAATGTGCAGAAAAGTCATAACTTCACCAAGTTGCTGCTGATAGCAGTATGAAAATCAGCAAACCTATATATACTATTGAATGCAATTGTATAGTTAAGTATCCTTGAAAACTTCAAACTTCTTTTAAATTATTCCTTATGATGGATTTAGAAGGAACTTTCTTTCAAAAATAGTCATCATGAATAAGTAGGACATAGCTTTAATTTGTTGTTTTATTTGTTTTTGTTAAGAAAGACTTTCACTATGTTGCCTAGACTGGCCTTGTGTTTGGTGTCCTTACATCAGATTTCCAAGTACTGGGATTACATTATCTTAGTTGCTTTTTCTATTGATGTGGTATTCTTGACAAAAACAACTTAAGGAGGGAAAGGTTTATTTTGGCCCACAAATGTGGATTACTGTCTGGCCTTCACCCCCAATAGTTCCATGAATACTCTACAGAAGAAAACAGACCAGTGAAGGAAAGTTATGACAAATGAACACAGTAGTTCATTCTTTTATGGGGCCAAATATGGCATATTTTTGCACTTTAATGACACGCATAAACACACCTTTTGTATGATAATGTGCTTCTTTTAATAATATAAGGATAAAGGAATTAGAACTTAGAAAAATTAAGAATTAGAAAAAGCAAAAATAACAATGTGCACATTGGGTAAAAACTACAAGGCTCCCCCTGCAGACAGAGACTTTGATCTAGCTAAAATAACAAAACTTGCTTGCTTATCTAACTGAATGCAGGTGTCAAGCATACATCAAAAAGGAACCAATGCAAGAGTGTTCATCCCCTCCCAGCTTCAGGCCTCTGATCTTCAAGGTTAATTTTAGTGAGTAGTCTTAACACAATAGTTTATTAATGAATAGTTGATTTTAGGTCTGTATACTTACAATGAAAAGGGAGGCAGACATTCAGGGGTGAATTATCTATTTGTTTTTTCAAGCTTGCTGACCTACTGTCTAGACTTTCCATTTCTGATCTTAACTACGGCTCTGTTTCCATGGGAAGGTCAGTATAACCAAGAATAATTTTTATGATAAGTCTACAGTAAGCATGAATAATTCTTACACATGCCAGGACTTGAAGGTCAGTAAAAGTGTTTACAATTACTTAGAGCTGAGATGGCAGTGGCTCTCTCCCTGCCAGCCCAAGAATTGATTTGAGTTTTTATTAGTCCAAATAGATAATATTACTGATGAGAGGCTTTTTTCACCATACAATAAAGATGAGAAAGTGTCAAAGCAGTTGGTGGGCTTCAACTTCCTAGCAAAGGGAAAAACCAAGATCTCTGTCAAACTGGCTGTATCTACTGCCTGGATATTATCAGCCCTCAACACACAAATACTATGAATATATGGATAGTTAATAGTTCATCACATCAGGGAAATCATAGCAGCTGGAATTTGAAGCATGTGTCCCATTGCATCCACAATCACAAAGCAAAGAACAATAAATGTTGGTTTTCAGTTAACTTTTTCCTTTTCATTACAGTCTAGGATCCTAGCCCAGGGAATGAATAAGCATAGTAGTTGGGTCTATCGACTTCAATTAGCCTAATTCAGGAAAACACATACAAAAAATTTGAATAAATGAATAAAGCCCTTAAAGAAAGTCAAGAAAAAACAAGCAAACAATTGAAGGAAATGAATAAAACTGTTCAAGACCTGAAAATGGAAATAGAAGTCATAAAGAAACACAAACTGAGGGAATTTTGGAAAACCCAGGAAAGTGAACAGGAACTACAGAGACAAGCTATAGCAACAGAATACAAGAGATAGAAGAGAGAATTTTAGGAATTAGGGATGGTATGGAAGAAATAGATACATGAGTAAAAGAAAACATCAAATCCCAAAAATTCCTAACACAAAACATCCAGGAAATCTAGAACACTATGAAAAGAATAATAGGGACAGAGAAAAGAGAAGAACACAGCTCAAAAGCCTAGAAAATATTTTCTTTTTTAATAATGCTTTTATTAATAATTTGAGTTTCATACAATGTATCTCAATAACATCCTCTTCCTATTCCTCACTGTTCCACCCTCCAGTCCCTGTATCCTCAATAAGAAAAAAAGAACAAATAAAACAAAATTAAGTTGCACTTGTGTGGCAGGAGCATGAATTGTAGGCATAACCATTGTCTTTAGAGGCAGAAGGCTGCTCTAATCATGGATAGTCACCTGGACCAAACTATCCTGGGATGAAGCATCACAAAGTTTGACTTGAAGTTGGGCCTCACTGTCCAAACACAGACACCAAGCAGGTTCCCTGGTATCCTGCAAACACTGGGGCATCCTGCAAGCCCCCCAACATCCCTCAGGGACAATGGCCTCCCACAGGCAAACAATCATTTCTCAGGTACCTGGACATCCCATAGGCACTAAGACCTCCATCAGGTATCTGGACCTTTTGCAGGACCTGGATGTTCTGCAGGTACCCTGACGTCTTGTAGATACATGGACATCACACAGGCACCTGAACATCCAGCTGGAACCAGAGCCTCCCACAGGTACCTGGATATCCCCCAGGTACCAGAAAATATTTTCAATAAAATGATAGAAACAATTCCAAACCTAAAGAAGAAGACACTTATAAAGGTCAATGAAGCATTCCAAATACCAAGTAGAATACACCAGAAATAAAAGTTCCTCTGCCACACAGTAATCAAAATACTAAACATACAAAGACTACTAAATGCTGCAAGAGAAAAACAGCAAGTAACATATAAAGGTAAACCAATTAGAATTATTCCCAACTTTTCAACTGAGATGCTAAAAGCCAGAAGAGCCTGGAAAGATGTGCTACAGACTCTAAGATAACACAGATGCCTGCAAAACCTTTGATCACCATAGGTGGAAAAATTTTCATGACAAATTCAAATTCAAATAATATCTATCTACAAATCCAGTCTTACAGAGGGTACTAGAAAGAAAAATCCAAACCAAGGAGCTTAATTATATAATGTCTATCTGACATTCAAAGAAGAGTTAATGCCAATACTCCTTAAATTATTGCTTGAAATAGAAACAAAAGGAACACTGCCAAATGTATTTTATGAGGCCACAGTCACCCTGATACCCATACCACACAAAGATTCAATGAAGAATTACAGACTGACTTTCCTTATGAACATAGATGCAAAATACTCAATAAAATACTAACAATCCTAATCCAAGAACACATCAAAAAGATCATTCACCATGATCAAGTAAGCTTAATCCCAAAAATAAGCCAATGTAATCTACCATATAAATAAACTGAAAGAAAATAAACACATGATCATCTTACTAGATGCTGAGAAAGCTTTTGACAAAATCCAACAAAAGTCTTGGAGAGAAAAGGTATACAAGGGACATACCTAAACATAATAAAGATAATTTACAGCAAGCACATGTCCAACTTCAAATTAAATGGGAAGAAACTCAAAGCAATTCAACTGAAATCAGTAACAAGACAAAGTTGTCCTCTCTTTCCATATTTATTCAATATAGTATTTGACGTTTTAGCCAAAGCAATAAGACAACAAAAGGAAATCAAGGGGATACAAATTCAAAAGGAAGAAATCAAAGTATCCTTATTTGCAGATGATATGATAGTATATGTAAGTGATCCCAAAAATTCTACCAGGGAACTTTTATAATTGATAAACAACTTTAATGAATTGGCTGGCTACAAGATATAATAAAAATAATTAGTAGTGTTCCTACTATATGCAAAAGTCAAATGGACTGAGAGAGAAATCAGGGAAACAGCTCCCTTCATGATAACCACAAATAACATAAAATATCTTTGGGTGACTCTAACCTAGAAAGTAAAAGACTTAATTGACAAAAACTCTTAAGGTTTTGAAGGAAGAAATTAAGGAAAATCTCAGAAGATGAAAAGATCTCCCATGCTCTTGGATTGGTAGGATTAACATAGTAAGAATGGCCATCTTATCAAAAGCAGTCTACAGATTCAATGCAATCCTCATCAAAATACCAATATAATTCTTTACAGACCATGAATGGACAATACTCAACTTCATATGCAAAAACAAAAAGCCCAGAATAGCTAAAATTATCTTGAACAGTAAAACAACTTCCAGAGGTGTCACCATTCCTGATTTTAAGCTCTAGTACAATAACTGCATAGAATTAGCATTAAAACAGACAGATTGATCAACAGAACCAAATCAAAGATCCAGACATAAATCCACACACTTATGGACAATTGATCTTTTACAAAGAATCCAGAAATCAACAATGAAAAAAAAGAAATCAAATGGTTCTGGCTTAATTGTTTGTCTGCATGTAGAGGAATGTAAATAGATCGACTTTATCACCCTACACAAAATTCAAGTCCAAGTGCATCTAAGATCTAAAGAAAAAATTCTCAAAAGAGGAACTCCAAATTGGTAAGAAACACTTAAAGGAATTTTAATCATCAGGGAAATGCAAATAAAAACTACTCTGCAATTCCATCTTACACCTGTCAGAATAGCTAAGATCAATAACACCAGTCATAGCTCATGCTGATAAGGATGTGGAGCAAGAGGAACACTCCTTCATTGCCAGTGGGAGGGAAAACTTGTACAGCCACTATGGAAATCAATATTGCGATTACTCAGCAAATTGGATCTTTACTTATCTCAAGATCCAGCCATACCACTGCTGGGCAAATACCCAAAGGAGGTTCCATCCTACTAGACGGACACTTGCTTAGCTATGTTCAAAGCAGCTTTATTCATAATAGCCAGGAATTGGAAACAACCTAGATGTCCTTCAACTGAAGAATAGATTAAAGAAATTGTTTTACAGTTACACAACGAGTATTACTCAGCTAGTAAATAATGACTACATGAAATTTGCCGGCAAATGGACAGAGCTAGAAAAAAATCATCCTGAATGGTGTATCCCAGTCCCTGAAAGACACACATGGCATGCAATCACTTATATGTGGATATTAACTGTTAGGCAAATTCAAAGGTGCTACAAGCTACAGATCCAGACAATCCATTCAACATGGAGGGCCCCAGTGGGGACATAGGGATCTTCCTGGTAAAGAGGAAATAGAACAGATGTTTCAGGTGGGCTGCTGGAGGATAGGAATGGGAAAAGAAGGGACCAGGTGGTGGAAGAGGGATGAAGGGAGAGATTTCATGGAGCGGCAACTGGAATTGAAATACATTTAAGGCAGGACCTGGAGACCTAGGGCAGTGGAAACTCATTGGAATTAATTATGGAGACTCTAGCAAGGACTGCTAGCAATGGGGGTGGGGAGCCTGAACAGGCCATCTACCTGACAAGGCTCCCCGTGGTGGAATTGGGACACCACCTCAGTCACAAAACCTTCCACCTATAATCTATCCTCTCTACAGAATCTGCTGGAAAATGGAAGTGCAGAAAGGAGAGAAACCATGACTGATACTGCAGGGCTGACCAGGAAACAGAGACTTGATACACAGGAGGTGATCGCTAATAATAGCCTGTTCTACCCATAGATTGGCGCCTAGCCCACTCTTCACAGAGAGGCTTCCTCAGACAATGGATGGGAGCAGATGCAGACGCCAAGAGCCAAATTTTGTGAAGCGCTCTTGGAAACTCACAGAAGAGGGGAAGGAGGCATTACCGGGACCAGAGGCGTCGAGGACATCAGGAGAACAAGCCCCATGGAATCAACTGACAGAACTCTTGGGGGTCCCATGAAATCTGAAGTGGCAGACACAGAACCATCAGGGTCCCCTAGATATGGCAGGGGCCCCTAGATATGGCAGGGTCCCCTAGATATGTCATGTGGTTGTTTGGCTTGGTGCTTTTGCAGAGATCCTAAAGGCTAGTGTGTGTGTGTGTGTGTGTCTGTGTGTGTGTGGTTCCTCTGATGCTTTTGCCTTCTCATGAGACTCATTTCCTCTGGCTGGGTTGTCTAGTCCACAATTGATGTAGGGATTAGTGCCAGGCCTTGTACCATCTTGTTGTGCCCTGTTTGAACAGTAACCCTGGAAGAACTGCTCACTTTTCTGGGGAGAAGTGAGGGTGTAGATAGTGAAATAGTGAATGAAAGAGCTAGTTTGAGTCAAGCTGAAATACTAATTGGAGATCAATTAGAAATACTAAATGAACAAATAAAATTAAAATGAGATTGGAATTCTTATTGTATTACACCTTTAACGTGTAATGACAGCAAGTATGGTTGGGAAAAGGTTAAAACACATTTGATGAATGACTCTAGTTCTCCCAAACGATTTAGGATTTACAACAAGAAATTAATGACATGTAGCAGAATGTTTAAACTTATTCTCAAGTATTGTAAAGCTACATGCAGTTCTGTGCAGTAATATGAACTTTGAACAGCTGCTATATTTGTCAGTAGAAGCTGCTGCGAGAAGGTCACTTTCCTTAGCTGTTGGAACCAGCTTTTTATGTGTGGATGGCTGCAGCTTTCTTGAATGCAGAAAGGATGCTAATTTGGAGCACTGGTAATTCTCTCCTCAATTACTCATGAATGGAACAATTGTTCAGATTTGAGTTTTTCCACTGAGATCTTCATGTTGAAAGCATTTGATTGTACCATGGTTAATGGAAAAGCCTCCCATGGTCTACTCCCTCAGCCTAAGCACAGGACCTTTCTTGGAGTCTTGACTTTGCTTGCATCAAGTTGGCCAGCTAAAACTGGGGGTTAGTGTACTGTGGAAGTTCTCTATTCATTAAGCACTTAAGAGTTTTGCATCAGGGGGCAGTGCTTTTCCGTAATAAATTACCTGGAGGCCATCTGCTGTGGGTCAGTCCCTCACAAGCTTGCCTCTCAGAGACTTGTCTCTGTTCTCTATTGAATCCTCATGAGATCTTAATATTTCCATCTATAAGGACATTTTCTCAGAAATGTTGCCTGATGTGACCAGAATAAATGTTATGGGATGCCTTGTAGATGCCTTAGCTTCATTTAGTCCTATGAATCATTTTAACAGATTTCTTGTTCTAGGGATTGTTATACTTGTTTTTGCTGTGATAACTTTATTGGCTTTGAACTGTATTGTAGATTATTAATGTAATATGAAACAACACATTGCATTAACTGCTACTGCTGCTACAACTGGAGAAAAGTCTGTATAGAGAAAAGGCTGTATTTATGGTTGACTATATAATCTTCAACATAATTATAGTCCTTAATATAAGTAAGACAGCTTAAACAAAAAGCAGAAATATAGTAGGAAATTTAGTAGAGCCATTATACCTGGCAAAAACACTAGAATGATGGGATTGTTTTTAGGCACACCTAGGCCTTGAGGGAATCTTTTTAAAAATCAGTGATTGCTTTAGGGAGCATTTTCTGAGATTTATTGAGTTGTTCTCTGGAGGAGCTCTATAGATTTCATATGACTTCAGTCATAAGATGTTCTTGGCAAACCAGGAAGTCTTTCATTATTATGCCCTGAAAATGATGCATAATATTGGCTGAAGAATGCGTGAGTGAGGTGTTCCTTCAGGCAACACATAGTTCAGATCATGGGTTCCAGTTTTAGCTTTTGTGTGACAATTAATAAATATGCTTCTGAAAGGTCACTGGAGGTCCTTTAAGGCTGTCCCCTCTGCACTTTCTAATCTTGAATGCATCCTTGAATATCTCTCTTTCTTTGGTCATTGTGCATGACTCAGTTTACTAGCAGTTGTTTTCAGCAATAGGGACTAACTATAAGATTGTGGGAGAAATCAATAACTTTGGAAATCGCCTGCGATGTTGCGGGCAGTGTGTTCCATGGGACCATTTTGGCTAGCAACTCAACAAGATATATTCCATTACTGGCACTGCAGGTTTCACTTTGTAGCACGGTGTCTTATTGGTGCATTGTGTTCCCTATTATCTGGTGACTCAATTTAGATTCCTTTCGTATACATGTACTTTAGGGATCTTCTACAATACACAAGTATGTTTCCATATAGTTTTCCAGATGGCCTTTAATGTTAGTTGCGTCTTCCATATTCCTAGAAGACATACTTTCTTTTAACATTATTTACTCTGAAGATATTAGACTGAATGTTGATTAAATAGAGATAGAGTATTTCCATGTGACTCTTCAACTCAAGATGTACCTTGGGTTGGCTTGAGATTGGTAATTATTCCACTTTTATACCCAGATGCTGGAATTATGGGTCTGAACATACCAATTAACCCTATATTTACACATCAGGCACATTGAAGGCAGTTTGTCTGATATTTCTATATTGTTAATTTCTGGTTATGGGCCTCTAAAAGTGGTAGTACTAGGACCTCATGTATTTCATATGCACAAAAAGTTATATAAACTAGACACCTGAAAAACTGAACAAGAAAGACCCACACAGTATTTCTAGACTCTTCAAAGAGTAATTATTTCTTCTTCTCCTTCTCTTTTTTTTTCCTTTTTGGTTCTTTGAGACAGGGTTTCCCTGTGTAGCTCTGGCTGTCCTAGAGCTTGCTCTGTAGACCAGGCTGGCCTCAAATCCAGGGATCCTCTGCTTCCTGAATGCTGGGATCAAAGCCATGTGCTACCACAGCCCTTGGTGTAATTCTTATTACCCAGATTTCTCCAGAAAATCAGGATTAACAGGGTTCTTAATATGCTAAATATGTACACATATATATGCTATACTCCCAAATAAAGTCACAGATAAGAGAGAGACTGATCTGCTTTAAATAATTATTACAACTGTGGGATTTAGCAAGTTCAAATCTGCAGAGGAGGCCAACAGGCTGAACACGTCTGAAGAGATAACGTTGCCACCACGGTCCATAGGCAACAGCTGTGTGCATGACTCCTTCTTCTTCAGGGTATCTCAGCTGTGTGTCTTAGGGGATTTAGGAGAACATACAAGGCCATCTACATTAGGGGGATGAAATGCTTCACTCAAAGTTTATAACTTTAAGAAGTAATCACCTCTACAAATTCCTCTACAACAACATCTTGACTGCTATGTGATTGAACATCTGGACATCATAACCTAACTACAGTGACACTGTAGTTAGAATTAAGTGTCACTGTCTACAATACATATACCAGCTCATCTATAAACAGATCTATCATTCAACTCCTTCCTCTAAAAAAAGATTCATCGTAAGTTTCTTGAAATTAACCAGTTATTTTTCAATTTCCATAATTTCCTTGGTGAATTTCCCAAACTGATCCCCTTATTTCCTTCCTTCCAGGCCTAAGAGAGTACACTCCAATTATGGGAGACTCTGGGTTCATAGTTTTTGTTTCAAAACCTTGGATAGTAATGAATGCTAAATCAGGATGCTATCAGTTCCCTAGGAACTCCTCAGGAATTCTCTCACTCACCTTTCATGGCTACCCTAGTGCTTTTCCAAAATCATATTATAACCATTTCCATAAACTAAAGTTCTGACGCCGGGACCTACTTTATGTGTCTCTGTGGTAGAGACCTGTCATCATCTATTGTACAAAATCACTTAATACACATGAGTTGCTGAGTCCTCTGGAATCTGTACCCAAGCACTTCAAAATCCCTCTGCAACCCCCAGTTCAGGCCACATGTTCTACTGAAACATAAATTTGATTCTCTAAAGGAGTGGAACTATAAGCTAGCACTTAATTATCATGTTCTGCGCTTCAGAACTCCTGTAATGCCTTGTGCTGACATGTGTAGTGAGCACTACGGATGGATGAATGAATGCATGAATGAATCAACAAGAATATATAATCATTTCTGAATTCGGTTTTCTACTTCAATCATTTAAAATCTGAGCTGTCCTTGCAGGATGAGTTAAAATGTCATTGGGTGCTTTTATGTGCAACTTGAGTAGATTGCTTCAATCTTAAGGACACAACTTTTGTTGCTTGTATATCAGGTTTGACCATGTTTCTGTCATTAATCTGGTACACAATATTTTCTCCTCTTTGAAAGAATTAATATTTAGATCTTTTCTTGAAAATAAGCTTCCCGATATATGTGTATATATGAATGTATATTTATGTACATATACACACACACACATATATATATGTATAAAATATATCAGAACTATATTACAATTATGCTACATGGGATTCCATTTGAGCAGTGCTACTCAAAGTGTCATCAAATGGTTTCAGTATGATAAATGAATGGGTGGAGGGACAGAAAACCATGTAAGTGAAGCATAAATGCTCTTCATGGATTGTGTCTAGTCAGTCAGCTATCTTGTTTCTCTGCACACACTTAGGCATTTCCAAAAAAAAAAAAAGAGCTTTTCTTAAGTGAAAGTTGTTGTATTATCTTTAAGAAATTATAAATGTGAAAACAAACTACATGCACATAATACAAGTAAGTTTATTTTAAATAACAAAAGGAAAAGCACAGCCTTCACTGAAAAGAGGAAACATTAAGATTTTGTTAACATACGTTTTCTTTAAAAACACATCGACCCTTCATGGGAAGGCAGAAATGGAACTGCAATGACAAAACAGTTAGCATCATAGAATTCCATAGGGGATACAATGTTTACTTTGAAAATTGACCAGAAAATATGAAGAGAGCTAACTTTAATGTACATCAGCTTCTTTTAGACCATGGCAAATTTCTCCCAAGAGATGATCCATTACTATGAGACTACTAGAAAGTAATGACCTAATGTTCTGGGGAAACCCAGAGAATGGCAACAAATGAGTAGACTCTTTCTAGCAGCTTCTCCTACATACCCTCTCTCTCAAAATGTAATTTATTATTTTTATAAAAATCTTATTTTTATTTATTAAGAATTTTTCAAGATTTATTTATTTTGTGCCTATGACGGTGTGTGTGTGTGTGTGGGGGGGGTGTCTGCGTCAGGGGAGAGTGCCGGGTTTCCTAAAACTGGAGTTACAGGCAATTTTGAGCCACCATGTAGGTGCTGTAAACAAAACCCAGCCTTTTGTAAGAGCAGCAGTGCTTTTAACTGCTGAGCCATCTTTTCAGCCCCTACATGGTTTTTAAAGGCATGCAAAGATTGGGTTTTATTTTGCTAGAATTCTTTAGGATTTATTTTTCTGTTAATGTCTCCCCAAATACGAAATCATACTATCACTTTCAGTTTCATATTTTCAATCAGGTGATAAATAATTTCAGGACACTGAGCAGTAAACCCCACCCTCTGCTCTCCACCATTTTAAACTGTCAACTATCAATTGCTGTTCACTCATTGTTATGGCAATAACTAGCCTTTTGTGTTAGGGGCATGTATTCCGTATTATACCACAGGATGATTTTTACGTTACTATCTCTGCATTTAGCATCATGACTTCGTCAAATATTTCGTTAAGTTATCCACATTATACCTACACCACTGAGTGTTCTTCAGCTTGGTACAGTGGTGATTAGGGTTATCCATATAAAACTTTGATTTTAAAAGTAATTTTCTTACTTTTATTTCTGTTGCTTTGTAAAATGTGTTGACAAAAAGCAACTTGGGGAAGAGAGAGTTTATTTAATTTACAGTTTCTTGGTGAATTATTGTGAGGAAGTGAAGGCAAGAATTTACACATCACAACCAACGTCAAGAGGAAAGAGAACAAACACATCCTTGCTTGTTTGCTGCTCTTAGCTAGATTTATCCTCACTTACAGTTCTGGAGTCCAGCCAAGAGGGCAGTGTCATCTACAATAGGTTTGCTTTCTACATCAATTAAGGTCCAAGGTCCCACGGCCCCAGTAGACATAGACATACCCACAGACCAAGATGATCAGGGTAATTCCTTACTAAATCTCTCTTTCCAGGTGATTATACATTATGTCAAATGGACAGTTAAAATTAGCCAGTGTAGCTATTAAGTTAAAAATAACAAAATTTTATGTTTGAAACTACAATTTGTTAACCAGAGAGAAGCTTTAAAAATTTTGTCAGAGGAAAACTCTTTGTTTATAGTTTGTACAAGAGGGTCAACAAAGGCTAAAATGTAACAACAGATTGTAGAAATCTTATTTGGAGTTAGATTTTGATAAAGAAATCTCAGACTATGGATGATTCCAGAATTAGATGAGAGAACATATAAAATGAGCTTGGATGACCTTATAGTATCAAAAACAGCACTAGAAATTGAAAAAAAAATGTTTCTGTGCATGTGGGGAAGGGAAGGCTTGCCAAAGTGACAAAGAAAGCAGTCTACAGCTTTTTATGACTCTCTCTGAAATCATTCTAGATAAAGGATAGATAATATTTATGTAAGGTTATAGTATAAATATTCATGAATACGTGGTGATAGAAATGCATGTTTGAAAAATTGGAAGAACAAAGACAGACAAATCTACCATGTGAAAACATTCCAAATCATTGGAATAATTCTGCTAACACAGATGTACTTTTCTCCGGGAGCTGAAACATAACTCCAGCTCTGCCAGTCTTGATGTGGCAGCTGCCCATAGAAATCCCCAAAAGAATTTCATCACAGAGCAGGAAAATAAAGAACAACTTTAGAGTGGAGAAAGAAGTTCAGCATACACCATCTCACTGGCTAGTGTGGGTCATGTTCATTGCTGTAGAGTTCTCCAGATTCACAACCCTACCTATGATAAGAACATCAGGTGACTTCACGGCATGGAACTTTCCATAGAGCAACTTGCTAGTGCTGAGCAAAACTTAAGGTCATCAAAAACTAGGAAAATCTGAGAAGCTGTCAGAGTAAAGAAGAACCAAGAGCCAGGAAAACTGAACAAAACATCATATCCTGGATAGTAGCATATCAGACAAATTCCAAGAAAAACTTGACCAACTTATTAAAGTCTCACATATGAGCTTCAGATGATAATCATGGCTCCATATTGCATTATTGCTTGTGACAAATGTGTCACACTAACACAGATGTTAATAAGAGAGACCGACTGTAGATTGCACCAAAACTGTATGATCTTTGCAACTTCTCTGCAATCCAAAAAGTATTTTAAAAGAAAAAATAAGTTTTGTATAAAGCAAAATGTCATATTTAATTTGAGTCTTTCTAAATAGGATGTTAATATTCGCAGCACAGCCATCAGATATAATACATTTTGAAAGAGGATGCCACACACTTCGGCTGCAAATGATGAGGAGGCAGATGGTCCCAAGAGGCTGTTAACACCACAAAACGTTTCCTCAAGCAATCCGTAGTCTGATCTTTGACAGCTCAGTAGCTGCTTCAGATTTTATGAGAATTCAGGGTGGCTATTAATTTAAGTAGTAAAAGCAAATCTAATGAAATCTTAATGCTGGGCCATCTTTCCATTGTCTGTAGACTGACAGAATACCTTCCCAGTACCATTTAGTGACCTGCTGCTCCCTTGTGCCTTCCACCCAGTTAAATACAAAGCCAGTTCCTAATTCTGCGAGCACGACAGAATCAGAATCAGTGTCTCAACATTTATTTTTATGATCAAAGCCTCAAATTGGAAGAACTACAGGTTCCATATGAAACTAATATCCCCTTGAAGGAGCTGCTGGAAGGATCTGATCCAATTACAACAGAAGTTAAATTCCCAGGCTTTTCACAGTGGCTAGGTTGTCGCTCATGCAGAGGAGCCAAACGCAATCCTCCTGCATTGGTAACAGCATCCCTTGGACTGCCTGTATTTCCCTTTGAGTCAGGCTGGACTGTTGAACTGCTTTAAGATTTGGGACTGCTCTTCAGCAGCACTTACAAGTTGGGACCGAGAAAATGGTTTAAAACTAAAAAGTAATTTCAGTTAACTCTGCATAACCCATACTGAAGCTTTCATTCATAAGACATCCTGGTGCTAAATTAAGGAAGCTAATACCCCGAGTAATAGAAGATGTGTCTTAGAGTGTGTTGTTTATTTGTTTATTTTATAAGTTATTAACACAATGACCAGGAACGACATTTTGAAGATATACTATAATGTTCCAGAATGTAAGCTAGGCACCAGCATGACTTCATGCTTAATTTAGATAAAGGCGCCTTTTTCTTACTCTCTACCCTTCACTAAACTTACAGTTTCAACCAACGTTTATGTGTGTGGGGGAAGGATGGATCTAAGCTCCTAGGTTTTCAGTTACTTCACATGTTCGGCCATCTGCTTCCCCACGTTATTTGCCCAAATTAAAGCTAGGATTAAGTAGGACAGGTCGGTGTAAGAGAATGTAAACATGAAAATGGGCCTGCTGACAAGTATGGTCCAATCCCAGTTCTCAGAAGATCACGAAGAGCTAGTGAGCCAACAGTCTTAAAGACTCATGCCAGGCTGTCGCCAGCAGTCCGAGGTGTAGGATTTGTGGGAATTCTTTTAGCTGGTAAGTTCCAATATCTTATCATTTAGCCTCCTGTTTCCAGACTTTCATTTTTCGTGGTTTAGTGAGGATCTGAAAAAATGGTTAAGCAATAGTTTCCTTTTTTTTTAATTCTTACTGTCTCAAATCCCTAGCTTAATATTATAAAATAGAAGTAAGTAAATGGAGCCGGAGTGACAGTTCAGGGAGGAAAGCACAAGGACTGAGTTTGAATCCCAAACACCCAATAATAAGCTAGTGTGGTAGTGTGACTTTATAATCCCAGTGCTGGAGACTCAGAGTTGGAAGGATTCCTGGAGGTCGGTAGGCAATTAATCAAGATGAATGTGTGAGATGAGTGTGTAAGTGTGAGATCCTATGCTAGATACTAAGATGGTAAATGACTGAGTAAGAGCCAACACTGACCTCTGATCTCTACATGTACACACATGAATACACACTAGGAACATCTGTGCACACAGGGTAGCAAAAAGAGACAGTTACAGAAAAGAGCTTTCCCCATGTATATGACATTTACTTAGTACATTTCTTACTAAGCAAAAAAAAAAAGCATGAATGAATTATTCTAATGTAGGAGATTGTAGGATACAGAAGAGGAGTAAAATGCAGAGTCATCGCTTAAGTGGTTGAGAGCCTATTTGCAGAACCAGAGAAAGCAAACAAAAATCAAGCAAATAAAAACAAGGGTGGTAAATATTGTTGTGCTGGCAAATATAAACATTATGTCCTCCGAGGGAAGGAGGCTCCCTGCTTTATAGGGTTTGTCAAGTTCTATGGTGCAAATAGTCTCATTGCAGCAAATTTAAAGATATTTTGTTATGTCACTGACTGTGGAGTTGGAAAGATATCTACAACTGGCTCTTTCCAGACTGGCCCAGTACATAACTAAGCTGGAAAAGAGGTGAGCCATCACATTATTAGTGTATAGTATAGTATAGGTGGTCAGGAGGAAGACAGCGACTGCTAAGTATGAGATTAAGAAAAGTCTAAAGAACAAGGAATATTGAGTTTTAGGGTCAAGTAGGTATCAGTCGGATAAAGCACAGGAAAAGTATTTCAGTCTGAGAAGATGGCAGACTCAAAGCAAGGCCTAGTGATTTCTAGAGCAGAGGTCAGATAAGACTCGTTTAAGTAGCCCAATACTTTACAGTAAGGTTTAAGGAGAAACTGGATATTATGTTGGAACTTACATAGCTACTAATATGAATATTTGAACATGTAGCAAACACCCTGTGGGTTACAAAAGAAAAACAGACAACTGACTAGATTTGGCCCGTGGACTGCAGCTTGCTGACCTTTGTCTTAGAAGACAAAGACTTCAGGCTAACTAGACTAAAGCCTTTCTCCTACAGAGTGCTGTGTTTTTCTAATTCTCCTAAACTGTTTAATAGTGCCAAGAAGTCCGCTGCACATACTTGTGGAAATAGCATTTTATTTGGCCTGAACTAACATTCTCTGATCCAGGGGAACCAAAAGGAGTGTTAGTAAGAAGCAGCCAGTGAATACAATTCTCTTTACTCCACACAATGAAGTACATTTTACTTCATAGCGAAAGCTATGTGCATTCATCTCACCAAGTCAAGGAGGAGCATGGAGCTCAGACTATGTCACTGGTCCATTCTTTTGGACCACAACTCTCATATAAACTACATTACTAGATGCAGTAAGATTCTTCAATATGTCCATCTTATTTTGACGACATGCAAGTGATCGGTACATAATGGGAACAAAGACAGTTTTTGACATGGCTTTTTTTGGCTCATCTCAGAGGATAATCTTTTTCTAGCTTATCATTTTATAGAATACTTTTCAAATTTATATGTGATACATCCTAAGAAAGTCTGAAAGCCTCTGTTTGTTACTAAACTTTCTCTGGCACCAAACTTTGTACTGCACCAAAAAGTACAGGAGGATGACGTAGTGTCAAAGAGGCGCAAAGCAAGCCGGGAAGGTTCTCAACAGTTAAACCACAAACAACTCAAGCACAGTAAATAAATAGATGAAACAAGGTAAACTACTCTCGGATCCTAACCTCAGCATGGAAAGGAAGGGCTTGAGGATACGAATGGGCCAGTTGGGAAGGAGGGGTGGCTGGAGTGGGAGAGAGTCAGGAGAGAAAGCCCTGGAGGGAGGCGTAACCACGGCAGATTGTTTACAAGTATGGTGCTGTCAAAAATGAAAACAGATGACTTCGTATCACAGAATATTCCAACAATCAAGCCAACGGAAGAGTAAATTTTAATGAAGTCTAGCAGCAGCTTGGCAATGTTCTTTTTCTTTCTTTTTTTCCTCCCCTGGTAGTAACTGCTTTAAAGGGCAGCCTCTCCCTCCTGTGTTAGACAGGATAGGTCCTGAGATCTTAAAGGAAGGGATGGTTGTAGTTCATTTTTGTGACCAGCGCTCATGTCAATCAGTCAATTCATAAAAGATGTGAGAACCAGGATATTGAAGTAGACTTAGTCTGACTACAGCAGATGTTGTTTTTTATCCATTTACTTAACCAATTAAAAAGTGGTATATCTAGAAATGTCTTAGCAAACCATTGTTACATGCTAAAATCATTTTTAAAAGGGCATTCTGAGAAATGACCATAAAAAAATACCATAGTGGTATGGCTTCCATTTCAAACAGTAGGAGGATAATACCGATGGTTTTGGTTAAAATTGATTCACCTTCCATGGACTAGTTTTGTGGAATTTCCCCCAAGTAGTTGGCTGAGTTTATTTGAATTTGTCTCAAAGGCTAAGCTTAAATAATATTTTCATTTCTCTACCACAGAACGTGACAATTGATTTAAATTATGCCTCATATTTTAGCACTGTAGTACCTTTGGGGTTAGATCTTTTATTTCTGCACTAATACATTAAAATTTGTGTTGCAAACTGAAGGGTGGCAATGCAGTTGGAGGATGTCTGGACTGAGTCAGAGCAGAGTTCCAGAGCCAGCACCCCCTCTTGCCATCCTTGTGATTCCAGTGAATTCCCCACTACTTGAGACTCAGTTTCTCCACCACAAGAAAAGATATAATAAGTTCTTGCATGTTTTCAATGAAGCTGTATTCAGAATTAAAGTATTAATGCGCATGATTATATTTTACAAATTCTAAAGCACTACATCCAAGAATGTTTTAAGTAAGAAGTCAGAAGAATAGCATATTTGTAAAGAATAGAAAGTAATTACAAATCTTTTCACAAACTACCTTGTATGTTTGTAAACTGTGATTGATTTATTGATATAAGACTTTCAATGTTTCTGAAATTTGTTATTTCTGGAGTAAGCTTTTTATCACCAGTAGTTATAATATATAAAAATACAAAATTTTATTGAATTCTCTTCTCCATAATTATTTCTGAATAGTTTGTTACTTACTGAGTCAATTCATCTGTCTATTTTTTTTAAAGAATTTATTTTTATTTATGTGCATGTTTATGCATATCGGTATATCTCATATTTATCTAGGTGTCTTCAGGAGCCATTAGAGGGCATCAGATTTCCTTGGCTGGAGTTCCACACGGCTGTGAGCTGATATACATGGGTGCTGGGAACTGAACTCATGTTCTCGGAAGAGCGGCGAGTGCTCTTAACTGCTGAGCTATCTCTCTAGCACCCATCCTCACCCTCAGTGTCGTCATATGTAATCAGCTTTCCCTCTCCTTTTAAGAACAGCCTTTGGTTTGGTATAAAATATGTATAAAAACAAAGTTGCCAAAGTCTGGCCCCGGCTGGTCAGGGCTTTGAGGAGGTGGGTGTGGAGCCAGCGAAAAATCACTCATGTGCACATTTTCTTGAATGAAGATCTCAGCTCTCTTTATTCATACTTTTTCTACATGGCACCAGGCTTTTCTCTGTACTCAGACTTTTTCCTTCCCCCTTCACTCTCTATTCAATTCAAGTTTTCCCCTCTCTATTCAAATTATTCTTACACACACACACACACACACACATACACGCACACACACACACACACACACACACACACACCTCATATACACCTACATCTTGTAAGCTTTAGCATACATATATCTTGCAAACTCTCTTGTGGATGAAGCCTTGTAGATGATGTCTTATGGATTCGTTCTTATACATTCATCCAACCATGTATACTCCTTCAATCTTGTGCATTCAACATTGTAGATGCCACCTTGTCCATTCCACCTTGCTTCAACATCTTACATACCCTTGAACAAAAGCCCTTAAGCGAGGTATCATGAAAATACCCACACATAATAAAACATCTCTCGTATGTTCTGTCCCCATGGATGGAACCCAAATATTTTCTCTTAGTCAATTTCCTTTTAGGCTATAGTTTATAGTAACCAAACAATAATCAATCATTCTTTTATTTTTCTATTAAAGTTCCTTTATCATATAGAGAAGAAAATATATCTGTTACATTGTCTTTATGCATCAGCAAATATCTAATAATAATTGTAAAACAAAGAAAATCAAGTTTGACTAAACTTAACAGTGGGCACTGAAACTTACCTGCGAGCCCTAGCAACTGCACTCCCTTTCTCTTTGCTTCCTGATCTAGCAAGTCCTCAATAGACATCTCACAGGCACCAAGGCCTCTCACAAGTATCTGGAGTTCCTACAGGCATCCAGACATCCTGTAGGTACCAGGCCTCCCACAAGGACTAGGATCTCCCCACTCTATGGGGACACATTCCATAGGTGTCCAGACCTCCAACAGGCACCAAGACTTGCCCCAGGCTCCAGGGAATTCCAAAGGAGCCGCGGCACCATGCAGGCATCAAACCCACCCACAGATACCCAGACATCTCATAGGCTCCCAGATATCCCAAAGGCATCCAGACATTCTGAAGGCACATGAACTTCACAAAGGTATTTGGACATCACACAGGCAACCAGCCATCTCTCAGACACCAATCAAGTTGTATTTCTAAGTGTCCACTGTATCCCAGTAAAGATGGAGGAAATGCCTAAAAGTAAATATAAAGCTAAGAAAAATCAGATACCTTGAATTCAATGTCTGGGGAGTTAGACAATGTGACTGAGAACAGGTGCAAGGGGAACCACATTCAAGCCAAAGGGATCCAGTGGTCTGTAGTGGCCTGATTATTGCCACAGGGAAATGCAGAGCATGCAAGATAGCCATTAGAGATCACTGAAGTGAACTGAATTTTCAGTTAATTGTTAAATCTAAAAGATAATTTAAATAAAAATTTTATAAAACATCATAGTCAAATAAAATCATTTTCAGCATTACTGGTTTGGAAATTGCTATTATTTTTCTCAATACATTGATCCATTTCCTTGAGTTATGTTATTTAGAAGCCTGAGTGTGACATCCTCTAAAATAAAGCTGTGATTTTGGAATCCAGAACCACTTCTCTCTAAAGAGTCTTTATAAGAAGACATATGGTAAGGATTTAAACAGTGAGCTTTCTTTATATGCTTAAAATAAAAATTGAGCCTAATTAAAACTGAATTTAAAGCCTTTCACAGACTACTTGTGTCTTTACTTTCCATATTCAGAGGTTTTTGGAATGAGCTAAATTAACAATAAACTTCATGTTGGTAAATTCGTATAACTTAATATCTGTCATCAGACTCCTTAAATTGTCAATTGATTGAATTAATTTTCACTGAAAATAAGGCATGCATAGCTGTGTCTTAGCATGCCTTCAACAGAGGGTCTGTCTAATGAAGAGGTTTAATGTCCATGGCAACTTTCACCTTCCATCTCTTTCAAGTCTTGAGATATCTCACAAGAAATCTATGTCAGGTCTAAAGAAAAACGCATTTCCCCAAATTCTTGTGGCTAGACAAAAGTCAGCATCTCAGGAACGTGTGAAGCCAGTTATCCTCTACCAAGGACTCATTTCTCTTATCACTGGCAGAAGGGATAAAAGGCTATCTGTGCTGTTCAACAGTACACCAAAGCCCATGCTGGCCTTCTCAGCAATTCTTGCCTCACCCCCTGCCCACATACTTCCTCCATCTCAGGAGCTTCCCTCCCCTCCAGCTACTCATTCTCCTTTATAACTCAGCTGTTTTTGCCAGGCTTTCTCTTTTGCTGTACTCTCTTTTGTCTTCATCTTTTACTCTCCATTATCTCTCTTTTTTCATAGCTAGGTTCAGTCTGCTGTTCATGTTCAGTCTACTACTTTCTCTGCTCTGGATTCCTTAAGATGCCTCTGGCTGTCTTCTCTCTCATAGGTACAATAAAAATCCTTCCCCCAATCATACAATGGAGCAGTCTGGTCTCAGTTTATACAATCCTGACCCTCGTTGTGCCACCATTTTAGGAGATTTTCCTCCCTCTGCCATTTCGTCACCTCATGTCACAATAACAACTGTCCTCACACCAAATGCTTCAACCAGCTCTTTGAGAAACCTAAAACAAAAAAAAGTACTTATCAAGAACAGCTATGAAGTCTCATCTTCCTAATCTTCCCCGTTATATTTTAATTTTCTCAAGATGCCTCCTCCATTTAAGTGATAGTCAACAGTATACTATTCCAACAACAGTATACTATATTCCAATATAGAAAAACAGGCAACCTATGATGTGTGAGGACCACACATTGGATGTTTACTGTGCAGCCCTCAATTCCTCCCTGGAGAGCTTTTCCATGTGTTAAATACGGGTAGGAGCACTGCTGTTTCTCATGTGGAAACATTATTTCAGCTCTTTTCTCTTTTGCAGCTTTGCAGATAAGAGGTAGAAGTCTATTACATCTAGAGCACTTCATCCTTAGACCATCTAAACTCACAACAAAGCTATCAAATAATTGCTTTAGCCTTGTAGATAGATGACACCATCCTCATTTGAAAAGACAACAGGGAGACCAAGTATGGCTAAATAACTTGACTAAGACTTCACAATCTTATGTTCTAAATCTGGCATCATAATCATAGCAGTCTGTTTCAGATCACCCGACCTGACCTTGATTGCTACGCTATTCCTGTGCTTTGTTCCTATGCCTCTCAAAACCATAAATTCGTATTTAATTACAAAATTTTCAATTGTGGGAATGTGCTTCTGTATTGAACTCAAAACAGATCATTGGTATCAGATTGAGAGAAAAAATGTATTCTATAATACATGCATGCCCATGTGCATACACACATAATTAAGCTGAGGGCCTTAGATTTTAATCAAACAGTGATGAATTATTTTTTCATGCTCTCACTGGCAAAGACTGATGTGAAAATCTCCCATTTAAAGATCCTTTGTTTCTAAATAATTTGAGAAGAGAAAATTCAGACAAAAATACTAAAGCAATTAAAGAATAAAATCACTGGGAACAGAGAAAATCCTTGGTCATCTCCTCTGACCTGCATCACAGATTCCCCTTCTTTATTGTATCAATCTCCTTCACTTTCTTGTACCTGAGACCTAAAAGCAATGAAATCAGCACACCAGGAACTAAGACTCCTGGAACTGTGGCCCCCAAATAAACCTTTCCTCTGCTTGATTATTTCTCTTAGGCATTTGTTTCACTGACAGAAAGCCTAACACACTGTGACTTCCCATATTCTTTTTTGGGGGGAGGTTCCTGATGAACTCATATGTAACAACTATCCTTACTGCATGTGTGAGCCATGTCTCAGACATCAGAGACAGGCTTTCTGAATTACATATATGCCCTCAAAGCCCATCTTTCTGCTCTAGCCTCAGTGGGACTCAGTGTCTGGAACTGAGCAATGTTAGAGCCTACAAGGCCTTGGTGTTCTATGCTATAGCTAATAATAATATATTTTAGGAAAAGGCTCTCTTCCTACTCTTTCTGTTGATATTCCCCATCTCACATCCCCTGTTCAACCTTAGTCCTGTCTGTGAAAAATACTAAATGCTCTGCTGTGAAACATCAAGTTGTTTTCTAGATTTTCTTGTGGCTTCTGTCAACTTTATAGGAACCAGGAAACTCAGAATTTCCTTAAAAAACAGGAGTTCTTTGAAAGTGATATCCATCTCAAGAAGAAGAAGAAGAAGAAGAGAAGCTAGAGGCTGTTGAAACCAATTATCAGAAGATCATCCCTGGGGACAGAAAAAAGAAGAAGTAGAATCATATCTATATCACTTAGAGGCCCTTCACCAGGCCCTACCATACCAGGAGTACCAAGTCTCCTCAAGTACATACTTACAGAGTTTCCCTAAAATGCCTTGTCTCAGAAGAGCCTGTATTTAGTTCCACTCTCTCACTTTTAAGGTCACAACCCCTTTTTAGTGAGAGGACCTAATTTCCCTTACACCTGATTTCTATTTAAAGAAAACTTTTCTTACCTTCTCCAAGGGGCTGTGTGCCCCATGTTGGGTGCTAGTTGAGGGGTGTGTGTCTCTGCAGGTGTCAGGCAGAGAAGTGAACCATGAGAAGAGATAAGCATGAAAACCTGGTTCAGACTGACTTTGTCAACCTGGATCAAGACTTCAGAGAGTCTGATACCAGGCAGTTTATTCCCAATATATTTAAGTCCAGTACAATTTGGAATAAAAATTTCCTGGTGTAATACAATGCTCAGTGCAAAAGCACAATTACATTGAAACCCAACTCAGGGTAGATCTCATTTCCTAAGAATATGGGCTCTAGAGATAGACTACTTGTGCTAGCTCAAGGGCCTGAGGATCTTGCCTGGTTTAGGTCATACAAATAATGTAGAGGTCATTTGGGCTATTAGCAATTTTTGATCCTGACTGTTGGAGCTTGGGGAGCCTCTGGGTGTAAGGGTCATTTAGATATTGGTTATCTTTGGTCCTGGATGTAGATGCTTGATATGGCCTGGGCCAACAGACAATGCACATTATCAGGCTGTTAATCACTTCCAACTCTCAGCTTTCTTTAAGGAAGAAAAGGTTTTTCTTACATCTTTCCCATTGAAAAAACAATCTTGAGTGCTTAACATTCCTGGTTTCTCTGGAGATTTGTGGATGCAAAGACCTTTATGCTATGCTTCCAACACATATTCTACCTTCTTTTCTGTGGTCTGTAAGGATGTCACTTAAGTAATCATGGTCTTTAACACCGTGTTCTGGGAAGAAAAGAGAATTCTAGACAAACTGGTCCACATGTATCATTCTGTCTACCAGAAGAAAATAAACAAACAAAAGCCTGCTTTCAGTTACTCTCTTCTCATGGGAAGTACCAATTCCTTAGGATCTCTATATTATTTTTATCTAAATGTGCCCAGCCAAGTGACCTTGTAGACTTTGCTTCCTTGCATCATTTGGAATGGACAAGGTTCTTGGAACAAAATGAGATTAAAGGCTCATTCAGGCTAGTGCTAGTGGAAGCCTTTCGCAACTCTTGAGAGTACCTCATTCACTGTTCTTTTTCCAGTGCCATGAACTTCCCACCCTCAGACACCAATTCCAGGCTGATTTATATCCCCTCTGAGAGGCTGTAATGCTTACTTCTATTTCCCTGCCAAGGCCAATGATATTCATCAAACATCCCGGAACCCCTGGGATTGTTCCCTGTACTCTCTCTCCCACTAGATCCCACTTCCAGTAGCCATAACAGCCAATCTCTAAGGACTCTTTCTTAGATGTAGATTCTCCATAGCATCAGCCCTAAATCCATGTGAAAGGGACAGGACTATCTAATTTCATATCCTTATGACTTCTTCTTAGCCATTCCTTCCTTGGCAGTATGAAAGTGTGAGCAGGGCTCATTGTAGTGGCAAAGAGAGCAAGATTTTCTTTTTTTTTCTGCTTTGTGCCTAGGGCTATCACTGGAATGTATAAACAAAAAAGGAACATAGAGGCCAGGAACTGGTAGATACATGATGAAAACTCTGATGTAATTATAGTTCTACAATACTCGCAGAAAACATTTCTGTCACTTTCGTTATTTACAGATTTCAATTACAAAACCCTGGTTAGGAATGACTGAGTTTTGAGTGTTCATAATGGCTATTAAGAACAGTGACACTCAAGAGGACTTAAAACACTCAAACACAAGGTACTCAGTGCATCCTCTCTGGTCACATGAACTCCTTCCATGAATGTCTTCATCCAGTGAGTTGATTCGCAAACTCATTCTTTATAAATCACTCTAAGCTAAACATAAGGTAAGCTTCTGCTGAAAATATCACCAACTCCCAGTCTCTATAGGTTTACTATGTTCTTGGATCTGATTTCCATTCCTTATGTTCTCTTATGCAACTGGACAGTCTGATGGTTGCTTTGATAGTAACGTGTCATTTTCAGAAAAAAATTGCCATTCCAATATTATCGCCTTAAGGGAAGACAATCAAAGTTTACCTTTTGCTTCCCTCATGCCACACAAAGGAATCTTAGAGGTTTTATCAAGAAAATGTTTACTTCTCATTTTCAATCCAAATGGAAAGCGCTCTCACTTTTGATCTTGCAGGGAAACCGAGGCGAATGTTGAAGTACAATGCTTTCTTTGTGTTGGCCTAGGCTGCATCACAGGAGCTTAGAGACCAAGGAGACACTCCAGCCACATGTTTAAAAGAGCAGGCAGCAAGAAACGGCTTAAGTCAATTATAACCCTCCTTCCCAAACCAGCTTGTGGGATGGATACTATTATCCAGATACTTCTACCTAGCAGTCAGCCAACTCTCATCTTAGCTGGCTGTGTTTCTGAAACCTACTTACTCTTGAGACTGACCATAAAATCAACACACCGACAAAGCAACAGTTTTACATTCCAAACATGCACAGAAACCAGAACCATAATTACCTTAAGTGTAACCCCAGTGGGAAAATGAGGCCTATGGCTTCCTATCTTTATACTGGACTGCGGACCCTGTCAGAATTTTCTAGATGCCATATAAATCCTCAAAACTCTACTCTTCAGATTTGAGGACATGTGTTCACCAAGGCAGAAGTCAAGACAAGAGTAAGCTGTTCATGGGGAGGACATATACTAGATTTAATGTTCATTTTTTTGCCTTAGTTTGGCTATTTATTTAGCTTGGAATCATACAGACAGGAAAGTAAAGTGTCACTCCATGGGAATATGTTTCAGCTAAAAATGACTGCTGGTCATGGGATTTGGGTTAGTGTGCTTATTCTAAACAGAAACTGAGATGTGACTGGGCTAGTTTCAGTTGATAAATGTTGAAGGCTTATAAACTTAAGTCTATTTTTGCAGGACAGGACTTGACAAGCTTCAAGTTCAGAGAGATCCTGTACCAGAAGTAAGCTGGAATGATTAAGGAAGACATTCAACATCAGCCCCTTGCCTCCACATACACCCACTCCTACATGCAGACACACATACATTAACGCATACAAGCTCAAGGCCAGCCTTGTCTGTTAGAAAGACTCTGCCATAAATAAATGCACAGGTAAGTAGAAGATGGTTGATAGATAGATAGATAGATAGATAGATAGATAGATAGATAGATAGATAGATAGAAAGGCAGGCAAACTATCAGTCAGGAAATGAAGTCCATTTCTAGGAAGAAGACTAAAGGCAGAGTGGCTTTTAATTTCCAGCAATCTCAGAAAGAAAAAATTTCTTAGCACTAAGTCAAACAGATAAATTACTTCTTGTATTTATACTAAAGACCTTATTTTAAAATAACATGAAACAAAGGATGTAGGCTCATGCTTATAATCCCAGCACTTGGGAGGCCTAGCCAGGAGGATCTTTGCTGTTTGAAGCCAGCCTAAGGTGCAGAGTGAGTTCTAGGCAATGTAGACTACAGTTAGATCTTTTCTTGCAGCGCCCCCCCCCCCCCAAAAAAAAACAAAAATAAAAAGAATTATAGCACAAGTTTGGGACTATTTTGAGAATGAAAGTACTGTCAAATTTATCTGGAATAATCAAAAAGGACTATTTGTAACTAAATAATACCAATTAGGTGATTAGTTTCATAAAGGTATTTTATGAACTTTTAAATATGTCAGCCAACTAACTGAGCACTGTGCTGATTGTAACATGTGCCCTTTGGCAAACACAAAGAGAAAATACACCTTTATCCTTCTGGAGGATCCAGTACAGTGGAGAAGACCAATACTAACTATCATTAACAAATGATTCTCTAGAGTTCTAAAAGGGTTACATTAAGAAGTTACTTTCTAGGCCAAACATGTTTTCTTAGGAATATCTCAATTCATTAGGATAACAAAGAAAACTTTGTATAGTGTGTGGTCTTCCTCTGCCAGAAGGACGCCACATACTTCAGACATTTGAAGAATGTGGTGATGTGGCCCTGGATACAGTAGGACAGTCTCATCATTTCTTAAGTGGCACTCAGTACTGGAAGGGAACACTTGTAAGGGGCAAAGGAGCAAAACACAGGTCAAGTATTCTGTGGTTTTGGACACAAGAAAGACACACACTCTGTCTCTGGGGAAGGTTTTGACTCAAGCTAGAGACTGAATCTTAGTCTTAGGAAGTTTTTCTGTGTTCAGAGATCAAAAATACAGAAAGCAGGTATCTGCTGTTTGCTCAAAGCTTGCCCAGAAAGTATGCTAAACTGCTAAACACCAAGTGTACACCCAACACAGCAGATGTCAGCTTTCATGCAACTACATTCATTGCAATAGCTGAAGTCTCAGTTGATAGGCAGGTGTATCCTTTTGAGCACCTGTGAGACACTAACCAGTCATTCATGGAAATGTCTTGTCTCTAAAGAGCATTAAAGAAAAAGATGCCTTTATTTTTTACTTGCTGTATCTCTATGCCCACATACAAATCCCAATCATAAATTTTTCATAAGAGTCCTCTTTCAAAAAGTTGAAACAAAAAAGACAATTGATTTCAAAAACATCAGGACCTATTCTGAATATAATATCAAAATATTGATTCTATTTACAAGTACACTTGAAGCTAATACTCTCTGATGCTACCTTGGCGTGTTCTTGTGTATTGTGCTTCTATCCGGGTATATCTGTATGCACAGCAATGGATTTAAAGTTAGTGCACAGCTAGAAAAACCAATTACCTAATGGATATACAATAGATCTGAACATTAAATAACTGGAACAAGAGCGCACTACATAATAAACTCAGTGTTTTCAGTTTCTAAAACCATTCAAAAGGTTTTGATTCATTGCAGATTCTGAATTGCTGGGGAAATGGCAGTTAATTACACCTAACACCTAAGCAAGAACACCTGGTTGGGGGAAGAAAAGGGGCATGAAATTAACACTCTGTTGCTGACTTACACTCATCATTTTAGCTTCATAGAATTGACCACCATAAGTCAAACTCAGGATATACAGAACCGATTTCTTTTGAATGCCAAAACCATTTTCCTTGATATATCAGTTCCTTAACTCAACCTGATTTTTATTGATTTTCTTCCTGAACAAGGCTCACTGCCAAGAGCAGTGTTGTAAGTGTGTCATTCTAGCATGGCTTCATTAATAAAGCAGAATAGGCCATAACTCCTTTCTGTATTACAAAATGATTTTTCATTGTATTTTAGAAAGTTGGTGTAACAGTGTCACTAATTTTATCTTTTATCCCCGGAGGGTCCAATTCATTTGTTGAGAGAGAGAGAGAGAGAAAGAGAGAGAGAGAGAGAGAGAGAGAGAGAGAGAGAGAGAGAGAGAGAGAGAGAGAGAGAGAGAGAGAGAGAGAGAGAGAGAGAGAGAGGGAGATATGGTTAATATTTCATGACATTTAATAGAAAGATAAAATGTTTGGCTAAAAATATTTTTGTGCATTAATTTTATATAAACATAAAGTACTTGAATGAGGTGCAAGATACAAATGACTTAGTCTTTCTATCTTCGTGGAAGATTCTGCTGTGAATTGGCAGTGTTACTTTGATTCTTTCATGTGGTTCTCTGATTATTTATTGAATAGTTATTTATGGAGTGGACGCTATGTGTGAAACACTAGATGTGCTCTGGGGATAGAGCGCCACAGCAAGACAAAAAGAAGCAATGCATAAAATTATACTTCCAGAGAGTGTGTATCGCTATAATTGCCTGAGTGCTAAAGAAGGCTAAAACTGGAGAATAAAGCACACATACCTTCCCAAAAATGTTGGAAGACAGAGAAAATGTCCAGAACTTGTTACCTTCATCTTCTATGAGTAGAAAAATGACAGATCAGACAGGTTGAAGCTGAGTCGCTTTACTAGGAAAATCATTGAAATAGCATTTTAATGAAAACCATCCTTCAGTATTTATACGTATTGCATTTATACACGTAGGCATATGAATTTATCAGCTTCTACAAAGTTTGGCAAGCTATATAACCATCACTGTGATCTTGTTTTTGACCATTTCCACCGCTTCCACAATATTGCTTCTGCCATTTACAGTTAATTCCTGTTTCCACCTCGTACCCCAGGAGGCCACTAATCTACTTTCTGTCTCTCTAAATTTGCCTTTCCTAGACATTTTATATGACTAAAATGAGAGTAAAGAAGATGCTCTTTCTGTGTCGAGTCAAGCAATTATTTTAAAATAAAGCTTTTTAAAGTTCTTACTATCTTAGATTATTTTACACTTCACGTGGGTCCCTCATGAGTCGTAGGACACCTCAGTAGACATAACTGGATGATTCAGAACTCCGAGTTTTCAGAGTGAGAAATAAACAATCCAGATAGGGATTTTGTTTGAATGACCAATTCATGAAGACTAGAGATAAATACATTGTTGCTGTGTGTATTTGTAAAGTAATTTAGCGTCTCAACTATTTTCTTAGTGATGATAAGTAAATTGTATATTTCATAACCAAATTGTTTGTTGGCTACAGTTCCAGAATCTCATCCATCACATTTTATAGTATAATTTATAAAGGAAAACATGAATTTTTAAAGTTTATTTTCATGGAACTTACTTAGAGCATAACTTTTATTTCAATTACATGATGCTAAATTTGTTTCATTTCAACCCACTGTAAATTTATAGAGTTTCTGCCATGGACTGAGCACAAGAATTTGTTTTTGAGACACTGCTTATAAAGATGCCCAGTAAAGGTTAAGATTGTAAAGAGAAGCATAAAGATCATTCCAAGCACTTATTAGTTTGCTCATTTATGAAGTCCCATTTGAGTGTGTGGTACAAATGTCCAAACAAATTTTGGTTCCAAAATGAAGCATAGCTTCATACTTTATCCCCGAGAAGGGGGTTGTCCAGATTGCCCAAGCCAACTACACAGTGCTGCTGAGGATGCAGAGAGCAAATCCCAGGCTTCCTCCAGAAAGTGCAGATGTCACTAGCCTTAAATTTAAAAACAACGTTGCACCCAAACTTAATCAGCAGTGAAGAAGCTCATCCAGACAGCAGACCATAAAAGTTATTATCCTCAGGTCACACCCCCAAAGGATAAACACTTATTTAGAAGTTTTGTGAAATTACTTTGAAAAAAAAATCTCAGCTGTGGTCTTTGCCAGCCCGCCTCTTGGCTGACTTACTTCTTATTCCAAACATCAGGCCTTCATAGACTTTAGTTCACAGACTTATAAAAATGTGTCTTTACAAAGCATGTTGTAGCCTCTGTTTCAGAGATTGTGGAAACAGACACAGTTGAGTCATTTTATGAATCCCCTGCAGGAACTGACAGTTCTCACTGCACATCAACCTTTCTGAAAGTTACAGTCTCCTTCGGCTCATTCTGCTTCCAGTCCCCCCCCCCGCCGTCTGTGCATCATTACAGAAGCTTAGACATTAAGGCACACTTATAGAATATTAGGGACCTGGACTGAAGCTATTCCCTTAGTTACTATTTTTTTATTCAGGCTTTGTTTATAATTCACAAATAGTGGGTTAAAATGACCAGGCTTGCATTTTGAAAAATAAATATTCTGAAAACAATGGTAACATAATCACATTAAAAATTATTGGTAAGCAGGAAAAGGAAAATATTCATAAATTATAACCCCAAACCATAGCTACCATTATAGCATTAGCCCCTGTTTTCCCTATGCATATTTTTACATATCCATGATTATAGTGTGCACAAAGTTTTCATTCCCTAACATTAGGTGCAACCTTTTCCATGCTGTCTTATGGAATTCATAGCCACTGCCTTAGTGACTGATATGCTTATGGTGGGGACATTCTGATTTAGCCAACCATTTGCTCACCAGTGGACCTCTTTTTCCTTTCCAGTTGAAATGAACTTTTCTAAATGTTTGTTATGTCCTTGTGATAGATAATAAGATAATGGATTACTGGGTTTTGATAATGGTTTATGTAAAAGTATTTCAAAATAAGTTTCCCAAAACTCTGCTCTGATTGGTACAATGAACATCATTAAAAAGGTAAGTTCACTCTACTTGCATTGTTTTTAAATTATTTATATATACTTGTGATTATATATACTAGTTAATATAAACTATTATACAAGGATGACATGGTAAATGATTTATCAATTATTAATTGAATAAATGTTTCTTAGGTTTTTATTTAATATTTTTCTTCTTGTGATTGGATCAGAATCCCTTTATTGTTAATTCATGGACAAATTGAAAATATTTTTATTTTAGTTAAGTTATTAGATGTTCTGTATTGTGCGGCAATGATTAAACATTTTAAAAATATATTTTAAAGAATATTTAAAGTATATAAGTTCTCATTCCTGTTATGAAAGGACAAAGATCTTCCTTGAGAGAGCTCTTAATATGAATTCTGTAATATATATGGGCTATATAACATAACGAAATAAATAAAACACCTTGATCAAACCCCCTAAATCACAGTCACATAATTAAGCATAATGTAGACATTCTACAAATGAATTTTACTACAAGCAAAAAATTTCACTCAACTACTGTATTAATGTTCTCTAGAGCAACAGAACCAATAGAATGAACATATATTAGACTTGCTCCTAATCACTGATCATTATACCCATAAATTAGGGTATAAACTTCATGAGAGAAGCTTCTTTTGCAGTGGATGGCAATTAACACAGAAACCTCAAGTGGTCAAGGTTCAGAGAACAAGAGACATCTGAGGACTCAGCCCTCAGTGGGACATCTATATCACATCTCTTCCTCCCAAGGGTCAGAATCTTTCTCAGATGGAGGAAATAACATAAGATCCAGAGGCAATGGATGACTGCAACAACTGGACAGTAGCACATACTAACTCACAGTGGTTGGGACAGGATGCAGAAGATCTGAGCAAGCACAAGCCAAATAAATCCCAGTGGTGGTTGGGTATCACAGAGAACCACCCCCTGGCTGAAGAGACAGTGGGATCTTGTAGCTACCAGGAGAGGGAAAGCTAGTTTTTCTTAGGGATATGGCTCCTGGTAGGCCAAGCTCCAGTGGATGGCCACACACCCAAGCTTATATAGGTAGCACTAAATGAACTCAGTGAGATAACAAAAACAAACAAGCAAACAAACTAACCAATAAACAAAAACCAACTGAGGACGCCAAATTGGATACGTATGGAATGGGTTAGACCTGAAAGGAGTTGAGGGGGATGAGTCTGCTCAAAATACAATGTGTGATTTTCTCAGAATTAATAGAAATATGTTTTAAAGAGGGTGTATTGGATTGGCTTATGGGTACAGTGAGAGAAGTCCAACAGTGCTGTCTTACACCAAAGAAGTGTTGAATCTGTGAGACTGAGTGCTTCAGCAGAACTCCTGGACAGCTCCTGGGATATGGTCCATATTGGAAGGCTAAAAGAAGCTGGTTCAAGAATCAGTGAAGACACCAGCAGTAGTAGAAACAGGCTAGAACTTACCAGCCACAGTGAAGGCCAAGCTTGCAAAAGAGCAGAAACCTTCCTTTCTTCCTTTTTCTCTGGGCTGCAAATAAACGGGTGCCCATATTTACAGGTATTCCCAAATCAATGACGGCAGTCAAGATAATTTCCCACAGACCAACCTAATGTAGAAAATGCCAAATTTAGACTTTCTCCCCTGGTGATCCTAGGTTATGTCAAGTTGACAATGCTCACCATCATGCTCATGTATCTGTAAGATGGGAATGTGCTCAAGTTGGTTATACTTACATTCAAATGCTAGCTAATAGGATCATTCAATATGCATTTCAGTTGTGTATAAGATCCATTTTAAAATCAAGAAATAAAACTTTGCTTCTTCTGAATATATATAACATGTGGTCGTTGGGGAAGTGCATCATCAGCACTACGGAGTGAACTAAATTCTCTAAAATGTCACAAAGGAAGTCCTGATAAGAAAAGAATTAGAGCATCCCAGAAGTAATGTTAGATTTCTGGTCAAGTATAAAAGGTACTACATGTTCTTCTTCATGAATTTAAAGTTGTTCCTTATTCTCTTTGAAAAAATACAAATAATTCATTAGAAATTAAGTAACTAAGTTGTTAGACTTTGGCCCGAGGAGCTGAGCCAAAATATAATCCCATGCATTCAGAAGGCTCTCTTTTCAAAATTTGAAATGCTAAACAAGTCTAAAAAAACATCCAGTCTAAATGAGCAGCTGGTAAAGCAGCCAGCCCCTCACCTTGGAACAAGCAGCAAACACAGGCACAGACCTTCGAGCTCCTCCTTTGATTTACAGCTGCCTTGGCCAGGAGCTTAACAAGGTGGCACTGAGCATCAAGAGTGGTTGCAGTCAATTTATTATCTAAGTTGTTAAGGATGTTAATTAGATTAGGAATTTGCTGAGCCCCTTGCATTTCTTGTAGAATGAAGAGTGTTTCTCCAGTTTCTCTTTGAAATTCAGCTTTGTGGCATAAAAACAGGAAAGAAGAAATCTTACACTCAAGGAAATTGTAGGGTCCCACTGAATTCCAAAAAATTGTAAAAATTCCAATAATAACAGTTACAAAGAGCCAAGAAAGTATCAGACCTGTTTTTAAAAATAATATCCTCCAACGACTTCTGCATTGTTTGATGTATATTACACAAGAATGGTCAGGTTGTGAGTGGTATAGCCAGGAATGCTGGGCTGAAGGAGTAGAAACCAGACTGGGAGGTAAATCCACGACAGAACAACAGTTTCTGGAAAAACAAGGGGTAGGCCCTTCTTTCTGGTGTAATAATCATCACTCCATATGTCATTTTAATACCCTGGACAAATGGTTCAGTAGTTAGCTGTTGCATAGGCATTGAGAAGGTTACTATGCACTTTGCTGTATAGCACATCTCATTTACAATATTGTAGTCCAGGAATATGGTTGGCTTTAGACAAAAGAAAAAAAATGAAAGAATCCATAAAATTACCTATTCACCTCAAAAATCAACATGAATAGAAATGTTCTCAATAATCTGAGAAATCAAAAAAAATTTAAGAATTATATTTAATTAGTATGGTCTATGTGACAAATAGAGTATTAAAATAATCATTTACAATTGCTAAGGTATAAAGTAATCATTGGAGCAATTTTCTTAAAATTATTCTAAGTTCGGAGCAGAAATAGTGCATTTGCATGTGAACACTACTCTTTACAATAGACTCAGTAAGGGTATATTATAAGGCTATAGCAAGATTATGTAAAATAGATTGTTAAATTTTTAAGTAGATCGCCAAGGGACATAAGCACGTTACTTATTCAAAGATAAGAGTTCTTCAAATAAAATTTCTGTGCAACAATTATAATAGTAACTGATACTGTTAAAATACTGTTTTCCTGGCTGTGCACTGTCATAGAACACTTTTTTTTTTACAAGCATCTTTGACTCCATTTTAAGGAAGGGTGACTGTAGCCCCTGCGGGCGGGGATGGGGGGGCAGAAGCTGTACCGTCTGTCAGGAACTGCCCATCCAGCACAGACATGAATTATTCCTGAAAACACAGGGAAGCTAACATAAAAGTTTATTGGGGTGAAATGAGCATTAGAGGCACACAAGTTTATTAATAGATATCAGGGAAACCAGGTGTATGAACGTATTGGATATGTCAGACCAAGCAAAAGGTATAATTTCCTCTCCAAGGCTCCATAATGTGATGGACATCTAACTTGGTGAGAGCATGAACCCACATCTGTCTATCATCCAGTACCTGGTGTGTGCTTCATGGACTAAGGTCCTCACCTATTTTTCCTAGAGATTTGGCCCAGCTCAGTCTCTTGCTGCTGATATGTGGCTTCTCAGCTGCCTGCCCACACACCCGTTGGACCAGGAGCTCCCATCCTAGTCTGTTATTGGACAGTACAGACTCTTAGACCCATTTCTGAACCTTCAATTCTTCTGCAGCCACGTATATGCATATAGATCCATAGATATATTTACTATGCACTTTAAGATGTGTGATATGAGAGTTCATATTAGGAATGAAGACAACAATAAAAACTGGCATTAATTTTGGCCAGGCTACTGAGGTAGGCAGATTATATGGTAAATTATCATTATCGAAACCATTAAAACTTGTGACTCTATTATTGCTCAATAAATTCTGACATCGTAGAAACCACAAATGTGTTCGTCTATGTTTCTGGCACAGTGTGCTCCAGACAATCATTTAGATGAGGGTCCTTTAGACCATTGATCACTACACCCTCTACCCTACCTCCACCTCAACTGCAGCAGACTGTGGGAGGAACAGAGTCTACAGTGAGCGCACACACACACACACACACACACACACAGAGCTAATTTTAAAAGAAATTAAGCTTCAGTAGACATTGCTTGTCCCAGTGGCAAATTTATTTGGAAACATATTAGAGAATTGATGGCGTGGTGGGAAGATGTGGTTAGGGTTGTTATTGTTTCAGACTTTTTGATGAAAGAAGGAAAACTTTGCCCTTGTGTATTTAAAAATCTCTGATCATCGTCAAAAGAAAAAAGGATTAGTCACACATTTGCCTGTGTTGCTTATTCACATTCACACACCGCTGCAGACTGTTTGGGTTGTAATTCTTTCACTACTTCTTATTTGCTCCAACTGGAATTTATGCCCCTTGAGGCAGAAACCACAAATTTATGATTCTCCATTTTAGCCGACTCTGCTCCTCTCTTCTTCCTGTTTTCATCCGTCCTCTAGAACAATGCTGCCATCTCTCTAATCTCAGACCCTCTGCTCAAGTTCGCCTTCCTTCATTCCCAGCAAATACTTTGTCTCCTACTATACAGGAAAGAAATATCAGCGTATATCAGGCAAGAACCACTTTCTTCCAGCCCTCACTAAAAAGATCAAAGAGAGCCAAACAAAAGACAAAGGAAATGTGTTTGGAAACTCCAAACTATTTCAGAGTAAGTTTCAGTAGTGAAAAACTCTTTAAAAGAGTTTCTTTTAACAAAAAAAAGCACCAACATAAAAGAACATCATGTAACTAAAGGTAAACCAGGGAAAGATAGAGGAACAGGAGCCCCAAAATCTAGGTTACGGGATACAGATTTTTTTAAAACAATGCAAATAGTTTAGAAAAAGGACTTTACTATGTGAGGAAGGAAGACTCTCCCAGATCACACACAAAGTTGGCTTGGGAGCACTAGACATTGCAAAAGAGGTTCAAGTAAATTCGTGGAGAAGTGGGGGTGGGGGGTGGGAGGGAGAGGGGATGTTTGTGAGTGATAATGGTGGGAGTGGATCTGGAGGAGATGGGCAAAGCTGGGGGAGGTGGAGGGAGAGGAGGAAGGGGGTCAGAATGTATTGTATAAGTTGTATGAGAGAAAAAAATCCATGCACAAAACATCACAGTACAGTGTTAAGTTATGACATTAAGGAATCCCTCCACCATCCAGGAAGGAGAAAGGGCATTTTCAGAGAAGTGAGATCTAGTAAATGCCATATTTCTTCTCTGTAAATATAAACCTTTCACAATGCAATGAAAAATAACTTCAAAGCTTTGACAGAGGGAGAATTATGACCCAATGACTTTATTGTATTACAGAGTTATCCTCAGATGTATAAGATTTTGGCAAATGCACCAACGTCATACTTTACCAATGTTTTCTCTGTGGTCAGATGACCCAATCAAGTGCAAAATTCAAGAATTGGGCATCATCAGTGGAAACAGACTGACTGTGGCGTTAAGACAAGTCAAAAAGCAGGAGCCAGCTGAAAGAAAACATGTTCTTAACACTTAGGATAGAATTAGCCACCTTGTCAATACACAGAATGCATCCCATTGCTTAGACTCACACTATTAATGGGAGCTGGGGAGATCTGCTTATTTTCAGAAAGTAATGAGTTCTGAGAGTTTGATACAATGTCTAACTGCCATGCTGCCATCAAGTGTAGAAAAGGGAAAATATATGTGTTTAAAGTAGGTAAGTTAGTAGACACAGGTACAATTTTTAAAAATACAAGAATAAAAGCACAAATGAAGGAAAAAACCAGGTCAGAAAAGTGATATTTGCTTTTAAATGGATCCATTTTAGATTTTACAAATTTTAACCAGCCTATTATATACATTTTCATATAAATAAAACTTTGAACATTAGCTGATAAATAGTAAGATGTTCTTGAAACATCAATCCAAAAGACACAGTCAACCAGTCTATAGAGCAAAAGAAAGTAAAGACAAGAGAAAAAGAACAATCCGAATAACTTATTAGTGACTGAATTCATGGTACCCTTGCAGTCCAGATTTTACTGACATCTCATTGAGAAGCTTAGGCACGGCTCTCCCTTTTATTCCTCCTTTCCATCTTCCTTTGCTAACCTTGCTTTTTATAGCAAGTTTCTAGGTAGAAAATATTCCAATGAAATAGTACAGATTTGATGGCTTATAACTAACATTTACTTCTTGGTATTCTGGAAGCTAGGCTATCCTAGACCAAGGCAGTTGGCTATGTAGTGAGGGCCTACTTTGTGGATCATATATGCTACCATTTACTGAGTGCTCACATGATGGAAGGGTTAACTAGCTTTCTGGGCTCTCCTTTATGAGGGTACTAATCCTACTGCAAGGTCTAACCACCTCCCAGTGCTTTCACTTCCCCATTACCATCAGTTTGTGGGGGAAGATTTTCTCTTAACATAAATTTGTAAGAGGCAAATGTTCAGATAATACAACTGGAGACTGTAAATTCTTAGTCTAGATTTTTTTTTTTTAAATTTTACTATTACCTTTACAATCTCTTTACAAATAATCAGTCTGTGATACCAACACATGTTTATACATTATATTTCTAAAATTTTCCTTAGACATTTCAAACTCAAAAAATTGTGACAACAAATGAACAACTTCTAATCTCACCACCCAAGTCATAATTATCTCCTAGCAATTCCTAATACCTCCTCCCTCTCCCCGGGCCCTAGACATAATTTAGGATTGATCCAGAATTTTATCTTTCCTCCAGAGAATCTTACTCTGCCATTGTTGAATCATTCTGGTTAATGTAAAGACTGTCTATCAGGTCCCACGCCAACCCTTACTTTTCTCTAAACTATTTACCATTAAATTGATTGGTTTTTTTCCATTAAGGCAAATGTCAGTGTGCCATTCTTGTGTTGAAAGTACTTTTTAAATAAAATCAGTCCATGTTTCCACTGACACTCATATTTAGACATAAATATTACTAACGCCTCCCCTATTCTCAACACTCTCCCAGCTTAAGTGCTAAATTATAAATTCTACAATTAAAAAATTCCCTCTGACACGGCCAGCTTTGTGCTCTCTCGTTCAGACTCACCTTATGCTGTTTCTTGCCTTGTATCACTCCAATGATGGAGCTTCATTTTTAGGGTCACGTGCATATCTATACTCCACCTCCCTTGCCCTCACTGCCTTCCTCCTGCACCCCCCGCCCCCACCATGCCCTGCGCATCCTCTTCCCTTTGTTTTGGCTCTGGGCAGTTCTTCTGCTTGAGAACTTTAAAAACGTAATATTTTATTTCTCTTTCACTTAGTGACTCTTACTCTTTTAGTTTTAATATTTTTGAGGTCAATATTTTAAGGTCAATAGCTTTGGTTTTCCTCTGTCCCTTAGACCGAATCAGGATTTCTGCTATGATTTCAAAATACATGTCGCCTCCCTCTCATAATACCTCAAACGGTTTGCTGTGATTTTTGTTTTTGCTTATATTTCTCAGAGGACTGGAAAAGACATCAGACCTGGGCCATCTCATTTGTCATTTTTATCCCCAGTTTTCAAGTAGTCACTGGCACTTAATAAATATTCCTAAAAGTCACTAAAATTTAATTCATTCATGAGCATCATAAAAGAACACCAGTCATGATAACTCAGATTATCTTTCAAAAGCCATTCATATATATATATATATATATATATATATATATATATATATATATATATATATATATGAACTGTTTTTTCCTTTGTCTTAGAATGTTTTAGCTAAACACTCATGCCTACAGCCTTTAAGGAAGAATATGTCTTTGCAGAAATGGCAATGTGCTTACCCCCAAATGCTATGTTTATCCGTGTGGGTGAATTCCTCTGGCTAAGTATCTTGTAAGGTAAATAGACCTTTGAAGAAGACCTTGATCTCAGCTGGCTGGAGCGAACCTTCCTCCTGTCCTAGGCAATGCAGTGCCCAGTATAGGCCAGCCTGTCTCACATCTCCATCTCCTCTGCTCACAGCAGCTGGAGGCACGCTATCTCAGGACTCCCTTCCTCCCTGTTCTGCTGCTCCCTTCCAAATGCTGTTCTTGCTAACAATCTCAGGATAGCAATCCTGTGTGGTGATATGTTCCCTGTCCATTAGCCAGACTTCAGAGGCACTCAAAGCCTTACCTAGATTGTTATATTGGGAAGCTAACTATGGCTACTGAGTTCCTCTGTAGCCTTTTTCTCCTTTGTATCTCAATTTAGTCTCATTTGGTTCAGATTTCAGTGAGATGCTTTACTTACCTGCCCCTTTGTGCAGTGACCTGGGTGTTAAGTGTGGGTGAGATAATTTCTGGATCAAATCCAGAGTACTTAAAAATTTTGACGTATGTGGGTAACAAATAATGGGTTCACACGGTGTGTGACCCAGACAAGTTGAGTGTGTTGTGTTACTGAATTACCCATAGGTAAGCATGACTGTGCCTGGGTGGTCATTGGTAGCGAGGAATGGTGAAGAATGTTTGAGAGTATGTGGTGGGAGGAGATGAGGGAAGAAGAGGAGGCCGTCTACACATTCCCCCTGTGTTATAACTACAAATGGCCTGCCACTTCCATAACTAACTGTGTAGAAACTTTGCATTTTATATGTATGTATTTTACTGTCACCCAAACTGCAAGGATTTCTACTAAAAGTGTAATGCAGAGTTAGTACCTGTGCGGTTATTAAAACAAAATGGATTATAGAACTTCCAGCATTTTCAAGCTTAACCAAATATCTGCACCATTCATTTGGAAAAGAATTCCGTTAGCAGTTCATTGTTACCTCAGATGGAGCACATGCACAAGATGAACCCTCGATGGAGGACAGTGGTCCTGAAAGGCATAGTTAACGTGATTGAGAGGTGCTATAACAGTCATTGGAGGTTTCCCAAGTAGCTAAATGGTTCTGCAGGTCGGAGGGATTAGAAGTTGTCTGAAGAAAGAATGTAAAACGAAATGTTTCTAAGGCTTTAAAAGTACATATGGAATTCCCAAAATAGAAAGTCTCAGTCTTTAAAATATGCTACCAGCGACCACTGAGTCGAGTCCCTTCTTTTTAGAAGCATATAATTCCACATAGGAAAATATGACAGTGTCCCAAAAATATGTATCCTTAGTGCATAGGTAGACGACAAGTCCAGGAACCTGGGTTAATTTAATTAATTTATAAACTTGAACTTATTTTCTCCAATGAAATCCAGGCACTTAATAAGGAGTAATAAAACACATTCCATTTCTAAAAGAGTTCATCCTCTCCTGAGGGAGACAGACAAATGAAAAGGCACATTATATGGATATAAATGATAACATACTGAGGGAACATTACTGCATATTTGGCATAAATACTGAAATTTACGGGTTGGGAAGGAGATGCAATAAAAGTAGTCTGAGAATCTAGGGAAGGTATCACATTGGAAGTGACAGGTTTGGCAAAGGTTTACTGATATAAATGACAGATAAACTCCTTCATAAGCCACACTAGCTTGGCATTTTGTTGCTGAGAGTGTGGAAGAGTGATAAATGTCTATGCTGAAGAAAATGAAAGATAATAGAGGATATTACATGGTATTATACAGAGCTGGCTCTTCATTATATACTGACTAGAAGTTAGTGATGGCTAAGTGATGGTTAGTGATGGTTAGAAGAAGGCTTGGAGAATATTCGAGTCCATTCTCAAAGGACTGTTGTTAGACAAGTTTCGTTATTCATTATCTTGTTCCAAATTATCAGTTGGCTGCCAATAAATATATTGACATGCTGCATTTGTACCGCCTCCCTACTTAGTGTAAGAGCTCAGCCATTTTCTACCTGGTCCACAACCCGTTGAATATGATAAACTGAACATGTCTGGGATTCCTGATGTAAAAATGCAATCGTAGCATGTAAACGCTAATCTTTGTTACTGTCTGCTTGAGGAGCAATGAGTTAGATTATTGCAACAGTCCCAGTGAGAGACTGATAAGGACTTGAACCAAGACAGTCATTGTAAGAACATAGAAGAAAGAGAAAAAAGGCAAGAGAGAGACTTGGAAGGAAAACAGGGAGGATGTAAAACTGCCTATGAGCATGGAAAGGATGGAGAAATTGAGTCACTGCAAGGTGCTAACCAGATGGACAGTAGGACTACCAATTGGGAAAGAACTTTAAGTTAGCAGTAATTACCAAGGAATTGGGAAGTTCTGGCTTCTTTGTGCTAGATTGGAGGTGCGTGTGGCAATGCTGAGTAGAATTAAGAAGTTAAAATCTCCATTAGATAGAGTTGGGAGAGATGAAAGTCATGGGCTTTTGAGAAGCTTTGGAATCTTAAAGTATGGACTGTTTCTAGGAACAGATCCTGAGAAAGGAATGCATAAGGAAGCAGATGGAAGAAACGGAAGCTGAGACTCAACATGAAAGGAAGACCACATTTCCACTTTTCTACAATTACTTCTTAAATACATGGATAAATATGTAGTGAATTACCTCATTTTAGACTTCATTTAAAATGTTTAGTCAATGTGCTTCAGTTCTAAAATATTATGCAATGTAATTAGCAAGTTGCTGATGTTGGTACTCGTGAGGAGGTCTGAACTGAAGGTACTTTGATTGGAAATACTTGCTGATAGCTCATATGAAGTGGATACAGCACATGTTACAGGCCTGGATGCATGAATAGACCACTCCTTGACTTTAGAAAATTTTCTGTCTGTAAAAATCTAAGTATCTTTTCTGAGTAAAAGAATCTTTTCTTATTCTCTTTGCGTAAAAGCCCTGTTATTTTAAAGAGGCCATCTTATTAAAATGGATGACTAGTCTGACAGCACGTTCACAGATGGGCATATATATAACCATCATATGCAGAGATGACAAGAAGAGGTTACGAAGAGATGATGATTCAGAATGCATAGGGGCAGAATTTGAAGTTGCAAGAAACATTGTGGGAATGGGAGATCTGCAAATGCTGTCTTAAGAATGTTAAGAATGTGCTGTATGTTCTAGGAAGATATTCCTTCAGACGCTTCCTGCTTGAGTATATAGGTATAAATATTATTTACTTTTATGCAAATATTCAGACCCATCATGTGTCCATCTTACGTGGTATCATCAAAAAATTCTACTCAGTTCACATGCCCACATGAACACCAAAATCAGCAACTTACTAATTGTATTTTATGATATGTTAGAACTGAAAATTCAGTTCAGAATTTTTGTTCAGAAAATTGTCAGGAAGATACTTTACCACCGTCAGTTGTTACTCGGGTCATAGCTAGAATCCAGGGGAGAAAACTTGTTGTTTTGTTCTCTGATAAATTGCAAGCACCTTGGAAGATACATGGTAAGCACTTAACAAATGTTTACTGACTCAATTGTCAATCTTAGTTAAGTCAAAGCTTTGTCATTATAGTCACCTCTGTGCTATGGGGGTTTACTCAAATTTAGCAATTCAAGACCCAGATGTATCAATGAAGAATAAACAATTGATTTGGAAGACAAAAACTTGGAACTCAAGCCTACAACATCAACACAGGTAACTTTGTTGTCAAGTCAACTGCTAAACCGATTCATATATATATATATAAAAAACTGTAGCTAGGCAGAGGTGGTGCACACCTTTAATCCCAGCTCTCAGGAGGCAGAGGCAGATGGATCTATGTGAGTTCAAGGCCAGTCTGGTCTACAGAGAGAGTTTTAGGACAACCAGAGTTACAACAGAGAAACCCTGTCTCAAAACAAACAAACAAACATACAAAAACAAAAAAACAAAAAAGAAATTGTAAAATTTGCAATGAGAAATGTAAATATTCCTGGAAGTTATAATTTTGATATATATATATTTCATTAAGCTCTCATCTTCTTGTAAAAGTTATCCAGAAAAATCAGCCACAAGAATTCTTTAGTAAACATGTAACTTCAAAAGGGACACAACTGTGAAATCATAGTGAAAGGGTATAACATGTGGTGCGTCCATCTCAGATCAGAACAAAGGGAGCACTGGCAGGAGCAGCCAGGCTTTTGACATTGTGATACAATGTTGTTTCCTACAAAGTTTACACTTAAAAGCCATGTTAATATGTTTCTAAAAACTACACCAAAATTGCATAATCTTTTATGTTAGTTTAAAATTCTGTATTGGGCTATAGTCATAGCTCATCATGTATTGGACACACCTAACAATCTTCTCTCTTCTAGACATGCTTGTTGGTGTTTGTTAAGCTGTAGAATACATAGAATCTATCCTTAAAGGCTCTTTTTCTCCCAAGACTTCTAGCTTTAGCTAACCTTTGACCATACAGCTACCCATTTTAATTTCTAGCTGTAACACTTCCAGACACTTCAGCAACCTGTAACAAACATCTCCTTTATGTAAGAATGTAATAGGCAGCAGCATGGGCTTGACATAAAAGGTTACTTTCTCGCTCTGTGTATATGTGAATGTATATGGTGTGTGTGCATTCATGTGAGCCTTTTTGGGGGGGAGGTTGTGCATGCTGCAGTCCATGTGTACAAGTCAGAGGACAACTTGGGATGTTGGTCCTTGTCTTCTTGTCATTTGGAGTAGGGTACTGTGGATTTGAACTCAGGTCTTCATAAATGTACAGAAACTGCTTTATCTACTGGGCCATCCCCCAAACCAGAGTCATTTTATTTCTAAGTTACTTTTTAATATTCTTTTTTGATCAATTACATGACCCCAAATATAAAAATATCTCTGATTCAAACATTTGCGATGTTGTGGTTGAATGTGTCCTCTGGGCTTCATGAATTAGAGACTTAATCCTCCCAGTTTTTGTTAGTGGTATTTGAAGGTTGGGCCGTGGGAAATAATAGATGAGATGAGGTTCTGAGAGGGGTACCTCCAAGATGGCTTTAGGGGTTTTACATGGAGACCTAATATAGTCATCACACTGGCTTTCTTTCCAGTGGTGCCCTCTACCACAGTGTGGCATAAAAAACCCTCCCTGGATGCTGGTGAGTGCCAGTCCCATACGCTAGGTCTTCCTACTTTCATAACTGTGAAATAAATAATCCTCTATTTTCCTAAGTTACCTAATCTCAGATATTTTAGTACAGTATCTAAAACCTCATTAGTTTTTATTATTCAAGTGAAGCTGGAGTTGCAATGTTTTACATGTAAAACCTCAAGCAGTACCCAGTATTTCAGTGACCACAGATAGTCACAGAAAGCCAGAAACTTTAGAAGAGTAGAAGAAATTGCTTTTTAAAAAAATAGGTGCTTATTAATAATATCAATAATGTCATGCCTATTTTTTTTTACCCCTTTCTTATTCTCTTTCAGTCCATCACCCCTCCCTTTCCTTCCTGTTCCTTCCTCCCCTTCCTCCTTCCTTCCTTTCGGAAAATATACGATGCCCCATTTGACTAGTTTCTGTGTTGCTTCCCAGAGGAAATCAGGAACTCGTTGGGGCCAGTACTCCAATGAGCATGCTTGTACTTGAGAGCCCCATTCATGGGTGGCGTTTTCAAAGGCGGATGGGGAGCCATGTCAACAGAAAGCAACAGAGTCCGAGTTAATGGGTTGATCTATGTCTTCACCTCTCTGAGTGACTGCCCAAGGAATAATTGATCCTGAGGTGTAGAACATATAAATGAGTCATACACAATGAAGACAATGAGAAAGAAAATTGGCAGCTAACAGAGCAGAATAGAAAACTCTCCCTCACCAAACCAAGATATTCCAAAGCATAAGGATGGCTTTGTTTTGAAATTTTGTATATATTTATTGTTGTAAACCTTAATAAATTTATTTCAAAGTCTCAAACTATAAGTCAGTTTATTTTACTACACTCTCCCCAGAATGTTGTTACATTTGAGTTTGAAATTCATATTTAATAATTGATAGTGAATGTGTTTTTGCCTAACCTAAAATGGAGACGTTTTTTAAAAAATTAATTCTCTCATATAATGCATATCAACACCCCTCTTACCCTCCCTCCATTCCTTCCATCTCCTCCCATCTTTCCTCTCCTCCTATTATATATCCTCCCCACCCCTACCCACTCATCCGTACTCCTTCTTCTCCCCTTAGAAGAGAGCAGTCCTTCCAGGATTACTGCTTAACCAGGGCACAACAGACAAGGCCAGGCACTAGTCCTTACATCAAGGATGCACTAGGCAACCCAGCTGGAGGAAATGGGTCCCAAGGGCAGGCAAAAGCGTAAGAGAACCCTTACATACACTCTAGCCTGTATTTTCTCTGCAAGAATACCAAGCCAGATAATCACATGACATATCTAGGAGACCTGTAGGTTCTCTGTCTGCTGCTTCAGGCTGTGAGGGACCCAGCAAGTGCTGGTCCATCAACTCTGTGGGGCTTGTTCTCCAGATGTCCTCTGGTCCCTGAAATCTCTCCTCCCCCTCTTCTGCAAGTTTTCCAGAGCTCTACACAGTGGTTGGTTCTGGGCCTCTCCATCTGACCCCATCAGCTGTGGGTGGAAGCCTCAATGATGTAGATTGGGCTAGGTACAGATCTATGAGAAAATGTTAAAATTTGTTCTAAATTTATAGGTATTGTTTCATAGTCAGAGAAAACTACTTGTATTCAAAATTATCTGTGCCACACACCGTGATAACAGGGATCAGGATTTGCATTTATCTACAAGAATGACCCTGATGGTTTTGTTCAGTTTGTCATGATCTTCATTCTTTTTTTTTTTCATCCTTGAAGGAGAGACCAGTGTTGAATCTCCATCATTACTGCAGCCTTGAGGTTCTTCATCACCCGTTGAAGTCCCTTGGCTGCTCTGATTTCTGTTAGATACGTATTTATAAACCTTTGCTCTTTCTCTAGAATTGTAGACTGGGATTTCTGACAAAATCACACGATCACTTTAGTAGATACAGAAGAAAGAAACTGAGTGGATTCAACTTCTCTTCATGTTTGGATCTCTCTAAATTAGACACAGAAAGAGCACACTCCAAAATATTAAGTGTTGTGTGTGAAACCTATAGTCAAAATCACACTGTGGGGAAAAGCTGAAATATTTTCTGTATGCATAAGATAAGAAAAGGATGAATTATTTTACCAGTCTTTTAAAAAATACTATTGACAGTTTCAGCGGGAACAGTCAGGTAGATGCAGACATATTGTTAAAATAATCACAGTAACAGTGACTTATCAGTTCAATGCAATTCCCGTCAAAATACCAATAACTTTCTTCAAGTAAATACAGAAAACAATCTTCTTTATAAAGAGCCAAGAAAACATGTAGAATATGTAAGATTTCCTTTCAGTGGCTTCCATTCCCCCGAAGTAGCTCCACTGTGGTCAGCAGTGCCGCTCCAGGGAGGAAAGCACAGAGCATAGGGCATGGGTCCACAGGTCCATGTGGTCTTTGATTGCTGAGACTGCTGAACTACAGAATTCCAGAGAGCACACATCAGAGGACGTAACTCAGTTTGTTGTGGAATGGGATCACATTTATTCTGAGAGGAAGGGTCTCTGGTATCCAGGGACATCAGGAGGAGTTCATTAGTTAGGACAGCACAGGTATGACATTCCCATTTGTGTGCTGAGGCAGCCTGCACCTAGGTATTTTCCCGGGAACCAGAGGGAGAGACCTTATATGGTCATATAGAGAGAAATAATTTACAGCTCCAGGTAGGTGGAATAACTTTGAGGGGGTGGTGCCTTGCTGTGAAAGCAGGCAGCACAGCTTGTGGTTTGTCAGAGCAGGCAGTGGAGGAAAGGCCAAAGCTCTCGGGATGAGAGAATTTCCGAGGTTCCAGGCATACTTCTATTCCACCTCAGCTCCAGGACAGCCCCACAGGAATATGTAAAGTGATGCTGAGCAAAAGAGAAAGAAAATAAAACAAAAAACAGGAAGATAAACAACAAGCAGAATGTTTGAAAGAATTATAGTACCTGACTTCAAAATATGCTGAAAACCTAAGGTAACTGAACATGAGACTAGCTTTTAAAACAGACACTCAGATCAGTAGAATAGCATAAGGAACACAGAATCTACACGAATTTATATTCAGAGAGCCTATTGATCTTTAGAAAAGCACAAGAACATGTCTTAGGAAAAGGTAGTGTCATCAATAAATGTGCTGGTGAGATAGAATATGCATATTCAGGAGCATGTAGCCAAATTCCTTCCTCTCACCATACATAGAATCACCTCCAAGTGGATCAGTGTTAAACCCAAACTTGAGTCTATGAGTTACTTCAAAAAATATAGTGAAAAAAAAGTTTAAGACATTGGTTCAGTACTATTTTTAAAGCTAGACTCCCAGAGCCACAGAAACAAATATCAAGATGCAGCTATGAGATTCTATCAAACAGAGAAGCATGGGCACCATCAGAGAAACAACCAGCAGAGCAGGGGCAGTCTTCAGAACCAGAGTGAGTGTGTAGTGGTTCGAATGAGAGTGGCCTCAATAGGCTCATTTATTTGCATGCTTATTCCCCAGTTTATGGGCTGTTTGGGAAGGATGAGGAGGCATGGTCTTGTTGTAGGAGGTGAGTCTGTAGGAGTGGGCTTTGAGGTTTGGAACCTCCGGCCCAGCATCTCTTTCTGCCTGTGCATCAGGATGTAAAGCTCTTAGTTACTGCTCCAGCCAGGCCTGTCTGCTTCTTGGCATGATGATCTTTGACTAACTTTCTAAAACTAACTGTAAGCAAGCCTCCAATTAAATGCTTTCTTTTATGAGTCGCCTTGGTCATGGTGTCTCTTCACAGCAATAGGATAGTAATTAAGATAAAGTGTAAATACTTCATCTGACAAGGGAATGAAATCCACAGTACGAAAGGAGCTCACTAAGCTGAACTTCCCAAAACAACGAATATAATTTAAAGATGGGCTAAAAATAGAAATAGATGCTTATCACAGGAAGATAAAGAGCCTGCAAATTCATGAAACATGCATAGTTTCACTATCATCCGTGAAATACAAATCTAATGCACAATGAGACATTTTTCGTACTCCAAGTAGTGTATCTATTATTGAAAAGACAAAAAGGAGACAAGCAGAAAGAGTCATTAATCAACTAACACATGCTCCTAAGGACACAGAGAAAAAGAAACATGCATTGTCTGTGGAAATATAAACCAGTGGAACGTGTATGTGAATTGTAGGGCGTTTTCTTAAAATTATAAATATAAACCTACTCATATAGCCACACAAAGTCATGATTGATAGAGTTAATTCTATCATGCTTTACTTTGTATTTGGACATGTATTCTTTACAAATAACATTTCTAACGTAGACATATGTCCAAAAGATATAAAATTTTCATGAAAAATTTCTTTGTTGTCATGCTTTGCAGCACTATTCATAGCAGTCAAAGATTAAGGAGTCAATGTAGATGGAGAAAGGAAAGACGATAACGTAGAATAGAGTACTAGTCAGCCATAAAAATGAAGGGACCCCTTAATTTGCAACAAGACAGAAAGAATCGCAGATCATTGTGCTAAAAAAATAAGCACAGAAAGATAAACACTACAGGCTTTAAATCATCCATGGAAGCTCATAAATTAATCTGGTAGAGAAACAGAATGGAATCTCATCCAATAAAGACAGAAAGAAAAATGTAAGTGGGGAAGGAGAACAGCAGTTCAGTAAGAAGCAGCAAAACCGAGTGAAGAAATTGCTTCTTATATTTCTTCAGTACAGTGGGGTCACTGTGAGTTAAAACAACCTGCAGCACGTTACGCTAGAAACAAATGTAACAGAGCTGAAAGCTTAATATTCCTACGTTCTCTCTAACCACTAATTCTGTTAGATTTATCTCTCTGTGTTACAGCTGACTGCTGTTGCACATTACTCTTTTCCGTAGAGCTGATGTGTAGGAAGTGCCCTTAACACTTGCCACCATCTTTATTTTGGAATAGCTGCGAAACAATTTGTTGTATAAAGCCCATTCGTCGGAATTTTGAGGAATACAGTCTGCATTCTTTTCTGTTCACAAAAATTAGTTTCTAGACTTCATGCTTGAGGGAGGCTTGCGTGGGTCAGCCCGGCTGGTGCTTCATTTTCCTTTCCTCAGTATTAGACATTTCTTCCTGGTATGTCTGGTGACAATTTTATTTTGCATGTCATTGTGGTATGATACGTGGAGTTTTTTTTTTCTTTGTAGTCACAAAGTTGACTGTTCACTTGAATGCTTCAGCTCTTAACTGGTTCTACCCTTTGGTCAATACACCTCCATGCTCTTTCACAGACAGCCTTTCCTAGCCATTGCCCTACTGTCTGCTTCTAAAGTTGTGTGATCTGGAATATACACATGGGACTAATCATGAACTTTCAATTATTTTCCTCAATTACTTAAGAGTCTATATTGAAATGAGGTCATGAAATATTGGCCTGGCTTATTTTACAAAGCACAATGTCCCCCAGTTTCATCTCAGTTGTTGAAAAATCTCAAGATTTTTTTTTTTTAAGTCAACTAGTGTTACATCATTTAAAAGTAGCACATTTTCTTAATCCATTCCATCTGTGGAGAAATCCTTAGGTTGGCACCATATTTTGGCTTTTGTGGATAATTCTGTAGTGAACAGGTATTAAGATGTAAATATCCTTTCAGCATACTGATTTCAATTTCCTTGAAGAAGTAGCAGTAAGTAAGATTTCTGGTCATGAGATAGTTCTATTATCAGTTCCTTGAGGTAGGTATCAGTTCCCAGACGCATGTGGTCTTCTCTGATGGATATTCTAATTTACATGTCTCTCACTACTATACAAAGACTCCCCTTTCACCATGTCTTTATTGATATTTATCTAGTCCTTTAGATCATAGCTAACCTAGCAGACAGAGGTAAGTTCTTGTAGTTTCGATCTGGATTTCCCTGATGATTAGTGACAAGTTTTCATGCACCTGTTGACTTGTTTTTCCTTCTTGGGAAAAATGTCTATGCAAGTCTTTTGCCCTTTTTAAACCAGGCCATTTATTCTGTTATTGGGTTGGGTGAAATTCTAAACAATTCTGGCCATGAATTCTTTATTACGTACATGGTATACAGAGAATGTTTATAGTTCATTGATTGTCTCTTCTGATTCTAAAGGTTCTTAAACCATTTCAAGCTCTTAGAAGCATCAGCCTACTCTTGTAGCGAAATGTAGAACTTTTCCTAAGTTTGGGTTACAGAGAGAATTTCTATTAAGAAAAGTCCACCGAGGCTGCGTGTGGATTTTTTAGGATACACGAGTTGGTTCATAGAGGACTTGGGTACATCTGTGTCAACCTTGGTTAATTGAATTCCCGCTGCTGAGTAATACTCTTCCCCATGGTGTCCCGCTAGTTCAGGATCTGGTCATATAAGAACCGTTGCTTTAATTCCCTGAAAGGGTAACTGCAGAATCATGAAGGACTAACCTAGAGTGATGAGTTTGGTTTGTGGCTGACCTCTCAAAATCCAGCTAAAACACCCGAGTCGCTGCTCTCTGCACACTTGCTCTTTCTGTCAGAGGAAGAGGTAAGTGCACTGAAGTTTGCTTGACTTTTGTAAAGGACTCTAAAGCTGCTGTGGGTGAGAAGGGATGAGAATACTAAAGACACAAACCAAAACAATGATTTCTTCCCATTTAGAGACAGTGCTGGGTTAGCCAGCAGCTAGACTGGGCAGCTTCTCAGGCAAGCCCAGGACTCTCTAAGAACAATCTTTGTATCTAAACAGAAAGGATTTGTCTTCTCAGGAAGGAAACCTAATGCAGGCTTTATGCAGAGATATATTTTCCACCATGTGGCCTGGACAATAAACACCAGCCTTTTGATCTGTGTGGCAATGGTAGTGGAGCTGGAGTTCTGAGAGCAGAAAAGTGGGAAACAAATCTGCCAGAGGTGAGTCTGCGCCCTGGGGTTCTTTTGCATGTCTAAAGTTCACCAAGGAAAGCCAGAGAGATTTCAAATAAACATGTCTAAAGGGGTCATAAAAATCTCAACTGGCCTGATAGTTTAAATCCCTAACGTCAAAACACAGCAATGCATGGCCAACATCACATGAAACTTCTTTGGTCTCAGGTTTATAAATTAAACCTGCTCCAAACTCCTATTTTTACAAGGATATGCTTATAAATGCCTCCCCTCCTCGCAGGCATCTTCCTCCTACTCAGAAAAACAGCAAATTTATCTTTCTGTTAATGCGGGGGGGGGGGGTGTCATTTTGTAACAAAACTCAGGGCAAAAAGAATACTAAAGATGAATCCTTTTAAATTCCACTAGGTCACAACTGCATGCCTTTGTCATACTCTCCGTAGCCTTTTGACTCACTGCTTTAAGATCTTATCCTAAAAATCACCGCGATTCATAATTGTACGCGCCGCCTTCATTTTCACATTAAAATGCTCCGGGGAAGCAGGGCTAGCGTGAGCACCGTTGAAACAGAGCTGTTATTAGGAAACGTGAGTGGCTGCAATGGGGCTCCCTGTGGAGCTGACTTGGCAGAGTTTGAGTTCCAGGCTCAAACTAATATTAAAAGCAAGTAGTCAGTTTACCTACACAGCAGGGCGCTCACTTTGTACCTCTCATTCTGAACAACTCCGCTTCTGGCCAAAGAGTCCAATTTAGGATCTAGAACTAATAACTGCATGAAAAGAATCCCTCAGTCATTTTGAGAACCTCTGTATAATTCATAAATTCCTCAGTTACCGTTTGATAAATAATAAAACACAAATAAATTGTACCCGATAGAAAGGTAGCTTGTGCATTTAGTGTGATTTATCTCTATGGGAGGGAGGGGCATTCAGAAGAAAGCAAGCTTTGCCTTTTTCATCTAATAAGAGAAATGCGATCGTCAGAAGTTTCATAGCCCAACTGACCCTGTGTTAGAGGATAATTTCAAAGATAAAATTCAATAACGATTGCATATCAATATAAAATCATTGTGACCTTTTCGTAAAGGTCGGAATCAAAACACGCTAAATCCCTTGCTTTCACCCCTGATAGACAAGTGCGACTTGTTTTTATTTTAGCTCAAATACAAAAGAATAGGAGCACCAGTCTTCAAGCAAACTCAAAACAAGGGAATACAATTTTCAACACAACCTCAGAATCCCTAAAAGAAACAACCTCAAACAGTCTCGTCCACACTAGAGCACTCTTTTCAAGAGGACATAGTTCCTTATTCAACATACGGCAAGGGGCTGAGGAGACGCATGGCTCAGCAGTTAAGCGCATGCACAGTTCTGAGGAACTGACTCCAGCCAAGGAACACAATGAAAAACAAAAACAAAAACAAGCTCACAGCCATTCTAGCTCCAGGGAATCGAAGGATCATGGGCTCCCCAGTCACCCCTGCTGGCAGTCACATAGAAAATGAGCTCTTATGAGCACATACATTCATACACTGAGCCCTCACGTGCAAACATGTTAACACAGACACTTGCCGGTTTCACGTACACATATGTTCTCTCAGACTCAAAGCTCTCATGTGCACGTATATTCACACAATTACACAGACACTGAGCTCTCATGTACATACATATTAACACAGAAAGAAAGCACTCACTTGCACATATAGTCATGCAGACACTCATGTCTATCCTGCACACATATTCACAAATTCACCAACACAGTGACTTTCGGCTGCATGCACATTCACACAGTCTTTGAACTATCATATGCACATATAGTCACCAAGACGCTGAGCTCTCACAAGCACACAGAATTACACAGACACTGAGCAGTTATGCGTACATATATTCATGCAGACACAAAGCTCTCACATGCACATATATAAACACATTTACACGGAACTCAACTCTCATGTGCACATATATTCACACAGACACAGGCTTTTTCTTTTGTCTGTTGCTTTAATTTATTTAAAAAAAATCTCTCATGCAACGTATAGAATGCACCCTGGCCTCTCTTCCCTCCACTCCCAGCTCCCCTATCTCCCTCAGATCTATCCTCCATGACCCACAAACATCCCCCCTTCTCCCCAAAAAACCATTCCCCCAGGATTATAGCACAATCAGGGTATGGCATAGCAGGATGGAACAAGGCAGGCACCAATCCCTATATTAAGGGTGAGCCAGGCAGCCCAGCAGGAAAAAAAAAAAGGGTCTCAAGGGCCGGTAAAATGTTCAGAGAACACCCTCACTCCAGCCTGTAGAAGTTTTTCAAGGATACTAATCCAGACAGCCATGAGATGTATTTAGGGGATCCTACAGGTTCCATGTCTATGGCTTCAGTCTCTATGGGCCCTTCAGTGTGCTGGTCAGTTGACAATGTGGGGCTTGATCTCCTGGAGTACTTGGCCCGTCTGGTTTCTACCATCCCTCCTCTCCTTCTTCAATGGGATTCCCTGTTCTCTGAACAATGTTTGGCCCTGGGCCTCTCCCCATGCTCTTCTCATCTGCTGCAGAGGAGGGCCTCTTTGGTGGGACTGGGTTAAGTACTAATCTATGAGCAGACCATGACATCATTCGAAATTATCTCTGGGTTATCTAGTCTCTAGTTCCTAGCCTGGCCTGCAGTTTCAGGTAGGGGTTCCCACCTTTCTCATGGAGTTCTGTTTTCCATTGTCAATAAGGATCATGCAGGACACATAGACTATAAGTCAGGGATTGTGACTGGGATGGTGTCCCAGTCTCACCACTAGAAACCTTGCCTGGCCACAGAAGATGGCCTGTTCAGGCTCCCTATCCCCAATTACTAGGGCAGACCTTGCTAAGTCTGCCTCATAGATTCCTGTGAGTTTCCACTACATTAGGGTTCCAATCACCCTCTAATTGAGTCCCAGTTGTTGTTGTTTCTCCATATATTTTCTCCCTCAGTTCCTCTCCTCCTTCTGGTCTGCTCTATTCCCATTTCCATCCTCCCTCACCCCATCTACACTCCCTGTTCAATTTCCACCCTACCATCTCTGTGTTCCAACTGGGACCCTTCTTGTTGCATGGGTTTTCTATGTCTGTGGATATGAATACCTTGCTCCTTTGGTTAGCATGAGTATCCACATATAAGCAAGTACATACCATGTTTGTCTTTCTGGAACTGGGATAGCTTACTCAGGATGATTTTTTTTCTAGTTCCATCCATTTGTCTGCAAAATTCATGTAGTCATTTTTTTTTTAAACTAGCTTAGTAAATACTCCATTGTGTAAATATACCAACATTTCTTTATTCATTTTTTAATTGAGGGGCTTCTAGTTTGTTTCCAATTTCTGGCTATTATGAATAAAGCTGCTATGAACATAGTTGAGCAAGTGTCCTTCTGGTAGGATGGAGTGCCTTTGGGTATATGCCCAGGAGTGGTATAACTGGGTCTTGATGTAGGTCAATTTCCAAATTCCTAAGAAATTGCCATATTGATTTCCATAGTGACTGTACAAGTGTGTATTCCCACCAGCAATGAAAGAATGTTCTTCTTGCTTCACAATCTCACCAGCATGAACTGTCCTTTGTGATATTGATATTACTAATTCTGACAGGTATGAGATGGAATCTCAGAGTAGTTTTGATTTGCGTTTCCCTAATGGCTGAGGATGTCGAGAGTTTCTTTAAATGTTTCTCAGCTATTTGAGATTCCTCTTTTGAGAATTCTTTGTTTAGATCATTTTTTGGTTGGGGTGTTTGGTTTCGTTGATGTCTAGTTTTTTGAGTTCTTTATATATTTTGTATATTAGTTCTCTGTCAGAAGAAGAGTTGCTGAAGAATTTTTCCCCATTCTGTAGGCTGTCTTGTCTTGTTGACAGTGTCCTTTGCCTTACCGAAGATTTTTAGTTTCATGAGGTCCCATTTGTTAATTGTTGATCTTAGTGTCTAAGATACTGGTGTTTTGTTCAGAAAGTTGTCTTCTGTGCCAATGCATTCAAGGTTCTTCCCTACTTTCTTTTCTATCATGCTACTGTGTCTGGTTTTATGACGAGGTCTTTGATTGACTTGTATTTTGTACATGGTGATAAATTGGGATTAATTTGGGTTTTTGTACACGTAGACATCTATGTAGACCAGTATCACTTGTGAAAGATGCTTTCTTCATTCCATTTTATATTTCTGGCTTCCTAATTGGCGATCAGGTGTTAATAAGTGTGTGGATTTATGTTTGGATCTTCAATTCAATTCCAATTATCAACATGCCTGTTTTTATGCCAATACCGGGTGGTTCTTATTACTATAGCTCTATAGTACAACTTGAGATCAGGAATAGTGGTACTCCCAGAAATTCTTTTATTTTTAAGAATTATTTTGGCTATCCTGGGCTTTTTGTTTTTTCATATGAAGCTGAGTATTGTCCTTACAGGGTCTGTAAAGAATTGTGTTGGGATTTTGATAGGGATGGTATTGAATGTGTAGATTGGTTTTGGTCAGATGGCCATTTTACTATGTTGAAGCTACCAATCCAGGAGCATTGGAGATCTTTCCATCTTCTGAGATCTTTCAATTTCTCTCTTCAAAGACTTGAAGTTTTTGTCATACAAACCTTTCACTTGCTTCACTAGAGTTACCCCAAGATATTTTATGTTATTTGTTGCTATTTTGAAGGGAGATGTTTCCCTGATTTCTTTCTCAGTCCATTTGTCATTTGTATAAGGAGGGCTATTGGATCTTCAGTGAAGTTGTTTATTAGCTGTAGGAGTTCCCTAGTAGAATTTTTGGGGTTGCTCCTATAAACTATCATATTCTTTGCAAGTAAGTATACATTGACTTCTTCCTTTCTAACTTGTATCCCCTTGATCTCCTTTTGTTGTCTTTTTGATCTAGCCAGGACTTCAAGTACTATATTATATAGGTATGGGGAGAGGGGACAACCTTGTCTTTTTTTCCTGATTTTAGTGAAATTTCTTTGAGCTTTTCTCCATTTATTTTGATGTTGGCTGTAGGCTTGCTATAAATTGCCTTATTATGTTTAGGTATGTATCTTGTATTCCTAATCTCTCCAAGACTTTTAACATGAAGGGGGTGTTGGATTTCTTGGCATCTAGTGAGATAATCATGTTTTTTTCTTTCAGTTTGTTTAGATGGTGGATTACATTGACTGATTTTCATATTTTGAACCATCCCTGTATCTCTGAGATGAAGCCTATTTGATCACGGTGGATGATATTCTTGATGTGTTCTTGAATTTGGTTTGTGACTATTTTATTGAGTATTTTTGCCTCTATGTTCATGAGGGAAATTGGTCTGTAATTCTCTTTATTTATTGAATCTTTGTGTGGTTTGGGTATCTGGGTGACTGTGGCCTTGTAAAATGAGTTTGGCAGCATTCTTCTGTTTCTATTTTGTGGAATACTTGAGGAGTATTGGTGTAAACTCTTCTTTGAATGTCTGATAGAATTCTGCAATAAAGTCATCTGGTCTTTGTAGTTGTTAGGCTGCTGTGGTGTCACAGCAAGCAGGACAAAGAGGTGCTTTCATATGTGCAAGCCCTGCAAGACTCAGCAGACAGAACCACCACCATGGCCAATGCCATAGTCAACAATGGAACCCCCTAGCTTCTGAGCTCAGATGTTTTTATTGATTCACAACTACTGAGGTGTAGATCATAAACAAACACCCCCCACAAAAATACAATATCTGCAGACAATACAAAATGCCAAGACCTAGGGAGTCCTTCACCCACAGTACAAGAAATAATTTTGTACATAACTAAAAATAAACTTCCACAATAGACTCTGGGTTTTTTTCTTCTTTTTTTGGGTGGAGAGAATTTTAATCACTGCTTCTATTTCTTTGTGATTTATAGCTCTGTCTACATTGTCTATCTGATTTTGATTTAATGTTGGTCTCTATTGAGAAAATTGTCCATTTCTTTTAGATTTTCCAATTTTATAGAGTATAAGTTTTTAAAGTCTGACCTAACGATTCTTTGGATTTCCTCAGTGTCTGTAGTTGTATTCCCCTTTTCTAACGTTGTTGATTTGGGTAATCTCTCTCTGTCTTTTGATTCATTCAGTATAGGGTGTTGTCTACCTTGTTGATTTTCTCAAAGAACCAACTCTTTGTTTCACTGAATCTTTTAAATCTAAAATCTTAAATCTAACTTTAATCCATGGTGGTCTCATAGGATATTAAGACTTGCTGTGTGGCCTGGGATGCGGTCAGTTTTAGAAAAGGTTCTGTGATGTGGTAAGAAAATGGTATATTCTTTTGTTGTGGGTAAAACATTCTCTATGTATCTGTTAGGTCCATTTGGTTTCTACCATTAGCTCCAGTGTTTCTCTGTTTAGTTTTTGTCTGGTTCACCTATTCATTGGTGAGAGTAGGGTATTGAAATCTCCTATCAGTGTGTGAGGGTCAATGTTTTTTTTTAAGCTTTAGCAATGTATCTTTTATAAATATGGGAGCCCTTGTGTTGGGTGCATAGGTGTTTATAATTGAAATTTGTCTTGGTGGATTTTTCTTTTGATGAGTATGAAGTGACTTTCTCCATCTCTTTTGATTAATTTCGGTTTGAAGTCTATTTTGTTAGATATTAAAATGGCTACTCTGGCTTGCTTCTTGGGTTCATGTGATTGGAAAATCTTTTCCCAACCCTTTACTCTGAGATAATATTTATCTTTGCTATTAAGGTGTGTTTCTTGTATTTAGTAGAAGGATGGTTCCTTTTTTTTTTTTTTGCATCTATTCTGTTAGTCTGTTTTTTGGGGGAAATTGAGTCCATTGGTGATGATAGATATCAATGACTGTTGATTTTTATGTCCTGTTATTTTGTAGTTGTGTTCGTGTGTGTGTGTGTGTGTGTGTGTGTGTGTGTGTGTGCGCGCGCGCTTATGTCTCCCTTCTTTTGATTTTGTTGGGGTGAAGTTATTTATTTCCGGTGTTTTCGCGGGTATAGTTATCCCCTTTGGGTTGGAGTTTTCCTTCTAGCATCTTCTGTAGGGCTAGGTTTGTAGATAGATATTGTTTGAATTTGGATTTGTCATTGAATATCTTGATTTCTCCATTTATGGTAATTGAAAGCTTTGCTGGGCATAGTAGTCTGTGCTGGCATCTGTGACCTCTGAGAGTCTGTAGCACAATTGTCCAGGCTCTTCTTTCTGGCTTTCAGAGTCTCCATTGAAAAATCCGGTGTTATTCTATTAAGTTTACCTTTATATGTTACTTGCTTTTTTTCTCTTGTAGCTTTTAATATTCTTTCTTTGTTCTGTATGTTTAGTGTTTTGATTATTATGTGGTGAGGGGACTTTCTTTTCTGGTCAAGTTTATGGTGTTCTGTGTGCTTCTTATGCCTTTACAGGCATCTCCTTTAGGTTTAGAAAATTTTCCTATATGATTTTGTTGAAAATATTTTCTGGGCCTTTGAGGTGGGATTCTTCTTCTTCTATTCCTATTACTCTTAGCTTTGATCTTTTCATAGTGTTCTAGATTTCCTGGATGTTTTATGTTACGTATTTTTTGGATTTAACATTTTCTTTTTTGTTGTCTCTAATTCTTCTACAGTATCTTTGACTCCTCAGATTTTCTCTTCCATCTCTTGTATTCTGTTGCTGTAGCTTGTCTCAGTAGTTCCTGATCACTTCTTAGTCTTTTCATTTCCAAAATACCCCATGTTTGTGTTTTTTCTTTATGGCTTCTATTTCCATTTTCAGGTCTTGAACAGTTTTGTTCATTTCCTTTGATTGTTTGCTCGGTATTCATTTCTTCTAATTATTGTTTATTTTCCTGGGTTTCTTTTACGAATTTACTCAATTCCTCCCATTGTCTGTCTTTTCACTTCTTTCTTTGAGGGAGTTATTCATTTCCTCTTTAAGGGTCTCTATGAAAGGACCGCCAGGGGGACTCCCAAGGAACCACGAGACATTCAAACCGATGCAAACGCACGAGGCATTTATTATCCGGCCGGGCTCCACTCAGCCTGTTCCCATGCATGGGATAAGCATGGCGGACCCTGATTCCTTCCCCACTTGGCACTATTATGGGGTGCAGGGGAAAGAGGTCTGGGGATGGGGGCTTGTGCAGCTCTGATTGGCTCAGAGCTCTCTATGTCCTGTATCTTTCAGACTAATTGTTTGGGAATTTGCACTCACGGGATGGCGGGGGCAGTCAACTGGTGCCCTTGACTAGTCATCCCGGAGACAGGGTGGCACCTGGGATGCCCGGGAAGGAAGAATTCCTGCTGATAGGTGTTAAGCTTAATGGTCATTCCCCTGTGGGTGGGGAGGAGACTGAGGAGACTGTTAGTGGATGTTCTTGGGAAGGCATCTCCCGATAGGAGGTATCCCCCCATATGTGACTGCTAGCACTCAGGTGAATTCCTAGGTTTTATATTTCTTAAATCCTTTCATCTATTATCTTCATAAAGTTGGTTTTGAGATCTTTTTTGTGTGCTTTGGCTGTGTTCAGGGCTTGTTGTAGTAGTATAGTTGAGATTTGGTGGTGACATATTGCCCTGGTTGTTATTGATTTTGCTCTTACATTGGCATTTAGGCATCTGGGATTGGGATGATTTTAGATTTAGGTGTTTAATTCCTGCATTTCTCTTTATTGGATGAGTTTTTTGTTCCTTGGTATTTTTTTTCTTCCTAGTTTCTTCTCTTGTCTCCTGTTCTTTGTGGCCTCTTGTCAAGCTGGTGGTCTCTACCTGAGCTGAGGGCTGGAGCTGTGTTGGCTTACTTGGCCTCTGGCCCAGCAGGACCTCTCTGCTGGCCAGTCCACTGACTGGGTCTACAATGGCACTGGGCTCCTTGCTTGTGTCTAGGGAGCAGAGGAGATGGGGCTGGAAAAAAGTTGGGAGGGGCTATGGAGAAGTGGGTTCTGGGGAGAGAGCCAAGTGTACTGCATGTTTTGACACGCACAGATGTTCATACATTCGCACAGCCACTGAGATTTCATTTTCTCATACATTCACACACACATACCGGGCTCTCACGTGCACATATGGTCACACAGACACTGTGCACTCAAGTGCTCTCACATGCTCATATAGTCACACAGACGCTGAGCTCTCCATTATTCCTTTCTTTGTCTGTTGTTTCTACATTACCTGGGTTTTCTAAACAACCAAACATCAAATTTTTTTTCATCTTACTTTCAATTTCCAGTTTTATCTTGCTCAGTTCTTCTCATTTGATCTAGCATTTGTTGGTTTGTTGTACTGCTCTGGACTTTTCTACCTTCTTGAGTAGATACATACTTAATTTTCACTTATTTCTTTTAGTTGAGAGTTATAGCTGAAAGCTGTGCTGTTGACGAAAGTCTTTCTAGTAGCTTTTATTCCTTTGATGTTCTACACTCCGGTGACCTTAGCTGTATTTTATATAAAAACTGCAGAAGAGTGACATTTTAAAAACATTTGAGATCTCTGATTATATCCTGTTTTACATAGTTCCACGTTTATTCGTTCAATGTTTTAATTAGACAAATTAGGTCTTACATTATAATTCTTCCTAGAATTTTCTAATTCAAGTTTTCAAGCCCTTTCCTGCAGGCTTTATTCGAGTCATTTTTATTTGATTAACACTTTTAATTGCATCTTGTTTTCACTGAGTGTTTAGTCAGGCTTGAATGCCGACATTTCAATAATTAATATATGCTTTGATACATTGTTTATGCTCCCAAATATAATAAAAAATATTGTCCATGAATAGAAACAAAGTAAACGCAATACAGAGCATATGTAGAAAACATAGAATACACATATACATGTGCATATATAGCATTTAATTTATATTATATTTAATAAATAACATATCTAATGTTAGGATACTTATAATTTACTCCTAACAATGCTTCATCATGGTTTCTTACGAAAACCAAAGGTCCTAAACTTAAGCATCTTCATGCTGAATGTCCTACTCCTTTTATACGTAAGTTCCCATTAAAATTTGGTTGCTTGACTACTAAACAGATTAAGCTCTTCTTACATGTGCCCGATGTGTAGGAAGTTGGTAAGTACTGCTTATGTTGTTTTCACCATTGTGTCTCGCACAACTGACCTTCCAATGCTTCAGACACAAGAGTTTAACTCTTCTGAGTTGACATCAATTGCATACTTAATGGCTCACCCAATTGTATTTATTTTTAAATTTCAATGACATTGAGTTTTTAAAATTCTATGATTCAATTTTTAAAATATTTTCACTCAAACACATCATTCTGATATTGAAAACAGGTTAAAGGTAGAAATGACCTAAAAATTGCTCAATGTTAATAAATTATTTGGCTTAGTGAGAGGTTAGATTGCGAATAGTTTCAACTGAGACACTCAATAGACAGCATCCAGAATTTTCTATGACCTTTAATTCTTTGTTTTGAGAAAGCAAAGAAAGTATGAAACAGATTTCTCTAGCTATTTAGTTTTATGTTTTAAAAATATGGACCATTCACTAGCATCAAAAGGTCAGTATTTTTCTTGTTAAAAATTCTCTAGTTTAACTCACACTGGAACTTATGGGTTAGAGTTCAGTTTCTAAATGAATTTCTAACCCCATGTGTCAGTTGCTTTTAGGAAACAACACAGTGCTCTGTGGAGTGTCTGGAGAGCCTGGTAAAGGTCAGGGAAGTTAAGTGCTCCAGCAGTGAGCCCGACTTTTAGCAGCTTTCAAAGGGTTCCATTAGGATTTATCCATTACTGTGCATGCAGAGAATATCAAAAGCTTTGCCGGAAAATGTTTGTGTTGTTAATTTTGACCATCTACATGTTACAGACAGCCACAGACAATTTAGCATTGGGTTACTTGTAATTCTCTCTCTCAATCTCTCTCTCTCTCTCCCCGTTCTTCTTTCATCCATCCTTACCTTGATAGGTCATGGGAAAACAAGAATTTTATTTAATTCATTCTAATATTCTTAGAATTTTTAAATACTTTTAACTGAAAAATGCTCTGAACTATAGCAGACCTGCAGACAAATATAGTTATTACAAGAGTATGACTTATTTTAATGAGCTACTAATAAAAAAAAAAAACCCTCCAATATCCAGCTGATAACTGTTTCTAAAAACTCCAAAACTCTTTTATGTGCAATTCTAGTCACGACAGTGTCTACATAACACAGATATATTAGATTGTTTATATTTTAAAGCTTTTGTATGAATGGGATCTTACTATATATTCTTTGGATACCTCTCCTGCTCCCACACAGTTTTGGATGAAATATTTTTGGATGACATATGTTTGCACTTTTCCTTGGTAATGCGTAAATATTGTTGCTCCACATCCTGGTAGCATTTGATATAGCCATTTTAAAAAAGATATCAGTGTTGTTTTATTAGGTTTGTAGTGATAACTCACTATGAGTTTAGTCTGTTTTTTTTTTTTTTTTCCAGAAAGAGTTTTCAGCATCTTTTTCTGTTTGTTTGCCAATCTGTAAATAATTCATATTCTATTCATATTCCAGCAAAACTAAGATGTTCTCTGTTGGAACAAATCTCACCCACTTGCGTCCTGGCCTGTGGCTTCCCTTGTCCCCCGAAGCAGCCACAGCCGGCCTATGGCTGCTGCTGCTCTGGGGGTTGGTGCATGGGTGTCAGGGTCTTACTGTGCAACCATCTGCCTTTGATCAGAGCCTGGAGCCAACAAGAACAGAAACTCGGGAGATACCATCAGAGGAGCACTTTCTTGTTTAATGTAAGTGTCATGGTATTTTATGGGGTTCAGGAGGAGGGTCTTTTGGTACGCAAGGGTAATGCCATTGGTTAAAACAGGTAAGCAATTTTGCCAATTGTATCCCGCAACTTGAAGGGGGTGGAGTTTTGCTGTGGCTTGTGGTCTGTCAGTGCAAAGGAGAAGGGGCCAAATTCTTCCAGCTCTTTAGGATGAGAGCTGGCTCGCAGGCGCCCTCTGGAACCATAGCTGCATGACTGCTCCACGGGGGCACCACAGTTCTCTTATAGTTTTCACTACATAAACTTCACATTCTTTGATGCATTGATCATCAAGTATTTCTGCTCTTAATGATATTGTTTTCATTTTATACCAAGTTCTAATATTTTATTTGTACTATATGAATATAATCAATTTTAGTATTATAGTTTTTAACCTTGAGAATTTTGCTTATTAGTTCTAAGAGCTCTTTTTATTTTTATTATTTTTTCTGTTTTTTTTTTAAGTTTGGTACATTTGACAAAAGTCATATGTTCAAGGTAAACGATACATATTTTTTTTTTTATAAAGAGAGGGTGTAGGGAAAGAGAGTAATGATAATAATCAGATTAACAAATTCACTCATACCTCTCTTGATCCCCATAGCTTCCATTTTTATACCGTTGACAAGCCATTTCTTTATTTCCTATACCAACATTTGAAAAAAAGTTAACAGTTTTCCAGAATGTAAAGACTTAACCATTAGTTACAGGAGGAAGTTACCTCCACATAGGGAATGCCATGTGTGATGTACCCATAGCTAACATAATACCCGATAGTGAAAAGCCAAAAACTTTCCCTCTGAGACCAAGATTAAGGCGACCATTCCTACTTCTGTCACAAAAATTAAACACAGTACTAACAGTTCTAATCAAAGCCATTAGACAAGAAAATGAAATAGGAGACTTCTAATCCCTACTGTGAAGACACCATATGTTTGAATACAGGGCATAAAGAAATCAAGCTTTAGTTGAGCTGGAAGCTTCCTCTCTGTTACATATTATCTTTATTGTTCAAAAGGTGCTAAAAATCATGCTGCGGTGGGCCAATGTTTATCTTTGCCTTTCCTTCTGTGGACCCTGAATTCTACTCTACCAATCTGCCAGGCTAGACGTGGTCATTGATAAACAGCGACATGACTTAGCAGTGTGGGGCTGGTTATATGGCAGGTACATGCCTGGCACTGTGTGCTAATCAAAAGCTTATGTCTGAGGATATCAGAGGGCAATAAGGTAGAGGAAAAGAATGACTTACTACTCATGTTCCACTCAATTGGTACATACCCTGTCTTCTACATGTATATATTTATGTCCGAGGACTAATGTTACTCTATTGCTGGGCTAGAGAAACTTCTTTTTGTAGAGGGCTCCAGTTAATGAAAATATTCATAACTGGTCCAATTTCTCACAATAACTAAGTGATGAGTTCTCAGCCCTAAATAGAATTTCTATATTATCCCCTCTGTGGATCAAATAGCATTGTATAAGAGGAGGCAGAAAGATAATAAGTTCCAAAGAATAGTCTTCTGGAAATGACTTGGCAAGTACAATCATGAACACACAACACAGCAGAGCTGTGACTACCTGCACACCACTCATTAAAAAAAAAAAAAGACATGAAAGTAGAAGGGGCCTAGTTATGAAGAAGGGAGTGGGAGGGTGTGGGGGTCTCCACAAGTGTTACAGCCTGTGGGAAAACAAACCAGGAGAAGCAAGAAGGAAACCTGGGACAACATGACTTAGTTATACAGGCTGCCTCAAACTTCTTGAGTCTAACCTTGAGTGGCTTAGTTTTTACATATTTAAGCACAGTAAAACTTTGGGAAAAATTTTTCTCAGGCAATTATCACAACAAAGTTTAAGACATGACCACATCAAAAGAAACTCCCTTGCAAAGTACATGTCTTTTGCAAAGCACCTGTGACTTATTCCACAATAATTTGTTCTATTGACTGAGAAATATTGCTCAGAATAAGAGTCTAGGGAGGAAGGGCTTGTGATGAGCATAATAGCAAATTCTTTTGCAAAGTACATGGGACCTCTTTCATTAGGATAGGTTCAACTGGCTGAGAAACAATGCTCAGGATAAGGAGATTTGGGTAGGCCTGACTTTACAGAATAGGAAAAGATCATCAGTTACTAAACAAAGTCTGCTGGAGTAGATTACATCTACTCCAACCTTTCTGGTGAACAGGAGCCAGTTTCTTCCATTGAAGAAAGAAGGCTGTGTATTTAACAATTCTGGTTCTCTGGTGCCTAATTGCAAGCATGTGGACCCTGTGCCCTCTACAAGAAGGAACAAGAAGGTTAATAGTGGGGGAGTGTGAACACAGCACATTGTATTCATGTATGAAACTGGAAAAAATTTAAAAAATCAAGGAGACATGTAAATAAGAAAATAAGTTGAATTATCTGTATGGATAATACACTATCAGCTGAAGAAAAATCCTAAAATTGGCACCAAAGATCTGTTATAACTAGCAAATTTTAGTTAGGTCACAAGATTAAAAAGAACACATAAAAATAATATGTTTCCAAGCACTGATAAAATATTCTCAGAAAAAATAAATTGAGACTGGTCTCACTTCCAATAGCATTAATTAGAATAGTTAGATTCTAATCCAATGTGGAAATAGTTTCTCCACTTTAATATGTATAACTTCAAGACTGAGAAAATCACTTCTCTTTTTTGTAGGTATGTTTACACATTTTGCTTAAACCTAGAGCACATGAGAATTTCAAAACTGCTGATGTATTCCACTCCTTAAGCTTAGTATGGTCAACTTTATTTATATCTTTTCTGAGAATTAATTTTCATATACTGAGATGAACAGTGTGCACAATTTGATATTTGAGAAAGGTCTAAGCCCAGTGATCTATTAGAAGTGTCTCATGCTGACTTGCAAGAGTTCATTTCTATTTTTTAGTAATTTTCTGGGCTAACTAATAAACATATGTAGTGGCTTTAATGAAAATAGCCTCCATAGACTCACATATTTGAATGCTTGCTCCATAGCTGGTAGAACTGTTTGAGAAGAATTAGGAGGCGTGGCCTTGTTGGAGGAGGTGTGATCTCGTTGCAGGAGGCGTGGCCTTGTTGGAGGAGGTGTGATCTCGTTGCAGGAGGCGTGGCCTTGTTGGAGGAGGTGTGATCTCATTGCAGGAGGTGCGGTCTTGTTGGAGATGGTGTGCCATTGCGCGTAGGTTTTGAGGTTTCAAAAGCCTACACTAAGCCCAGTCTGGTTCTCTTTCTCTGCCTCCATCCGGTGGATATGATGTAAGCTCTCAGCTATCGCTTCAGCACTACGCCTAGTGGCCTGTCTGCCACTAGACTTCCCGCTATGGTGAGTATGGCATCACTTTCTGAAACTCTAAACAAGCCTCCAATTAATTTCTTTCTTTTATTGTTGCTGCGGTCATGGTGTCTCATCACAGCAATTAGAACAGTAAGAGGACATAGTTATTCTCAAATAGTTAGTTTTATGAATGCGACTATATAATACTGTTCATAAAACAGTGAGTATTCAGTGTCTCTTCCTATGTTTACTACAGGTAACTATTATAGATACTGGAAACTATTCATGTTGCATGTGTTATGGAAATGCATTTTTCCCAGTTTGTGTTCAGTGGTGCTATGTTGGTAACTTGAAGTTCGTATTCTATCACCTGTGCTGTTCCTATTCACAGATTAAACGCCACTGGTTTATTCAATCATGATATTCCTGGTGACATTTTCTTATATGCAGAATGTTTATGTACCCTTTCTTACTCTGTATCTTATGATGCTACCGACTGTGTTCCCTTTTCCTTACTAAATGAATTCACTCACTCAGAACTATTTTCCTTTGCTTCCTCTAAAGGCAGGAGAAATAAACCAAGACGTATCATTGACTGACTAGCCTGATAATAAAGATGGAGCGAACTGATAATCATTGAAAAGAAAGGTTGCACCGAGCCAGTCAGCTCTTAGCTAGGGAGTATCTGCTCTCTCATATAGAAGACTTCTTATTGAAGCATTATGCTGTAGTTTGTCACAAATAACGTTTAACTGTTCAAAACAGTTGCTAAGCTCCATCTCGTTAAAATGTATTAGATGTCAGGTGTGATGGTGGATTCTACTTGTCCAAATACATGGGCAGGTAGAATGATTACTGCAAATTTCAAGTAAGCCTAGTCTACATAGTGAGTTCTGGGTTAACTAGCATTGCTTAGCAATGTCTTTCTTAAAATTAGTAATTAAAATTAAAGATGTCTATTGCAAAGTAAACCCAATAATCTGTAATTCTGTGTTGATATGCTTTTCATATGTACCTACATTTCCATGATTGTTCAGATATTTGAGTTGCTTGCCACATGTTCTCATTAGAAAATGACCACCTTCCTGGTGGTTCTCCCGCACACTAGTACCTTTGTCCATGCTATCCTACATACTCATAAAATTGCATCTTCCCTGGGCTGCTTCCTCCATGCATTTTTATTTAGGCAAAATGGTAGGGTTTCTGTGTTTAGAACTAAGAAACTTCACACCTGGTGAAATTTTCCATTCTGACCAATCCTGCTACTTATAGACAATCATGATGAAAACAATATTTTTAAATAGTGCTTCTAAAAACTTAGCTGGGTTTGAACTTCAAAATATTTCCCGAAAATATCTATGAAAATATGTAGCTTAACTTAATTAAATGATGTATTTCAGACATGTATGGTAGAACTAAGGAGACACAGAAAATAATCTTCAAATCAGGAATGAAACATTCCTTTCATATCTATTGATCAACTGAGCACAGAAAACAGAGAATTGAATTTGAAAGAAGGTTTAAATAAAAATAGTGTTTCTAGTTTTCATTGCTGCAGGCCAACATTTTAAGACTTATTTAATTTCCCCCGAGGCCCAAGGATATACCTGAGAATCAATGTACTTTGATATGCATGTCCAGAATACATCAGTTTGATGAATGATCTTTTTTTGTAAATCAAAACTCTACCCCGTCTGAAAGATACAGTGACATATTTGAAACACTATCGTGCCAGACTTGACTGGACAAAAACTAGGAAAGAATCCCAAAATTAGTGACCGAATAAAATGTACTGTTATTTTCAGACATCCAATATCAAATATCAAAGATTCGATTTCAATATCAAATACAGACATTTCAACATCAAATATCAACTTAGAACCTCTGGCACGAGTTTTGAGAATCTGGCCTTTTAACCATAGCTGCACAAGAAAGACTTTATGCCCTCAGCAATGTGCGAGTCAAGTAGAAGAGCCCTGGGGAGACCTGCTGTCTTGGTCTAAGCATAGTCCCACCTCTTGAAGGGAAAGGAGTGGCTTTGGACTTGGCTTGTGATTGTCAATCTTGGCCTGCCTCAGAATGTTTCTGTCCCAAGTCACATTTGTTCCTTAGGGGCTGTGGATTTCAAAGCACCAGAAGTCTTCTGTTTTCAGATGCCTAAAACCAAAAACAAATGGGTTGTCTTTTTCACAGTGAATCAGAAAAACCGGATAAATTTATGTGACGACTGTTAGGGACTAGCCAAGGCAAAAAGTTTCCCTAACAGTGGACCTTGCAATGTGAAAGCAAGTCATCAATAATGGAACAACTGAATGCTTGGTTAGAAGCTGGAATGGATGGTCCATACAAAAGTCACTTTCTCTGGGAGCCTTCCTCAAAGCCTCTCGACTGGGATTGGCCTCGTTGCCCTTCCATACACACACCCTAAGCAGCCATCCATGATCACTGTCTACCACCACAGAAAGCACATAGTTATTTCTGTAGCTTTAAGAATACAAACATTACAGCTGAAACCCCATTCACCAAGGCACGACTGTGTATTAGATCCTAAAATAAAGACTCGAAAATACAATTTGAAAATATACATTTTTAGGTCTTAATAAACGGTGACACCAAGGCCGAAGGTTACAGGGATGTTCTATTATAAGATGAAAAATCTCTTTCCACTCTAATGATTCCCAAGTTAAATCTGTCACTAATTCTATAAACCATCTCTGTATCAACTAAATTTCAATTTATTCCCTAGGAGAAAATACTGATGCATATAATCCCACAAACAAAGCAGCTCTAAAAGAGACTAAAGAACGCTTGCCTAGCCGCGTGCAAACAAACTGAAGGAAATTCAAATATAATTTGGCGGAAAATAATCCAAAATTTCCCTATCTAACCAGGGAACACGTTTTTCTTTTTCAAGGGAAAAATATGTCTCTTAAAAAAATTCAAAAGAAAAATTAAGTTTTTCTCAGAGACTGTAATTATTTTCCTCGTGTTATATTAGTCAGTGGAAAACAGTAGCATAAGGTGCTGACGTGCGGTACACACTGTCCAGTGCATGGGCTCAGTGTCTCATTAGAGACCGGACAGCAGAGGGAAAAGGGAAGCCGTAGTGCTTCTTTGTTTCTTAGAAGTTAATATGAGTACAGACATCTTCTGAAATGGCTGTCATGTGATCACGGTATAATTTTAATCCCAAAGCAAAGCCTGAAGAATGGCTTCAAATCCAAGTGACTCTGAGCAAAGAGTACAGTTCAATCGTTTTCCCAGAATCCAAGATATCCATGAAATGTTATCAAGTACATCATGCCAAGAAGTAGAATATTGCCATTCATAAAGAACCTACGTTAAATTAACCTAGGTTAAAATTTTAACCTTTTCACAAGGATTTGGAAGGAGGAAACACACGTTATGCTTCAAGACACGCTCCACGTGCAAAAAGCACTTCATAAAATAAGAAAACGGAGCGTTACGTTGGTGAGGGTAGGGGGTGTCAGATTGTACATATTTCAAGTAGGAGAGCTGAGAAACTGGAGTTAGTGAATGCCTTTTAACTCTCAAAACAATTAAATATTTGAACTGTACACAGCAAGTCCTCAAAAAAGTCATTCAACAGAATTTTCACTACGAAGGCTCTCATTGCTTTCCAATGTTTGTGCCATGATTCGTTATTCGGAGATAATTCATTTTTGTCGTTAAGTCTCTCCAAAAAATGAACTTTTCTCCCTTTATTGATGATCGTGTCACTATAGCTAAATTCCTGACAGAAACAAGTTAAGGGATGAATGATTTATTTTGCTTCATGGGTTCAGAGGTTTGGATCATCACAGCAGAGAAAGCCTGGTGAAGTAGACCACTTCTCAACACATGGCAGATGACAGCTGTTCATATCATGGTTTGCTACAAAGCAGGGTGAATAGGAAATATTATGGATATACACCTCTGATGACATTTCCTCCCTGCTGTGACCTATTTCCTTCATCGGGATCTCATGTCTTAAGATTTCTGAAAATTTGGAGGTTAGCACCACCGGTGGGGCACTGAGCATTAAAGCATGATCTTAAAAGGAACATTTTATTTTTTGTTACAAGCCTAGTCTTTAATGGCTAGGCCAAATAAAAGAAAATAATACTCGTCTAAAGAAAGAAAAAAAGAAACGTAGTGATAAATGACTCCTCGTGATATTCTGTTATACTCACGGGTCAGTGCCTTATCTGAGAAGCCTAATCCTGCAGCAGACGGGAACAAATACAGAGAGCAACAGTCAGACATTACACAGAGTGTGAGACCTTGGAACACTCAGTCATATATGGGATGTCTCCGTCAGATCCCTCTCTCAGAGTTCAAGGAATGCCTCAGAAGAGGAAGTGGAAAGAACATAAGAGACAGAGGAGATGGAGGACAGCAAGGAAACAAAGCTGTCTGAATCAATATGATCGATGCACATATGAACTCACAGAGACTGAAGCAGCGTGCACAGGACCTGCATGGATCTGCACCAGGTCCTCTGCATATATATCACGGTTTATAGTTTAGTGACTTTATGGGATTTCTGAATGTGCAAACAATCAGGTCTCTGATTCTTGTGCCTTCTCTTGGACTCCTTTCCTTCTGTTGGTTTGGCTTGTACAACTTTGATGCAATAATTTTTGCTCTCTCTTATTATATTTCATTTTGTTTATTTTAAAAAATGGGTGAATGAATGAATGAATGAATGAATGAAAACCTAGCTACTAGAGTAAAGGTTAACAACTGACCTGTCGCTGATAGCTGCTGGGAGACGGAAAATCAGTTCGGGTATATCAACCACTCCAGGACAGGCCTCATATTCAGGAGAGGCTGACTAACATATAATGAACGCCACAAGTTGTGTGTGTGTGTGTGTGTGTGTGTGTGTGTGTGTGTGTGTGTGTGCTTTTATTTGGTTACAATTTGGTGGGTTTGGGGGGAGTGGTTTTATTTTGTTTTCTTCATTTTGGGGGACTTGTTGATGTATTGGGTTTTTGTTTGTTTATTGAGAAGGCACATAAGTTGGGTTGGTAGGAAGGAGGAGAGGACTTGGGGGAAGGGGAAGACTATGATAAAAATATATTTAAATTTAAATTTTTTCAATTAAAATATAATAAAAATATTTAATATTCAAACTCAAATAACTTCTAACCCAGCCTTCATTTATCTTTATGAATGGCACATGTACCCCAAGTTTAGTTTATACTTTATACCACGAACAGAAGACCACCTGGAAGAAGGAGCAAAGACACATCCATCACCCAGCTGTGAAGTCTCACTTCATTAGAGATTTTATAAAACCTATTAGACTATTACATTTGACACATTTTGAAATACTTTGGATTTATTTATGTAAGTGCTTCAATTTTCTTTTAACATGAGTGGATGGGGTGGCAAATTTTAATTGTCATTTTGACGTAATCTAAAACTGCCTGAGCAGAGTCTCAATGTGAGATTGTGTAGATTAAGTTGGCATGTGGGCACATTTGTGGGGGATTATCTCGATTAAAAGGAAGACTCACCCACTGTGGGTGGTACTGTTCTTTGCACAGGGGATCCTGGATTGTGCAAGAGTGGAGAAAATAGGCTGAGCACTAGCACTAATGCATTAAATCTTCGCCGTTTACTCTTGACTGTTGACTTAACGTAATCAGTTCTCTCAAGTTTCTGCTACTGCAACTTGCTTGCCTCAGTAGATTATAATCTGGAGCCAAATAAACCCTTTCTCACTTCAACGGCTTTTGTCAGAAGAAAGAAAAGCCAACATCTTTATATGTCCAAAAAGATTGGACACATAAAAAGTATAAATGCATGAGAGTAGAATATGAGAAAATGAAGTATATTCCCGTATAAAATAGTAGTACATGTTGGTGCACTCTTAATGCACATGTTAAAAATGAGATGAATAAATATTTTTTTACCATGCGTGTCCAAGAGATAAGCCTCGGGCCATCAGGCTAGCCCAGTATTTTTTAACTTTGCCTTTCTGGATGAACTTAACAAAAGTTGTTTCACTTTCTACAGTAAGAATTACGATTTATGAAAATTAAATGCGAAATGAAATTTTCAGATCTTAGTTTTCCAAATTTTGTTAGAAACTATAGAGTCTCACCCCAAATTGTTGGATGTATTTCTAGTTTACTGCTTTGAACAATAATTCCTACTACCACTAGGTATTTCTCTCATCGTGTCTTCTTCTATAGTTGCCTAAAATGATTAAAAGCTCATATTCAAACAATAGACCTTCAGTAACACTGCATACATCCTATTGCTAATATTCAAAACATTATTTCACGGTTGTATAAACATTAGCCTATGTTGGGGAAGAGTGTTTCTTTTGGTTATCATGTTCCTTACCTAACATGACAGCTAGAGGGAGGGCTCCTGAACTACATGCAAGTCTTTAAAAGAAAACCCATGTTTTACAAAACCCCACAAAACCTAAAATCAGTGTTTTTGTCTACCTTCTTCCCTTTCAAAATAGGGTGATACTATGAATGTGTCATGGATGTCCTGTTCTTGACTTAACGGGGTGTTTCTTGTTTTGATTTTATTCCCTTTCCTAAGTGGAACAGATAAAGATCAAACCAAGTTAAACACAACGATTCCAAAGGAAAGGAGCCAAGTGTGAATGCAGCCGGTACCTCTGCCTGGCTCTCTGAAACCTGCAGGGCAGTTTCTGAGAGTTTAATGCCTTGCTATCAGGAGTACATAAGTTTGGTTAGTAAAAATGGAAACTGGAAGGGGGTCAGATCACTTAGAAGAACACAGGTTCTCATGTGACAAGAGGACCTATGAAACTCCAAGGCTCTGCCAGACAACTGATGTCTTTGGCCACAGCAGCAGGACCTCGGTGACTCCACCTGTAATGCTCCCTATTTCCTTCTGATGACTGTGTGGGAAAATGAAAGGCACATGTGAGGGGAACCCGTACAAAGTGGGATGTGGAAGGAAAAAAGCTTATCCCTTTACCAATTGGTTTGCTTACTTTTGCCTTTTCTGTTTCAGACCACCGGGTGTCTGGAATTAATATACTTAGGGCCAAATCCACTTCAACTCAGCCACAATTCTGGCAAACTGAGCTTTCTCTGTGTGGTTTGGTGTGCCTTTGGCCCTCTGTGTCTGCTGGTCAGGTAGTTACTTCTCTCTCACCGTGAAATTTGTGGGCAAAGTTCCTAAAGCTTCTCTTGACTCTTTTCATAGTATAGAAATCAAAACATTAATATTTATTTAAAACTCGGAATCCTTGAACACTGGAAAAATGTGTGGGGATTCCATGTCCCTACAACAGTGCATGCTCCAGAGAATGGCAGCTGGGGACATTGGCCAGAGGAGGGCTTCAACTTAATCCTAAAAAGCCATTGGTGTTATGGATCTCATCCCTGATATGAACTTTTAACTGTGAGTTTAGAGGTCTGACCGCATACTGGGCCATCGGCAATGCCAAGACAGCCTCTGTGGGTGTGGCTGACTCTTCACAGACATCAGCGTCCGGGTTAGAAAAACAAGGAGCAGCTTTCTCAGAATGTTCAGTTATTCTAAAATTTACCTCTGCCTGATGTTAAATTGCTATTATTGTTATTATTTTATGCTGTATATTCGGGACACTAACGTGTAGTAAAGGTACATTTTACGTGTTGCCAAAAGAAAGTATATTAAAAAAATTATCAACAACAGGGGGGTGGATCTCCACAGTTTTTATGTTCATTTGAAGATCTCAAAGAACTGCCAGTAGGAATCCAGTGAAGAAAGCTCACTGGCTTTCACAATGTGGCTTTTGGATGACTGGAATCCATGAATGTAGGTGTTCCAGTGATCTGAGGGAGAACCCAACATGCAAGTTAGACACACATAACCACAAACTTTTATAAATGTATTCTACACCGAAGATTTAAAGTGCACAATGGAAAGCAATTAAATGAACCTTTTAAAAATTGCAACCTATTTTTCCTTCTTTCCTATAATATATCCCAACACCCATCCACCCCTCACTACTAGCTCCTCCTTCTTTCCTCTTCTCCAGACCCTCCCCACTTTCCCCCAGAATAGAGCAGTGGTAAGCACAGGCTTACCACTCCAATAAGATGGAACAAGGCTGGCAGGAGCCCCTACATCAAGGCTGGACAAGGCAACCAGCAGGAGGAAAGGGGTCTGAAGGACAGGTAAAAGGGTGAGGGGCTGACCATCCCCCACTCTAACTCTTAGGAGTTCTAAAAAAACACAAAGTCGTAAGAGATATGTAGGGGGCCATGCAGGCTCTGTGTCTGCTGCTTTCAGTCTCTGAGAGCCCTTAGAGTGCTTGTCAGCTGACTCCTTCGGGCCTGTTCTCCTAGTGTCCTTGATACCACTGGTCCCTGCAATCTCCCCTCCATCTTTTCCATGGTATTCCCCAAGCTTCCCATGTTGTTTGGCCCTGGGCCAATATATCTGCTCTGATCAGTTGCTGGAGGAAACCTCTCTGATGATGGTTGGGCTAGTTGCTGAACTGAGCATAATAGAATATTTTAAAGAATTATCTCTGGATCCCCAGTCTTTATTCCTGGCTAGCCTTGCAGTGGCAGGCATGCGTTCCCTTTCTTGGCAGGGGCTTCTGCCCTTCCATAGCCTCAGCAGATTCTACTAGTTGAATAGGTTATAGGTTGAAAGTTTTGTGGCTGGGTTGGTATCAGTCCCACTCTTGGAAGCCTTGCCTGGTTATAGGAGAAGGCCTGGTCAGGCTTCACATCTCCCATTACTATGGATCTTTGTTAGGGTTACCCTCACAGATTCCAGGGAGTTTCCACTGTAATAGGTTCCCAGATCACCCCCTGAATGTTCTCCAATTCTGGTCTCTCTCCCTATATTCTCTCTCTCCATCCCTTTCCCCAAACCTGGTCCCTCCTGATCCCATTCCTATTCTTTCTGACCTCTGTTCTATTTCCCATTCTCAGGGTGATTCATGTGTCCCCACTGGGACCTCCTCTTGTTGCATAGTCTCTCTGGGTCTGTGGATTGGAGTATGATTTTTACTTAACCACTAATATCCACTCATAGGTGAGTACATACCATGCTTACCTTTCTGGGTTTGGGTTTCCTTGCTCAGGATAATTTTTTTCTAGTTCCATCCATTTGCCTGCAAATTTCATGATGCCATTTTTTTTTAAAAATAGCTGAGTACTACTCCATATTATATATGTACCACATTTTTTTAATGCATTCTTTGGTTGAGAAAAATCTAGACTGTTTGCAGTTCTGGTTATAATGAATAAAGCCGCTATAAACATAGCTGAGTGAGTGTCCTCGTAGTAAGATGGAGCATACTTTGTGTATATGCTCAGGAGTGGTATAACTGGGTGTTGAGGTAGGTCAATTTACAATTTCCTGAGGGATCACCATGTTTACATAGTGGCTGAACAAGTTTGCATTCCCACCAGTGATGAAGGAGTGTTCCCTTTGCTCCACATCCTCACCAGCATGAACTGTCATTTGTGTTATTGATCTTAGCCATTCTGACAGGTATAAGATGGAATCTAAGAGTAGCTTTAATTTGTATTTCCCTGATGGCTAAAGGATGTTGGACATTTCACTAACTGCCTCTCAGCTATTTGAGATTCGTCTTTTGAGAATTTTATGTTTAGATCTATACCCCATGTTTTGATCATCTCACTAGATGCTGAAAAAGCCTTTGATACAATCCAGAACCCCTTCATGATAAAAGACTTGGAGAGAGTAAGGATACAAGAGGCATACCTAAACACAGTAAAGGCAATTTACAGCAAGCCTACAGCCAACATCAAATCAAATGGAGAGAGATTTAAAGCCATTACACTAAAATCAGAAAGAAGACAAGGTTGTCCATCTCTCTATACTTATTCAATATTGTCCTGGAAGTTCTAGCTAGAGCAATAAGACTACAGAAGGAGATCTAGGGGATACAAACTGGAAAAGAAAAAGTTAAACTATCATTATTTGTAGATGGTATGAGAGTATATATAAACAAGTCCAAGAATTCTACCAGGGAACTCTTACAGTTGATAAATAACTTTATTGAAGTGGCTGGATACAAGATCAACTCAAAAAAATCAGTAGCTCTCCTATATACAAATGACAAATGCACTGAGAAAGAAATCAGGGAAACAACTCCCTTCACAATAGCCACAGATAAAATAAAATATCTTTGGGTAACACTAACCAAGCAAGTGAAAGATTTGTATGACAAAAACTTCAAGTCTTTGAAGAGAGAAACTGAAGATCTCAGAAGATGGAAAAATCTCCCATGCTCTTGTATTGATAGCTTCAACATAGTAAAAATGGCCATCTTACCAAAAGAAATCCACAGATTCAACGCCATCCCTATCAAAATCCCAACACAATTCCTTACAGACCTTGTAAGGACAATACTCAGCTTCATATGGAAAAATAAAAAGCCCAGGATAGCCAAAGTAATTCTTAAAAATAAAAGAACTTCTGGGGGTATTCCTGATCTCAAGATCTACTACAGAGCTATAGTAATAAAAAAACATATGGTATTGGTATAAAAACAGGCATGTTGATCAATGGAACTGAATCGAAGATCCAGACATAAATCCACACACTTATGGACACCTGATCATTGATAAAGAATATATATATGGAATATACAATGGAACAGCGAAAGCATCTTTAACAAATGGTGCTTGTCTAGCTGGATGTCTACATGTAGAAAAACTCAAATTGATCCTTACTTCTCACCACGCACAAAACACAAGTCCAAGTGGATCAAAGACCTCATCATAAAACCGGACACACTAAGCATGATAGAAGAGAAGGGGGATGATAGCCTTGAAGGCCTTGGCACAGGGAACAACTCCTCAACAGAACACCAATAACTAGGCACTAATATCAACAATTAATAAAGGGGACCTCATGAAACTGAAAAGCTTCTGTAGGGCAAAGGGCACTGTCACTAAGACAAAATGGCAGCCCACAGAATAGGCAAAAGTTTTCACCAACTCCACTTCTGATAGAGTTAGTTCAGATTATTCATCTGGCCAACGGGCCATCTAGGCAGAGGTCTCATCTTAAGCCATGCTCAACAGTTGGGTAGAATAAGTGGTTTTCCCCCAAGAATCTGTGCCCTGGTACAATAGCTTGCAGGGCCACAGGGCTACATGATTTCTCATTATCTTCTATCTCTATTCTAAGCATACTTCCCTTACCACTGTGGACTTTCCCCTCCAACATTTTTATCTTCATTGCTCTTTTTCTACAGCCTCTTCCCATGACATGTGGCTGTTTGTTCACCATGTATCTGCCTCTGGGGCCAGCTTACATGACATATTTTTCTCTCTTGCATTCGTTTCTGAATCGTGGCTTAAGTATGCAGCTTGCTTGTTCTGGGATTTGTTTCTCTTCACATTCTAACAAAATTGTCTTTGAGCTTCTTTTTGAGTAAGTTCTTAAATTCTTTTATTAATGAGACTAAGAACCTCAAAGAGGGATTGCAGGTTCCCATAAATCAGTATTCACTGTGGTGTATTAGATATTTAGGCTGAGGGATGCCTTAGTAACCTATTACTTCTTATTTAAATATATTGTGTGTTGGGAAGAGGGGAAAATGGCAGAGAAACATTTGTGAGACATGTGTGTGATATGTAACATGAATATGCATGTGCTTAGTAAATGCAGGGCTAGGAGATTTATAGAAATTATCTCATGCAATTCTCCCAACAAATCTGTAGGCTATTCCTTTATTCAAAAGATTGAAAACAGCTCTTAGAGACTAAGTGATTCATCTAAATTAAGACATCAAAAGAGAGACCATCCAGGTGGCTTTTCTGTAATAGCTCTGGCCCTATAAATCTGGTGACATGAAGACTTGGGTTCAATCTCCAGAACTCACCTGGGGTAGAGAGAACTTACTCTGCAGGTTATATTCTGACCTTCACATGTATATCATGAAATAGGCATATGGCATACATACGCACTATGTATAATACATATTTTAATTATAATTATAATGCATATTTTTTAAAGAGAAAGGTAAGATTCAAAGCTCAATACTTCATAGGTTGTGGATACATTTCTATTGATTTCTTTTTTAATCTGTTATCCTAAAACTTTTGACAAGCTTGACATGGTTACTTTCAGTTAGTCTATTGTAAAAATGATAGAGATTGTAAGTCTGTGACTGATTAATTAGTCATCTTTAGATACTTCCACATTCTCTGTGCTTTATGGAAATTCAAAGAAAAGACTTTTCACCAAACTAAAACCTTCATCTAGAATAAGTCTTTGTAGATGGGAGAGAATGGCCATTACACATGAAGCTTAAAGTCTGAATTGTCACGTAGAGTTCCTGGAGGCCTTTGAGTCTGTTAGAGGTCATGGCGCTAGAGGGTCTCTTGCTTCTTGCGATCTTGCTATTGTGATAAGAACATAAGGTTCTAATTTTTCTTTACAAGAACTCTTCACAGTGTCTTCACACATTTGGTAACCCTGAGAGATGAGCTCTTTGTCTACTGTCCACTGAACAGTTTGCTTACTGCTTGCTAAAAGTGGTAGGACCCCCATACCTGGAGTTTCTCAGTTGAAATGCAAAACAACTGGATATGACCATCCAGGTGGACCCTGTCTTATTGTCCCCACAGGGTCAAGGGGCAGAATGCCCTTCAGCTGTCAGAATCCTAATTCTGAGTAGATTCCAGCCTCAATCCATGGAGTACTGACTATGGTGCCATGTTTTGAACACTGTACCTTACACAAAAGAAAGTTGAAGGGTGATTAAAGGTGCTAGAGAGTTCACCTTACAATAGATTTTGATTACCAGTGTAAGACTTTTTTGTTTTAGATTTATTTAACTTTTGACATTATAATATAATTAGAACATTTCTCCTTCCCCTTTCATTCTTCCAAACCCTCCAAAGCACCTTTCCCCAATCTCCTTCAAATTAATGGCCCCCTTTTTTCCCACTAATTGTTTTTGCATGTACATTTAGGAGTATAAATGTATATGTATATATGTATAGATATATATTCCTAAAACAACCTGCTCAGTTTGTATCATGTTACTTGTATGTATGGTAAGATAACAAGTGAATATGGCTTTGGACTCCTATGCTTGTGGTAACTTGCCAGACATGTAAAAGATATGACTGCAGGAATCAAGCTTCAGATGTTGTGTTGATTGGCTTTTTGCAAGAAAATCCTTTGTCTCTGGTCCAGGAATTCCACGACCTCAGCAAATGTCCATGAAGCAGGAACAGGAAAGTTGATAAGTTTTCAAGAACAGTAATATCAGATTGCAGGGCCTCCATTTTCTGGGATTGGATAGTGGTGACAAAGCCTTTTTGCTGTGATATACGTTGAATGGTGTGCTGAGGAAGATGAGCATTCAGAAGGCCTGGGTTTCAGTTCTGCCTACAGAATCTTAGAGTACCTAACTGATATTGCTGAGCTTTCAGTCTTTTCTCTTTTATAGTTTGGGAACCAAATCCAAGACACTAAGTACTCTAGGCAAGCTCTTCTACTAAGCCAAATGTACAGCCATCATTTGGCTTACATCTGTCTGTTGCCTGCTATAATGATAATTTAGTAGTTAAGGCATAAAAATGAGTTCAATTTCTTAGATTTATAAAGAAAAGATACCTCAAGTACATAATACTTTAAATAATACAGAATGCAAATTAATGATTTGGGAGGGAAAATTGAAAACCTTCCTCCTCCTTTTTTCCTTCCTCTCTCTCTCTCTCTCTCTCTCCCTCTCTACCTCCCTCTCTCTCTCTCTGTCTCTCTCTCTCTCTCACACACACACACAGACACACACACACAAAGAAAGAGAGAGAGAGAGAGAGGGAAAGAGGGAGAGAGAAAGGGAGGTTGAGGTTTGCACCAATGGCTAGCTGCATCTGTATTGCTCCCATTCCCCTAGCTTCTTCTCTCAAGTGCCTGCTCCTTGACTATTTTTATCCATAAAATGCAGCATTAGACAGCAGTGTTTCTTCCTTTTTTTTTTTTCCAATGTGTTGGATTATCTCTAAATACATACTTCAAAACCCACACTTGCTATCTGGAAACACTTTAGTTTCTTCTTAAGTCTTTGGGAAGGAGTTTGAAATTAGCATTCATTATCAGACATAGGCCAGTGCATTTGAGAATTTGTGATATACTGATATTTTAAACTTCAGTCAACAAAGCTTTATAAAATAGAAAAAAAGTCTTAAGCTGGCAACCTCTAGCTTAGAGATGAGGAAACCGCCTTCCCAAGATTTAAGGATACAGTAATGTCTGGTACACTGAACCTGATTAAGACTTTGCAAGGTTCTGAGCTTTTATTCCCTAAATTCCCTAAATATATGTGCAAAGATGTCTTTTCTTTATGATACGACAGAGAGACAGATGCAGAAACATGTGGACTCTGGTCTTACTTCCCCACCACTCAGTGATTCAAGTGCCCCCCCCCCCCACCAATCTGAGTAGTAGCTCTAGCAAATACAGATGTATTCATGGTAATGGCTCTCAGAGGTTGCCGTCTCTGTCAAGGTAATGGAATTACTGACTCTCAAGGTGCTTCAGCAGGGAACATAGAAAAAAGAGACAAATTCGAATGTGGTGTCCTGGGTAGGTTGCAGAATATTTCCAGAGGCCATTTTACTTTCCTTTTCTCCAAACTGAGCAATACTCTTTTAGAGATATGTTGTTTCTCCTTGGCCGTTCCTATGATTAAAGTAAAATCTCCCTTATGGGTTTTAAGAAGTCTTATTTGAGGAAGCTAGTGAACTAATTAGCATCTAATGGAACTCAAATTATTTAGTAGAACTAAATTATCATGGAAGGAATTAAAGATACACACTAAATTTTCTGTCAGTGATGGAGAATCATTCCAAATGTTGAAATAGCCCAGGATATAGGACATATTTCTTACACCATTAAATTACGTGAAAACATGCCATTGTCAACTACTTTTAGAACGAAATAGCCTGGACAATGCTAAAAAGGTTTGGTTTGACCCACTCCACGGAGCAATCAGGATCACCTCTGAAGTTGTAAATATAAACCTCGTTTGGTTTGGTAATCTACAGCGACTGAAATCGTGTCTGTGTAAAGGTAGTAGGAAGTCAGATAAAACTACAGCAAAAAAATCCAAGCACGGGAAGTTCCCCCCCCCCCCCCGGGCATTTCTGCAGCGTGTACGGAATGAGGACCCAGTGTTCTCCCTCCTCTTTGCTCACAGGGGCCTCCGTCTCCACACTGACATCACTTGCGTTTGTTCTTTACATAATTTTTATTTCTCAAACATATACATTTCCTTTGCCGCTATGAGAAGAGTAGCATACAAAAGTGGGCTGCCTGGGATTCCCCAGAGAAGTGGATGCTCTACCAAGAGGAGGGTCAAACCAATGTATTTTTTAAGTTTCTTCCTGCGTGCTTTAAACCTCACCGGAAAACAGTAATTCTCTCTCTTTGTTAGTAAGTGCTAAAAAGTTTTAAAGTCGTTCATACTTTTGCTCACGCCACTTCCAATTCACACTTTTTCTTCGTTTCACTAATATCAGTTCACCTTTCCTTGAGAGACTTATTTTTATACTTTTCTTGTTATGTCTTTTTCCTATCTTCTTGGAATAAATATTTTAGGAAGACATCTCTTCAGATTGATTTTTCATTAAAATAAGTTTAAGAGATACATTTCTCCAAGCTTAGTTTAATCTGCATCCCACGAATCATCCTATATTCTACTTTTACTATTTAATTCCGTTTTTATTCTACTTTCCAAAATGCTGAAATATATTGTTAAGTCGCAGTAAAGTTTCTGGAAATTCTCATTTGATTTGGATGCTGGTTACACATGTGTTAGTTTTTAAGTTTTGAGTTTTTGAGCTGTACAGACTGATTCATATGGTTGATGCTACAGGGTATTCCAGTTCATTCCAGTTTAAATGAGAAAGTTTATTCTTAAATTTTCAAATATTTTGGTGATTATGAAGTTATCCATTGACTATCTTAGTTTGATTTTATTTAAATTATTTAAGCCTTTTGTTAATAATTGTTTTACATTTAACAAATAATATCCCTAACTAAATTTAAAACACAGTTAAAATATTTTTGAGGCAGTGTTTTCTATTTTACATTTTGGCAAAAGCTGTTAGTCAGGTTTTTCAATTATTTACTCAGATGTACCTTTCCACTTCAATTGTTGCTCTGTTCAATTCTGTTTTACTTTTAGGGATTTTTGATGTTGTACACATGCAACTGAATTCTAAAAAAGAAGGATACAATAGCTTAGATGTTACATTTAGAAGATAATTATTGGTGTTGGGATAAGCGATATTTATTATGTTTCTCCTATTAGGGTGTAAGACACTTTTATGCACATAAAAATGTAACTTAGTTAATCAGAACTAAGACTTAAACAAAAGGACTTCAGAAGTTCACACATCTGCTACTTTTGCTCCATCTAACTTCTGCAAGTTATCTACATCTAACTTCTGAGGTAGGGGACAGTAGAAGCACTACCTTGTTGGTTGCTGAGGACTAGAACTGCAGGAAGCTAAGTGTAATGGCTCATACATATAATCTTAGCGTTTAGAAGGCAGAGGAAGTGTAAATGATTCGAAGTTCTAGGACACTTTAGGCTATAAAATGGGTCATTCAAAATAAAGGAAAACAAAGTAGAAAGACAGAAAGACAGACAGAAAGGAGAGAGAGGGGCAACAGAGAGAGAGGAGGGAGAGGGAGGGAAGAGAAGAGAAGAGAAGAGAGAGAGAGAGAGAGAGAGAGAGAGAGAGAGAGAGAGAGAGAGAGAGAAAGAGGGAAAAGAAAGAAAAAACAAAAGGAAAGCGAACATCACACAGCCTCAGCTGGAGACTACCAGAGAGATCAGTGTATACATTTCCCCAGCTAGGATGCTTTTTCAGAGATGTTACTTGTTACAATCAGCAGAGAATGAACTCTGTAACAAATATTTTCATAAAATTTCTTCTTTTATAAGAATATACTCAGGCCCACAATATGCCTCAGGGAGATATGCATTATCTTTTCATGGCTTTTTACATCATTCTCATTCTATTTTGATAATTTTATATGAATAGGAAAAATGATGCATCTGAGCTGGATTTCATGTTTATGTTGATGCATATTGATAAGTCTCATTATCAAATGTACACAATTATACCACAGGAATAAAGGAGAGGCAAACAGTGGTTCTTTAAAAGTTCAACAAAATTGACTGACTTTCGCAAAATTCAGAAAAGAAATCTGCCAGTATAAATGTAGTGATGGAAACATCACTGTGGGTTATATGACCATGGAAAAGAGGAATGGAGGGCTTAACAAACAGCTTCCATAGAATGAATGTGAAACTAAGATGAATGACAGAAAGCAAAGTCGAAAAGGTATCTATATTTAGTGATATTAAACTTCTAAATTAAGAACTTTACCAAAAATAATGACATTAAGATTATTAAATAAATCCCAAGAATTGATGAAAAAAATCATTCACACAGAAGTAGAATACAACAGACACTCTCTCACATGGTTAGATGCCCAAGCAAAAGCTATTGAGGATATGCAAGAATATTAAAGGCCAAGCCATCCTGAGTATATAGAGGAAATAAGATATTAGCAGAGGAGACTCAAGATGGTGGTAGAACAGAGAGCAGAGTCCTCTAGGCTCCAGGAGCTGCCCACTGCCCCAACTCAAGATATCCACAGCCCCTCATGTGTTTCTGGGACAGAAGATTCTACATTGGCACCTGACCCAGCAGATAAAAACGACTATAAGAATCTGAAGTGATTGGAAGGACACAGAGACTTTGGTGACAGATCTGCATGGCAGAAGGGACGGAGTTTTCTGGCCAGCGAGGCATGAAAGATGCAAATGGGGGAGCAGAGTCTGGCAGAGCCACTCCCATGGCCATGGCTGCCACTTGTATTGCTCTCCCTGATAGGTAGGGGAGAGCATGTGCTGAGGTGCCACCAGGGGCTGCAGGTACAAAGACCAGGTGATGAGGGCAGGGTTCTGGGTGTAGCAGTCTGGAGCTGGACCAAGTCCCATCCCCAAACTAACTGCCAAGTCACAGGATCACCCTGCCCCAGAGCAATGACTGAATAGCCCAGCTGAAGAGTGTCTTATCTCCTGGACTGAATATTCACACAAGAGACCTGTCTGATGGTGACCAACAGACTCTTCTGGACTTTTCACTGCCTGTTAGGCCAGTTCTGCCACTCCTGAGGCCATAGCTGCTATGCATAGTACTTTCCCTAATAGTGTGGGAGAGACCATGGATTGTGGCACTACCCAAAGGTTGCAAGCACAAAAGCCAAGGCGGCAGAATGGACAGTGATAAGGATGATACGGGGTGTGTGTGCAACATTTAGAATTCAAGAAAGTCCTTACTTTGATCTCTTGCCAGATTGCTAGAACTTGAGATCATCCAGATCCTGAGCAATAGCAAGATTTTCCAGTTGAGGAATATCCCATACTAAGGGTTAGATTTCCTCCTTTTGAAAGGGGCTTAGAAACCTCAAAATGCTCATGTGGACCAGAACAATTAGAGATATGTCTGCATTGCTGACACCATTGGAGTTTGCCAGATGCTTGGACCCAGCTCCATGGGGCACTCATTCTGTCAGACTGTTTGGTGCCTGCATGAAGTTCAGGTATCAGCCTGGAGTCCAGGGTCCTGCATGAAGTTTGAGTGCTTATATGACATCTAGTTGCATGTGAGATTCCCAGATGCCTGTAGGAGGACCAGATCTCTGTAAGATAGCTGGCCCTGTGAGAGGGCCAAATGCATACAGGAAACTTTGGTAACTATGGGAGGTATGGGAGCCTGTGGAAGGTCCTGGTACCTGTGAAATGTCCTGTTGCCTGTGGGGTATCTTGGTTCCTGTGAGATGTCTGGATATTTGTGGGTAGACTTAGTGCTGGTGTGATACCTGGGTATCGGTGGGATTCCCTGGAGCTTGTGGGATGCTATGGTGCCTGAAGGAGGTCCTGGGACTTTCAGGAGGCCTGGGTGCTTGCAGGATATCTGGGTGCCTGTGTGATGTTTGGGTGCATGGGTGATGTCCATATGCCTGCAAGATGTGCAGATGCCTTTAGGATATCTGGATGCGAGGCCTTGGTGACTGCTAGATGACCAGAAGCCTGTGTGATGTCTGGGTGCCTGTGAGATGTCCAGGTGTCTGCAGGTTGAGCCAGTGCCTGTGTGATGCCTAAGTGTCTGCAGGATTCCCTGGAGTCTGGGACATATCCTGGTGCCTGCAGGATGTCTGGGTGCCTGTAGAATATCCAGGTGCCTGTGGAAGGCCTTGGTGACTGCCAGATGACTGAATGCCTGTGTGATGTCCATGTGCCTGAGGGATGGCCAGGTGCCTGTGTGGTGTTTGTGTGCCTGCAGGATGTCCAGGTGCCTGTGATATGTCCAGGTGTCTGTGGGTTGACCCAGTGCCTGAGTAATGCTTGGGTATCTGCAGGAGTCCCTGGAACCTGGGGATGTCCTGGTGCCTGTAGGAAGTCCCAGTGCCTGCAAGATGTCCAGATGACTGTGGGATATCCATGTGCCTGCAGGAGAAACTGGCACCTGTGGGATGTCTTGGTGCCCCTGGGATGCTCTGGTGTCCATGGGAGGCCTTAGTGCCTGCAGGATGTCCAGGTACTTGCAGGATATCCAGGTGCCTGTGGGATGACACAATTTGTCCACAAAATGTCCTGGCACCTGAGGGATGCTTTGGTGTCTACATGAGGTCCTGATTCCTGCAGGATGTCTGAGGATCTGCAAGATGACCTGGTGCTTGGAGGATATTGGGGTGCTTTTCATTGGGGTGCCTGCAGGCTTGGGCAGTGGGATTCAACTTCAGGTCAAACTTCATGGTGCTTGTTTTTGGGCTGGTATGGGCCTGGTGAATGTCCATCATTAGAGCAGTCTTCTACCTCCAGGATCCCCAGTGATGCCTGCAATCCATGCTCCTTCTCTTTCTTACTTTCTTTTCTTTTTCTTTTTCTTTCTCTTTTCTCTTTCTCTTTCTCCTTTTCTTTTTCTTTTCTTTTCTTTCCTTTTTTTTTTGAGGGCACAGAGGCAGGAGGGGGAAACAGGGAGGGAATACGTTGTATGAAACTCAAATTATTGTATGAAACTTGAAAGCATTATAAAAAGGTATTAACAGAAAACCTGAGGACATGCAAAGAACATAGTAAGAAGTTATGATCAAATTAGTTTTGACACATGAATTCACAGTCACTGTAACATCCAAATATGCCAACAAAACTCACCGCTTTTATCTCTAAAGAGAGGAGGAAAGAATATGTTGTTGACTAGAATATAAGTATTGGAAAGAAGTAGATAGTCAATCACGATAAAAAATTCATAGTCAACTAGGGAACAAAAATATTTTACTATGATTGGAATTCTGCCAGCAGCTTGTAAATATTACACTTAATGACCAAATACTAAAACTTTCCCACAAATTTTAGCAAAAGACTTTTACTAAAACTATACTCAAGTGAAACTAGGTAAAATTCAATGGATGAATATATAAGTGCATATGTTTGAATATAAGAAAAGCACATATCTGAAAGAAAACTATCTCTCTTACATATTTGAATGAGAAAAACTTAAATACAGAATACAAGAATCTAAAAAAAATATAGTGAAAAATATATAGAATATATATATATATATATATATATATATATATATATATATATATATATATATATATAAATATAGGAAAAATATCTTTCACTAGTGAAAAGATTAATATAAAATAAGATATAGACATAAATCGACATGGTGACAGATGACGAATTTTCAACAAGGGTGGAAAATACACAGTGGAGGAAAGATAGTCCTTTCAAGAAATTACCCTGGGGCTGAAAGATGAAGCTAGATCCCAATTTTTTACTGTAGAAGGATCAATTCAAGCTGGGCCAAAGACTTAACTGCAATGTCTAAAACAGAGAAGGAAGCCCCCAGAAGGAAACATCAGTGGAATATAGCTACTGATAAATGGAATTAATCAGGGCAAAGATTTTGGATAAGACCCCAAAACATAGGCAATGGAAAACAGCATTAACAAATAAGTTATATCCAAATGAGAAGCCTCTGCCTGTTAAAGGAAACAACCAGCAGAGCGAAGAAATAGCCAAGAGAATGAGGGGAAATCACTGTGAACTGTGAATATGACAGGATGCTAATACCTCAAATATGTGAGAAACCCATAGAACCCAATTGTAAAACTTCTGCTCAAAAGACAGATAGTTTTGATCTATCAGACCTTGGTAGTTATTTTTCAAAATACATACTACCTGAAGCTATAGGAAGCAATGGACATGTTGCTAGTCATCTGGGAAATGCTAGTCAAAACCACAATGTCATATCACTTTATACCAGTTCCAGTGGTTATTATTAAAATAGCAAAACCATGAATATTGGTATGGCTAAAGAGAAGAGCAATCGCTATACCCTGTTGACGGTAATGTAAAATAGTACATCCATAATGGTTGCAGTATGAAGATTCCTTAAAGATTTAAGAATAGCACTCCACTTGTGATTCAGCAATGCCACTTTTGGGAACATGACTACGTAAGTGCAATCACTAACGTATGTATGATTCCATACAAGTGTGTATTGAACTGTATCTAAACAGCCAAGCTTATTGTCATGCTATCCACAAGAATGAAAATATGTAATTAACTTAAGGCTGGTAAGGTGAGTCAGTGACCTGAGTTCAACCCACAGATTCCATAAATGGCAGGAGATTATCAACTCCCCAGAGTTGTCCTCTGACCTTTACACACATGTTGACATGTTATGCATGACGGTGTACACATGTGTGTGCATCACACACACGTGCAATCACACAGACCAACAAATATACAAGAAAAGAAATAAAGTATAGTGAACACGCACACTATAATACTACTCAGACACAAGAGGATGAAACCCAATCAGCTTGTAAAAGGGATGAAGCTACAGGACATGATGCTAGATGGGAATATTGCAGGATCTCACTCCTATGCGAATCTAAAAGTACAGGAGACAATAAGTTGCTATTGGAGGCTGAAGAGGAGATGAGGGACGAGAGACTGGTTTCCGGGAATTATAAATTTCGTGATTCTAGTGCACAGAGGGTGATTGTGGTTACGAATATCATGTTGAATTCTTCAAAATAACTATCAGGAAGAGTACAAAAATGTTCTCATTATAAAAATGACAAATGTATGATGTGTGTATACCAAGTACTGATTTGATCATTATACTGTTACGCATGTATTAAAACATCACACTGTGCCACATAAATATGTGCATATGTTATGCATTTATTAAAAATTAAATATTTCTCTATAGATTAGCAAAAACAAAACTTACAAACAAATATATTTTCTTTCCAGTTTTAGATAAGGTGAAACAGATGTATTTTAAGTCTTTCCTACTCTGCTTATTACAGATGAACACTGGTCAAATACATAAAAGAAACATCACTGGACTGAAAGGTAGTGAGAAAATAAGTCTACAAAGCAAAGCAGCCTGCAAGTGAACTCAGGACTGAGCTGCTTATTTTGGTTGCTTGGAGGATTATGGTTTGTACTTTTCCCTTCCATTAACTCAGACTCAGAGAAGAAGCAGTCTGCACCACTGGACTCACTGATGGATACAACCCAATGAAATGACAGACAAGCAAACGGGGGTGGGGGAAGAGATGTCTCTTCAGTTCCTGGGGACACCATCTTTAGGACCAAACTCTGAGGATGCTAGCTCTGTCTAGCCAAATTCCATGTCTACAACAGCATACACCACTTCCCGATACACTGGCCTAAATACTAACTCTGAAATCGAGCAGACATCTGACTTCCATGACCCTTCTGCAGTGAAGAAGTGGCTTTATCTGTGGCCAGTGGGCATCTGCAACATAGGCAGAGTTTGGTTGCCAGTCTTGGCTAGCATTCCCTCTTTGGCCTATGGAATCTACAGAGTCAGAGGAGAGTCTGGCTGTCATCCCACCTAAGTAATAAAGAGGGCTCCCATCTAGCAGGAAACCTGCAGAGCTTGTGCATGAATATAGCCCTGAGGATCTTGCTGTGTTAACATCTATCTATCTATCTATCTATCTATCTATCTATCTATCTATCTATCTATCTATCTATCTATATTCCTAGCTAACTGGGACTCTTATAGTACCCCATGTCTTATTGTACCCCATGTAAAACAAAAATAATCACCGTAAGAAATATCCACTCAGGGGCTGGAAAGATGACTCAGCAGTTAAGAGCACTGACTGTTCTTAGAGAGGTCCCGAGTTCAAGTTCAATTCCCAGCAACCACATGGTGACTCATAAACATCTTTAATGGGATCTAATGCCCTCTTCTGGCATGCAGGTGTACTTGCAGATAGAGGACATAAAATAAATGAATCTTTAAAAAGAAATTCACTCAAGAAGGGAATGAAAGATTTTAACTCTACATCATTAAAATCTTAGAAAAACGTTAAATTTGAAGAAAGACCCAGCCAAAGTTCTAGATTCTGGAATTTCTGTGAACTTCTGAAAGAATAGAGGAACAACAAAAACAAAGAAAAAATCTTCTTATTCCAATTGCATCAAAATCACTTATGAGTTGGATGGTAGTGGTGCACACCTTTAATCCCAGTACTCAGGAGACAGAGGCAGGCAGATCTCTGTGAGTTGGAGGCCAGCCTGGTCTACAGAGTTAGTGCCAGCACAGCCAGAGTTACAACAGAGAAACCCTGTTTTGAAAAACAAAACAAAACAAAAACAAAACAAAACACCACCACCACCACCACCACCACCACCACCACCACCACCAAAACCTACTTTTGAAAATGCAAATCAAAAATCAAAGAATCTTAAAATCCTTGGAAGAAAAACAATATTGCTTTGGAAGGAGAAACAGGACAAATGATGACCAGTTTTTGTTGACCACACAAAAGTTTTGCAATATGAACTTGGTACTATGGATAAAATTCATGCTGATCAGGTCCTTATATACATAAAAAGTGAAATCAGTCCTTTTCAGATTAAGCACAAATAGGATCACCAGGAATCTTGTTTAAAAAGAATCATTTAAGGATGTTCTTCTTCGGAAAAAAGAGAATAAAGTCTACATCAGGAATGAAGAAAGCAATGCAGTCTGGAAAAAGGAATACCATGAGTGACTTTATGGTCTTGTATACTGTGCAAAAGAATCATTCTCTGAAACAGATTAAAAAAAATCTCATTCAGGTAAGTCATAACAAGAGATAACTTTGGGAATGAGGTCCTGAAACTTGAACATGTCCAATATCTTTTTAAGAGATGGTGTCTAAGATGTTCAGTAAATATATAATTTATATTTGTTGTGATGAGAAAGTTGCCAATTAAAAATAATATGGAATACAGCCATGAATTTATTGCCAGGATTAAAATTAAAAGTTTTCAGCAGCACAAACAGTATGGGAAACTTTGTGTACTAAGGCATTTTACACGAACACCTCGAACCTCACAGTTCTACTGGGTACCTATTCAACAAAGGTACCCTTTGTCAGTAAAGAACATGTATAAGAAGACTCCCTGTAGCACTGCTTTGTAAACAATAACCAAACAGCCCACAACTCTAGGAAATACATAGCTGTGCTTTATTTACTTAAAACAGTGCCACATATAAATAAGAAAGTACACAATTATATTTTATACAAAGATTCTGAACAAAATAAGCCCGCCTGACTAGGAATACTAATTCTTGTTTCATTTTGATAATGCTCAAAATCAAGTCAAAGTAAGATAAAGTAAGATAAAGGCTTCAGTGTTTAGGTAAGTTTTTAAGTTTTTCTGAGTGTTGGTCGTGTGCAGGAGTTTACTGTGGACAGGCTCATGTAGTTGAGCGCTTCTGAGCTTTGCTCTTTTCTGTGATTATTCTTGCTTTGGTACAGACTATATAGTTGATGCTCACCTTTTACGTTATCTTTACAAATGTATAGACCAACTACTTGACAAAACTGGAGCCACAAAATTTAAGCATTGAAAAATCAGTAGATTATATTCTGCAAGAGAGGGATAAAGTATATGTGGTGCACAAATGCAAAGCTTTTAATTTCCTTCCCTGCTACATCTACAGTTATTTCATCAAAAACAATCAAGGAGGAATAATACTAAATTACCTGAGTTTAGAAAATTAGTTTATGTCACAGTTAAGTATGTTTTTGGTGTATTTTGATTCATAACATCTATTTTGGAAACTTCTTGTCACTCAAAGTTTGAGTCAGAATATCTGGAATTAAGACTTAGATTTTTCTTTAATTTTATGAACATTTGCTGTTCATATGAAGATTAAAGTTTGTTAGTATTTTTGGATAACTGAATAAAAGTGTATTTTATACCTCTTCATGGACTCATATTTGTCACCATTACTACTAGTTTTCAAATAGATTTTTCAATTCTTGAAATATTAAAAAAATCTACCACGTGCAAAACTTTAAACGAAATGAATCCAATGCTTTTAATGAAAAGAAGAATCAAGTACAACGTTCAGAACGTATGCAGGAGCCAAAATTGCCAAGGGCAAAGGCAGCATGTGCTATTTTCTCTGGATGGAACTGGGACCTTATAGAAATTTTCCTTGACATTTTTCTAAGTTTGCAAACTGACATTAAAACACAGCCAAATGTTACTTCAAACTTTGTTCAATGTGTATCCAGATTACTGGAATAATACTTTTACTTTCTTCCTACTGTTATTAATGCAGATATTTTCTTAATGTTAGAAATACACATAGTTCAGAGAATCCAAAAGGGCAGTAATGACTACAAGCAAATTTATCACCCTTTTGTCCCCTTCATATTAATCTCCATATTGCCCTCCACATCATCACTCCAGATCACTCTCTGGATTACTGTAATTGTTACAACTCTAGACTCATATTTACTTATTTCAAATGAAACACTGTTGTGATTTTTTCTCTCAAGTAACTTGGCTTCCTAGTATGAAAAAGCCATACAGTTCTCAAACCTAGCTCAGCACACCTGAGTTCCATCATAACTGCCTCATTGTTTCTGACTGAGCATTTACACAGATGCAAGCCCGTCAAGATCTGCAGGTATTGGGTTGCTGTGTGGCCCTCAGCGGTGGTTCAGCCTGTCACCCCTCCATGCTTCTGTCGTCTGCTTGACCACTGTAGTCACTTTTTGGGCGAGGTAATAGATACGGGCCTAATTTTGTTCTTCTGCACATGACATCCAGTTTTCCAGCACCATTTATTGAAGATGTTGTCTTTTCTCTAGTATATGCCTTTGGCGTCTCTGAAAAATACTAACGTCTGAAGTTATGTGTACTTATGTTTGGAACTTCAGTTTCATTCCACGGGTCTACATGTCTGATTTGTGCCAGCACTATAGTAATATTTATTTTATTACTTGTATTAATATGGCTCTGTAATATATCCTGAGATCTAGAGTGGTGGTTCTTCCTGCATTGTTCTTTGTTCTTCGGATTGTTTTAATTATCCAGGTTATTTTGTGGTTCCATAGAATTTGAGAATAGTCCTGAAAACCCAACGTTAAAAGACATGTTTTTTCATCTTTAAAACCTTTTAATATTCTAGTTATAAAGGACGTGTTTCTGTGACTACTAAAAGTTCATACTTTTAACATTTTAAATTTCTTTTCCAGTGGTTTAGAATTTTCAACATATTATTTTTATTTTTCATGGCTTTATGCTATTCATTGTTTGTGCATGTGCGAGAGTGGGTGCATGTGTGGAGGCCAGAGGACAACTTTTGGGGATTTTTTTTTTCTCATCTTTCACAGTAGGTTCTGAAGATAGAACTTGGACTGTAAGATTGGCGTGACTGGTGACTTTACTTTCTGAGCCATCTCACCAGTTTTCTCTATCTTAATGTGAGTTATTAGACTCAGGAATTCACATTAGGAAAATATGTTAATAGACTTATCGGAATGGTTTTCTTTTCTTAAAGCGATTTTAATTAATTCATGTCAAGTTTAGAATTCATTTTGAAATCAAACATATTACTATTATTTATGGTGTTAGTCTCATAGAAAAATTAAGAACAAAGTACAGAAATTTCACATGTCTCCCTCCTCTTACACATGGGCAGCCTCTCTATCATCGTCACCAGAGTGACACATCAATTAAACATGGCACACTGTAATCACTCAATGTCCCCAGTTTAAAGTAACTCTTCTTGCTGCATATGATGTAAATGATGACAAATAAATATTATGTATCACTAGAGTCTCAATATAATGTTTTTACTGTGTGAAAAATCCTATATTCTCTTCTTATTTTTCTCCGCTTCTCCGCTGCCTCCATATCTGGCCACTGTGGATCTTTTCCTATTTTAATAGTTTGGTTTCTTCTTGTCATGCAGGAAGTACGATTTCAGAGTGGCTTTTCCACACAAGAATACGTGTGTGTGTGTGTGTGTGTGTGTGTGTGTGTGTATTTCTGCTTCTTCCATTTCTTTTGGTTTGATATATTTTATTTTTAAAGCACTGAGTCATATTCTATTGTCTGAATATGGTACAATTTATGTGTTCATTTGCTTGCTGAAAGACATCTTTCCTTCAGTCTTTTGGTAGTTAAGAATAGATTTTCCATAAGTGCCAATATATAAGATTTTTTATATAAACAAAGGTTTTCCTTGGTATTTCTTCTGGGCAAATATCAAGGACTATGACTCCTGATCATATGTAAATATGTAAGAACATATTTAGTTTTGTAAGAGACTGTCAAGTCATGCAATTTGCATACCAAAGTGGACATATTATTTTGCATATTCTCAAGCTCTGTGTGGATAAGCTTTCCTGTTGCTCTAAATTCCCTCTAGAACTTGGTATCTTGGCACTATTAGATTTTATACTAATAGATGCACAGTTATTTTCTGTTTTTCTTTTAATTTAATTTGTATTAGTTAATGTCACACAAAGTGAAACATCCTTTTAGGTGCATACCTGCCATCCATCTCTCTTCTTTAGTGAAGTGTTCAGAAAATGGTTCATGATTTCATCTAATTTGGTCTATATTTTCGATGAAATTTTCATGAGCATTTGGATGACTTCTCATTAAGTACTAATGAATTACTGTTGGGATTTTTGTGTGTGCTTTGAATAATGATCTTTATTCAGATGAGTGTTTTGCAAACAATCTCTTCTGATCTGAGGCTTTCTTTCTCACTCTAGTAAGCTATTTCACAGAAAACTTTTTATCTTTTTAAAACAGCTTTTCATCATAAGGGGATGGAAGTAGATCACTTTTAAAAAATCCTAGTTGCTGAAGTATCTTGTGCGTACTTCACTGTTAGTGTGGGAAATATGTACCAAGAACAAGAAACCAGGGCACCTGCTTAAGGCTGGACCCTAGGGATTTGGGGCTTGTGTATAGGAATTATTTAACTCCAAAAATCAGAAGTTCTGGGAAATAAATTTAATGCCAAGGAACTGCTAATACTTTCACTAACTACTCTCACATAATAGACTGTCTCTCTCTTTAGAAAGCTATAGATGACAAGTCTTACTATATCCTTTGTTTAAGAACTCACTTTTGCGCCACTCAATTGAAATGACTCACTATGTGGAATTGTGGCAGTCAAGAAAATCATATATTCTCATCATACGGATGTCTTCAGATTGACCAACTTCATTTAAGAGACTTGTAGCATGTAAAAATGTACTTTAGAACATTGTTTTAAAGGACAGATACATTCCAGAAATCCCCTGACAGAGATAATGTGATTAACCAATTGGTGCAATATATACAAAAGACATGGTATTATTTGTATAAAACTTACAGCTTCAAAATTTATGGCAGTAATATAAACTCATGAATGTCCTGAGCTGCGAGAGGGAACTCTCTGCAGTAGCCAGATGACTGATGATGTGGCAGGGTGCGATAACAAGTGCAGCTGCCTCTATAAAGATGAAACCACAACAGGCTACGGAATAAATCCCCCAGAAGGGATCTCTTAACGTGACAATCTGGTTTCTTGTTTCCCCGAGATGGGATCCCATCATCTGCTATTTTCACCCAATGTATGAGTCAACGTTGTACTATTTCTCACCTCACTTCTTCAAAGGTTGTAAATAAGATATTCTCAGGCGATGCTTTAGAATAAACTTACAAAATTATACGAAGCTCCAACAAGGGATGCACCCGAGGAAATCATTTCCGAGATCAATTGTACCGTTAGCACAATTAGCACAACGGTCCGTCTTTCCTTGTGACTGTTGAGTATTGTCAAATATGAAATGCTTCAAAACTTTAAAAAATATTGGTAGAAATGTCTTTATAAAGTCAAACATTTCATAAACATAAGCTAGGCTACTGTATAAACAGAGGAGAATTTTAACTTTTATAGATATACTGAAAGTCCTGTGTTGGCAATGAAGAAACAATGATCAGATATGCACTACAGGTCTTGAATTCTAGTGTAGGACCTCACAAAAGGAGCAATATGAATAAATCTGGTCTCTTGAAATATACTCACAGTCCAGACAGATGTATAGTTTAATCCAAAGAAAACGCATTTGCTTTATGCCAAAATATATTTGCCTAGTGTAAAAAAATTGAAGTGTAAATAACAAATTTTATTTGATTGTATGTATGAGGTACTATAATAGTGGGACTGAGACAAAGCAAGTCAGTGTTACCTCAAACAAATTAAGAAATAAAAGGAGTTCTATCCATAAACAGAGACTGGAGTGCTAAGGGAAGCTTCCAACTTCTAAATGGAAGAGGGTGGCCTGTGATGCCTACTTTTTGTACAGATGTTCTAATGGAAGCAAGATGAAAGTTTCTGCATCCATTTCTGTCCATTACTCAGCCCCAAACAGCCGCAAGCTAACTAGCTGTTATAAATGATCTTGAATTGTGTAAAACATATTTCTTAAAACATCCACATTTGGGCTGGGGAGATGGCTCAGTGGTTAAAGCACTTGCGGCATGATCAGGAGGACTAGAGTTTGGATCCCCAGAATGCGCATAAATACTAGGTGGATTTAAAATATGAGAGTAATTCTAACCTAGGAAGGTAGAGACAGGAAATCCCCAAGGAACAAGCTGATGGGCTCTGGATTTTATTGAGAGTACCTTCTTCAAAGAATTAGATGGAGGACTGATTGAGAAAGAACCTCTTAGCAACTTCAGGCTTTCATGTGGCCATATGTGCACATGTATTTGCACACATGTGTGTCCTTACACATGTGCAGATACACACACATACATAACAAGCATGAATGCATGCATACCACATGAAAAAGAAATTTCCACATGGTCTAAGTACACATGTTATTATTGGCATTAACTTCCAGTTTTATGGAAGTTATCAACTTTTTCAATTTTAAAAACTAGCAACTGAAATTTTCTGTACCATATATTAGCCTGATGTCTGTGTAGATTTTTTAAAACTCAGTACATATGTACTAAATAGAATAACAATATATTTCATTTGTCTAGGCCCTATATTTTAAACGTCCTGACATACTTAAAAAAAAAAGAAACCCTTTGATCTCAAATACCCTTAGATGATAAATATTCTGGTCCCTCTAATATGAATATATAGCGGTATATTTTAATTTAAATTAATGTATAGTTACCAGACTCTCGTTTTAGAATGCAGTCAACCTGCTTCCAAGGATGAGGATTTTGTTATACACCAAAAGCAATGGAAATATACTACTTATACAGAAACGTGAAACCTCTTGAAAAACAAGAATTCTTTATACCTTCTCAGCATGAGCCGCTCATTCCATGTTACTTAAGATGTTATCTCTGAAGCTACCATGAAAGACAAAGGGAAATAAGACGTTGTCAGATGAGGGAGGCTGGCAGTCTCAGCTACAGGGAACTTCAGCTACAGTGGGCTTCAAGATTATCCCCTATTTTCTCTCTCTGACTTCCTCCCTGCCCTTATCTTCTCCCTCCCATCCTACTCCACACAAAGTTACAGGAGTCAAAATGCCCTTTCCTGAGCACAAATCCCATCCAGGTCGACTTAGCTACCTAAGTTGAAATACATATTTCTAAAGAGGTATTTCTTATAATGAAGTATTTAGAATCAGGATCTTGGGCCAATCTGACTTAGAAATGACATTTTCTTATATTACTTACAGGAAAAGAATTTAGATATTTCTTTATCCTTAGGCAATAGCCAAAACTTTTGAACAGTGAATGATTATGACACATTGTACAGTACAGAAAGTGTTTGTTATGTGGAAACCAAAAACATGTTGCTGAGCCAGAAGAATGTGTTTTTTAATCTCTTCTTGAGCCCATATGATTTCTAACAAGAACAAAGAAAGGCAGTGTAAAATGTAGATTGGTTCTGTATTTCTTTTAGTTATTTAATAAATCAGATAAGTGACATCCTTTCATTGACACTCTTTGCTAACCCTAAAATGGTTATATTTGGCAGAATGCTTGAGAATGAGTTTTAGAATCTAGGGGGATGTACATAAATAGGTAACAATAATCAATTGTATTGTTTCCAAATCATTCTACCTACAAAAAATGGTTAAGGGCTGGAGAGGTGACTCAGTTGTTAAACTCTTGCTGCTCTTGCAGGACCTAGGTTTGGTTCCCAGCACCCACACAGTGGCTAGCAACTACCTATACCTTCAGTTTCAGAAAATCCAGTGCCTCTTTGGTCTCCATGGGCACCGTACACATGAGGTACGTAGACAAACATACAGAGACAACACCCATATACATCACTAAAAAGAAATCTTTTTAAAGATAATAGTTAAAAGGAAGTGTAACAGATGGTATTCTTTTTTCTGATCTATTTTATTTAAATCAATACAGTAGTCTTCATCTAAAAAGTATGCCAACCTTGACTTTTAGATCCAGTTAAAAAACTGTTTCAGAGACGGTTCTATTAGCATTAGTGACTTATTAACACATTCATGTGCTTTCAAGAATTATTACATACATTTGCTAACTTATTACAAGAAAGCCAAGAGGCTAGCAGATTTTTCCTTATACTGGTAAATAACATAAATTGCAACCATACTAATATAAAACTAAGACTGAAACTCTTTTATTATTCTACATGGCTAACATGGTATCATCTCATCATCAAATTGTACAGATAGGATAACTTAAAATAGAATGTGACTTCCTTGCTCTGTCTTGTGTTTGAGTAGGGAAACAGGTAAAACTTTACCTATCAAATGTTGTCTTTGCCTTGGGTGGGGTGGTTTATGTATTAGTAGACAAGATTAGTGATGTTTTAGATCAGCAATAGTATATATATATATATATATATATATATATATATATATATATATATATATATATATATGATATAAATTAGGCTGCCTCTTTCTAATAAACTGAATATTATTACAAAAGAGAAATAGATAACTCTTTTATTTGTGTAACTTGGCTTCAGATTTCTCAATTTTGCTTTAGTTGCTTTCATGGTTGAGTATTTTGGTTTACGTTATGCTTAAGATTTTCCCGATTATCTAGTGAAAGTTTTAGTTAGTAATGAAATATTTGCAAGCAGGATGTATATTGCCAAAGGCAATAGATGTCTACTATAAGCTACATATCAAATAGTTGAAGATGAAATCAAACCTTTGGAGAGTATTTGTTGACATGGAGGTGGAAGTTAATGAAGAAATGATTCCCTAATAAAATTAGTGTTTCACATTGACATAGCTTAGAATGCTGGAGGAGTTATCTCTGTTTTCTGCCTTCGTTTCCAGGTAGTTGTCTCATATTTAAAGTGGAATCTACAAAGCTAAGAAAGGTGAAAGACAAATGCTCAAAATTTGTTATCTTTTAACACATCTACTAGAACAGCCTGGATCAACTATACACACGATGAGAATGCAGACTTAGAATTTTTCAATTACAAAAATAACTCTAAGAGCTCCCATCCAATTAGAAGAGAAAATTGGACATGGTAGTGTTGGCTTAAGGGACAAAGTTGCCTCCAACTGCTCAGGTACCTGAAGAACAGAAAAATAGAGGCCTGATGTACAATATGACCAGACAGCCCCAGGTTCCTCACCTGTTTTTCTAATTTTCCCTTTGTTTTCAAACCTAAATGGAGAAGACTAACGTTTCATAAATGCATGCAGCAAGACCAAATAAATAGTTCAAGAAAAAGAACCTCAAAAATTCCCAGATACCATGAACTCATGAAGATAATTATTTGTAGTGAAACAAAAATACATTTATCTTGTAAAATAACTATTATTGAGTTGTCTATTTTTCTTCGTGTCACTGAATAAGCATTTCATAGAATAAAAACTCTGTAACCCCTTAAGAACCTTAAGACGAAATGACACTTACATTATTATATTTTAAAGATGCGCTTTGAAAAAAATCACAAAATATTCATTCAAACAAAACAAAACAAAACAGGAACTTGGTGGTTGAGAAAACTTGCTGAACATCCAGAGGACCTGAGTTCAGGCCCTAGTACATACGTCATGCAGCACACAGTTGCCTAGAACTTCAGTTCCTGGGGATCCAAGACTTTTGACTTCCTGTAATGTCTGCACTCACGTGCATATACCCACTCACAGACACACAATTACACATAATTAAAAATAATACAGGTAAACATAAACATTCCTGGCAGTGTTTGCCCTTTGAAATCGCAGAGTAAAAGACAACAGTCTTGCAACGCCACTGGCCTAAAATGAGAAAGGGCGAATCATTTCACAGGAACACATAAGAAGCAATGAGAGCGTGTGGGAAGCAGCTTTCTGAATCTCCAGTGAGTCACAGGAGAAAGCACCAGCTCGTCACTTGTTGGTCCAGAGACCTTTATTACACTAGTTCATTTTTTTTTTTTGTAATTGAAAGTCTTTTACCAAGGATAACTCTGCTTATAATTAACCCTAGGGACTTTTATTTTTCAACTCCTGACAGAAAGTCATTGGAGTCTTAAAACCTGGTGCCAAATGGTCACAAACAGAAAGGTTGGAATGAATTCTCATCTGACCAAACTGAACGTAAAGTCAATGCTTGCCTTCTTTTGGAGCAAAGAGATGCATCATTGCCATGGTGCAAGGTTTCCTGTTTTATTTGAATTTCTCTACATAATTCTATGCATACTACAGAGGGGCTGGGACCCCAGGGCTGATGTTTATTAACATAAACTGTATAAAAGCCAGAATGTGCACTGTGGTTTTCCTAATATTGTAGATAATATTTGCAATGAGTTGGAAGTGACATTTTTATTTGATGTTATGGTATGTTTCTGATTGAAATTTAAAATGTTTATTAACATAAACTGTATAAAAGCCAGAATGTGCACTGTGGTTTTCCTAATATTGTAGATAATATTTGCAATGAGTTGGAAGTGACATTTTTATTTGATGTTATGGTATGTTTCTTTTTAAAATTATTTCCTCTTATGCTGATTTGGTTACATGGATTATGTCTTCAGACATCAGCAAAACAGGACTGATTGAAATTTAAAATAAGGTAATGGAATAGAACTTCAAACTTAAAGAATGCATGAAAATATGGCTGGTCTAAGTCAAAGATAAAAGTTTGTAACACTGGATGAGAAATTAAGTGCACTGATCTGTGGACAATAATTTTGACATGCTGTGCTTCATGGGCAAATGTTGACTGAACTTTTTGCCCATTTTTGTGAGCAAAATGTCTTCGGAACACAGTTTATTTGGAACACATGCTTATTTAATATTGTCCATGGCTACTTCCATGCTTACAAAAGCAAAGTTAAGAATACATGGCACACATCACATGGCACACAAACTTGATTTGCTCCTTCCCAGAAAGCTTTGCCGCCTGCTGCTCTAGAGAAAATGTTTCCCATCATGTTAACCCTCAGACCAACTTTCTGCCTGATCACCTGATGACCAACCTCTGACTCAGACCAGAAATGACTATTTTTCAGTGCCAGAGAAGCCTAAATGAAGAACTGACTTTCTCAGAATGAAAACAGCACCTCCGTGGGGATTCTTTATACTGTCATGAAGTTCATGGGAGAGAACACAGATGAGAGTAAACTATAAAAAGGTGTAAGTAGCAGAAAGAATAAGCAACAGAAGAGAGTGTGTGCGTGTGTGTGTGTGTGTGTGTGTGTGCATGTGTGTGCGTGTGTTTGTGTATGGTATGAATACTGGAATTTTGAGGTAGTTAAAGCCATGGGAAGTTCAAAGCATACTTTAATATACTTTTGATATTTATATTTTGTGTCATATAGTATGTGTTAGAAAAGCACAGAAATCTTAGGTACATGTATGAATATAGCAGCGTAGTCACAATTTATATATACATGGACTATTGACATACCACAATTATCTCCAATATTCTCACCCTGCTACTGACAAACGTCAGAGGCAAACATTGTTTTGATTTGTGTCATGTAGATGTCTCCCATCAATCCCTGCCTCCCAGGACTCATCGTGGTCTCTAGTACTCTCCTGTATTGTATCAGGTTTGCTTGGTGCAATCTATTACATACAATATAAACGATTTCATATCAGTTCTGATATTCAAAACACATCTGAGCAACTTCTTTGTATTGTGGAAGGCAGTTGACTCAGAGGGGATGAGAGGATAAGATGCTAAGAGGATAAGGCTAAAATGCCTAAAGCTCCATATATGCGTGTATAGAATTGTTAAAGAGAAAAGCTTTTAGGTAAATCTATAGTCCGAAAAAGTTTTTAACATGTGTACGGTATACATTCACCAGTATCTAGTCTGGCATATTGGTACAAATTTTCAATCGAGCCACTTGGGAAGCTTGAAGTAGGTAGGTCTTGAGTTTGAGGCTAGCCAGGCTATACAGTGAGAACTCCATCTTAAAATAAATAAACACTCCTAAACAATCAAAATTGTGAATATGAGAATATTATGTTAATACAGTCACTCTCTGTCGAAACAGATATGGCCAGTTTCTACATGCTATATATGGTAGGAGAAGAGACAGATAACATTGAAATGTGTCATAAGGTATAATTACCTTCCTTTATTTGTATATCCTTCCTCTTATTTATTCCTACTACATTGGACTCCTTTTTGGGATGAGATTAGGAGTGGAATGAGAGAGATTTTAATGAGAAGATTTCTTCTTTCATGGGGCACTTTCATGGTTGCTACAGTGTTGCCTGTGGCTACAGGATTCTTTGCTTCTGTATCCCACATGAGCCAAGGCCCCATGGAACTTGAGCTCCCACAGAATCTTCCCCTCTAGGTGGCCCTATCGGACTAGGATGGCTGATAATTTTGTACCACATCTGGTCCTTAGGGCGTACTCCTGTATTGTATGCCTGTAGGAAGTGAAACTGTAGGAAGCCAGCCACAGCACAGCAAGCACAGATCTCACACCACCATCTGAAAGCTTTCTGGTTTTCTCTGTCTTCCATTTTCCTGAAAGGTATCACATAATAATGTAATTAATTTTAAGAGAACCAGGAAGCTCTATGAGGGGGTCCCACAAAATTCTGTCACTTGTGTTTTAGCATCAAGAGGAGGACGCCCCTTCATATACACCTACAGAATACACAATATGCAAAGCATATTATCTCTGAACGAAGCACCAGCAATTTGTTGTTCTTCAGTTGCTTTGTTCATATGGAATGTTAAAATGTACACAGACTTTTGTGAGTCTTTGATAATCAACTTCTGATTGTGTGCCACCCTTGAAATAAGCCTTCATTGTATTAGTGTCTATGTGCCTTTGGGTCTTGTTTATTATCAAGCTATCAAAAGGTTTTTTTTCTCCCCCATAACCTTACGTATCAATTAAGTCTATAGTCTCCTCATACCTTCTTACTGTCATTACAACTTTTGTGTTAATATTTAGGAAGTTTCCTTTGAAAGTGCAAAAACATCACAGTTTACAAAATTTTAATTGCTGAATAATTGTTTTATTGTATTTAAAACGTACCTCAACATGGGGGCTCTTTTGATTCTAAAACGCAAATGATGTCACATGTATAAATAAAGCTTATAATCTTGACAGTTAACTCAATACATGTAATACTTTACCACGAAGCATATTCTAATGACCTTAAAGTCTGTTTATAAAATTATCTCCTCAGATGTGAACTTTTCTAAAGTATAGATCAAGCATCTTTCCTCGCCTACAGTTAAAAGTGTAAATTAGCTTTTGTCATTTCAGCCTGTCTGCAAAGTTCATATGTTTCCATGGATGTGGAAATTAGCATGGTGTCTAGATTCGGGGTGAGCTGAATGAGTGTCTCAGGCCTCCACAGAGCAGGTGCACACATAGAGCAGGAAGGTAAGCTACTTTCTAACACCTCAGCTGCCTGATTTGTGTAATGAACAACATCCCAGTCTCCCTCACAGCTAATAACTAAATGATTAACAACTCAAAGTGCATTGCATGCCCCTTAGCACAAAAGTGCTAAATAAAGTTAGTTACCTTTCAAACTGTGTGTTTTCTTTTCGCCTGTCTTCAACACATAGCTTTTAGCAATGTGTGTGTGTGTGTGTGTGTGTGTGTGTGTGTGTAGGGGGAATGACATTACCTTACAAGCATACTCATTATTTCTGACCCAAATCATCTCCTTTTGTGTCCTGATTTCCCTCACCATTCTTTCGGGGCATCCTGTTAGTTATGAAGCACCCTTTGCCCTGATCTCTGTGACTGAGTTCTAAACTTACACAGAACAGATTACACAGAGGTGTAATCATATACTGACATTCACAGTCCCTAGCAGTCCACATCTTTCCTAAAGCAGAAACTCACTGAGGATTTATTTATCATTCTTTCTAGTGGCATTTAAGTATTTTCAAGGTTGGTGGGGAATGTTTTAGAGACCCTCAACACCAGCAAATAGGTGGTGCCTACTCTGACAGCTGTGAGATGCCTTAGAAACGTAAACAACTGCAGTTGGTGAGCCGGTTGTGTTGACAAACGAAAAGAAGTCCATGTGCACTTTAATGAGAGCAGCACTCATAAGAATTGCACAGCTAGCCCATGTACAAACTCAGTCACCTGCTTTTACAGATATTGTTTGCATGACCTATCTTATGCGTAGGCTAAAATGCATTTTTTAGTCCATCAGGTGATGTTCTGATAGTTTATAGAAATTCATGTTCTTACTGGTAGTTCTGCAGACTAGGGCATCAATAGTAAAATCCTGCTGGTCTTTATTTGGGAAGAACTGCTTGCTTTCAAATGCATACTATTTTTTTCCTCTAGAGCCCTCCAGAGCACCGAGCCTTCACAGACAGAAGGCAGTAGAATAAACTATTTGCTTTTTAGGAGGATCAAAATTCCCTTCACCTGTGGAAGAGACTGGGTATCAATTAAGTATCCCTTTCTTAACACTTTCAACCTGGCAATGTCTGGATTTTAGAGTTAATACATTCAAACTATAAAAGATATAAGCCCCATAATTGCAAGTTGTGGTCCTAGAAAGCAGATGTCGGCTACCAGGAGCACTCCAACATTGGCAACTATTGGCTCTTCATCCAATAGGCTCAAACTTTTCAAAATGGCATATATGAGTCTGTGTGACTACTGATCAGTTGGTCATCAGAATGATGAATCTGAGATTAGAAAGATTCTTATTTTGTTTTCATTCTTTACATTTTACATTTATTTATGTTCATATGTGTCAGTGTTTTGCTTGCGTGTATGTTTGTGTACCACATGCATTCAGTGCCTGTAGAGGCCAGAAGTGGGCATTGGAACCCTTGGAACTACAGTTAAGGATAGTTGTGAGCTGCCATGTGAGTGCACAGAATTGAACCCGAGTCCTCTGCAAGAGCAGCCAATGGTCTTAATCACTGAGCCATCTCTACAGCCCTAGATCTTTGTTCTTACTATAGATACGGAGTGACTTCTAAGAATTAGAACCATTGTTGGGTATTGAAGTTCAAAGTAAAGGAAGGGTCTTTTTGCCCTTGGAAAGCTGGTGTAATAAATATTTAAAATATTAGATGTACCTTATTATTGAGAACTGTACAATGCTGTCATCTGTAGCTAAATCCACATACCCACTTTCCTGTCCTTGGAAAAAAAGCTTATTTCAAACAGTTGGATAAAATAGAGCCAAATCTGACCATCTCGGTTTTTACAAGTGATGTTTTGCAGGAACACATTCCTGCCAACTCACTAATGTACTGTCTATGGCTTATTTTTTTTTCCTATAAGGGCATAGTTGAGTAATTGCCACAAAGATGATATGTCCAGTCCAATCTAAATTATTTAATAGCTGGTTCTTCATGAAAAATGTTGACATACTTCTAGTCTCACACACTCTAATATTACAGTAATATGACATGAAGACCTTGAATGTGCCATTGATAATGATTTATATTTTATTCTGTTTTTTAAAGGCATCTTGTCACTAAATTGGAGAATATGTGCTCTTTGATTATTAATCACACCCATTTCCTGATTATGTTATGCTCATATTGCAGAGTGGTTTTCCTTTAGCTATGTTTAACCTATTCCTTTTCAGCATCATCATCACCATAAGGCAAAATGAAAGCAGTGGACAACTGTTTCACATGAGTCTAGATAAATGTGCTTAGTGAATATGGCTTAACATAATAATTAATGGTTCCATGCCACCCTTGAAGAAAATATGTTATGGTATTCCACAAATAGTTTATATTCAATGCCACTCATTTTAACATTTTTTTTTAATCAAAGATCTGAATAGAAACAAAAAGCATGTTTATTCTATTTGTGTCTGACACAGAGCTGTGGAACTAAGATTACCATATTGGATGACAGAAATTGTACTCAAGAAGATTACAAAAAGTTTGAAAGATGGGCCAAAACTAACAAAATGAAATATAACAGAGATAAATATAAAGTTCTGTGTTTGGGTTAGAAAAATTGAACCACGAATATACAAATCAGCAGGGAGAACATCATTCAATACAATTAAAAGGTGGTCACGTTTTAGGGTTAACTACAAGCTCAAGTTTGATCCAACCTTTTGGTGTGTATATGAGAAAGGTTATAGAATCTTGGCATATGTTTTAATGTCATTCTGCATTCTAGCCATATGAAAATGGCTAGCTGTATTCCATGCTGAATTGGACTTTACCCATACAGAATGATGCATGTCATCTAAGGAGACACACTCCAATGTGGATTTTAAGAAAGCAGTGGGTAATTTGTTACTTTGTTCCTGCTATATACATCAGATACCTGGCCTCTCAGACCCTTGAAGCTAAGATGCAGCATAAGGAAAAGGTTTAATCAGAAGCATGTGCAATGGGAGCCAGACATGCAAAGCAGCAGAGAGTAGTTAAAATTTATCTAGAGAGAATAAACTCAGGGCTGTAAACTGAACTTTGCAAAGTGCTGCAATGAAGTCATACTTGGAATTTTGTTAGTAGTAAAGGTCCGTGTGGAGATGTGTACAGGATCATTTCTGTGACTGTATATAAGATGTAATGAGGAATAGTAATTCAGAGCACTTTCAGGGTCCTCAGCTCTAAACTTCTCTATCTACTGTTTTCAGCCTGTGTGTGTGTATGTGTGTTGGGGGTGGGGGTATCCACAGAAAAACTGTCAAGCTCAAAATAATGAAAGTCATACAGGAACAAGAAATGGACAGAATACATCTGTTGCTAAGTGGTGAATACTGAATCCTTGATACATAAAGACCTTGTTTTACTCTGAATTTCAAGTACTTTGCTGAGAGCCCTCCCCCCAAAACGTCTTAGATGCGTATAGAACTTGCACAATTGGATATAAAAACACATGTGCAAACGGTGCTAGCTGCCTTTGATACCAGCAACAGTGTATCCTTACTAATGAAACTGACGGGTGGACATTTCTCATCTTACCTAGGAATAGCATTTCTGCTTTGATCATTATTCTGGTTTGTTTCCTGGAGTGCATCACTGGTATTCTTTCCATTTTAAACTATGGTTTCTAGAAAGTGTGATGTATTTAGAAAAAGCCTGAGATTTGGAGCTGGGATGGAGCTCAAGTTTTAGGTTTTTATAATTCAATTTTGGAATGCAGCATTTTCCTACAGGGCAATATACACCTGCTTCAGCACTGGAAAAGATACAGATAGCAAGACAACACCCTGAAACGTGTTGGACATTCTTTGGGTTTGCCTTTTTTTACCAAAAGAAAGAAAATTAATAAACTTCAGACGAATTAGATTTTTCCTTTAAAAATAACTATTCCCATTTACTTATCCCACCTCCAAACCTCACTTCTATCATCCATAAAATAATATCTCTACTTGAAGTAATTATATAATAAGATTCAAATCTTGAATACTTTCAAACTTGGACTTTGAGGAAGCCGGAAGCTGACTTCTCTAATCTTAGTTTCATAAAGCCCATGCCGTAAACGACTCGGAAGTCCAACATACTTGGATGCAGATGAAGTGTGATGAAGTAACAGAGCCTCAGTGAGCCTTTCTGCTTAAGAAGCACTTCAGGCTCCCCAACCCATAAAGCATTTTGCCCTAAGATTGGCAATTCCACGCCACATTCTGGTTTTTCAAGGACAGTTTGTGAGAGCAATTACTGACAAGAAACAAAGCATCCACATAAGTAAACAATATTTTTTTTCAGATTATCTCAAGGCATGTTTTAACAGGACAAAATAGTACTTAAAAGACTATGGAAATGATTTTTAGAGATAAATTAGTGTCAAATGAAGAAAAAAACAAAACAAAGCAGAATCAAGTGAGAAGCCAGGATATGTTTATTTTAAAGACAAACTGCTGCGGGAATACAGCCCGAGAATGGAGTCATGTGAGAATTCTGAATGCTTGTGAGAAAACTCCAAGAAAACCAAGAGTAGTGTGACCTCAGTTTCTTCAAAACACAGACTTGTTCATAGAACGTGTTTTCTAAGAGTGTGCCCCTCCCAGGTTTAGGGAATAGGAGTGAGTTTACATCAGCGGTTGTTCATGTGTGTCCATGGAAAAACATGATTGGCCGCGTGAAGCTTGTCCTTGTGATTGTCCACTTTACTCATGGCATTCTTCTTAACCCTCAGAGTGCAATTGTCTGATGATCTGAATAAAGCTGGCTATTGCGTGAGACATCAGTTTGCCTAAATTTTTAGCCCTCACTCTTCTAGGTTCACACTTTCCAAATCATTCTATATACAACATAGCATGTCTCAAAATAAATTTTCATCAATTACTTTAAAAAATCAATTGGAAAAGAAAAATCAACTTAACTGAAAAATGTTAGCAATAGGAGAATTTGTGTCCTTAGATTTAAAAGTAATATTCTTTGTGTGTGCAGGTGGCTATGTATGCAAGTGTGTGCATATGATGTATGTATGAGTGTGGGCATGGTCATGACACACACATTTGTAGAGATCAAAGAATAACATGTGTTCTTGGAATAGCCGAGCTTGCACAGCAAGTTCTTTTACCTGTTGAATTATTTTCCTGGCCGAAGAAACTGTGTTTCAAAGTGAGTATTATTCTCAAATTTATCTAAAAAATATGCTAAAGATTTTAGAAAATAAAAAATAATAAATAATAAAATAAGATAATAATAAAAGATCTGAATTTGTTAGAGGAGAAAGTGGGAACTCTGCTTTACCTTATAGGCACATTAGAGGATTCTCTGAACAAGGCCTCCATAGCATAGATGTTAAGACCAACTACTAACAAATGAGACAGACCTCATGAAACTAAAAACTCTGTATAGCAAAAGCCACCATCATACAAGAGAAGAGACAACTTGTAGAATGGGAAAGCTCTTCATCAACTAAACATCCAACAAGAGGGTAAGTTTCTAGAATATAAAAAGAACTGAGAAAACAAATAAACCCATTAAAATTGTGGCATGAATCTAAACAGAGAATTCTCAAAGGAAGAAATACATATGGCTGAGAAACATTTTAAAAAAATGTTCCAGGGCTTGAGTTAGGAGCACTTGCTGTTCTTGCAGAAAACCAGGGTTAAGTTTTCAGTGTCTGCATTGGGCAGCTCACAACTGCCTGTAACTCCCATTCCAGAAAATCTGATATCCTTTTCTGTCCTCAAACACCAGCTTGTGGTATGTAGATGTACATGCAGGAAAACACAATTTCCATAAAATTAAAAATAAATAAATCTTCTTTTAAAACTTCAACATTCATAGCCATCAGGGAAATGTAAATTAAAATTACTTTGAGATTTACCTTACTCCAGTCAGTAAGGCCAACAAAAAACAGAAAAACAAATGACACCAAATGCTGGTACAGATGCAAGAAAAGAGAACCACAGTCACTGCTGGTGGGAGGCCCACTGGTATAGCTTTTATGAAAATCAGTGCTGAGGTTACTCAAAAAGATAATCTACCATATGGTCCAGTGATACCACTGGTGGCATATTCCCAAGTACTTTATATTCTGCTACAGAGAATATTGCTCATCCATGTTCATTTTTGCTCTAGTTACAATCGCCTGTAACTGGAAACAGTCTAGATATCTATCAGCTAATAAATGCATAATGAGATTTTGGTACATTTACATGGTGTTATATTATTCAGCTGCAAAGAAATATGAAATAATGAAATTCACAGATATATGGATGAAATTGTCAATAATCATTATGAGAAAGTAACCCAGATAAATGCCACATGTTTTCTCAGTATGTGAATACTAGGTTTGACTCTTTGCATATGTGCGTTTAAATTATAGGGCCCATAGAAAGCAGGAAACTATTAAGAGGTGGTGAGAGGATTTCCAGGGAAGACTGATAGACTTTGGGTGGTATGAAGGGGGAAAGGAGAACAGAAAGGGTTAGATGGGGTGGGGATGGGAAAGCAGTGTATTGGAGGGAGTATGGAAAAGAATAATTAATATCACAGTCCTTTGAAAAGGACATGCAGAAGCCTACTGTTGTAGAAGCTCTCTCTCTCTCTCTCTCTCTCTCTCTGTGTGTAGTTTAAATAGAATTAGCTCATTGTCAGCTATTGGTTTCCTCTTTTTGAGTTGTTAATTGATGGCATTCTATAGACCCAACCAAGCATTACAGGTTATTATTATTGCTCTTGGTTGTAGCCTATGGTTTCTGTGTAGAACTGCAAGGAAAACAAGGAGACATTTCATAGATGCGTACCTTCCAGACTCAGCAGAGCAACTTTTGTCATGGCAAGTACCATACTGGACAGAGGAACTCTGCTCATCTAATCTCCAGTGTTTTTGTTGATGCAAAGGCTCCCAAGGTATTACAAAACTGCCACCTTCTCCTCGAACCTTGTAGCTTAGTCTCATCCCACAATCCTTTAGCAGCCAAGATATGCCATCTTTAAGGTGAGGGAACTCAAGGCCCAAGGGGGAGTGTTCTCTCCTTGTGGCCTGAGACCATGGGAGAAGGACTACAAGAATTCCTCCACAACAACTTTGCTCTTCACAGGGAGATCTCAGTAAACCATAATGGCTCTGTTAGAGAGCAGTGAGCAGGTGCATGTCATCAGAAAGCAAACATCTTAACCACAGATTTACATAAAGCCAACACCTATAGATAATACAACCTACAAGGCTTAGGCAGCCCTCTCAGCAATGTACAAAACAATTATTATAAGCATAACTAGAAATAAACTTCAACAACATTCGGTTACCCTCTAACTATTGAATGTTAGACCACTTTGCTGAAGACACCATAGACTTGAGTCCTAGAACATTGAGAAGTCAAGTTGGTACCTACTGGGAGCGTCATCATTACTGGATAGCATTCATAGAGCTAAAGGTTTTATTTGTGATACTAAGAGGAGGGGAAAGTTTATCAACTGTGTTACCTACCTGTAAACCCTATGCATCACAATAATAAGTCTGGTAACATATGTACACTGCTACAATAGTGGTATGAATATTATTGGGGTAACTGATTATTTTTTTATTAGATTTAAAGCTTACCCCATAGGATAGAACTCATTCCTAGTGCAACGTACTGGGTCCAAACCCCAAGATTGGCTAGGTTATGGGCCCAAGGGAGAACCTAGTATTATTATTCTGCTAAATGTATGTAGTAATAAATTGCCCTCTAATTTCTTATCTTTATATTCATAAATTATGCTTCTTTCAACCCTGATCAGAGAAGTTTCCTTTTGTAGAATCTCACCCCTGAGAAGCTATTGGTGAAGAAAAGTAAGTTTTCTTCAATGAAGCAGCCCTTGAAATTCTATCCATGGTTCAGTAGATAGTCCTACACCCATGCGCCCGCTACAGTGCACTCGGCATTAAAATATATACAACTCACATGAAGTTGGGAAGGGGAAATGGTGGAGGTGTAGTAAAGGAATTGGAGGGAAGAGAGTGGGAGGTGGGCTTAATCTAAACACTTCAAATTCCTTATACGAAGTTCTCAAATATTAAAAATGAAGTAAACATCAAAGACTTTTGAAATGCAATACAGTGAATAATATAGCATTTAGAAATTTGTAACTTAGATGCAAAGTGATCAATGCTGGTTATCAGAAATTTTGTGTAGTTCTAGGAAGTTCTGCCACTTTACAAAATTATACACACACACACACACACACACACACACAAACACACATACATACACATGCATACACATGCACATGCACGCATGTACACAATATACTCAGATGTTATTGAAAAAGTTAGTGAACAAAGCCAGTGCTTGCATGATACACACAGGAAAAAAGCAAATGTTTTATCTGTAAGGCAGCAAAGAATTTGGCCTGCTTGACTCTGTGTCATGCCTGCCATAGGGAACTTTTTATTTTAGTATGAAACTATAGGAAGGATTATTGCCCTAAAACAAGGATGTAATAATTTGTGACGTCATAGTTTCTAAAAACCGTTCTGAATGAGTTCACCCTACTCAAGTCTGATGCAATAATGTGCCAATAACAACAACAAAAGAAGCAAAAAACTGCCAACAGAATGTTAAAAAAATAGGAAAAGTGTAGTTCTATAAGTAGAAATATAAAATAAATATAAAATGACTGAATATAAGTTCAACAGAAAATATTCATTATAATTTAACAAATGAAAAATACAATCAAATTCGTACTTAGAAAAGCTCAAATTAAAATTAAATAAAATATCTTTTTGACTTGGGCGTGGTGATCCGTGCCTGTAACCCTGACATTAAGAAAGCGGGAGATGGAGGAGCCATGCAATCTGGAGATCAGCACAGGCTACAGCGGACCCCATGCCAGCCACAGCTACACACGGAAACCCTGACTCAGGAATATAATAATGTAAAATAAATTTCACCTACAGGATGCGCACACACATAGGGGAAACCCAAATCCTACTGTTCTAAATAAACAAGCAAACAAATAACAAAATACAAAAGAACACAGCAATAAAATGACTCCCAGTGACAATCTGTTATCCTCATAGATCAATGCCTTGCTTAGGCATCATCGGAGAAGCGTCCTTCTGCAGCAGATGGGAACAAATAAAATACAGAGACTCACAAGCAGAAAATATGCAAAGACTGAGAGACCTTAGAACACTCAACCCTAAATGGACTGTATCCATCAAATTCTCCCCTCAGGGCTCAGAGAACCCTGCGGAGGAGGGAGCAGAAAGCACATAAGAGCCAGAGGAAATGAAGGACACCAAGGAAGCAAGGCCCTCTACATCACCATGATGGACACACATATGAACTCATAGAATGCACAGGACCTGCATGGGGCGTCACAGATTGGGGCCTTGGAACTGAAAGAAGTGGACACAGCCCCCATCTAAACCCGTAATCTACCTCCAATTGATAACTACTTGCAAGTGACTATTTAGTTTTGTCCAAGAGAGTCTCATTGGGGAAACAAACTACTCTTAACGGCAGGCTGCATGCCCAGCAGCAGATGGACTACAGAAAATGAATTCAGCAGCCTCTTCTGAGTTTTCCTGCCTAAAAATGTCATGTCATGGCTTTTTCTTTTCTTCTCTTTAAAAAAATGATCTTACCTTTTCTTTTATTAAATGTATTTTTCCTCTCTTTTTATGTTATGTTAATGTTATGGCTTCCAGTTTAGTGTTTTTATGGGATTCCTGAGTGTGTGAACAAGTGGATCTCTGTTCCTGTATCTCTTTCTCTGCCTTCTCTGTGCTCTTTTATTTCTGTTTGTTTTATCCTATTCTAATGTGTTCACCTTTATTTTCTTATTTTAATCCTGTAGAAGCCTTTTTGTTTTCTAGTGAGAGACAGAAGAGGGGTGGATCTGGACAGGAGGTGAGGTGAGGAGGAACAGGGAGGAGTAGGGGAGGAAAACTGTAATTAGGAAATATTATGTGAGAAAAAAAATCTATTTTCATTAAAAGAAAAACAAAGAAATTTAAAAAAATGTAGGCTTGCAGATGTGGCTCAGCAATACAGTGCTTGCCCAGTACATAAAAGGCTCTGGTTTCTATGGTTGCATGCAAATGTTTTTATTGTACATTGATGATATTGAAATTTTGCTGTAATTTTGTTGCTCCTGCGGTTCGTATTCTATTGCCAATAGGTTCGAGTAAGCATCATGTTCAAATACACTGGTATACTTCTGTAGTTTTGCACCATGAATTTATGGCTGTGGAATTGTTAGTTCCAAGGATATATGTATTTTTAAATTTAGTAAATAATGCTTAAATATCTTCCAAACTTAGTGACAACATTAGTTTTCTCCTATTTAACTGTGCAGTGTGATAAGTATGGATATATTTGTATTCTTCTACATGCAACCATTCAGTTTGATCAGCACCGTTTTGGGGAGAGACTGTCTTTATTTCAAGTGTGTATATCTGATTTCTTTATAAAAAAATAAATGTCCATAGGTGTGTAGATTGTGTTTTGGTCTTTAACTTTATTCGATCAAGTTTTGTGCTAATACCATTCTGTTTTTATTAGCACAGCACTGGAATACAATGTATGGTCAGGTATGGTGCACCTCCAGTAGTTCTTTTATTAATCAGAACTGTTTTAGCTATCCTCTGTGTGTGTGTGTATGTGTGTGTGTGTGTGTGTGTGTGTGTTTCCCCAAATGAAGCTCAGAATTTTCATTCAAGATATGTAAAGAATTGTGGTGGAATTTTGATGATGTTTGCATTAAACCTGCTGATTGATTTTGGTAGGGTGGCCATTATTACTATATTCATCTTATCAATCCATGAGCATATCTTTCCATCTTCTGAGATCTTCAATTTCTTTCTGCATGGTCTTAAGTTTTTGTCATACTAGTCTTTCACTTGCTTGCCTATAGTTACCCCAAGATATTTTATATTATTTGAGGCTCTAGTGAAAGGTATTGTTTTCCAATTTCTTTCTTAGTCCATGTGTTATTTGTGCATAGGAGGGAGGGCTACTGATTTTTGTGAGTTAATTTTGTAGCCAAATGCTTTGCTAAAAGTATTTATCAGCTGTAGGAGTTTTCAAATGGAATTATTAGGATCATCTGCAAATAAAGATATTTGCCTTCTTTTCAAATTTGTACACCCTTGACTCCTTCACTTCTATTATTGTTCTAGCTAAAACTTCAAGTACTATATTGAATAGGTATGGAGAGAGTGGACAACCTTGTCTTGTTCCTGATTTAAGTGGAATTGCTTTGAGTTTCTATTAAAGTTGATGTTCGCTATGGGTTTACTCTAAACTATCTTTATTAGGAGGTATCCCTTGTATCCCTAATGTCTCCATGATTTTTATCATGAAGGGTTGTTGAGCTTTATCAAAGGCCTTTTCTGCATCTAATGAAATGATCATGCTTTTTTATTCAATTTGTTTATATGGTGGATTACAGTTATCTATTTACTTATGTTGAAACGTCCATCTTTGCATCACTGGTATGAAGACCACTTGATCATGAAGGATAATCTTTTCTTGGGTTTGGGTTACCGGTGGGTTTTTTTTTTTAATGTTTCCTTTGTTGGGTCTTTATAGGGTTTGGGCATCAGGGTAATTATGGCCTCTTAAAACAAATTGAGCAATATTCCTTCTGTTTCTACTCTATGGAATAACTTGAGTATTGTCACTAATTCCTCTATGAAAGTCTGGTAGAATTCTGTTTTAAAACTGTCTTGCCTTGTGCTGTTGTTGTTGTTGTTGGGAGAGTTAATTACCATTTCTGTTTCACTAGGGGTTTGCAGGTCTGTTTAAATTGCTCATCTGATCTTGATTTGACTTTGGTAGGTAGAATATATCAAGAAAATTATTGATTTCTTAATTTACTACAGTATAGGTTTTTAAAGTATATACTTATAATTCACAAAATTCCCTCAGTGTCTGTTGCTAATTTTATTCTTTTCATCTCTAATTTTGTTCATTCAGATTGTATCTCTCTACCTTTTAGTAAATTTGAATAAGGGTTTGTTGAGCTTAATGATTTTATCAAAGAATCAATTTTTTGTTTCATTGATTCTTTATATTCTCTTTGTATAGTTATGTTTTATTGATTTCAGCCAAGAGTTTGATAATTTATTGCCATATACTCCTTTTGGGTGTGGCTTGTTCTTTTGTTCTAAAGTTTTCAGGTGTGCTTAAGTTGTTGCTATGAGATTTCTCTAAGTTTTTTTTTTTTTTTAGTATAGGTACTCAGTATTATAAATTTGCCTCTTAGAACTGCCTTCATTGACTCCCATGAGTTTGGTATGTTGTGTGTTCATTTTCATTCAATTCTATAAAGTCTTTAGATTCTTTCATAATTTCTGCCTTGACCCGTATTTCATTCAGTTGTTCATTTTCCATGATTTATAAGTTTTCTGTTGTCAATATTGACCTGTGGTGGTCTGATAGGATGTAGGGCGTTATTTCAATCTTCTTGTAGCTCTTGAGATTTGCTTTGTGTCTCAGTATGTGATCAATTTTGGAGAATCTTTCACAAGGTGATGAAAAGAAATTGTTTTCTTTTGTGTTTGGGTGAAATGCTCTGTAAATATCTGGTAGGTCCACTGGTTTATAATGTCCGTTAGCGCTAACATTTCTGTGTTCAGTTTTATTTAAATGACCTATCTATTGGTGAGAGTGGGCTTTTGCAGTCTCCCAATGTGTGAGACTCAATATGTGATTTAAGTTGCAGTAGTGTTTATTTTACAAACTTGGGTGCCCTTGTGTTTGATGCATAGATGGTAAGAATTGCAATGTCCTCTTGGTGTATTTTTCCTTTGATGAGTATATAGTGTCTTTCCCTGTCTCTTCTGATTACTTTTGGTTTGAAGTCTATTTTGTCAGATATTAAAATGGCTACACCAGCTTGTCTCTTAGGTTTGCTTGGAATATCTTTTTCTAACCCCGTAGCCTGAGGTAATGTCTATCCTTGATATTAAGGTGTGTTTCTTATATGCAGCAGAGGATAGATCCTGTTTTCACATCCATTCTGTTAGTCTGTGACTTTTTATTGCAAAATTGACACCATTGGTGTTGAGAGATATCAATGAGCATTGTTTATCGATTTGTTATTTTGTTGTGGTAGAATGTGCGTGTATTTCCTTTCTTTTGATTTGCTGGGTCTGGGATTATTTAATCCTTGTGTTTTCTAGAATGTGATTAAGCTCTTTAGGTTTTTGTTTCTCTTCTAATGCCTTTTGCATGGGTGAATTTGTAGTTAAATATTGCTTAAATTTGGTTTTTATCACAGAATGATTATTTTCTACATCTACTGTGATTGATAGTCTGGCCTAGCATCTGTGTTCTCCTAGAGTTTATAGAACATATTTCCAGGCCCAGAAGACTTTTAGAGTTTTCATTGAGCAGTCAAGTGTTACTCTAATAGATCTGCCTTTATATATTACTTTGCCTTACTTTCTTGCAGATTTTAATATTGTTTCTGGGTTTTTTTATGTTTAGTGTTTTGATTATTATATGCTGAGGATAATTTCATTTCTGATTCAGTCTATTTATATTCTGTATGCTTCTTGTACCTTGACTGGCATCTTCTTCTTTAGTTCTCTTCAGTGGTTTTGTTGGAAATGTTTTCTGTGTCTTTGATTGGGTTTTTTCTTCTTCCTCTATTCCTATTACTTTTAGAATTTTTTTCATAGTGCCCCAGATTTCCTGGATTGTAGTAGCATGCTACCACCACTGGCAGGAGAGAGCTGAGGCTCCATTCCATGATCAGTAAAAACAGTAAGAACCTTGCTTTTTCTAAGGGCCTCCATTCTGTGGTTCTCACCTCAGAGCTTTCTTTTTTTTTATTTATTAATTTCACAGACTTTTCTCTTCATAGAGGCTTTTTGCTTTCTCTCTCTCCTCTTCCTTCAGGAGCCTTCAATTAATACCTTAATCTCTATCCTCTGGTAGCTTTCCTGAGCTTACTTTACTGGACTCTGCAAGGTCAGGAGTTTCTTTCTCTTCTTCCTTGGTTCCTCATATTTAATTAGCGCGTGTTGTCCTGCCCCATGTTGGGTGCAATTTATAGTTGTACATTGCTGTGGCTGCTCACCAAGGAAGACAAGGAGGCATTTTCATACATGGAAGCCCTGCCAGAACTCAGCAGAGGGTTCCGTTGTTTAGTATGGCTCTTGTTGTGACAGTGGTTCCCTCTGCTGAGTTCTGGCAGGGCTTCCACATATGAAAATATCTCCTTGTCTTCCTTGGTGAGCAGCCACAGCAATGTACAACTACACTGAATGCTTTGTTTCAAGATATTTTTAGATTTAAAATTTTCTTGGACTGATTTTATATATATATATATATATATATTTCTTTTATCATGTCTTCAATGCCTGAGATTTTCTCTTCTATCTCTTGTATTCTCAGAAGTTCCTGTTTGACTCCCTAAATTTTTTGTTTTCTGATTTCTCTCAGTCTGTTTTTTCTTTGTTGATTCTATCTATACTACTTCCATATTGTCCACTGTTTTATTGATTTACTTCCATTGGTTTTGTTTTCTTGGGTTTCTTTAAGGGACTTATTAGTTTCCTCTTTAAGATCCTCTTTCATATTCATAAAGGTCTTTGTCTTGTGCTTCAGCTATGTTGCAATTCTCAGGACTATTGTAAAAAGGGTTAGGGCTCTAATGGAGACATACTGTTCTGACTGTTATCGATTCTATTTTTACACTGGCATCTAGACATCTGGGTTTGGGAACATTGTAATTATAATTGCTGATATTTAGTCTTCTCTTTGTTGTATGGGTTCTTTGTTCCTTGGTTTCCATTGTTCACTTTGGTTCTTAGTTGGTGGCTGTGTATTGCCTGATAGGAAAATTTTCTGCTCTCATGCTAGGTGTGGCCACTGGTTGTTCTGAGTAAAATGCATTTCTAGGTATTGAGAACTTACATTTAGAAATAGGGATGGTCTTGGGGAATGGGAAGGAGTTCACAGGGGGAAAGAAAGATCCACAAGGATCTGCTTAGTCTCCTGAGAATGGGGGCAGGGCATGAGTAAAGGAGAAGAGGCCACAACAGGTAGTCTGCTATAGAGCTGGGGATGAGACTAGGGAATTAGATATGGAGGACTGGAGATAGAGTGAAGATCTGAAGCTCATCTATCTAAGTTCTTCTCTGGCCTACTTTTTTATCTGGCAGGATTGGCTGGCCAGTTCCTAGGGAATACCTGTTGGAGTTTGGGAAAGGAATAAAGCACTGAGTGAGGGGGACAGAAGGGTGGTGGGGAAATCTGTTTGGTCTAATGGAGATGGGGATGGTGTGGGCAGAGAGGCCACAGCAGATAGTCTGCTACAGATCTGGGGATGAGACTAGAGGATTGGATTTGGAGGATAGAATAGTGAACATTATCTGTGAGCTCTTGAACAGCTCTTGAATAGGTATGGCAAGGGCTATATCTTTGTCTTGCTCTAGATCATAAGGAGAAAGCATCCAGTTTCTTACCAGCATGTATGGTACATTTTTAGTTTACTGTAAGTTAGTTATATAGTCTTTGAAAATTTATACATGTATGTGATGTATCTTGATGTGAGCTTTTAATCAGGAATGAGCACCAGGTTATGTCAAACACATTTTCTATATTTATTGAGAAGATCATACAATTTTCTTCTCTAAACCTATTGATCTGATGGATTATACTGATTGATTGTTCTGAACTGGTCTTATATACTTGAATGTGTCATGACATTTTTAAAGTTAATTCTTGTTTGGCTAATTCTTGAGATTTTTTGCATGTAAATTCAGGAGAGATATTGGTCTTTAGTTTTCCTTACCTGTAATGACTTTGGTTTTCATACAAAGAAAATTCTGGCCTCATAGGATGAGTTTTGCAAGAGATTGTGGAAAACTAGAATCTTTAATTTTCTTTGTTTGATAGATATTTCCAGTGAGAGAACTGGACCTAAGGATTTATGATTCAGAAAACTAGTAGTTCCTTATTGAAATTTTGTAATTGATATAGGCCTAATTAACTCATACATTTTTTTCTAAGATATATGTGCTCTCAGTTTGTGTATGTTGTACCTTCAGAGAAACTTCCACTTTCAACTAGTTTTTAAATTTGTAGTCATATTCTTTATCATCTGCAATATATAAATTACCTTAGTTACAGTGACCCCCCTTTTCATTTAAGTCAGTGGTTCTCAACCATCTAATGATGTGACCCTTTCATTCAGTTTCTCATGTTGTGGTGATTCCCAGCCATAAAATTATTTTCATTGCTACTTCCTAACTGTAATTTTTCTACTGGTATGAATCATAATGTAAGTATCTTATATGTACATGGCCTTAGGGGACACCTGTGAAATGGTCATTCAACCTTCAAAAGCGTCCATGGGTTAAATACACTGTCTAAGTATTCTTAGGGGCTGCCTCCACTGGCATTTTCTGCTCATAGTAGGCTGTAATTCTCTTTATTTGCCATACCTTCCAGTGTGGGTCTTTGCGTTAACCTGGTGACCCTAGTTCTCTGAAGGGTCTAAGGATGGTAGTGAACTTAATGGTAGTGAACTGGAATTGATAGATTGCTTTGTAACTCATTAAATATTATAAGCATGTCATATTTATGAAGATAAAGGGTTTATGTTCATCTTTCTCTTGATGGATCTTGCCTTCAAATAACCTGAATTTAATGAATTTTCAGGAAAAGGAGGCAAATTAATGATCAGTACAAAATGTAGAGCCCAAATTTTCAAAAGCACCAAGATTACTGGAGTCAATGGATGAATATGGGAACAATTCCAGGACAGGAGACTAAAGATGTATGATATCCATAAACAACTTGCCCTTAGGTCCTAAGTCATTGACTGAAATATTACTATCAGCAAAACTGGTGAAGGCTGAGTGGGACCCAAAGATGACCTGGTAGTGACAAATCAATGTTAATATCCTTATCCTTATGCTTGTGCTGTGGTCATATGAGATACTAAACTTGTTTTAAGTAAATCAAAGAAAAGCACACAGAGATTTTATAGGTTAAATATTAGGTTGGCAAGATTTCAAAAAATGGGGAGAATATTTGTGAAGTATTTCATGATTATTTCAAAAATTAACAAAAAGTGTAAAGCTAATTCTGACAGGGGTGAAAGCCTAAAATATGTCGGAAACACTTTGAATTCTTCTTCCCACTGGTACCTAAATATTTATATCTGCCCTCTGTGCTAAACCTCCTTATGTACACTTTCACTTTCTTCCCCCACCCTCCTTAGAGACCTGGGATCTGACTGGATACCTGCAATTCGAGAGCAAGAGAGGGATAATGGAGAACTTGTAGTTTATCATATAGCCATGACTTAGAATATTAAATACTCTTATTTATAGGTGGAAAAGTATGTTATGTACTAGCTCCTTGTTCTAAATTCATATTATAAATTATATTAACAATGCAAACAAATCTAGAAACTACAAATGTCATTATCTCAAGAAAAATGTCTGCTTCAGTGAATCATTCTTGCTTTGCCTTTGGCTAAAAAGCAGTATTTGTCATTAGGAAGTTCACAATTACAGTTTAGCCTGCACATACTCTGAAATCACTCTTATTTATCATGCCTCTCAACCTGCAACTATAAGAGCATAACAATTACCCGAATTACTCTCAACAATTAAGAAGATAATTTAAAGCCGAACCTACGTTTCAGTCGGTGTCTTAGTGTTCTTGTTTGCAGTGCTTGTGCTTTTGTTACATTTGACTAATGTTTAGCAAAGATGAATTTTTAAGTACATTTTCAAATAAAGGGAACACAATTGCCTGTCTGTTCTACAAACTGCTTCTTGCCAGATTTTATCAAACTATGTCTAGCCAGATAGACTATTTATAATATTTTATCTTGAATAAATATAACTACAAAACTTATATTTCTGAGAATAAAATATTACATTTTAATTATCAAATGCATCTCTACTTCCATTCACTGTAAGAACAACCTTGAAAGTCATTTTAAAGATGTGAAAACAAGTCTGGAATCACATGATGGTAGATGATGTTTGGGTAGTTGGAAGATCATACTAAAAAACTATTAGTTTATGAAAAAATCAGAATAGTTGTCATAGGAAAAAATGGTATTGTATGTACATGCATACATATCAATTTTTATGCTCCTGTGTCAATCAACACCTCTTAAACATATAATTTAGACACTAAACTATAGCATAATGTAGTTTTGTCTTTCTGCCTTTGAAACTTTGTCATGACCGAGTTTTTCTACTCCTGAGATACTTCCTCCAGCTGATTCTTCCATTTAAGATGGAAACTCTTCTTGCCAATTGCTTCAGAGCCATGTATCAGACAATCAGGGATAGCTCTCATGCTGCAGAGGCAACTAATTTAATAGCTAATGTGTCCTGGAAACCTAGCTGAAATGACTCCCTCATTCTTAAAGTTTCCCCATGAAGCTACAGCATGCTTTTATTCCATACTGGGGTACTGAGCAGCCCCTCTCCTTTGGACCAGGAAGAAATTAAGGTTTACCTTTTAATCTACCTGAATATCAATGTACTTTTTCCCACCATTAAAAATAATCATTGACTCTTATAAGTGAACTGTCATAAGTTTTATGAAGGAGAAAATAAAGACATCTATTCCAAGCCATGATTTGAGCTATTGTTTAAAAGCAGGATATTATATATGGGAAGCAATAAGAAAGAGTCTAAATATGAAGAGAATTATGAAAGAGGTCTAAATATATACAAAGATTGAGAGATAAGAAAAGGCTCTGTACCATTACAGAACACACTCTGTGGGATTCAATAGAGATAAGGAGAGGGTTTTGAGGACAATTGAGTGGGAGCAGATTTTTATGGTACATATTACACCAAGGTAAGAATGTGCATCCTCTAGGCCAACTGTGTACTAACTACTACTGGGTGTTAGTCAGAAAACTGGCAGATACAGTATGATAACTTGAAATAACATTTTGAACTTAACATACAAAATATTGGTATATTAAGAAGGAGTCTATCAGGTGCTACTCAGGAAAGCAGGAGTATTTGACCCATAATAGGAGTAGAAAAGAATCTCATGGCCTTGACTACAGAGGACACATACACATACACACACACACACACACACACACACACACACACACACATGTTCACAGTCTCCTGATTAAAGGTTCCCAGGGATGTTATTTTTCATCTTCTCTTGATATAATATATTCCATTATCTTTCAGCAGTTATGGCAACAGTTCAGTTTTATAAAATTGATCTTACTGAAACCCTTAAGTCTAAACCATACCATAATCAAAAACACAGCTTCTTCTAGTGCTTCCAATGCTAATTTATACAGTAGTAAAAAATACTGCCGTAAATTAGCTTTAATCTTCGTTTGTATCATATCATTCACAATTGAATTAACTTATTAAATGTAATGGATTACAGATCATGCTTTCTGAGGAATAAATATATCCTCTCATGTAAAATGAATAGATGCAAAATCAAAGCCTTCAATGCAAGAAAATCCTAAACATTCACTGGAACAAGAGGAGAAGTCTTTTCCCTTATATTTTGTCTATAACTGGGCAAGGTCTTTATATGAAAGAATATTTTAAAAATATATCTTAAAATTATTTTTGGTATTCACCTACCAACAACTGATTGCTGAACATTTAACTCGCAAGATTTCAGTAAGCCCAAACCATCTGCCTTCAAAACTAAAACATCTCTATGCTCATGTATTTCCTTTAAGAAAGTGATTGTTTAGGGAATTCTGGAAGAAAAAAGACTCTTCTGGGAGGAGAGATCTTTATTAGGATTAGTTTATTTTACATAAAATTGACCTCCACCCTGACTTCTTCATCTGCTTTTAACTAACCACACCCCCAAACATTAATAGAAAGAGGGACACTGTTACTCAGTGTCCCCTGCCATTTCTGAGGTCCTTGATGGCTCTGGGGAATCACACTAGTTAGCAGACACTAACTATTTAAAGTGATTGCCAGCCAGGACATGAATCATACTTCAGAATCCAAAAATAGAAGCCTCATTAATCTCCAGTATCCCTCGAGAAACTCAGGACATAAAGTAAATCACAAATAATTTTAACAAAATAATTCTGTATTTCAGGGACAAGGGTAAAGGTCTCAATGATAAAGCTTCATAGAAAAAAATGAAGAAACACACCATGTATGCCAGACAAGGCAGACCAGTTTAACAGTGGAATAAAAAATTACTTTCTTTGTCATCCTGTCACATGCCTGGTATGTGTGCGCTGGGGGTGGGACATGCATGAACTCACACATAATATCAAGAGCCTAAGACTATACTTCATAATTAACCAATAAATCTGTTTTCAATTTAATCACTCAGAACTTCTAGGAAGCAAAAGGACAAGCACTTACAAGAAAAACATACCTTATAGCTAACTGTAACATTTTATGCATGTAGCTAAAGTAAGGGAAAAATAGAATTTATGTTTAATGATCACTGCTGACCTGATTCCTATATCTGTTTTGAGGCGTATTTGCTTTTTATGTGCTTTAATTATGAAATAATTGCAGATTTACACAGTTATAATAAATATGCAAGCTAGATATGGTCACATGTGACCATGACATTAGTTAGTCAGGAGCTGAGGTAGGAGTGTCAACAGTACTTGAGACTGGCCTGGGAGACACTGTCTCTGACTTAAAAAATGCTAAAACTGAAAATATTCAGAGAGGTTCTGTGTATAGTTTGCCCAGTTTCACTGAGAGATAGGACTTTGGAAAAGTAGAGTAAAATATGATTAAGCTTCTCTTCTCTCTCTGTTACCCCAGATCCAATCCCCCAGTGTCATTCCCAACTCTGCAGCAGACATGTATGCCAGCCTTCTCTGACCACCCACGCCCTACCAGTCTTTTGTGGATCCCACAGATCTTCACCCTCTAACCTCCCTCCCTCCAACTCATCACTTTGTCCTAGCCCCGAACCACAGCAGGCACCCACTCCTAACCCAAGAAGCTACAGATCCACACCTCTCTTTCTGCTCCTCCAGATCCAATCCTTCAAGTATCATCCCCAGATTTGTAGCAGAAAATCTGCTGCAGTCCATATTTCCTGTATGACCACATCCCCAAAGGACTGTAATTATCCTCTCTCCCAGTCTTCCTTCCCCCAACCCATCCCATAATGCCAACCTGCAGCACCAGCAGACATTCACTGGGAAAATACCAGCTGAGCAGGACAGGGAAAGTTAAACCAACTGAAAACCTTCACCACTCCCTCCTCTGCTCCAAATCCAACCCACCAGTCTTATCCCTAGCTCTGAAATGAACTCCAGCAGCAGCTTTCATTCCCCCGGCCACATCGCCGGTGGATCCCACAGACCGTTTCCTCCTAGCTTTCCTCCACTCACTTATAGATTTATCCCAGCCCCTAACTCCAGAAGAGACTCCTTGCTAACCCACAGATCCTCCTGCTGGGAAAGCATATAGGCTGTCTGTAGATCATCCTCTCTCTTTTGGTTCCTCTAGATTTAATGAGCCAGTCCCTCTGGGGTAATCTCTATTCACTGTCTACCCATTCCAAGGAAACAAAATAAGTAGATCCTGGATGAACACTCTGCTCTCCTCCCTCCTGTGAACATCCTCAGAACCCTAGCCTACCCACATTCCTAAGTGTCAGCTCCCAGTACCCAGAAACATATTTTAGATGGAACCCTCCGTAGCCACAACGATCAAGTCCAAAGAAAATTTTGTACCAGGAAACAGCCATAACATTCTCTGAAAATGCAGAGAGAAGACAGAAACCAAGAAGCAAAACACTCACCCAACAGAGACAAATCCAGAAATCAGAACCTAGACCTATAATCATCCCAAAACCACATGCCTACGCCCCAGCATAAAACACAATCAATAACAGCGAGGACAATATATCTCTACTAGAGACCAGCTATCCTACCACAGCTCTGAATATTCCTGCATAGCTGAAGCACAACAAAAGAGCTTAAAACCAAGTATATAAAGATGATAGAGGTTCATAAAGAGAAAATGAATCAATCACTTAAAGAAATTCAGGAAAACACAAACAGTGGAAGGGAATAAGTACAAGTGTTCAAGACCTAAAAATGAAAATAGAAATCAATAAAGAAAACACAAACTGAAGGAATTCTGAAAATGAAAACTTAAGAATTTTATCAGGAAGTACAGAGGCAAGCTTCATCAACAGAATACAAGAGATGGAAGAGAGACTCTTAGGCATTGAAGATACAATAGAAGAAAAAGCTGCATCAGTCAATAAAAATGTTAAGTCTAAAAAATTCCTGATGTAAAACATACAGGAAATCTGTGAAACTATGAAAAGACTAAACCTAAGAATAATAGGAATAAGGGAAGGAGAAGAATCCCAGATCAAAGGCCCAGAAAATATTTTCAACAAAATTATAGAAGAAAAATTTCCTAACATAAAGAAGGAGATGACAATAAAGGTACAAGAAGCATACAGAACAGCAAATAGATTGGACCAGAAAAGAGTGTCCCTTTGGCACATAATAATTAAAACACTAAGCATACAGAACGAAGAAAAAATACTAAAACTGCAAGAGATGAAAATCAAGTGACATCTAAAGGCAGACCTATTAGAATTACGCCTGACTTCTCAGTGGGTAAGTTAAAAGCTAGAAGGGTCTGGATGTGTGCTTCAAAATTTAAGAGACCACAGATGCCATCCCAGACTACTATACACAGCAAAACTTTCAATCACCACACAAGAAGAAATTAAGATATTCCATAATACAGCCAAATTTAAACAATATCTATATACAAATACAGTCCTACAGAAGGTGTTAGGAGGAAAACTCCAACCTAAGGAGGTTAAGTACATCCATGAAAATCAGGGGAATAAATAATCTCAGAAGATAAAAATCAAAAGAAGGGAAGCATGCACCACCACTATCACCACCACCACCACCATTATCACCACCACCACCACCACTATCACCACCACCACCACCATTATCACCACCACCACCACCCACGTAACAGAAACTAACAATCATTGGTCATTGATATCTCTCAACTTCAGTGGTCTCAATTCCCTAATTAGAAGACATAGAATAACAGAACTGATGTGCAAACAGGATCGACACTTCTGCTGAATCCAATAAACACACATTAACATCAAGGATAGATATTACCTCCATGTAAAGGGTTAGATAAAGATATTTTAAACAAAAATGACCTAAGAAGCAAGCTGGTGCAACCATTTTAATATATAATAAAATAAATTTCAAACCAAAGCTAATCAAAAGAGATAGGGAATGACACCACATACTCAACAAAGTAAAAAAATCACCAATATGACATTTCAATAGTTAACCTCTATGCCACAAGCAGGAGGGAACCCAAGTTTGTAAAGGAAACACTACTTCAGTTTAAATCACATATTAACCCCCACGCACTGACAGTTGGAGACTTCAGTACTCTCAAGAATGAACAAGTCATCCAGACAAAAACTAATCAGAGAAATACTGGAGCTAACAGGTGTTACAAACCAAATGGACCTAACAGATATTTACAGATCATTTCATCCAAACACAAAAGAGCATACCTTCTTATCTGCACCTCATAGAACTTTCTCCAAAATTGACCACATACTTTGGACACAAAGCAAGTCTCAAGAGATACAAGAAAACAGAAATGATACCCTGCATCCTATCAGACCATCTCAGATTAAAGGTGGATATCAACAACATAAATAACAGGGTTATGGTTATGGTTGTTATGGTTATGGTTATGGTTAGGGTTAGGGTTAGGGTTAGGGTTAGGGTTAGACAGGGTTAAGGTTTGGATCAGGATTAGGGTTAGGGTTAGGGTTAGGGTTAGGGTTAGGGTTAGGGTTAGGGTTAGGGGTTAGGGGTTAGAGTTAGTGTTAAGGTTAGGTTTAAGGTTAGTGCTAAATGTATAGTTGAAATATTTCAGTGAACAAGACATGTTTGCCAGAAGCAGAACTACAGAAGCCAAAAAGCAACTTTAGTACATTTTGAGACTTTCTAGATTTATATGGACTTAGGTCAATTAGCCTTTTGTTTTAGCTTTTGTAGCTGATGCTGCCTATGCTCAATGTTACTGCCTGAATGTGTCATCCATCATGTAGTCAGTTGTGCTGTGGTCTCAGAAATACTACTTTCTGGTGTCCTGATACAGTCTTGTATTCATAACATAAATGATCTGATAAAGAAGTCAGGGAAGCCAGCCACCATTTTCACAATATTCCCCCAAATATAAAATATCTTGAGTGTCTTTAATCAATGAAGTGAAATACTTTCTTCAAGTCTTTAAAAAAAGAATTGAAGAAAATATCAGAAGATTCAGTAGTCTTCCATGCTCTTTCAACAGAACACCGATATCGAAGCCACTAAGATTAATAAATAGGACATCATGAAACTGAAATACTTTTATAAGGCTAAGGACATTTTCATTCAGATGTAGTGGCAGCCTACAGTATGGGAAAAGATTTTTACCAACTCCATATCTGATATAGGACTAATATTTTCAAAATATCAAAAAACTTGCCAGATGGTAGCACATGCCTTTATTCCCAGTACTCGGGAGGCAGAGCTAGTTGGATCTCTTTTAGTTCGAGGAATACCTAGTCTACAGATTGAGTTCCAGGACAGCCAGAGTTACAGCAGAGAAACACTGTTTTAATAAACAAAAATAATATTATGTTAAAAAACTCAAGAAACCGGATTCAAGAATGTAAATAACCTTATTAAAAATTGGTTACTGATCAAAAGAAAGAATTTTCAATAGAGCAAGCTCAAATAAATTAGAAACACTTAAGGAATTATTCAACATTCTTAGCAGTATTTGTAAATCAAAAGTACTTTGAGATTCCATCTTATACCCGTCAGAATGGTTAAAATCAATAACATAAGGAGCAGCTCATGCTGGTGAAGATGTAGAATAAGGGGAACACTCATCCATTGCTCATGGGAGTGCAAAATGTACATCCACCAAGAAAATCTATCTGCCAGTCCTATTCCCTGCTCCATCCTGGAGTGATTGGACTATTGCATACTAGGTTAATCTAAGAGGGAATGTGGCCAGGCACAGCTGGGGCTCTAACTTTTGGCGTCTAATGGCCAAACAAGCAGATGCCAGGCTATGTGACCTCAAGGGAAGGTGGAGAAACAGGAATTTATCAGATGCTATATGCTCTGGGGCATGTCAGTGCCCAGGAATGCAGGAACTGGTGCTACATGGGAAGGGGCACGAAGGCTGGGGATGAGGAGTGATCCAACTCCTATAGATCTCAGGGTGAAATATCTGGGATTAGGTCATGCCTCAAACCTCTCCCTTGCCCAGGGCCTGCTTTCCTGGCCCCACAGCTCCCCCTTTGATTTTTAACAGAGGGGAGATGTCACCATAGTCATTGACCTCTCTCTGTAGGATGGTCTGGTATTGGATCAGGACTTGATTAGTGGCAATTTTGACAATGCTGCTTATTTGTTGTCTTAGGAACTGGATGAAGCAGGATGTTAGGACAAGAAGGGTCCCAATAGCCAGGATAGGACCGAGTAGGGGAAGGGAGCAAGGCAATTAAGAAGGTTGAGTACCAAGGTGTAGTGTATTAGGGGTGTAGAAAGTCCATAGGTCCCCTTGGAGAGCCTTGAGGGTTTGTACATTTTGTTCTACTATGCCTGATTCATTAACATAGAAGCAGCATTCCTCCTTCAGTACACAGATTCTCCCTTGCTCGGCTGTCAAGAGGTTGAGGGATCACCAATTCTTCAGGGCCGCCCAACAAGAGAAGTGATCTGTTACTGAAGTGATCCAAGGCTCACCATGGTGGGCATCATGGCCTGGTCAAGTTTGGCATTTAAATATCTGGCAAGGTGTTAGGTTCACTCCAGGGCTCCTCCCGCCAGTCCCGAGGCTCCTGCTGAGAGAATGAGGCCAAGTTCAAGGAGTAAGGGGATAAAAATCTCCTGGCAGTGATGATCTGTGTATAAAAGCTAGGCTGTCTCCTCCTTTTCATAGAGAAAAGTTGGGGAACAATGGTTTCAGGTGTGCAAAACCTTATAGTCGAGGTGTTACTACAGTGAGCAGTTATGCTCTACCACCAGAGGAAGGCTGATGGCAGGGCACAGAGAGCCTTTGAAATAGAGACATTAAGGCACCAGGAATTAGGGATCAAGTGGGACCCAGAGAGCCAGACTGGGAGCCTATGGAAGTCTGGTGGAAGAGAGGGACATCCCTGAGAGTGGAAGTCTCAGGGGATTGTCTCCCTGCTGTTTTCCTTTTAAAATGGAGTATGTAGTTGTTTTCTTCCATTTGGGTCTGGGCTTTCAAAGGCTACTAACTGTTACTTTTTCACTGGTAACTTGATTCCCTCTGTTCCTGACTGAAAGATTTCTAACTTGTAACTTTTTAAATCTCTGGTAGCTCAAAAGGTTAAGAAGAAAAGGAAAAGAAAACAAAGGAAGAGAAACGTTTTACAGCCCTTTCTGGTTGTCTTAATCTGTTTAAACCTGGGGGACTGAACTAACTCTAAACTCCTTAATCCCAATAATGTTTTCCTCCAGTTATCTCAGTAATTTCTGCCTGCTTTCCTATCGTCAGCTTTTGTTCTCTCTCTTTCCCTGTCTCTACTCCAACTGCTATTCCAATGGAAACTCTTTTTCTTATATACCTTCCTCCAAGCTGTTCCAAAAGTTCATGCAGCATGTAACCTTAAGAGGGTTGGGGGGGGGGCTTCATAGCACAAAAAGGCTCCTGGTAAAGCATTCCTTTACAACCTGTGGCTTCTGTAAAGAAAGGTTAGGGGGGACTGCAGCAAAGATTGGGGCAAGAGAGTGGTGTACAGAAAAGCATTGAGAAGTATTGAGGTGAATGCTATTAAGAAGAAATTCCACAGCATACTGGATATATTGAGGTCAGGAGAGGGCGGCTCGAACCTCCTTTTGGACTTGATCTTCCTGTTGGAGAATGTCTTGTAGGTTAGTACCAGCCCATGGGCTGGGATAAGTTGGCCGGAGATGTACAGGTCAGCCATAGGATAGTGGGCATAGCCGTTGGAGTAGAGTTTGTCCGCGACCCCCACCTGCCGTTGTTCATCCCAGAGGTCATCAACTGTTAGTTGGAAGTGAGTGTTGTGGTTGCTGAACATGCTATTTGCCCCACTGCTGGACTCAATTTGGCACTCCCAATACCTGCATCCTCTGTATAACAAGATCTGTTGTAGACAGTCACCCTTATTGTGAAAGGAGATGCAAAGGAAAGGGTTGGGGATAGTAGAGGTGGAGTTGGGGTATAGGATGATCTCGACCATGGATTGGCATCGTAGCAGTGAGCAGTCTCTTGTCCCTATGATTTGATTGTGTCTGTCAAATGTCTCCCTGACATAGAAATGCCAAAAGTGAATATTAACCTGAATAGGTTGTGCTGAAACTGGTTAGAGTGGTGGATACCCAAGGTCACCATAAAGATGGCAGCAAGGGAGATCTGAGGGGACACATTGTTTGAGCGGAGGCTACTAGGTCATAGATCTAGGTGATCCTGTCCTGTTGGGGATTCTGCTGTGGAGGGTGGCATCTCCTTCATCATTGGGTCTTCTTTTCTTCCAAGAAGAGTGGAGCTATCTTCTTGATTGGTGGAATGATGATAGACATTTCTGGCTAGGACCCAAATAGGCCTAAACTGATCCTGTGGAAAGACACAAGCGAAACCCCTTCCCATTGTGAGGAGAGGATCTGGTCCCTTCCACATCCCATCCAAGGGGTAGCACCATTGTATCACGATAGGAGGGATTGCTCTTGTTGTGTGTCAGTGGATGGAGATGGGAGAATGTTTGGAGTTTTTGTAAATATTAAATATATTTAGAGTGGTCAGGGCCATTGCTTATTGTATATTGGGAGGGGGTAGATGTTTGCTATTTTGTTTTTTTCAGTTGAGCTTTTAGAGTTTGATGTGTTCTTTCCATGATCCCCTGGCCCTGAGGATTGTAAATATCCCATTGTGATCAAAAGGTTTTGAATTGGGAGCTAGTAAAGTCAGGAACATTGTAAGTCTGTTTGCTAAGGAATTCCCATGATGGCAAAGGTGAAGAGCAAGTGGTGCATTAACTTCTTTGAGTTTTCTCTTGTTTGGGCCATAGCCCATGTGAAGTGAGAGTATCAACAGTAATGAAGACATATTTCTGATGGCTGAATTGGGGTAGATAAGTGACATCAATTTGCCAGAGGGCATTGGATTTGAGACCCCGGGTGAGGGTTGGCACCCATGGTTTGTAGTGCTGAGGTAGTAATAAGGGATGCACAAGAAGAACATCTTTTAGTATTTTTTTGGAGTCAGGCAAGAGGAACATGGGGGAAGCAGGCATAGAGTGCTTTTATGTTGGTGGGAGTACATGAGTGGAATTGATCTGCTTGCTTGCGAGAGGTCATGAAGATACCCGTAGAGGTGGCCTGATCAGAAGGTGGATCTCCTTCAGATATGGAGCCTGGCAAAAGGCTATGGGATCTGACACGTTGGATGTAAAGAGGGACAATTCTTCCTTGTAATGGAGTGGAGATACGGATTAGCAAAGGGGAGAGCAGGTTATTGTCCAATTTGATGAAGGACCTCGATAGCCATGTTAGTAAACTGATAGCACATACACTGTGCAAAAACAGGTTAAAGGGGGTCCTCAACTTCTTTCAACAGAAGAACAATTTTTTTTAAAAGTGTGGTCCATTTACACAGTGGAGTATTACTCAGCTACTTAAAAATGACATTATGAAATTTGCAGGCAAATTAATGGAACTAGAAAAAAAATCATTCCAAGTAAAGTAATCCAGACTCAGAAAGATAAAAATGGGTATGTTTCACTTATATGTGGATATTAGCCATTAAATAACCAAACTATAATACATAGAACCAGAGGTTAGGTGTAGAGTAAGGGACCTGAGAGAGGTGGGACATAAGGATCTCCCTGGAAGGGAGAAATAGAATAGATTTTATGGGTGGACTGAGGGCAGGAAGATCAGGTGGGAGGGAGAGCAGAGATAGGGTTCAAGGAGGGAATGGGAGAGAGACAGTAGAGTGAAGGGTGATTTGAGGAGCGATATGGAAACCTAGTACAGTGGAGACTCCCTAAAATATATGAAGATGAACCTAATGAGATCTCCTAACAATGAGATACAGAACCTCAACTGATCATCTCTTTTCACCAAATGAGTCTTCCAGTAGCAGGACCAGGTTGTATTCAACTGAGTTGCTGGCCAAGAGGGTCCCATAGAAATCCCCAACAACCCAGGCTGTTGCTAAGACAATAGCTTGCCCTCCACAAGCTTACAGTGGGTCCCCACTGCTGAGGACAGCACTCACACAACTCTTTGAGTATGGAGAAGGCAAGCTGGTGCATACATGGAGCCTATCTAGTGTCTTTGGTAACACTAACCCTGCCCCCAAAGCATTTAACCTACAATCTGTCCTCCCTCCAAGATATGCTAGGGCAATAGAGGCACAGAACTTGTGAGAGTAGCCAGCTGATGTCTGATTTGACTTCAGGCCCACTCCATGATTTGGAACCTACTGCTTGGGTGAGCAAGAATCAGAGACTAGACAGCCCAGAGACTTAGGATAAAACCAAACACTGCTTGTCTAAAAAAGAAAGTATCAGTAAAACAACTCCTAATGACATTATACTATATTCATAGATCAGTGCCTTACTCAGCCATCATCAGAGAAACTTCATCTGACAGCAGATGGGAACAAATATAGAGGCCAACAGCCAGACATAATGCAGAGGTAGAGATAGAGACAGAGTTAGATGGATAGATAGATAGATAGATAGATAGATAGATAGATAGATAGATAGATAGAAAAATGTATGTGTCCTCAAAAACACAGCTCTAAATGGAATGTCTCCATCAAATCCCTCCCTTCAGAGTGCAGGGAACTCATGGAAGGGGAGGCAGAAAGAATGTAATAGCTAGAAGGCATGGAGGACCCAGGAAATAAGATTCTCTGAATCAACCAAGCAAGGCTCATAAGAACTTCCAGTGACTGAAGCAGCAAGCACAGGGCCTACACAGGTCTGCACCAGGTCCTCTGTGTATAGATTATAGCTTTTAGCTTAGTATTTTTATGGGACTCCTGAATGTGCGCATGAGTGTGTCTCTGTTCTTGTGGACTCTTTTCCTTCTCTTGGGCTGCTTTGTCCAGCCTTGATGTGATCATTTTTGCTTTGTCTTACTATATTGTATTTTGTCTTGTTTGTTTGTCATCGCTTAGATGCCTGTTCTTTTCTAATGAAAGATAGAAAGGGAGTAGATCCATATCAGAAGGGAGGTGTGAAGGAATGGAGAGGAGTTTAAAGAGGAAGAACTATAACCAGGATATATTGTATGGGAACAGAATCTATTTTCAATAAGAGGGAAAAATTTTAAAATTACAACCAAGATGCTAACATGGATAGAATTCCAGGATTTTTTTAAAGCTATATTTTAATATCTGGTAAACACTCACCATTCGGACCAAGTCTCCCCCTCTCACCTCATGTGTCTCTCACACTCTGTGCCTACATTACTTTGTGGGTGCATCTGAAAATGGCAGGCATATGTAGCTCTTGTCAGGTTGGCATTAGAAAGAAGTTAGAGAATGTGGAGTTGCATTCTACAGGATACCTGGTGTAAAATAAGTCTGGATGGCTGCAACTCACATTTCCACACTGCCATGCCTTGCTAGAAAACACACAATATCATCAGATCAAAGATGCCAAGAAAAACTTGGCCATTTTTAAGAGAAAACAGCATCACCAACAGTCAGCCCATCTCCTCCACGATGCTCCTGTAGAGAAACTGCTCTCTTGTTCTTGAAGTTTCTATTTATACCCTTCACTGCCCTTTATAAAAAAAAATGTCAAGAATACAAAGATTGATTTGGTTTTGTCTGGGGAAAGATTTGTTTTAAAGATGCTAACAAATTCAGGTACTGGCAGGGTATAGTTTCTATAAGATGAAATTTCAAACAGCCGGTTACTGTTCTTCCATTCCTTTGAAGGGGCCCAAACTAAACAGTCCCACATTCATTACAAAAGACCTCTGTAGAGAACCTTATTATGCATCATTTAGAAAGAGTAGAAGAACGCAAATCCAGGAATCCTTTGGAACTTCAGACTATATAAATAGCCTTTTGGTGAATGACAGCTTAAGCTGTGCTGTGCAGAAAGCATGGCAGAGACAATAAATTATTTGCACTGAGTTGGTTTTTCCATATTATTCTAACCCTTGAGCATCATCGAGACAATTTCCCTTCGCCATATTTCTACACGGAAAGTCCAAGGGTAATATTTAGAGTGATTTCCCACGAGCTCTTGTGATGATCTGCATTATTAAAAATGATTCTTTCCAATGAGAGGCCCTAGCTTCCAGCAGAGAGGCAGGCGGGAAGCATTGTGTGAGTCTCTGGCTCCAGGAACATTGCTGTAGATCCCTGGACAAAGTGCCAGAGGCTTTTTTTTTTTTTTCACCTGACTGGAGGGGTTGGAAATGGTTTTCCTTTGTGTCTGCAATCTAGTTTAGCAGAATAGTTTCTGCACTCAGGAGAAACTAGGATAACAAAGAAGTGCCTTTCGTCAAGTAAAGACTTTCAAGCAAACTTTGAATAACATAGAATTCTTAATTCTTCTGACCAAAACTTAAAAGTTGGTACAATTACAAGAAGACCCATAGCTTTTATGTGGAGTAACAGCATGCCACCATGACTGGTATAGACAGAAAAACTGAACACAATTTAATAAACACAAAGTTGCCGTGGCTCTGATGCTCTTTGTTCTTGTATATCGGTGTGGTGTGGTGTAGTATGCTATGTGTGTGTGTAGGCTCAAGTGAAGGGGTAATTGAGCATTTACGGGTGTGTGTGCCTGCATGTAGGAGCCAAAGGTTTACAATGGGTATCTTTTACTCCTCATTTTATTAACTGGCTTAAACGTAGGTTCTCTTGTTAAACTTGAAGTTTGTCAGTTTGCCAGCCAGATTTATCTGGGGACATCCTGTCTTATCCTCCCCAATGCTGGGATTTTAGGTGGGCCCCCATGCCCAATGGACATTTACTTGGGTATTGTGTTGGAGATCTGAACTCTGATCCTCATGTTTGCAAGGCAAGTGCTTTACCCATTGAACCATCCTCCTAGTCCCCTCTACACACCTAAGGCTTTTTTTCCTAGAAAATCTCTAATGTGTACTCAGAGCTGTCTGAAGGAGGGAAGGGGAAGTTTCCACCTGAAATCCACTAAGAACGTTATCTATAGGATAACAGTAGCTCGGCGCATCGACTATGCTTCTGCCAATGTCATCCTTGACTGAAATAATACTCTCTTCACTCTTCTTCATAAGAAATCCACACATGTGTAACATACAGTCTTTAAGTCTTCATGGGATTCTGGGTCAGACTAGGTAGGTCACAGCCTGCCGCTCTCTGGCATTTCACTTTAAAAAAGATGTCTCTCTGCCAAGCCACAAGACCTTGTAGTTTGAGCCATTCTTTCCACACAGTGGTTAAAGTCCTTTCTTAGATTAATTATATTATTTTATTATCTCTCTCTCTCTCTCTGCCTCTCCCTCTGTATGTAGTGGGGAGGGGGGATATGGGTAAGGTTCCCACAGAGCTCAGACAGGCTTGTGACCTTGAGCTGGAGTTAATGGCAGTTGTGAGCTCCAGATAGTGCTGGGAATCAGACTGTGGCCCCTGCAGAAGCAGTTCCTGCTTTTAACCCCTGAACCATCGCTCTGGCTGTAGCAGTTATATGAGTTCTAGCGCCCCTAGTCCTCTCTGAAGGGCTCCTTCTTTTTTACCACTCTGGCTACAAATCCTAGTCTAGCAGCAAAAGGATTTTCAAAATACCTTCTCAGTAGAATTTATGCCACAAAGAAATATAAATAAAAGAAGTGGAAATACGTATCTATATATCTATATCTACACAATGAAATATAAATAGAAGAAATGGAACGAGGAAGGATGCCTCCTCATTTCAGGGTTGTGCACTGCACAGAGAATGATATTTTAAAGAGAGAAAGTAAAATACTCTGGAGTGGGAGAAGCCAAGGTCAAACCGGTAACTAGCTCATAAACGATAGGCTAGCCTGGCTCTTTGACTCCATTTTCTGCTAATGATATCTGAGTGCTGAAAAAGTCCAATGAGCTGGGTCTGGCACAGGTTTGTAATCTCAGTGCCCGGGAGGCTGAGCCAAGACTGAAAACTCAGTGCTACTCTGGGCTACACAGCAAGACTCTGTTTCAAGAAACCAAGCTACAAAATGAAACACAGAGAAATTCAGGGACAATGGCTATTTAAGCATGTTATCCAAGAAGTATATGTGTGGTTTCCAAATACATTTGAACATGTATATACATCAGTCTCCTAAATTATCATTTATTTATTCCAAAGTGATATGTACTTTTAAATCAGTATTTATCTGATTTGAGGCCTTATAGAAAACTCTTTTCATATTGAGAAAATAAATACGTGGTTCTGGGGAAGAAAATGTTATCAAAAGGGAATAATATTTATACCAGTTTGGGTAGGAGGAGCCCTTAACAGATGGTGAGAGAGAAACACTGCCACAAACATGTAGTAAGTGCTTCAGGGCACAGGGTTCTGATACTTCCCTCCTCCTAAAGCTCTCTCTCTCTCTCTCTCTCTCTCTCTCTCTCTCTCTCTCTCTCTCTCTCCCTCACTCTATATCTCCCCCACCCCATCTCTGTCAAGAATCACATTAATTTTTCCCAGCCATGATTAATAATACTCTTTGTGAGAACTTCATTTCCAATTTGTAAATGTTGATTTTCCCTGAGACTGCTGATGAAGTTGGTAGTTTGTAGCTCTCTCCTAATATTTCCCATCTCCTTCCAGGAAGTAGAAAGCTGCTCACTAGAGAAACGGATATGATTCTAAATTGGATTCTCCTGAGCTTGAGAAGGGGCCACAGATGAGGACTGTGAGAGCCATTTGTGTGCATTTTCCCATCTATGAGGGCGCTGAGAACATCGAGAAAGATAATTAAGCCTTTTGGATTTGTACTAAGAAGAAGCAGGAAGTCTGCTGGTTTGCTTTCTGGTTTGCTTAATTATTGAAGGAATCAAAGAGGAAATGAGAAAATGCTGGACAGCCATCAAAAGATGCTTGCAAAAATATTCTCCATAGCAACCAACTATTAGGAAATTTCGAGTGGCTCCATGAATTTATCCTGCCAAGCGTGAAGAGTGTGTACTTAGACTCAGGCAGACATCTCCAACCCAAGGCTCCTGGCCACATGTGGTGGAGGATAACTATGAATATGGCTCAACATAAAACTGTAGATTTTCTTAAAACATTATGAGATTTTGATTTTTGAGCCAGGGTCTCCAGCCAGGTTGGCCTTGGACTCCTCACATACTTGAGGATGAACTTGATCTTTTGATCCTCCTGCCTCTACGTCCTCTTTGCTGAGATCTCAGGTCTGTCTACCTTTATTTTTATGCAGAGGTGAGGATTGAACCCAGGGTTTTGTGCATGCTAGACAAACATTCTACTAATAGCTATGCTCTACCCCAAGATTTACATATTGATGTATAATTTATCTAGTTTTGTAAGTGGTTCTGGACCATGAACTTCCTAGATAACAGCATCTTCATATTACACTGTCAGGAAGTTGGACATGGTTTGTAAGAGCATCTCCATACAGTCAGTGTTATTTCAGAGGAGAAAGGTCATCAGGATCAAATAGCTAACTGAACAAAGTCAGGAAAATGGATGGCAGAAACAAATAACCATTGAGATAAACACCAAAGTTAAACAATTGAGCCTGGATGTTAAAAGCTACCTTAATGAGAGCAACATAAGACCATTTTCTTGTTCTGTTTTATAAAGAAACTAGTTCCCACATAGATGAAGAGATCTGTCCATTTGGACACATTTAGATCTTCCATCCCATTTGTCTGAAAGAGAGATGGAAGGGCAAAGATCTTAGTGCCAAATACAAACATGAAACCCTTTCTACTTTAGGTTATACTCACAGACTGGACATTTGTCAGTCATTGTGCGTTTGTACAGTGACTGTGTTTATCAGTATCCCCGAAGTAGTGAAATATCGCTTTTAGGCCTATGACACGAGAATAAGTAAAATAAGCTGTAAATAACATTTGACAGGCTAGGAACTAAAGACTGGATAACCAAGAGAGGACTCATAAGTTATCCTGCTCACCTCATAGATCGGCGCCTAGCCCAATCCTCATCAGAGAGGCTCCCTATGGCAGCTAAAGGGAGCAGATGCAGAGGCCCAGGACAAACAAAGTATAGAACTCAGGAAATCCCACAGAATGAGTGGAGGAGGGATTGTGGAGACCAGAGGGGTCAAGGACACCAGGAGAACCATCTCCATGGAGTCAACTGACCAGCAGTCTTAGGGGCTCACAGAGCCTGAAGCAACAGACATGGAACCTGCTGGGTCACCCAAATATGTCTTGAGCTTGCCTGGCCTGGTGCTCTTGCAGAATTCATACAAACTGGAATAGGGGTGTGTGTCTTTTTAACATTTTGCCTGCCTTTAGGACCTTTTTCACCCTGCTGTATTGCCTAGTCCAACCTTGAGATGGAGAATTGTGCCAGATCCTGTTCCATCTTGTTCCCTGTTCGGGCAGTGATCCTTGGAGGACTGCGTTTTCTTGGGGATAGGCTGGGTGGGAGCGGCAGGATGGGGGGTATATCTGGGGCATAGAGAAGATGGGGAAGCTGAGAGGAATGAAGGGAGGATTAGGAGGGTGTTGGAATGCAATATATGAGAGAAGAAAAATAAACCAAAAAGAAATACATGTCAAGAATAAAAACATGGAATTTTATAATCCTGAAAAAAAACATTAGTGCCACATGGATTTTATGTGCTTCATAATGTGCAAAGAGATTAAAATAAAGCAGAAAAATAAAATTATTGTCCTGGTGTGTAAAGGATGGACATTTGATACATTGAAAAATTCAAGGAATCACCATATGGAATTTACTTATATTTCGAATGTTTTGCTTAAGTCTGAATTTCTAACAAATCACAATTCTGTGTTTTCTTTGTAACCTAATTAATGAGCAAGTTCCTTATCCTGTTGGGAAGATGAGATAAGGTGTTTCATGTAAAGGACTTAGCCTGGCACCTGGCATGCAATCGGCAGTGTTCAGGGTTATATTAGTAGTAAGCATTTTTCTTTTCTTAACTGACAAGGGTGAAATGGGGAGGGTGGTCTATATCACAGAAAATGCAGAATTTGGCTACAAGCATCAGTTCTCTGTGAGCAACAGCTGGTCTCTTTATAGGGCTTAGACTACAGATTGTGTAAAATAATATAGGAAGAGGAAAAGGGTAAAGGCTTCAAAGTTCACCAGTTGCAGCCTACAGCACTTCAGCCACACTCATGAGGACGCTGACGTTTATAATGTAATCTCTTTGAAACAGATTAACTTTTTAAAGTCAGGATCTTGTAAATTAAAACGTTCCCAGGAGACTAACCTCATATGGCTTGTACCAGAGGAGGAAATGCTTCTGAGCAAACATATCAGAACAGGAGGGCAAATGGTTCTGTGTGTGTGAGAGTACTGCTCACGCAATCAGCAGGGAGCATTAGGGCAATGTTAGCGAGTGATAACCCAACAGCTTTCGGAGCCACGCGTATAAGATGACACTTAGCCTACAGGAAAGACCCGTGCAAATTGACAGTGTATTGTCTCAGCCCAGCTGTTGTAAAGTATCACGGTTTCTTTACCTCAGAGATGAAAAAGCCTTAAAAAGTCTGTTTCTAAAGGTTGTTCTGTCTTACATGAAAATACATCAGTTCACCTGCATATTTTAGAGGAAACGTGGTTGATGTACAGAGATTACAGTTTGTACCCTCACCTTTTCCCACCACCTCACCTAACAAGATTCCTATGAATGAAGTCATACTTACATGAAGTAGGGTCACTCATAAGTGAAATGAATTCTGCCCCCAAACTGATGTATGCAGAGTCGTGGGTTGTTGAAAGGGCTGTTCAGAGAGAGGTCAGTTGCAGAGGTTTCTTTTCAGTTCAGCTTGACAGGAAAATGAAGTCTCCCAGTTAAGATTACTTGAATTGCATATGGAACACTGGCCAGCATGTTGCATGCCACCAAGCTGACATTCAAAGATGATGGATGTCTCAATGTATGCATTTTAAATGTCAGCAGTAGAGTATTGTAAGCTTGCCATTCTTTACTGGGGCTTTTTAAGTCCACAGGGACAAATACCATTCGGGCACTCTTGTGATGAAAAATTTTAGTTCCCTGGCTAAAATCTTGCTGCTCAAAGGGGGTGAAGAGAGGTGGAGCAAAGAGAATGAGTGTCAGAAAGAGAAGTCAGTACTTCTGACTTGTAAATGCTACGCTCTAATGGAGTCGCGCGCGCGTGTGTGTGTGTGTGTGTGTGTGTGTGTGTGTGTGTGCGCGCGTGTGTGACATAAAGGTATGTAGAGGCCAAAGGTTGATATCAGGTATCTTCTTCAATTGACACCTTATTTGGGGTTAGCAGAGTCTCTCACTGAACCTAGAGTCTATTGATCCAGGTAGACAGACTGGCAAGTGATCCTCGGGCATCCTCCTGACTCTGCTTCCCCAGTGCTACGTTACAGGCATGCACTGATGTGGTAACTCTTCTATGTGGATTCTGGGAAGTGGAACTCAGGCCCTCATACTTGTGTGGCAAGCGCTTTACCAATTGAGCGGTCTCCCCAGTCCAAGGCAGTTTTTCAAAGTCATTTTTTAAAACTGATTTTTATTTTTAAAAAGCATACTTGGAATTATAAAGAATAAATGAGTCCATAGTTCACTGCAGAGTGGTAGTACATACCAGCGGAAACCAGCTCAGTGGGTCCCCTAACCTCTGCTAAAGATTAGGTAACGATGCAGCCCTCTGGAGGCCGCGGCTGGCCTCTGACAAGTGTGGAACTGCTGCAGACCGTCTTTGCTCTCTCACATTCTCCCCTGCTTTTCTTCTGCTCTTCTCCCATTGTGTTTTTTAACTCTAAAAAAATTTGAAACTATTCTCCTCTCTAAGTCATGCAAATACAGGATGTAAGAACCTTACAGTTCACACCCAACGGTGAGCTTTCTGCAGTGCCGGCCCTGTTGTGTTGGTTACTCCTGATTCTCCAGTTCTTCCTTGTACTCATCATGCAAGTACTGGATGAAGTGTGCATTCCAATTTATTTCTCTTCAACTCTAAGGTTAAAGCTTAAGTAAATCATTCAAAGGCAAACCCCTGCAAATGAAGAATCTTTGAGCATCTTATGTTTTTTTTCTGATTCTTTTGTTTCCGCATCCATTCCTCAGGTCCTTGTATTCCTGTGCTCCACCTTTCTAGAACATCCAATTTTTTCCCTAGAAACAGCTCTGTTCTTTTTTTGAACTTAGATTTGGTAGGACTGACTAATAATTAAATTATAATAACAATCCAAATAGAAAGAAACATGTTGGAGACAAACACACTGTCTCCTGAAAAGTACCAGTTCAGTATGGAAGCAGAGTGGACATTGTTGTGGAAGTTTATTTTTGTTTATGTATAAAATAATTGTTTCATGCACTGTTGGGTGAGGGGCTGCCTAGGTCTTGGCGTTTTGTACTGTCTGCAGTACAAAAGTGTGCATGTTTGATTGCTCATGATCTGCACATGCTATCAGTAGAACACCTAAGGAGTTCTGAATCAATAAAAACACCTGAGCTCAGATGTTCAGGATTCCACTGTCCAGGATGGCACTTGCCATGATGGTGGTTCCCTCTGCTGAGGTTTGACGGAACTATGCACCTATGGAAAATGCCTCTGTGACTTCTTTGGTGAGCCCACACAGCAACATAACAACTACAGGACATATATTAGCCTTCTAGCTGTGAGCTTTCTGCACATTCTGGGCATTTTAAGTGTGTTCTAGAAAGGGCAGGGAAAGAGCTGTGGACCCTGTGAATAAGTTCAAGCATAGGATTCAACAGAAAGCATGTATAGAATTGTTTGAGCATTGTGACAAGAACTTTATGTTTGTTAAAGGGTTAGGGATATAGTGTTCCACCATAGAATAAAAATAACTGAGACATACTTAAGCCACCCAAGCCATCTTTACGTGTACCTTCTTTTTAAAGCTGCACCATAATTCTATGTTATAAGACAAGTTTTAATATCCTATTACTGATGTTTATTAGATATAGAGTTTATGCAAATTATACTTAATTTTCTCAGCATTTTATAGAATAGTATTATCTACCTAACACAGCCTCTATTCTTTTATAACTACTTATTAAATATTCTCTGAATCATTAGGCATGTTAGAGCAATGTTAAAATCAGTAATTTTCAAAGTGTGGTCACTAGTCCAGTAGTGTCAACAGCACCTGGAGCTTGTCAGAAATAGACATCCTTGGTAGCAATCCCAGACTGGACCAAAGAACAGCAGTTGCCAACGTGTTCTGACAAGCTTTCCAGATGGTTTTGTTGTAAGCTAAAGTCTGAGATCCACTGGCTTAGCATGGAAGATCTGGTCCTGCTAGAAGTTATATTTTAATAGATTTGTGTGAGCATTTTGTGTTAATACATAGATAAGCACTCAGAACTCTTCCAGATATAAACAGAAGTACTAAGTTTTCATTGTTACTGCAACTAATATGCTTATTGGATATGAATGACTTGCTTTTCTTTTTCTATATTTGTATTATGAATATAGAACAATACTATTAAAAGCAGATGATGCAGAACAAGCTAAAGAGGCAGTGTTATAAATTCAGAGGAAATGAAAGGATCAATTAGGAGTTAAAAATCAGAATGGGACAGGTAACCTGAATGCTCTGTCTTTAAGAGCAATAGTGTGCAGAAATAAAGGGCAACTAATATTCACCTTACCCAACCATTTGCTACGTGGAATTCGAGTTCAGTTCTGCCAGCGTTTAAGGGTTCTCAAAGAAGCTGGATATCTAAAGTTTTACATAGAATGTCCTGAGTTTTACATATTTAAATCTGATTAAACTGATAGTCAGATAGTGAGGTAGATAATGATAGATAGTCAGAAACTTGTGAGGGTAACACCTTTTGATTTCACTCATCCCTCCTCATTTTACAAGCTTACATAAAAGGCCTTGAGAAATTCAGAATTACTAAAGACCACAGTGTGCAACACATAGAGGTGCATGCACGCATGGTCCTTTTTTTTAAAAAAAAAAATAGACTGAGCACTTTCCCACAGACATTCACTATAGCTGCTGAACAACTTAGTGCACAGCAGAAGCAGGAATTGGACTGAATGAAAGAAATTCTTCTCAAAATAAGATTTTATAAATTTACATCATACAAAATCCCAGTGTCAGTGTTAAATGAAAAAGCTGTCATAATTTTGATTTGTAAATACAGTTTGCATCCAGTTGAGTAAAGATTGTGTTGCTGTGTGGAGGTTGAAAGCCTACGCGAGTCATCACAAGGCCAGCTTCCATTTACGGCACCTCATACTACACCCAATATGGCATTTCTAGGCCCCAAATGAAGTTAGAGTTAGCCATTCTATACACCATCATTCAAACTTGTTTAGACTTTTTTCTTTTGATTCATGCTTTTGCTGCATTTTGCACATCCTCCTGACCATTCTTAGCAGCTGTAACAACACTTGTGGTATTACCAGTAATTTGCAACTTATCAAACATGATTGAACCTTGTTCTTTTGTGTAAACGAAACAGAACTCTTTGGTTGGCTTTCTTTATACTTTGGACATAGTGTAAAGGAAATGGAGACTATATTTGCATGCCAGACAATGAAACATAACACACAGTGTATACATGCCTTTGACATTGTAATTGCTAGCTGTTGTTTAGATTCCATGTATGGTTACTGGCTTTGGCTGTGTTGAAATCAGCTGTATCAACATTTAATCAAAGTCTTATAGATTTTGGTTGTATATTTTTCTAACGTCAAAATAGAAATGCAGAGACTAAAAAATAGGATGGGAGGAATGGAGATGTGTGTGACACACTGCAGAACTAATGAGCATTCCCGGCACAGTAAATGAAGGCTCTCTAATTTTGTCAGTCATGAAATCAAACATCACATGGAGCTCATTTAAGATTAGAATTCATTTTCTAGCATTTCAGCAGCTTTTAATTAATTTTGCTTTAGTTTACATCCAAAGTAGCTTTCCTTACAATGTAGTTTATGGAGGTATTTTTCTGGTTTACAATGGAATATTAAAAACTAAACAATTTTAAGATGTTTACCATGGAAGTTCAATACATAAATCTTGCAAGTTCATATGCAGAATATAAAACTACACAATGCTATTTAATGCCATGCAATAGAAAGTATTGGAAATCACAATGCACACTATTATCTTTTTCCAGAAGAGTGGGATAAGCTTCTGTAAATTTACACATGGGATTTATTAAGTTTCGTGAGCAAGACTTTTTTCCTGGTGGTGATAGCTGGGGGAAGAGCAAGGTAAATGCCTTATGTTACCAAATTCAGACTACTGCTCTGTGATTTTTGAGAAAACTATGAAGGTAATGATTTCTATATATGTTGACACCTAGACTTCTATCCTTACTTGAATATACAGAGATTCCTATAAAATGTAAGCAAGAAACTATATGTTCATACAAACTTACGAATGTATGGTTGAGTCATATACTATACAATGCTCATCCAGGATTAGCTTTCATAGATATAGGCTAATAGGGTTCTTACAGTGAGATACAATAGGATTCTAATGTAAACATATTTGTTTATTTGTCCATGCAACAATAATCATGTACCTACAATATATAAAGCACCCGTATATTTCCTGTAGAAAATGGCAAGATTACTAGATGTGAAATAAATGTTCAGTGGGTTCATAGCAAAAAATTTCTAGAATTTATGCAATACAGAGAACAAGCCATGTAGAAACATCATATTATCATGATGAAGTTCAGAAATGTAATGACACATGTATAAAATTCCAGACAGGAAGCACCAGGAAGACCCTGTTTCCATTTTAAGAAATACCAGCAACAATAAATATACTTTATTTGCCAAAGATGTTGTATAATTCTGATAATGAATAAGTCAATATCAGTAAAAATGATTTTAAAATATGAAACCCAATTACACCAGTCAGAGCCTATGTCATTACAATACAACAGCGTTATCTCAGAGTAATGGTTCTACCTTAGCTCTTTCCTGCCTTCAAAGGTAAATAAGAATCTCATAACAATGGCTACTTAGGCTCTGGGCAAGGTTTGATAAAGAAAACTCAGAGATAAGTCAAATGTGCTCTATCTGTAATAAAATAGAAAATGTCTGCCTACAACACCAAAGGCAAGTAAGGCACAGACAATGTATATCTTCTTTAATTGAAAAGTAACATGTGTTTCGTATTAATGAATGAATCAGAGATGTTTCTGGCAGTTCTCGCTGTGTTGTTTCACATCACTTTGCTGCAGTCTTGCTTCTGCACACAGTGTGCCCACTCTACACTGACTGCTTATACCATTACATCACACAGTGCCAACTGCTTATACCATTACATCACACAGTGCCAACAAAATTTCCTGAATCTCATACGCTCAGATTCAAGGTTATCATGCCTTATGAATTACAGTGCATGAGAGGCTTCTTGCTCTTACAGGAACATGATGGCTTAATCACAGAAAAGAAACTTTTCATATGTTACTACCATTATTCATCAATATGTAAATTACAAGTTAGTACTTTTTAGATTGCATTATGTTAAAATGTTTGATCTTAGAAACTGATGTGTGATTTGCTCACTTGAGTTTCATAAAAGTGATTAAACGAATTTTGACTTTGGATTAAGACAAGATTTCCAAGAATTTCTGAACTGGTGCTAAATATACTTTTGCTGTTTTCTATTATGTTATGTATTATGTATTTATGTGAAATAGAATACTTAGCTTCCATTATTATTAAATCAAAGTATCAATCAACTCTGAAAAATATTGAATTTATATCTAAAAGTAATTTGTATCTAAAAGTAATCAAGTATTCAGTCAAAATTTAATACTTTATGTTAAAAATATATTAACACATTTGTCTCATAGTGTGCAAACTTCCTTTTGTACTGAATAAATAGTAAAGTTATTTGTCTACTAGTAATTTATTTATGTAAATATCTTCATGATTTATTATTACAGTGCTTGATTAGTGTATGTATGGTATATGCCTACATACCCAGGGTCATGTAAAAGCACCTTGATTAAAAAATGGATATAAGAGAAAAAAGTTTAACAGCTCTCAGATAGATCAGTGCTAAAGCCCCTTAGGATATAAGAAAAAGGAACTAAGGAGCACTGTTTGAAGTCTCGCATGTGGAGAAGGAATCTATTTCTTCCTTTGGTAAAATATTGAAGAAACTGATGTTATAGAAAATTTAGAAAGGGACAGGGAAGTTAAACAACTGTGTGTGAAATGAAAGGGGGCTTTATGCTTCAAGATAAATAAGCTCTGTGTAAAATTAAGAGATCCATTGTATATTAACTTAAAATCAAGTCCCTTTATTTTTTCAAATAAGCAATTATTTTTGGTTTTTATTTTTTATTTTGTTTCACAATATATCCTGGGAACAGTTCTCCCTCCTCCCACTCCCAGTTCCTCCCCACCTCTGTTCCCATCTGGATCCACTATCTTTCTGTCTCTCACTAGGAAAGAATAGCCTTCTAAACAGATAACAACCAAACATAATCAATAAAATATAATAAGATAAAGCAAAAAATCATCACATCGAGACTGGACAAGGAAACCCAACAGAAGGAAAAGAACCCTGGATGCAGACACAAGAATCAGATACCCATGCATTTGCACACTCAGGAGACCCATAAAAATACTAAGCTGAATGCTATAATTATACGCTGGGGGCCTGGTACAGACTCATGTAGCCCCTGTGCTTGCTTCTTCAGTCTTTGTGAGTTCATATGAGCTTTGATAAGTTGCATTAGAGGGCTTGTTCTCCTGGTGTCCTCCATCCTCTCTGGTCTGCATCTTACATTTTCCACTTCTTCTTCCTCCACAGGATTCCCTGAGCTCCAAGGGAAGGATTTGATAGAGACATCCCATTATCCCATTTAGAATAGTATGTTCCAAGGACTCTGACTCTCTCTCTCTCTCTCTCTCTTTCTGTTTATATAATGTTTGGCTGTGGGTCTCTGTATTTGTTTCCATCTGCTGCAGGAGGAAGCTTCTTAGATGGTGGCTGAGCAAGTTACTGATCTATAAGCATAGCAGACTACTTTTTTAAGGCCAATTGTATTTGGTTTTACCCTAGTTCCCTGTGATACCCAATCTCTAGTTCTTGGTCACCCCAGCAGTGTCAGGTATGGGTTCCATCTCATGGAGTGGGCCTTAAGTTGAACTAGACATCGATTGTTTACTCCCACAAGCTTTGTGCCATCATTGCCCTTGCATATTTTGCAAGCAGGACAGATTGTAGATCAAAGGTTTTGTGGCTGGTTTGGTGTTTCTTTTGTCTTTTGGTAGTCTGAAGTTTACCTTCCTGCACCAAAGACACTAGAAAGTAGGAGTGAAGGTTCTATGTAGGCACCAGCTTGACATCTCCATGATCAATGAGTTGTGTGGGTGTTGTCTTCAGCAATAAGACCTTGCTTTCAGTTTGCAAAGAGCAATCTATTATCTTAGCCATAGGCTGGGTTGTTTGGGGATTTCCAGGGGACCCTTTTGGCCAACAACTCAACTGGATATAACCCAGTCCCAGCACTAGAAGCTTCATTTGGTGACAAGAGATGGCCAGTTGGGACTCTGTTTCCCTCATTATTTGGAGACTTCATTAGGACTGCCTTCATATATTTTAGGAATTTTCCTCTGTAGTAGGTTTCCATATCACCCATCAAATGCCCTTCAATTCTATTTCTCCTGGTATTCCCTTCCTCAAGTCCATCTCCCTTTCCCCTCTACATCCTCCTCCTTTTCCTGTCCTTCCCCTGCCCCAGTCCATCCATAAAGCAGTTTCTATTTCCCCCTCCAAGGCAGATCCATTTGTCCCCACTAGACCCTTCGCTAACCTCTCTGAGTATACAGATTATAGCTTAGTTATCATTTATTTAATGGCTAATATCCATATACAAGTGAGTATTTATCATATTGGGTTATCTTGCTCAGAATAATAATTTCTAGTTCCAACCATTTGCCTGCAAATTTGATGATTCATTTTAAACAGCTGATTAATACTCCATTGTATAAATTTACCACACTTTGTTTATCCATTCTGCTTTTGAGGGACATCTAGGTTGTTTTCAGTTTCTGGCTATTAGGAATAGAGCAGCAATGAACAAAGTTGAGCAAATGTCCTTGTGGCAGGATGGGCATCCTTTGGGTATATGTCCAAGAGTTGTATAATTGGATCTTGAGGTAGATCAATTCCCATCTTTCTGAGGCTTCACCATATTGATTTCCATATTGGCTGTATAACTTTGCACTCCAATCAGGATGGGTGTTCCTTTATTTTACAGGCTCACCTGCAAGAGATGTTTCTTGTGTTATTGATCTTAGCCATTCTGACAGGTATAAGAAAGTAGTTTGGATTTGCATTTCTATAAGGGCCAAGGATGTTGAACAGTTCTTTAAATGTTTCTTATTCATTTGAGTTTCTTCCGTTGAGAATTTTCTGTTTAGAGCTGTACCTCATTTTAAAATTGAATTATTTGATTTGTTGATATCTAGTTTTCTTTGAGTTCTTTATATATTTTAGATATTAGTCCTCTATCAGATGTGTATGCTGCTGCTTTGTTTGAATGATGGTGTCCTTTGCCCTTCAGAAGATTTTCAGTTTCATAAGATCCCATTTATAAATCATTGATCTTAGTGAAATAGATACTTCAGTCAAAGGGGTTCTTTTATTTTTGAATACATTAAAATATGTCACATTAAATACATTAAAATACATAAAACTGATAATTCAACAGTTTTATGTACATGTAAATTGTGACCAAATTTTGTCTTTTGAGGTAAGTCTGAATGATGTCAATCATTTGATGCTTACCCAGAATCCATCATCGGGGGCCGCTCAGGAGGGTTCTTTATGCCATGTAGCTTGTAATTCCAAGGGAGTCATTGAATAAGAAACCTTAGTTACTCATCTCAATGTTTAGAATGGTTTTTATGTGAACTTTACACATAATCTCAAATGGAAACATAAATATATAAATGTATGTTGACCTAAAAATTAATATAAATTATGTTTAGGTATTGCTTCTATTACTGAGAAAATAAATTTCTGATTTTTAAAAAAACAGAAGTTAGCAAAAAAATTCACAACCACTTGATTGAAACCTGAATGACCCTCATTTGTCAATAGATAGGTATGAAATAATTGGCACCAGATAAGATAGAAGCAGGGTCTTTGCAAAAACATTTAAAACACGACTTTGTAACTTTCAAGGACATTGAAAAAGCTCTCTTTGTTTCATAAAAATAAGAAAATACTTTTTTCATATCTATAGTTATCTTTGTAATAGCTCATTTCTTTTTTAAATTAATTTCTCTATGGGATAAGGGCTTCCCATCCTAAAATTCAAACACTTGAGATCTGCTTTGGACAACAGAAGTTGTCCTGGCTAATGGAACTCTAAGGCAGGTACAGAGTTGCCTGGCAACCATAACCTTAAGACATAAAAAGGGACTTTGCCCAGAAAGTACTTGTTTTTGAAGAATGGTAAAGTCAACTTTATGTCTTCCTAATCTCATCAAGAAAGACAAGACAAGACAAGACAAGACAAGATATTACCCACATAATTCTCCAAGAAAAGATAAAACTGAGATGAAACTAATTTGGCCAAAGGAACTTTGATCCAGAAGTCCAAGTTTTAAGTCTTCATTTGCAACATTAGATGAGTAAAACCAGTGGGTACTTGAAAATCGTTCAACACATTGTGTCAATACCTACCGTGTCTGGCACAGGAGATAGGAACAGGAAAGGAAAAGTAAAGTCCGTAATGTGCCATTGAAGTCATATTTTAAAAGGACAGATCCAGTAATCAGAATAAACAACTAGAAATTATCTGACTTGGGTCTTGTGTTGTGAAGAATATAGAATCAGAAATGAGGAATAAGGAAGAAGTCTACCAGAAAATAATTAAGACCTAAAATAAATGAAGGAGGGAACCTTGTGAAAGTTTGTTGAATACTTCAGTAAATAGATCTAGAAGTATCAATAGTCCAAGGCGTGAATATGCTATCAGGTTTGTAAGAAAACAGAGAGGTCGAATCTCCTGGAAAAGTGAGAAAATGAGCAGAGTAGGAGGAATCATGTGTAGTTCCCTGAGCACTTGTACTATGTGCACTAGAAATTTATTAAGGACCGTAAGGAATGAGGTGGTCATCTAATGGAATTGGTTGCTCCTTTGTGAATTGAAGGATACAGAATACAATGAAGAATACAAGAGCAGAAAGGAGACCAATGACAAGAAGAAGAGAAAAGTGTGCACAATTACCCATGAGCTCAAGAATACAAATAGAACAGGGAAATAACCACTGTCATTCCAGAATGAGTTTGGTTATCTTAAATTAACCAAGATCCAATAAAGGACTCACTCGCTTGAGAGTCACAGAAGATTCAAACAGAATTATGGGTATTGCAATGAATAGTAGATGAATGTATGTACATTTTTAAAAAATGTTTTGTTGAGATGTTTTTTATGGGTTGGGTTTGAGGTATGAAAGAAAGAATCAGACGTGACTCCAAACTCTTTGGTCCACGAAGCTGAAAAAATGATGCTCTTCACTTAGATGAGCAACGTAGAGGGAAAGGAAGATACAAGGTGTGTAAAAAATTCTGGGATGCAGTTGAGGGAACATCAAGTCTGAGAGATGCCTGCTAACTAGTCAGAAGGGTAGCTAGTCTGAGACCGGTTTGGGTTGAAATAAAATTTTAAGGTCATAAACATATATTATAAGCAATGATTCAGCAAGGAATTGCCTGTAGACAGAAGATGCTATGGAGCTAGGATTACAATTCAAAGAAATGAGAACAAAGTAGTGGGAAAGGATGAGCAAGAGAGTTCTTTTTATAGAGCTTATTTTCATGGTAGACTGAAGTGATATCAATGTGAGGAAGAATCGGAGACAGTTTCAGAGGTTTCAGCAAAGGAGAAGAGCGTGCACAGTCACCTAGGAGTATGGGAGATAGGATTAGGGAGATAATTGCTGCCAGTTAAGGGCTCAGATGAGTTTGATTGTCTAAAATTAACATGTAGCTATTTATTTTTAATACATCTTAAATGAGTGCTTGGACCCATGCATAGAACTGACAGAGAGTTGGACTTAAACAAAACTATAAATGTTCAAATAATTAAATATATTTACCCACAGTGCCGCTTTCATTTTCAGTTGTACATTCGAGAAAAAGTAGTCGGAGATTGCTAGTCATATTATTTAGAAATTAAGTACGTGTAAAAACAAAGGGCTTCTTTATTTTTCTGTAAAAGGCCAACAGTTCATATATTAGGCTTTATGAACATGCAGTTTCTGAAAAAATAAGGTTTTAGTAACATAGGTTTGGGTCACAATCACCAACTCTACTATTGTAGTCTAAAGCAACTACAGACTACATGCAAATGAGTGGGTGTGGATATATTCTAATAAAGCTTCACTTACAAAAATAGATGCTAAGCAAAAATTACAGGACCTTGATTAGCTAACTCTGCTTCAAAACATTGTATAATATCCCTTGATTAAATATTATTTCAGGGTAGCTGGGCATGCATTCAAAATGTATTCATTAGATATTAGGACTAACTTAAAATTTGTAAAACCATTACCATGTGCTGGCATAACAAACCAATTTGGAACACAGCTTCTCAGTGGGATGGCTCTGACATGCAAAACTGATTGGCAGAGCAACAACATCAGTACTATGTTGAAGTGGTCAGGAATTCAGGTTATAGGCATTGTACCTTGATCTTTTAGATCAGACTATACATTTAAAATGGGCCCTGTGTGTTTGTATACACACTGGGATTCAAGAAAATTTTGTTTAGAAGGTATATAATTAACCTGTAAGAAATATCATAAAGTTAGCAAAATCTAGTGTAATGCGAAGCTAAAAAGAAGAAAAAGTAAATGAGAAAAAAAATAAGCATGCCCAGAACAAGTGCCCATCCAATATGAATCCATGGCTAAAATGTGGTATATCCATGTAGCATAATATAAATTTTTTTTAACCCATGGATAAACTTTGAAATCATTGTATCTAGACAATAGAGCTAGTCACAAATGGCAACATAGTGTATGATTGAAATTATATAAAATACGCAGAAAAAGCAAATCAATAGAATTAGAATGTATATTCATGGTCGTCAGGGGCTTCAAGAAGGGGAGAAAAAGGAGTGACAAAAATAGGGGTAGGGTTTTGAGAGGTAGTAAATGTATTCTAGAATCAGGAAGTGACAGTGGTTGCATAACTGTAAATATACTAATATATTTATATTAAATATACATATATATATATATATATATATATATATATATATATATATATATATATATATATATATACTAATATATTTAAGCTGGTGAGTTTTATGACATGTAAATTGAAGTCCAACTTTTAAAGTCTGAGAAATTGGAAAATAAGAGCAATGATGACAGAATCTAGCAATTCATGCTGATTACCTTTAAAGAACTCATGGTGTGGAAGAAGAAGAGATGAGCAACAGTTCAGCTTCCTGACGGACACAAAACACGAGGAGCTTTTCTTTAGCCTTCAAGGCTGGTTTAATTGCAAGGATGAAAATCTTCAGAGAAATTGATTTTCTGGTTCACCTAAAGTAACCTACTTTCAGTTAGGTTGGCAGGATGGTTAGCTGGCAACTACTACTGAGAGAGAAGGGAAAGGGAGAAAGGCAGAGAGGGAAAAGAGGCAAAGACAGCAGGCAAAGAAATGGAGAGGAAGGGGGAGAAGGGGGAGAAGGGGGAAAGGACAAGGGGAGAGGGGGAGAAAAGGAGAGAGAGGGAGACGGGGAGACAGGGAGAGAGATTGCTCTGAATGTAACATGAGTACTGTCCTGTATTAGCTAACACCCCATATCCTTACCACCAACACCACCACACCACACCCGAAGCCACAGACAGCTTTCAGGTTTTCCTCTTCAACTTCATAACAGCCTTAGGTCCAACCACATAATCTAAACTGGAAGATCTGGATGTTTGTATATGTTCTAGAAAGAATCCTAACTGCTTGAGTGCTTCACATAGTTGGGAAGCAGTAATCACAGAGCTCCTTGGTGGCTAGTGAGTCACACTGAGGAAAATACAGACTGAAGTGGAAGCCTGTTTCCAGTGCACAGATGAGTCTCCCTCCCACTTATGGTGGGAATCTTAACTCTGTACAGCCTCTGACTGCACAACTCAGTACCCTTCTCTGACACATAAGAGTTGGAAAGCCCATGGGTCTTCTGAGTTGAAAACATTCTCAAATAAAGCTCAAAGTTTAAGTAGCAAAGTGTTTACAGATGGAAAATATAAAGAGGACATTGAGTACTTTAGAGGCTAAGATCTAACCAGCTGTGATTTTAAGGTTTTCAAGGATCATTTCTGTTCTTACATTAATAGCATGAAATTTTAGTTTTTAATTTTTCTTTTTATTGAAGCATGATAACTATACACAGTATTGGAGTATGGTGTGATGTTTTGAAACATGTGTACATTGTATAATAATCAAATTAAGTTAATTAGCAGTCTATCACCTTAAATGTTTGTTTATCATCTACTTGTGATGAGAAATACTCGAAAGACAGGGTCTCATTATGTCTCCCTGGCTTGACTGAGATTCACTACAGACCAGGTTGGCCTCATATTCACAGAGATCTGTATGCCTCTGCCTCCAGGTCTTGGGATTAAAGCATGTGCCACCATACCCAGAATTTTAAAATTCTTTCATTTGTAACTATTTTAAATATGTATTTTATTGTTAGTTATAGCTACTCTGTTGTGTAATAAAACAATAAAATATATCCCTTCTATCTTATTGATTGTTTCACTGCACCTGTTGACCAATGTTCTATCCCTGTCTACATGCCCAATTTCTATAATCCACTATTCTATTTTCAACTTATTTAATATCCATTTGTTTGGTTTACACATTTGTGCTTTTTTGTGGCTCACTTATTTTAATTACCACAATATACCACATACACATCTATGTTATTGCAAATAGCAAAATTTATTTTTCTTTTGGGTGGTGTGTTAACACGTCAAATCATGTATTTGTATGTTGACTGACCCTAAGGTTGATTGCATATAGGAATTATCATAAATAGATTGCAAGTAACCTAGGCATCGAGATTTCTCTTTGGCTTTGGCATCTTTATGCCATAGGTCATAGATGTGATCAGTTAGGGATGATGCCATGGTTTTGCTCTGTAGCTTAGGAGGGCTTTTCACATATCATCCTCCTGCCTCCATTTTTGGACCACCGAAATTTTAAAGTGTGTACCATTGAGCTCCTCTATGCAAATGTTAACTCCTCTTTGCCTACCATTACACACAAAAATTTACCAAATATCAACAGTATATGTACAATCTATGTACAAAACCTAACTTATTAAAGAATGCTGTGTTGGATTAACTCAACAAACTTATTAACTCTGCATGTAAAAGTGAGCACTGGGGGAGCAACAGAAAGAACATAGACTATAAGTAGCAGGACACTTTCGATAAAAGTTCAAGTATAATGGGTTTACCATGGTAGTAAGTACAGTTTTAGAAGGAAATTTTGCTTTGTTTCTCTCTGTAGACTTCTCTAGGACTCAGGAAACAGAGCCTGGCATCTTCTCCATTGAGGAGCAGATAGTAAACAAGCTGTGAATATGAGTCTGAAATAAGATGGTGAGCAGATTTCTCCACCTGAAGGAGTTTCAAGCTAACTGGTGGCTGCCTAGCACAGAGACTTGTGAGACTCTGGAGATATGGCCACTTCTCTCATTTGACACGGCCTCAGGAGTTGGCAGTGGAGAGAATTCTTATTTGGTATCAATTTCATGGCTTATTGATCAAGTCATGAATACACTTTTCTCTATCTCGGTAAGCCCATCAGAATGTTATCTTCTTGGGAAAATGTACTCAGTTTGAGTTCTCAACTCTCAATTAAAATGAAGAGAGCATGAAAACAAAAACCTAAAACTCATCAAAATGAGATTGACTTAAGTAAAACTTACTGAAATGCATGAAAAATTACCTATGTGAAAAGCAACTGAGCAGTGATGAAATGCTAATTTGTTTAGTCTCTCTAATGCATGTACAATCATGCATTAGAGTGAAAATCATTAGAAACCCTTCCATGCCATTCTTTACTCCTTGACTTAAGCCTCCCGGGATCACCAGCCTTTGCTTTAGTGTGTTTCTTGCTCAGGCATTTTCTCATAAAGTTAACCACTTCTATGATAGATTTTTGTCATTTCTTCCAGCAAATCAAAATATTTGACATGGGATAATAATCAATCAAAACTATGTTTTGAAATATATAATATATAGGCATACATTCCTGATTGTCTGAACAGTGTTATATAGCTGTGGTCACTAAATAACTTAAAATACACTCTTTTTGTTTTACTTATATAGTGTTTGTGATTTTGGTCATTAAATGAACTTCACAGGTGTGCAAATACCCTTTTAATGCTGGTGTTTTCTGAGAGACTGTTAGTCACATCAACTAATACTTTAGAAGACTAGCAAAATGAAGAAAAAAATTCAAAGCCTAATTATAGATTAGTATGAAGAGTTATGTGACAACTGGAACTCTGTTACAAAATAAGGGCACCTGAAGTTTTTATGTTTTTATTTTATTTTATTTTTTTAAGTTATCAAGGACTGAATTGCTAAGTACAATAGCAGATATGACCTCTATTCTGGGCTTTTCCTTTTGTGTGTTACTTTTTTGATATAAGAGTTGGTAAAAAGAACTTAATTTATGCTTCTTACTGTAAGAAATAATAACTCAGACATTTTCTGATCCATACTGCAACTACCCAGCCACCAGAAGAGAAGGTAGGTAGACTCTAGGCCTAACCATCCCACCAGAATACCCAATCCCCCCAAAGCCCAATCCACTGCAATTTCCCCACATCTGCGCCCTCAACCCTCCCTGCCTCCACCTGCCTAAGTCTCATATACCAACTTGGGCAGACATCTCCCACACAATAGTGCAACAGATCAATCAGCAGAACAGGTAGGAAACCTATTCACTCAACCTTCCACTAGAACAAGCTGTGCCCCCCAAATTCAACCCACTGCAATACTCCCACAACCCATATCAACCAACTCCACTGTTGACACTCATACAAGTCCCAGATACCAACTAGGTTAGATACCCCCCACATCAGTAGGAGACAAGACAGCCAGTCAGAAGAACAGGTAGGAAGCCTGCAAGCTCTGTATCTCAGCCCCTAACCTGGACAGAAACTCCCTGCTTGACAAGGGGCCACAAAGAACAGAAGATCAGAAAGAAAAAAAGAAGCTGAGGAACAAGACACTTAGCCAATAAAAGAAAAATCAGGAATTTGGCACCTAAACCTAGAATCACCCAAAGCCCAAGTACCAAAATGGCAGCAAAAGAACACAATCAACAACCAGAGCAATATGGCATCACCAGAGCCTAACTGCCCTTCTACAAAAACCCCCAAAACTCTGACACAAGCAAAGCAGAAGAATAAGACTATAACCAACTTTATGAAGAAAATAGAGGTCCTTAAAGAGGAAATGAATAATTACCTCAAAGAAATCAATGAAAAGAAAAACAAACAATTGGTGGAATTGAGTAAACTCAACAAAGAAACACAGGAAAACACAAACAATTACAAGAAATGAATAAATCCATGAAAGTAAGCCAGGAAAAAGTGAACAAACAATGGAAGCAAATAAAGAAAAACTTTCCAAGACCTGAAAATGGAAATAGAAGTCATAAAGAAAACACAAACAGGGGGAATCTTGGAAATGGAAATATCTCAAAAAGTGATCAGGAACTACAGAGGCTAGCCTACAGCAACAGAATACAAGAGATGGAAGAGAGAATCTCCGGAGTTGAAGATACAATAGATGAAACAGATACATTGGTAGATATCAAATCCAAAAAGTTCCTGACATAAGACACCCAGGAAATATGGAGCACCATGAAAAGACCAAGCCTAAAAATAATAGGAATAGATGAAGAAGAAGATTCCCAGCTCAAAGGCCCAGAAAATATCTTCAACAGAATCATCTCATCAAAGAAAATTTTCCAATCCTAAAGAAAGAGATGTCTATAAAAGTTCAGGAAACTTATAGAACACCAAATAGACAGGACCAAAAAAGAAAGTCCACTCACCACATAATAATCAAAACACTAAACATACAGAACAAAGAAAGAATCCTAAAAGATGCAAGAGAAAAGCAACAAGTAACATACAAAGGCAAACCTATTAGAATTACACCTGACTTCTCAATGCAGACTCTAAAAGCCAGAAGGGCCTGCACAGAAGTACTACAGACGCTAAGGGAGCACAGATACTACACCCAGCAAAACTCTCAATTATCATAGATGGAAAAAAACAAAATATTTCATGATAAATCCATATTCAACCAATACCTAGCTATAAAACTTGCCCTATAGAAGGTACATAAAGGAAAACTCCAACCCAAGGAGGTTAACTATAATCAGGAAAACAAAAAAATAAATAATCTCATACCATCATAATCAACAGAAGGGACACACACACACACACACACACACACCCCACCACCACCATCAACAACAACAACAACAACACCAACAACAGCAAACAACAAACAATTACAAATTAATAGGACCTAAAAATCACTGGTCATTGATATCCCTCAACGTTAATGGTCTCAATTCCCCAATAAAAAGACACAGGCTAACAGAATAGAAAAACCAACCAACCAAACAAACAAACAAAAAACAGAATCCAGCCTTCTGTTACATACAAGAAACACATCTGAACCTCAAAGATAAACATCACCTCAGAGTAAAGAGTTGGGAAAAGATTTACCAAGCACATGGACCTAAAAGACAAGCTAGTATAGTATAGCCATTCTAATACCAAGCCAAATATACCTCAAACCCAAACTAATCAAAAGAGATGGGGAAGAGCACTTCACACTCATTAAAAGAAAAATTCACCAAGATGACACTGCAATTCTTAACATCTTTGCCCCCAACACAAGGGGTTCACATTTATAAAAGAAACATTACTAAAGCTAGAAACACACATTGACCCTCACACACTGATAGTGAGGGATTTCAGTACCCCTCTCTCACCAACTAATAGGTCATACAACAAAGATGAAACAGAAATACTGGCACTAACAGATGCTATAAACCAAATGGACCTAACAGATATCTACAGAACATTTCACCCCCACACAAAAGATTATACTTTTTTATCACCACCTCATGGAGCTTTCTCCTAAATTGACCACATTCTTTGCCATAAATCAAGCCTCAATAAATACATGAAAACTGAAATAACCCCCTGATCCTATCAGACCACCATGGATCAAAGCTGGACTACAACAACAACAGCAACAGTGAAAGACAAAAATAAAGGATGAAATTAAAGACTTTCTGAAATTCAGTGCAAATGACTCTACAACATACCCAAACCTATGGGACACAATGAAAACAGTGCTAAGAGGAAAATTCACAGGACAAAGTGCCTATCAAAAAAGAGTGGAGAGATCACACTGCAGAAAAATAAGAGCACATCTGAAAGTCCTAGAACAAAAAGAAGCAAGCACATCTAAGAGAAATAGGCAGCAAGAAATAATCAAACTGAGGCCTGAAATCAATAAAACAGAAACAAAGAGAACAATTCAAAGAATAAATGAAACAAGGAGCTGCTTCTTTGAAAAAATGAATAGGAAAGACAAACTCATATCAAAACTAATCAAAAGATGGAGAGAGAATATTCAAATCAAGAAAATCGGAAGTGGAAAGAGCGATATACCTACAGACACAGAAGAAATCCAGGGACATTAGGTCATACATAAAAAACTTTACTCCACAAAATTGGAAAATCTAAAACAAATGGTTAATTTTCTTGATAGATACCACCTATCAAAATTGGATCAAGATCAGATAAACAACTTAAATGGACCTATACCCACCACGGAAATAGAAGAAGTCATTAAAAACCTCCCAACCACAAAAGCTCAGGGACAGATGATTTTAGTTCAGAATTCTATCAAACATTAATGAAGAGTTAACTTCAATATTCCACAAGTTATTCCACAAAATACAAACCGAAGGAATATTCTAAGAAGCCACAATCACCCTGATACTCAAACCATACAAAGATTCAACAAAGAAAGAGAATTACAGACCAATTTCCCTCATGAACATAAATGCAAAAATACTCAATGAAATACTCATAAAATGCATCCAAGACCATCTAAAAGATCATCCACCATGATCAAATAGGCTTCATCCCAGGGATGAACCATACAGGGATGGCTCAACATACAAAAACAGTCAAAGTAATCCACCACGTAAATAAACTGAAAGAAAAAAAAATGATCATCTCGCTAGATGCCAAGAAATCTTTTGACAAAATCCAACACCCTTTCATGATAAAAGTCTTGGAGAGATTATGGATGCAAGGGACATACATAAGCATAATAAAGGCAATTTACAGAAAGCCTACAGCCAACATCAAATTAAATGTAGAGAAATCAAAGCAATTCCACTAAAATCAAGAACAAGTCAAGGTTGTCCCCTCTCTCCATATTTATTAAATACAGTACTTGAAGTTCTAGCTAGAACAGTAAGACAATAGAAGGAGATCAAGGGAATACAAATTAGAAAAGAAGTTAAGCTATCATTATTTGCAGATGATATGATGGTATATATAAGCAACTCCAGAAAATTCTACCAGGGAGCTCCTACAGCGGATAAACAACTTCAGTGAAGTGGCTGGCTACAAGTTCAGCAAAAAAAATCTATATACAAGCAATAAGTGGATAGAGAAAGAGATAAGGGAGACAACATCCTTCACAATAGTCACAAATGACACAAAGTGTCTTGGGCTGACTCTAAGCAAGCAAACGAAAGACTTGTGTGACAAAACCTTCAAGTCTTTGAAGAAGGAAACTGAGGAAGATCTCAGAAGATGGGAAGATATCCCATGCTTTGGGTTGGTAGGATGAACGTAGTAAAAATGGCCGTCATCTTACCAAAAGCAACCTACAGATTCAGTGAAATCCCTATCAAAATCCCCACACAGTTCTTTACAGACCTTGAAAGGGCAATACTCAACTTCTTATGGCAAAACAAAAAAACTCAGGATTTCCAAATTAACCCTAAAAAAATTAAAGAATTTCTGGGGGGTACCATCATTCCTGATCTTAAGCTGTACTACAGATCTGTGGTAATAAAAACTGCATGGTATTTGTACAAAAATAGACATGAGAATCAATGGAACTGAATCAAAGATCCAGACATAAATCCACACTCCTATGGACACGTGATCTTCAATAAAGAAGCCAGAAACATACGATGGAAAAAAGAAAGCATCTTTAATGAATGGTGCTGGTGTAATTGGATGCCCACATGTAGAAGAATACAAATAGATCCATATTTGTCACCATGCACAAAACTCAAATCCAAATGGATCAAAAACCTCACCAGAAAACACTGAACATGATAGAAGAAAAAGTGGAAAATAACCTTGAGTGCATTTGGACAGGAGACAATTTCCTGAACAGAACAATGGCTCAGTGTCTGAGATTAATGATTTATAAATGGGACCTCCTGAAACTGAAAAGCGTCTGTAAGGCAAAGGACACTGTCAATAAGACAAAACAGCAGCCTACAGAATGGGAAAAGATATTCACCAACTCTACATCCAATAGAGGGCTAGTATCCAAAATATATAAAGAACTCAGGAAACTACATGTCAACAAAACAAATGACCCAATTAAAAAATGGGGTGCAGATATAAACAAAGAATTCTCAAAAGGGGAATCTCAAATGGCTGAGAAACACGTAAAGAAAATTTCAACATTCTTAGCCATTCAGGGCATGCAAATCAAAACCACTTTGATATTCCATCTTACACCTGTCAGAATGGCTAAGATCAATAACTCAAATGACAACTCATGCCGGCGAGGATGTGGAGCAAGGGGAACATTCCTTCAATGCTGGTGGGAGTGCAAACTTGTACAGCCACTGTGGAAATGAACATGGTGATTGCTCAGAAAATTGGAACTCTACCTACCTCAAGACCCAGGTATACCACTCCTGGGCATATACCCCAAAGGAGGTTCTATCCTACCACAAGGAGACTTGCTTAACTATGTCAATATAGCAGCTTTATTCACAATAGCCAGAAATTGGAAACAACCTAGATGCCCCTCAACTGAAGAATAAATAAAGAAATTATAGCACATTTACACAATGGAATACCACTCAGCTATTCAAAAAAATGACTACGTGTGTTTTGCAGGCAAATGGGTAGAGCTAGATAAAAATCATCCTGAGTGAGGTAACCCAGTCCCAGAAAGACAAACATGGCATGTGCTCACTTATATGTGGTTATTAACTGTTAAGCAAAGGACAAAGATGACAAGAATTGGAGGACATGTAGGAGAGAAATGTGAGACCTAATTCAGTGGAAATTCACTGAAATCAACGAAGGAGACCCTAGTGAAGACTTCTAGTAATGGGGTATACAGAGCTTCAACAGAATCTAACAATGCAAGGTTTCCAGTGGTGGGACTGGGATCCCAGTCACAAAAACTTCAACCTATGGCCTATCTTCCCTTCAGGATCTATTGGGACAATAGAAGGGCAGAACACTATGCTAAAGGAGGGAAACCATGACCAATACACCAGGGCAGGCCGGGAAGTAGAGTCTGAACAGTCAGGAGAGGACTTCTAATTTTATTTTGCTGTCTTCATAGATTACTATCTAAGCCAGTCCTCAACAGAGAGGATTCCTATGGTAGTTGAAAGGAGCAGATTCAGAGGCCCATAGCCAAACAAAATGCATATCTCAGAGAACTCCACAGAAGAAGTGGAAGAGGGATTGCTTGGACCAGAGGGGTCACAGACACCAGGAAAATAAATCCCATGGAGTCAACTGACTAGCAGTCTTATGGGCTCACAGAGCCTTAAGTGTCTGACATGGAACCTCCCCCAAATATGTCTTGAGGGTACCTGACCTGGTGCTCTTACATAACTCATACAGACTGGAATACAGGTGCGTGTCTCTGAACTTCTTGCCCACCCTTGAGTATCTTGCCCCGTACTGGGTTGCCTAATCCAACATTGAAATAGAGAATTGTGCCTGACCTTATTCCACCTTGTTGTGCCATGTCTGAGCAGAAACCCTCGGAAGACTGCTTTTTCTTGGGGAGAGGCTGGGTGGGAGTAGAAGGATGGGGGTAGATCTAGGGGATTGGGAAGATGCGGGGGGGGGCTGGGAAGAATGAAGGAAGGGATGGAAGGGTGTTGGAATGCACTATATGAGAGAAGAAAAATTCTAATAAAAAAATAAATATTTTTAGAAGTATCAATAAAATTACTCCTAATGACAAAAAAGAAATGATAATAACTTAAGGAACTAGAGAAGTGGCTTAGCCAGTAAGGAGAACATGCTGCTATGCAGAGGACTAAGGTTTAGTTCCCAGCACTCACAATGTTCTACAATTCGAGTTCCAAGGGTTCCGACACTCACTCTGACCTCCACAAGCATGAGGCACATACATGTTCATTTACATACATTCAGGCAAAACACTCATGCACATAAGCTAAATCTAAATAAATCTTATAAAACAAGCAAACAAAGAAATCTGCTTTTCAGGTCTGGGGCTGGGCTGTTTCTTTGAATGGACATTGTGCGAGTGGAGAGGAATGACTTTAATACACTTGCTTCTTCCCACTTCTACAATGGAAGAGTAACCTAATAGAAAATCACCACTTCTTCAGGAGATGATGGCATAAGCCTTTAATACCTGTACCTGGGAAGCAGAGGCAACCAGATCTCTGTGAACGCAAGGCCAACTGGTCTACATGGCTAGTTCCAGGACAGTCAGGACTGCATAGAAAGACCCCATGTCAAAACACCAAAACCAAAAACAAAAGGAAAATCTTCACTTCTAAAATGTGTCAGTGATAGGATCATGGCTTTGCAGTAGTTCATGAATTCAGGTAATATATTGCACCTGAACTTTCTAAATTATGTAAAAAATACAATGTACTCAGATGTCTATAAGGTGGTTAAGAATGTATCTTACACTTAACACCACAAAGATGACTTGAGAAAGTGGCATATTCTGAGATATGATGGCCACCCCAGGGGTGCTGAGATTTCAACTGCTTAAAAATGAACCGTATATATTAGTTATGAATGTGCAATAATTGCCTCACTATGAATTTGGTAACCGTTTGTATAAACAACTCTCCCCAAAGGAGAGTAGAAACTTAGCACTGAAGGGCATGTGGTCGTCTTAAACATCCTTTGATGGTCAGCCGAAGAGAAATAGTGTTTATTTTTTTGCTACATGTGAAAGTTCATTCTCAGTATCAAGTTTATTTTGCCCGCTAACTTTGTTAACCTTTCCAGTTTCTTCAGTATTTGGTGTCCTTTCACAGAGGACTGTTAGAATAGAACAGTTGCATCAGGGTTAAAGGTTAGAGCCATTACTCTGCTAACCTGAAGCATATAGTCCAGCTCTTGAACTCACAATGTGTTGTTGATTACTTCTTTAAAAATAAAAAAACCAAGAAGAGGTTACTGAAGCAATGGGGAGGCAACTCATAACGACTGCTCATATTTGTCAATTGAACGCTGAAAAACTTTTATTGGAGCATCATTAAGAAGACTAAAAAGATTGGATTTTCTCCGTAAAAGAATAGCTTTGATGATTTCATTTTAGTTAACTAGCTAAGCTCAAAAAGAAATATCGGGGATTTGAACTGTTTCAAAAATGCTATGTGCCTTCTCATCCTTAAAAAAGAAATGCTTATCAAACTGTATGGTTAATTAGTGAAACACTATCCATTCTGACTGAAATCACATTATGCTAATGAATAGCTAACCTAGAGATGTCTTCTTGTAAAGATTTCCTTCTAGTCCCTCAGTTGTAATTCATTTGACTCTAGAGGCATTCAAACCATTGCTTAGAGACAGTGTTTACAGATTTTACCTAGGCAACAGCTCTAATCCTTAAGATAAATTATCTATTGCCTTCATTTCTAGTTCTTTCTGCTTGTAAGTTCTTATGGTCTATTTAGAAAAATCAGAAACTAGAAGACTGCTATTATTTTCCTCCATGGAATAGTCTACTCCATTCAGAAACAAAACCAAACCAAACAAAGCAAAACAAAACAAAGCAAAACCAAAAAAAAAAAACCCAAAACAAACAAACAAACAACAACCAAAAACCCGCCTTCTGCTTACCTTCATCTAAAGCAAGCATAGGGTCACCTTTCCACATGCTGACATGTTTCCAGAGAAAAAAGAAAAGACAATGTGAGAAGACACATAGCTAAGTATAAGAATCTGATAGATGGATTCCATTTGTCTTTTTTTCCCCATTGATATTTAAAGGACATCAGAAGGGGAGAAGATGATAGAGAGAAGGGGGAAGAAGAGGAGGAGGAGGAGGGAGAACAGAAGGAGCAATGTTCTGCTAGAACTCATGCCCTACATCAGTCTGAATAAGTCCTTTTGATTTGGTCAATATTAAATAACATTGCAATATGTGCTATGACCAATTAAGGTAAAAGTATTATTTCACATTATCATTGTCACTGTAGCATTTTACAATGTAACTTCACTCTATAAGAACACTAACCTAAACTGGGCGGTAGTGGCTCACACCTTTAATTCTAGCACTTGGGAGGCAGAGGCAGCAGGGTCTCTGTGAGTTCAAGGCCATCCTGGTCTACAGAGTAAGTTCCAGGACATCAAGAGTTACTACCAGGAATGGATTATATGCCAGAGCAAAGCACAAGGTAAGGTACAGATTTGTGAGTTCTTTTGTTTCAAATAAACATTTGTTAATTTAAAGAATGAGAGGGACTGCAGACTTGTATAGCATCAGTAAATTCTTTATGACTCTGAAAGTATTTTATTCCTTCCTTCATTCATCATTGTCATTAGCTGGCCTTCATGCAATTTGGTAGTGCATGATAAACTTTCTCCAAATAACTAGACAATCTGTGTCATTAAAGAGTCTCTAGATTGGCTGGGCATAGTGGTATACATTCCTGTAATTCCAGCATTCGAGAGGCAGAGGCAGGTACATCTCTGTGAGTTCAAGGCCAGCCTGCTCTACTTAATGAGTTTCAGAACAGTCAGAGATACATAGATAAACTATGTCTCAAGAGAAAAAAAAAACAGTGTCTAGCTTTCAAGGCAAACTGCAAACAGATGTAATAATCAACAGCTTGGGAGACTGGGGCAGGAGGATTGCCTTGTGTTTAAGACAAGGGTTTTAAAGTGTAAGACCCCAATTTCAAAAATGCATCCTCCAAGGTCTGGAGAGATGGTTCAGCAGTTAAGAAGAGTGGGTTTAATCCCCAACACCAACTTCATGCAGCTCACAGTGGCTTGTAACTCCAATTTCAGTGAATTCGATGCCCTTTTCTAGCCTCCACGGGCACTTGAACGCATATGGTAGACATATTCTCTCTGACACACATTTACATAAAATAAAATAAATATTATTAAAATAAACCCCCTTATAAAATGCTCGGAGATAGTGAAAACAAAATTCTGATTCTCAGCCTCAAGATCATGTTAATTTCTTCAGTAGAACAGAAGTTTAGACTTTGAAAGAACATAAGCTTAGTATACATAAATTTGGCAAAAGAAATACTTCAGTTTCTAAGAAACGTACTTTCTGAAGAATTTCCATGAGTGGCAGTAAAAATTAACTTTTACTTCAGGCTTGCTACATGCTTGCAAATACTTGTCTTCTCACATGTGCATTGATTTGAATTTACCCATGATTCTATGCTAGGGGCTTTTATGAGACTGACACACTACCTACTGTGCTAACAAGGCACCTTAAGTTACAGAGTCGTAAATGAATTTCCCCCTTCTTTTAAAAGTCGTCAAGCTCTTTCAGCTTTGTCTTCTAGCATATTCTGCTGTCTATTTATTTCTATTGACCTTTCTTCTGTTCAAATTCCTATTGAGTATCAGGTTGAATTACCCAGATAGCAAGGCAGTCATCTTCTTACAGTTTCAGGAAAGTGACCACAATGTGAACTGTGAGAAAGCTTAGTTGAAATCCACTTATCCATTATTTTGCAATTGAAATCTTTGGAAAGTAGTATTATAATTATGACATTTGAGATAAGTGATTTTCACTTCAGCATTTGTACTCACTTAGTAGAAGTATGAATTACATGAATGAGGTCCTAGTATATTTTCAATATTTAATTCTTTTAAAAATTATGTTTACAGGCCAAAAAGATGGCCCAGTGAGTAACAGCACTAGCTTCACATCCCTGGAACCAACACAAAAATCAAAATGTGGTGGCATACATTTGTAAAGCCAGCATTCTTACAGAAATAAGGGAAAGAGATAGAATGGACCTGAAGCTTGCATAGCATTGGCCTGGAATTATAAAACTCAGCAAGAACAATAGACACTGTATCAACAAGGTGGACACAGAATTGATTCCCCAAAGTTGTCCTCTGACATCCACATATATGCCATGGCACATGTGTACCTGTACTCATGCACAAAAATCAAACACACAAATGGACATATACACACAAAATAAATATCACTAAAATATTCATAATCATAATAAACTATACTTATGCTTTCAATTGTCCTATCACTATAGAGAATTTTCAGAAACTCTTCAGTTACATCACTCCCCTGTGCTTTGACATAAGTGGTCTCTAACACAAGGAAGGTTCTTCATTCTATGTCTATATAAAAAAGGCCCTCAGTGGTATAGCCAACCTCACCTCCTCTGCTTACTTGCCATCCTATGTCCTTTAGTCATCCCAAACTATCAGATTTTTAGGCAGAGGTGAGTACCTAAAATTTGATTCCCTATTGACTATCCTAACAGAATCTCATAAATTGCTCCTTTTAAAGGCAATCGGAAAACATAATTACATAACCAGGACTTTATTATATTTGGACTTTGGGTACTAACTTCCAAATTTCGTTTGCTTTTCCTCCTTTGAATTTTATACATTTCAGTTGCAAATAACCCTGCCTTTATTATACTCCACAAAAAAGATTCAACCAGCAGCATCCATCCTCAGATTTTGTTTTTGGAAAGGCAGGATGTGGTTTTTTCAACCTGCCCTTTGGACCCACTTATTATTATACAAATGTAAAAGTAAATTATAAAAATCCACTTATTGAGTCATTCTGGTTCACCCTATAAAATCAGCAAAAATGTTGCCCAACTTTTATGTACCACATCCAAAAGGAGAAACTTCACATGCACAACCACGCTATTAAGTAGCCTCAGAGCTCCTAACCCTGAGTATTCAGTTCCACAATGAGGTATTGTGAACAAAGCCCTGGACTCCCGCAGAGTGGTTCTATCACAGAAAAAAATAGCTTTACTCCCATCAGGTGCTGAGAGTCACATGTAATAACCTCAGAAGCTGGGCCAACTCAAGATCCGTATCATTAAAAGCAAGCTAATAATTTGATATCTCATTAAACATATCCTACAAAGTTTGGCTAGCTTGGATCTACTTAGAAAAGAGGTTGAGAACTCAGTAAGAAAAATGCGAAGAAGAAAGTTTTAACTCAAAGTCTCTAATGATGAATCAACATTTTAAAAAGATCCCCTTGATTTGTGACAATTTTGTGATGACTAGCACAGGGTGGAGTACTAGACATGTGGTGGTGAACTAATCCAAGCAATTGTGCGAAGGTCTATTTAGATTGGCTTAATGTATTGATTGGTAGAAATGTATAAAGAAGAATACCTCTCCTAATTGGGCATCTTTGTCAGTGGAATAGAACAAAAGGTTGATTTCCTGAGTAGAGGACATTCTGCCCTGCCTGCTGGCTTTCTACTTAGAGTTTTCTCTTATTCCTAAGAAGCATTAATAAAATATTTTTTGTTTCTAACTAGACAAGCTGATTTTAAAATTCATGTGTAAAAATAAAGACAGAAGTAAAATAAAATAGTATGTTGGCATGTCCAGTATCAAGGTATGCTCAAAAGCCATAGTAGTTGGAAGAGTTGGGTAACAGTACACTTCCTGCTTTTGGAATTGAGTAGAAGCGTAAATCCTCCCTAGTCTTTGAGAATCAAATCTAGGACTTTACCATCTACCTCCCTGAAAATGGCTGAAAAGACAAATTAAAAATAACAATCTATAAATAGTGTTGATATGTCAAAGATGTATATTTTAAGAAAGTAAGGATATTTCAATATTAGAGCACATAGTATTATAAATGAACATAAAGAGTAGAAGGAAAAATCAAAATTATGAAAATTATCAAAAAGTCTGATTAATCCTTGATGATTTCCTAACTGTGTAAATATGTATGTGTTTGCACACACACACACACATACACACACACGTATATATATATATATATATATATATATACATATGTATATCTCCACATGCATTATATAGATATATGCATGTATATATATATACACACACACACACACATATATATATATACATGTACTTTACGTGTGCATATATACATCCACACTTAAATCAGCATCAATGTAACATCAAAATACTAAGAAGATATTACATTGCCAAAGACAATCTAGAATCTATATTTTTCATATAGATACATGTTATATTAGAAGACACAAATGAAACTAATAAAATTATTTAAAATCTTTCAAGTGACAAGCTTACATGCATTGTAAGATCTACACTGACAAAAACTCTAAACCACAATACTTGACTTCAAACATACTACAAAGCTATAGAAAGTCATAAAAAATGCTAGAATAGCATAATACTGGGTTAAAGACAGACACACAGACCAATTCCTAAAATAAAGTTAATTAATGTTTGAAAAGATGCAAAAATCTTATTTTTCTGATTTGATTCATGTGTATATGAATGCATAAATATATGTATCATAATGTACCCATATACACAAATGCCATAATACAATAAGTTTGAAAATAATCCTATATTCATCTATCAGAGTAACAGAAGCAGGTTCTCCTCTAGGGAATATGATCTGTCTAGTTCTTGGTCCTGATAATGTTATCATATATGACTTACGGATTGTGGAAAATGCTTTAAATCTAATCATAAGTTGGGTTGTTATTCCGATAATGTACCTACCACTTTTCCACTAGTTGGTATTATCATTCATTATTGTATCTCATGGGGGTCAGAGTTGAGTAAGATTGATGATGATTACTTTTCTTCTCCAGTAGCATGCATAGCACTTTTAAAAATTATGAATGCTAGCTAGTTGAAATGAATCAATCACTCAGTACCAGCTTGATATCTTCATATTTGATGACTTAGGTATGTTGTGCTTTTAGCAATAGGGTCATTTCAAGTTCTATAAAGTAAACATTAGTATTAGCAATAGCTTATAATGTTTAGGGATCTATGAGACTTGATTGGGCAATGACCATGAAAGAGGGAACCCATTCCTGGCACTGGACTTTTTATTTGTTAGCCTGTGGTGTCTAATAGAGGCATTATCACCTCATTAAGGGTAATACGATTTTAACTAATATACGTGTGTGTGTGTGTGTGTGTGTGTGTGTGTGTGTGTGTGAAAGTATGTACAGTAGTAGGTTTCCACAACTTTTCAAAGGGTCTTTAGCATTATGTATTCCTCGCCACATTCCCATCTGTACTCTGCTCTCCCATACTCAACCCTAACCCATCCTACTCCACTACACCCCGTTTAATCTTTTATGCTGCTTATATACTGTAAACATTTTGGCTGTTTGCATTTCGAGGCTATGATGACCACAGTAGCACTGAACACAGACAAGCAGGTATCTGTCGAGTCAGATTTAGAACTCCTTGCGTATATCCCCAAGAGTGGTATACCTGGGTTTGATATAATAGAGGCTTGAAAGAGTGAAATAACATTTCCCTAAACAAACACATTAACATTAGCAACATGTTGGCTCTTACTCCTAAGAAGCATTAGTAAAATATTTTTTGTTTCTAACTAGACAAGCTGATTTTAAAATTCATGTGTAAAAGTAAAGGCAGAAGTAATATAAAATCGTACGCTTATAGGTCTAGTATCAAGTCATGCTCAAAAGTCATAGTAGTTAGAAGAGTTGTGTGACAGTGCATGCAAAAATGAACAGTTTTAAACAACGGAATGTCAAGAGATAGCCCAAATTCTTTGAAGATTCTATTTTTTAAAATTGCAATTCTATCACTAAAAGAGAAATTGCTTACTTAAGCTGCATTAGTGAAAATGGATAATACCAAATAAGTTATATATTGCACATCTTAAAAAATTAACTGCAAATAGATCAAGGATTTGAGTGTAATTAATGGCACAGTGTCAACACTAAACATAATTGATTATTTTTAAAACCAATGGAGGTAACATGCTTTTCATGTTCAATCTAACAAACTCTTCAACACAGTGATGTCACCATTTGCTTTATGCAAGTGGGTTAGTCTTATTGATGTGTATCTTTGCTTGGATACAGACTTGTCATTCAAGCGAAAGCCAAGGAAACATTTTCTGCAGATGCATTGAGGTTCCTAAGCAGCTGATTTTAACAGTAATTATTTTGGATATTATACATAGACTTCACTCAGACTATTAGGAAGCCAAACAAGCAGGATTGAAATTTCCTTAAGAGAAAGAAAGAGGAATTTCACCAGAAGCTTTTGCCTGTTCCCATGGGGCTCCATTATGCTGTGCTTGTCCTTCCTTGCCAACAGCAGATGAAGTATCCTGTGCCTGTGTCCTGTGGGTAGGCTCACGCCTGCTACAACCTTCCCTTCCCAAATGGCTTCATCTTGATTTTTATATCCCAGATTTACTGAAACCAACTACTCATGAATGTATATGTCATGGGCCTCATAATGACATTTCTGTCAATGTGGAAGTTCTGAGATTACTATTCAGCTAAAAATTTCTAAACAATGTATTACAGCTTCCATGCCCTTATAGTATATCACATTGCTCACATTTGTGATCATTTTGGCATAAGAAAACCTTTTGTCTTACAGCACATATGTCAGACTGTCCCGGATCCGAGGTGAGATAGAAGGTATACCTAAAACCCAAAACTCTCATTCAGAGAATGGCAGGAGTTTGGCCCCTCCTCTCTGCAGCTTTGACAGTCCACACACTATGCTTCTGCTCCCAGCAAGCCACTGCCCCTTCAAAGGTATGTGACCTGGCAGAATTGCTTATCTGGAGCTGTAGCAATTCTGCCTTAGCCATATAAGGTCTCTCCCTTTGGTCTTGGAAAATACCAGGGTCCAAGCTGCTGCCCCCAATATGCAAATGTGACACCTATTCTAAGCCAATGAGCTTCCAATGATATCCTTGATAGCAGGGACCCTAGTTCTCCCTATATATGTAATCCTGTTCTCCCAAGAAAGTAGAAAAAAAAGCCCTGCTATGGGCTCTTGAGAATTTTGTATATTCTCGCCAGCTCACAGATTCTCCAATCTAAGGCCACATGGACCCACCCTAGACCCAGACTACTGCTCGGCTTCTGAAGCGTTACCTCTTGGGCAGGAAGCTGACACAGGTTTTGTTGAAACTACACACATACAACTGTGAACAGTGTGTAGTAGTTGACAATGACAACAGGATGTTGCTGGTTCATATATTTTCTATACCGCTACCATCACTGTTTTTAGGATATAGCCCTTCTACTTATAAAAAAAATAGTTTTGTTGAAACTCTGATATGCAGAAAACAGTGCTGTACATTTGTTTATAATATCTTGATGACATCATTTTCTTTCATTTTGATGGCTTTGAGAGAAATAGGGTACTTCCTATGTATCTTATTAGTGTGGTGTATGTTTGTATGTATGACATATTATGGAAGCCTAAAATATGTGTTTATATACCTCACTTAGCTATCATCAGAGAAGGAAGGTTGCTTTTACAGTAGATGGGAAATAACACAGAGAGCCATGACTGGTATGTTCAGAGAGTGTGAGACTTTGGAACACTCAGTCCTAAATAGGTTGTCTTCACCAAATCTTTCCCCTCAAAGCTCAGGCAACGTGCAGAAGAGGAGGCAGAAAGATTGTAAGATCCAGAGGGGATGGATGACACCAAGGAAACAGTCTCTTCCAGACTCAACAGGATTGAGACACATATGCAGCAACATGCACAGGCTGTACACGGACAAACCAGATTGGGTCCCAGTGCAGAGAAGAGGGAGTAGACATAAGCTCCCATCCCCAGCCAAGAAACTATCTCTCATTAACAACTGCTTGCAAACGGGAAAATTAGTTTTAACCAACGGAGTCTCATTGGGTATTTAAATCGCACTAAAGGGTTGGCTCCATACCCAGCAGTAGATGGTCAACACAAAATGAACTCAATAGTATTTCTGTAGACTTTTTTCTCATATCACTTTTTTCTTACTGGTCTTTTGCTTGTATATTATGAGCTCTGATTTTGGGGTTTTATGTTTTGTGTATGTGTTTCTTATGCTTTCTCTTCTTTTAAAATTTTGGTCTATTTGAATTTTTGTCTGTTTGTTTGTCTTTAAAGAGAGCGAGAACTAAAATGTGGAGTTGGGTGAGGAGGTGAGAAGGACCTGGGAAGAGTTGGGGGATCAGAATATATTATATAAAATCATTTTTCAGTTAAAAATAAATAACAGGACTTTTGAAAAATAAAATAAGAAAATCATTTGAGTATGTATTTATAAGAACATATCCCAAATCTTAACTATATATAGCTAAATACACTATATGTATGTGTGTATGTATGAACAAACTATATACAGAACATATATATTCTACCTCCTGTTGGTTTGTCTTCTCTGGTTCATTGCTAGCTGATTTAGGATAGTAATTGTGTTTTTGAGTACATGCTTGGGGGTGAAATTTTACTATCAGTCAAGTATGTCTAAAATTGGAAAAATCTAAATATATTACTAATTCAATAAACAAGCCCAATAAATTTAAAAATATGCCATACAATATGAAAGACTAACGCTTAACCTTTACATCTTTAAATAGAGACTAATCTAGCACTTTTCCAAGGATTTTTAAATTTGCTATTTTCTACCAAATTTACAATCACTATTTGAATAGGCTCCTATTAGTTGCTACTCATTTGCCTACACACACTTTTGCTCCTAATTCTGTATTACATGCCTGCTGTGTAGCTGGTTTCTCTGGGTTGGACTTTACCCTTGCCATCTTGAAACACAGGGTGGGGCCTATTAGCACTCCCTAACAAAGCATGCAGGGATCCCAGATCATGAGAATAAAGATGTGCTCACACAGTTCTCCTCTCTAATATGTTATATAATAGGTAAAAAAATAGGGTCAGGGTGGGACTTTCCAGTAGTTTCTCTGCAGGTAAGTTGGCAAATTTTCTCAGTGGTACAGCTGCTTTTTTTTGTAGGCATTATAAATAATCCCAGCAAATACTTTGGATCACTAAATTGGACTTGGGTGAAACTTTCTTTGGTTTGTTGGTATCTATCTGAGACAAACTGCTTCCTGTCTCCTAAGGACATGACACATGATGCTTAGAGTTTAAAATAGGAGCTGACAGAACCAAAGATGTGTGGGTTAGGAGTGTTCTTAAGGGGAAATCCTGATGTCATACACTTCCCTGATGTAGTATATGGTAGTATATACTTCCATCCTATGATGACCATGGCATGGCTCCATTATAGTTAAGAAAGCATGCAACTAATGCTGAGCTGTGTGCCCAGAGGAACTATCCCATGAAAGGAAGAACTTACAATGAAAAAAGGACATATCCACTTCAGTCTTCATGTTAGCCTCTGATCTAATAGGTAAACCAGACTAAAACTCAGTTGAGCTAGAGGTGCTAACTGTTTATTTTGGTTAGAGTTTGGAGGACACAAGAGTAAGAGTAAAAATTAGGTCTGCCCTAATGAGCCACTTCTAGGATCCTCAAATTTGGGAGCCTATGCAAAAACCAGATAATAAGGAAAGACAGAATACTGGAGGCTAGGTAGATTTTCCTGATATACACACCAGTATATAAATTGGGTTTATAAAGTATGAAAGTGATGAAAAGGAGGTGAGAAACAGGAAAAGCAGACAAAATGGCTTGTCCAGGTCATTAAAAATCAAATGTGATGCAATCTGTGCTAAGCGGGGTTTCCTAGAAAAAGAAATAGAAACAAAAACATAAAACCAAGTGTGGAGTTTTGGAAGGCTTTAAAGCCTGGACAAGTGTTATCCAGAGGCAAAATTACAGCAAGGTACAGATCATCACCACTGTGCCCTAATGTGGAGAAAGAGCTCTTGTTGGGTAGAGCTACGCCAGCTAAGACCCTCACAGCATGGCCACGTGAGCCTGTAGATAAGGTCTATGTAAGACAACCAGAGTCTCAAACTGAAATGCCGATCTATGGGGTCCCTAGCCGGTTGCAGAGCACTCTTGACAGGATGCAATCAAAGTTACTTTGAATTAAACTTTCAAAAGAACAATGGGAAGTAGTGGTGGCTATGGGGGGGCGAGAGAGGGGGAGGGAAAAGGGAGAGGGAGAGGGAGAGGGAGAGAGGGGGAGGGAAGAGGAGTACAATTGAAAAGGACCGAGTTTCCCCTGTCAGTGGACAAGAGTATATTCAGAGAGTATACTCTGTATATTTCTCCCCCTGTGATAAGATATTCTGAGAGTGGATATTCTGCAAACTTTAGGGCTGGTCATGTGTGGTTGGGTGAAATGGGAATCTGTAAAGTTGCAGGCATAGTTCTTCTGTCCAAGGCCCTTCAACAGCTAGATGTTGCCAGAATAAGGGAGGAGGATAGTTCATGAAGGAATCTGGTAGAATGCAGAGGGCTACATAGGATGATAACCTGCATCCACAACATTGCATGCAATATTGCTTTTTGATGGAAACTTTGATGCAAGAAATATTTTTATGTTGTATTGACTTGCTAAGTGTCTTTTGGTTCCTTGATTACTGAGCCCTAAAACTATTTCACACTTGCTTGGAATAGATGGCAGTGAAAATTCAGAGATCCTGGCAATCATATGCAAAAAGATTATATTAAAAAAAAAGTAACTCTTGAGTGTCTTGTGGGTTTGAAAAAAAAATCTGGAAGAACATTGAAAGCTTAAGGAGCTTGAATAAAGTCACTCAGTGTGGGGGAACATTGAAAGAACACCACTTCAAGCTAATCCATAAGGCTTTGGTATACAAATCCCAGTGTTGGTGGTGGCATAACTAACTTCCTATGAAGTATTTAGTTATTAGATTGGAAGGCTTCTGAAACATTTGGACAATGTAGGTTTTCAGCAGTATTGTTGATTGCATGCAAAATAGGATAGTAACTCCCTGATATGGAAACACCACTTCTCTGTACCAGTGCAGAACACTGGGAGATGAATTAGGTCTGAGCTGGAAGGTTCTTTCCTGCTGACTCACAGAAGTTGCTACGCAGGTTGCTGGGGAATATTATCACTGGTGTTCCTACTTGGCTATGGACCACATGTGCTATACTATCAGATCCCAGGCAAGTTCTTATTGGTGCAACAGGATGCTAATATCTTGAATGCAATCAACAATTTTATTATTGGATTTAAGGGTCACTACAGAGGAGCAATCCATTGTTTGGTACTTTAAGTCTGAGCTGAAATATGTGGCAGGGGGAAGCAAAGACCTCAGCAGGCAAGCTTCTTCTAATAATTTGTTAAATGGGCTTGATGTACTCGCCAAATGTCTTTTTAAGCATTTGTGTTTCTGCCAATAGATTACTGTTGTCATCAGCCATAGATGAAGAAAGCATTTTATGGAGTATCATTACTACAGATATACAACTGTGCAAACTGCTCAGAGCAATTGTTGGTTAATGTCATCTATACTATTGCTATGGTACTAAAAGACCAATGCTCATCCCTAAATAAGCTTAAAAACATATTTTATATACTTCTTTCACGGTTCAGGGCACACTGAAGAAGAAGAAGTGGGAAGAAAAAAATCACTAAGAGTTGGAAAGAGGGATAGAATGGCATGTAGTTGCTTTTATATATTGAAGATAGTCATTGCCATCTTGAATCGAAGTTATCTGGGCTGAAGAGAAAGACTCTTCAGACATACAGATGCTTATAATCTCCCTTGGTGATTTCCATTACGATAGCTGATTTTGAGTCACTCAGTTAATTCACTGGGTCACTAAACAGGACTCCGGAATAATCCTTCAGTTGGTGAGTGTCCTATCTATCTGGAGCGACAGGTGTTTCCTTATGTTTTCCTAGGGAAATAACATGATGATGCAGAAACATTTCTGTATTATATTAAAATCTTACTATCTAACTTGATACTTAAGGTAGATGTTGACTTATTCTATTGCTCAACACTTAACCTCCTAGACCACATTGGCCCTTTGCTTATCTTCTTTCCTTCACAGACCTCAACCTTAGATAAAGAACTATAGGCAAAGAAGGAATGCTGAGAGCAAGAGAAACAGTCTCCCCTAAAAGAAGAGCAGAACAACTGGTTATCCAATGCCAAATGCTCAACCTGCAAACATATACCAACAAGTAACGTTACACAGACTGAATGGGTTGTATTTAAGTATTTAGAAATAAAACAACAATTAAAGAGTAGGAATATAGACACACACTCTCACACACACAACAGCCATTAAAGAAAAAGAGGCCATGAATTTGAAAGTGAGCAAGGGGTTTGGGAATACATGAGAGGGTTTGGAGGGAGGAAAGGAAAGGGTATTGGTGTAATTATATTATAATCTCAAAAAGTTTTTAAAAAAACCTCTTCCACCGCTCACTGCTCTTGTATAAAGCCTTCACAATTCAGGCCTAAGCCACGAACCTGCATAAAACCTCATACTACGTGTAACTGAAAGCCCCCTGTTCTCTTGCCCTGAAAGCTGTTCTCTTGTCCCACATTGGAGTGTTGCTAGTAACTGAATTATGATAACTGTTCTTTTGTTCCAACTTCCATTGTGACTGATTCCTAACCTGTAATTTTTTTAACCCTCTAGCTCTCAAAAGATAGAAAGAAAAGAGAGAAATCTTCACCACTCTTGCAGGTGTCCTTTAAAGATAGAAAGAGAGAAGGGTACAAATATACACAGCCCTTTTGGACTGTCCCTATCTGTCTGAAGTTTGGAGAGCAGGAGCTCATAGGGAACTGAACTATCTTCTATATAACCATCCCATTAACTGTTGTCAATTGCCACTGCCTCCTTTCTATCCTAAGCTGTTCCCAGAAGTCCAAACAGCATGGAACCATAAAGAGAGCTGCACAGGACAGAAAACTTCTTGGCAAAGTGTCCTGCTACATACCTATCTATTTCTACCAATCTATGTAGATCTCACCCTGTAGATAGAGATAGTTTTATTCTCATACCTTCCAGTACAAGGGTAGTCTGATGGTTAGTCATCTGTCCTACAGGCAGAAGGTAAAAGAGACTTTTTCAAGTAAATGTTTATTAATATACATGTCTGCTAAGTTCTTTAAACTAATTGTTCAGTATTACATTATTATCAAGTTGACATTTTGAAATTTTATATTTAATTTTTTATGTGTACAAGTGCTTTACCTGTAAGTAAGTATGTATGTGTACTATGTGCATGCCCGGTGTCTGTGGTAGTTAGAAGGCATCCCATTAGAATTGGAGTTGTAAATGGTTGTGAGTCACCATGTGGCTGCTGAAAATTAAACCCTAGTCCTTCGAAAGAACAACATATACTCTTTAACATCTGAGTCTTTCTTCAGCCCCAAGTTGATGCTTTGAAATGAAAGGTTAACTGCTCATTACTTGATTATTATAATTTGACATAGCACTAATTTCAAACCCATCATTCAGTAACCTGTACTAATTATAAAGGCTCCTGCACATTTCCTACCTATTTCTTCAGAAATCTTATGTCTTCATAAGAAAATGTGATGCTTCTGGATGCTGACCCAGTCCCTCCTGCAAGAGTAGAGCATTCTAACTGATCTGAACATGTATACTGGGTACATAGAACTAATCCTGTGTATAAACAGATTTGTTAGTAGACATCTCATTGTGCGTAGGTCATGCTTCAATCATTCTTTGCGAATGTATGTGAAAAGCTATAAAGCGGGAGGCTTTCGTAACTTGTAGTCACCACCCTCTTTACTTTCTTCTGATTATATGCACCTTGAGGGCAGTGTTGCCATTTCAGTTCACCACCTGGCTGGTTAGAGCACTTCTAATGTGGCAGGTGTTCAATAAATTGCATTGAGTAAGGATCTGTGGTTGACTGATTAACTTCTTGGCAAGTGAAAAAATATTTGATATTTCCCTTGAGTTTACAAACGGTTTATGCACTCCACAAAGTGCCATTACTCAGTCATTCTGGCCCAGTGAGAATGTGACCAACAGTCTCTAAATAAAGCAGTAAGGGCCCTGGAAGGAAGGCTGTCTCTTTCCACATGGAATGTTTTCATTTTTATTACTCTATTGTTTTACGCATAGCACACTGGAATGTGAGTTGTATACTCGAACTTTCCACCTCCAACCCAGCAATGTTCAGTGGGCTTTGTGTGTTGTTTCAGTGTGAATCACAGATTAGAACTATAGCCTTCTGACCTGCAATAAAACTTACACATTTTCTTAAACATATGCTACTACACAATGAATTTCATTGAAGAAAAAAAAAAGTCAATGTGAATTCTACCTGACTGATTATTTTCAGCTTTTCTGTGCTGTGGTATAAAAGATCAAATATTGCAAGTCACAGCAAATAACTTCAGGCCTCAATAAATCCTGATCCTGAAAATAGCATGGCAGAATTAGAAAGAGTACTTTTCTTTGTCAAGACAAGATGTGTTTTTAAGTTCAGGCCCTTCCAGTCAACTTAAATTCTCACACAAACCAGAATCAGAAATCTTATTCCAAGAAACAAAGTCGCAGAAGAGAAATGGCTGGAAATAAGACTTACTACTGAAAAACAATCTTTCTCTGTCTCTGTTGTCTCTGTCTCTCTCCATTCTCTCCCCTCTCTAACATCCTACACTCTAAGTATATCTATACCAATATCAATAAATACTGAGGCTTAATTTGAATATATACTTATTTATTTTAATTACTAATTAGATGAGTTTTAGAAAAAGCCTTCCACTCTAGATTGGTGTATTAGTAAGGGTTCTCTAGAGAAACAAAACTAATAGAATGAATCTCTCTCTCCTCCTTCTTCTCTCTCTCTCTCTCTATATATGTGTGTGTGTGTGTGTGTGTGTGTGTGTGTGTGTGTGTGTGTGTGTGTTTGTGATCCAGCTAACCCAACAATGTCTGGATGTGAGCAGAAAGTCCAAGAATCCAGAAGTTGCTCAGTCCATGAGGTTGGATGTCTCAGCTAGTGTTCCATAGATGTTGGAATCCTGAAGAAGTAAGCTCTAATGCCAGTGAAGGAATGGACTTGCCAGCAAGGCTAAAGCAAGCAGCTTAAGAGCAAAACCTTCCTTTTTCCAAGTCTTTCTATAAGATTTCAGTAGAAAGTATGGTGCAGATTAAAGGCAAATGTCTTCCCACCTTAAGATGTGGATTAGAACTGATCTTCCTACTTCAGTTAAGCAAAAGTTCCCTCACAGGTGTACCTTCCATTTGGGGATATAGTTAATTTCAGATGTAGTCAAGCTGACAACCAAGAATGGCCATCATAATATCTCTTATTTCCAAGAATTTTATTATATAAGCTATCTTACCTATATATCACTAAAAAATACTGTTACAAATTTCCTCTCACCACCTATTTTTCTCACTGTAAGAGTCATATGCCTAAAGCAAAACTTACTTTCCTGACAAGAATTCAAAATAATTGTTTTAAGGGACTTCAGCAAAAATCAAGATAACATTGGCCTAGAACTTGAAGAAACCAATGGAAAATGCACATAAAAGAACTAGGAATTATAAAAAGGAAGCAAACAGAAACCCTGGAGCTCACAGGTACAATGAATAAAACCAAAATGCAGTGAAGCATTCAACAGACTTCATCTGGCAAAAGGAATAGAACCTGTGAATGAATCCAAGAGGGCTGATAGAGACACCTAGTCACAAGATAAAGTGGAAAGATGATCAAAGGAACAAAGAGACATAATGAAGAGGGACAACAATGTCAGTATAGATTTTCAGAGGGTAAAGGACAGAAAAAAGCAAAGAAATCTCACTTAAAAGGAAAAGCACTGAACGTTCCCCCAAACAGCTACATGAAGTTCAAAGGTTTCCAAGCAGTCCCAATCCAATGAAGAATTCACAATGACATGTTGCAAAAACAGCTATCAAAATGAAAGGCAGAAGGATTCTTGAATGCACCCAGTCAAAAAAACTACACAAGAGTCCTATGAAGTCACCTGTGGATTTCATCAGAAACTGTGTAGATGAGGAGAGAAAAAAATACCTTCAAAACAAGAAAAATCAAAACCCAATAACCCCAAATTTTCTACCAACAGAGCTTTCCTTCGGTAGAGGATGCTGGAAATGCAGCAAAAGAGAGAGTGCATGTTACACACACACACACACACACACACACACACACACACACACACACAACATAAAGAAATAAGTATTTTCCACATCAAAAAATTCAAAGAGTTTATCATTTATATTTGTCTGCCAAAAGCTACTAAGGGGAGATGTTCTTCAGGTGACAGAAGGGATGAAAATGAGCAACTAAAGAGCATATGAGTATATAAGAGTAATTGGTAAAATATAAGTGCACAATCAAATTCATAATAGCTCATAAATGCTTATGTGTGAAACATTTTGAGCAAAAGGTTTAAAACAGAACTCTAAGTTGACTGTAATGATAACAAGTCATTAATGACTATACTGTAATGATAGTAATTACAGCATTTTAAATGTAGTATGAGAACCAAAAGGTGTAATATTTTGTATGCGATCAAAGTAAAATGATTATAGCTAAAGAAGACTAGGAAAATTGCAAGATACTTAAATGTGAGTCCCATATTAACCAAAAGAGAAATTCCAATGGAAGGAAAAGAAAAAATAACATCAAAGTACAGCACTAGAAAATGTCATCAAATCACAAGGAGAAGTGGCAAGAGAAGAAAAAATTGGAAGGATCTACCAAATGTCCTGAAAATAACTATGAAATGGCATTTATAAACGTATACTGTCAATAATTAGATGTTGAATGCAAGTAGATTGATCTCTTTAATTGAAAGCTATAGTTATAGTTATATACAGTGATAGAGTCATTGTTGACTGATTTAGTAACACTCAGCAATATTTTAATTTTGAGACTGACCTTGGCTTTAAGGATAACTCAAGCTGAATGTGAAGGAGGAGCCAAAGCCATTGCACGCAAATGGAAACCAGGAATGGAGGAAAGGTTAAATTTTTATCTCATATAAGAGACATTAGGTAAAAAAAAAAAAAACAAAACTAGAGAGAAGGCGATTACATGATAAGTTCAATAGTAAATCCATCAAAAGCATATAACAATTATAAGTTTGTAGGTAGATAGGAGCAAAACACCTAAGTATACGAAACAAATATTCACAAATATGCCTGCAGACATGAACAGTGACATAGTGGGGCAGGAGACTTGAATACTCCACTTTCAGGGACAGATTTCCCAGAATGAAGTTGATAAGGAAACATTTGGAGCCAGTTGTCAGAGGTATATGCAAAAGAGAGCTATCAGCAGTAGCGGGAAGTATATTCTTACTGAATACATGTAGAAGAGTCTCCAGAAAACTAATCTTGACAAATTTAGACTTTTGAGATTGTATGAAGGCCTGCACACTGAGAAATCTTACCAGTCCCCAAGGGAAATGTTAAAAGATACTGAAATGAACCAAAATAGAAATTCAAAATGTCAAATATTAAGAGGTACTGTAAAAATAGTTCTAAAATGAAAGTTTCTAGCACTCTATGTCAACATTTAAGAAGATGGAATTTACCATATAACATAAAGAAAATAACTCAAGGAACTAAGTAGATGAGAGTAAACAGTGCCCACTGTTAGCAGAAGTAAATTATAATAACTGCAGAAATGAATGAAACAGAGAAAAATGAAAAAAATAAAATTAAGAGCTGAGCATACCAGATGGCATTAAAGACATGAAAAAATTGCTAAGCATGTTCAAATTATCAAAACAGAATTGAGAAAGAAAATATGATCCGATGCGAATGAATGTTTACCATTTCACAACTCACACTGAAATTTCATTGCCATTGACGCCGTGTTACAACTTAAGACCTGAAGATGTCTTATTAAATGGCTTTATGGAGTTATCAGGAAAATAGACTTGCTTCTTTCTTGGCCTCTCTTTGCCTTTGTCCAAGTGGCATCTTCTCTGTTTTATGGCACACGAGCCACCACCAGATGCTGGCACCTTCCACTGGACTTTTTAGTTCCTAAAACCATGAACCAATAAGTTTATGCTTATCATATATTAACCATTATGTGGTATGCTGTCATAACAGTTTATAATGGCCTAAGATCGAAAATGGCCTAAGATAGAAACGTCTGAAATTTTAAATAGCAACTAAGGAACTTAAATTAGTCATTAAAGTCCTTTTGAAGATGATGAACTGTAAAGAAATATTTAAAAAATCAATGCTAAATCTTCTCAAACCCTTTCACTAATCAGAGGGAACCATTCATTTCATGAAGTCAGTCATTACCATGATACAAACCCAGACAAGGAAACTAAAACAAAATAAACAGCTGATATCCCTGATGTAATGTATAGCAAATAATACTAAGCATCACAATATAAATATATAGCGTGATTAACTGGGATTTATCCTCATGGCACAAAGATAGTTTGATAACATAAATCAATAAGCGTAATAGATCACATTAACAAAATGAAAGACAAATAAAGATCACATGATCCTTTTTTTTTTCTTTTTGGTTTATAGAGACAGGGTTTCTCTGTTGTAACTGCCTGTCCTGGAACTCACTGTGTAGACCAGGTTGGCCTTGAACTCATAGAGATCCACCTGTCTCTGCCTCTGGAGTGCTGGGATTAAGGGCATGGCACCACCACCGCCTGGTTCACGTGAACATCTTAATGGAGTCACTCAAACTTTTTTTTGTCTTTTTTTAAAATTTTCATGATGAAGACTCTTATACAATTAGAATAGAAACAAAAAAATGACTATATAGAACAAATTTGCAGCTAATGTCACACTTGGAGGGTGGGTGGAGAAAGTTGAGAGATTTTCCTCCAACCACAAAACTACTAAAATAATTCAGTAAAGTTGCAGGATATAAAGTCAACATGCAAATATTAGCTTCAATTCTATACACTATAAAAAAATCTGTCTTATAATACCTTAGGAAAATAAAGCACATCTCCAACAGCATAAAATCTAAATAGCTACATATTAGTTGAGTCACTGAGATAAATTATATATACACTGAAAGATATAAAAAGATATAAAGCATTGTCAATCAAACCAAATAAGCTACGAATTAGTGGAAAGATATACTGTACTTATAGATTGGAAGAATTTATAGTGTCAAAATATCCAAGTGACAGACAAGTTCAAATTCCTGTGCAATCACAAAAGATCTGAAGAGACAAAGCAATCTTAAGCAAGAAGACCAGAGTTGGAGGCATCAAACTTCATGATCTTGGTCAACAATCAAAACAAAAAAGGACTGATATAGACACAGATACAGAACAATAGAAAGAAAGAAACCAGACACAAATCTGTCACTATATGGTCACCTAATATTTGACAAAGGTGTCAAGAACATACAATGGAGAAAGGTCACTGACTTATATTGGGAAAACTGAGGAGCTGTATATAAAAAGATAGAACGTGCCAGTTTATCTTAAACAACACCCATCATGCTCAAATGCACCCATCATTTAAATATAAAAACTGTTTCATGAGGTCCCATTTATTAATTGTTGAACTTAGTGCCTAAGCTATTTGGTATTCTGTTCAGGAAGTTGTCTCCTGTGTCAATGCATTCAAGGCTATTTCCCACTTTCTCTTCTGTGGGGTTCAGTGTATCTGGTTTTATATTGAGGTCTTTGATCCACTTGGACTTGAGATTTATGTGGAGTGATAAATATGGATCTGTTTGCATTTTTCTACATATGGACATCCAATTAGACCAACACTTATTTATCCAAGATCAGGTGTTCATAAATGTGTGGATTTATGTCTGGATCTTTGATTTGGTTCCATTGATTTACATCACCATTTTTTATGCCAATACCATGTAGTTTTTGTTACTATATCTCTGTAGTACAGTTTGAGAACAGGGATGCAAAGCAAAAGACATTGTCAATAAGCTAAAATGGCAGCCTACATAATGGGAATTTTTTTTTTTTTACCAACTCTACTTCTGATAAAGGGCTAATATCCAAAATAAATAAAGAACTCAAGAAAGTAGACATCGACAAAACAAATAATCCAATTTGAAAAAAAAGGGGGGTGGGTGGGTGCAGATCTAAACAAAGAATTCTCAAAAGAGGAATCTCAAATGGCTCAGAAACACTTAAAGAATTGTTCAACATCCTTAGCCATCAAGGAAATACAAATCAAAACCACTTTGAGATTCCATCTTACACCTGTCAGAATAGCTAAGATCAATAACACATGTGACAGCTCATGATGGTGAGATGTAGAGCAAGGGGAACACTCCTACATTGCTGGTGGGTGTGCAAACTAGTGTAGCCACTGTGGAAATCAATACAATGATTCCTCAGGAAATTGGAAATTGACCTACCTCAAGACCCAGATATACCACTCTTGGGCATATACCCAAAGGGCATTCCATCCTACCATAAGGATATTTGCTCACCCTATTCATAGAAACTTTATTAATAGACAGAAATTGGAAACAACCTAGATGCCCCTCAACTGTAGAGCAGATAAAGAAATTATGGTACGCTTGTACAACGGAGTATTACCTAGCTGTTAAAAAAATGACTTCATGAAGTTTGCAGTCAAATGGATGGAACTAGAAAAAAATTATCCTGAGTGAGATAACCCAGACCCAGAAAGATAAACATGGTATGTATTCACTTATACGTGCATATTGACTGTGAAGCAAAGGAAAAAGAGGCTTCAATCCACAGACCTGGAGAGATTATGCAACAAGGAGGGCACCAGTGGAGACACAGGGATCTCCCTGGAAAGGGAAAGTAGAATAGATGTTGCAAGTGCACTAGGGGAGGATGGGGATGGAAAGAGAAGGGACCAGATAGGAGGAGAGGGTTGGAAAGAAAGAATGTATGAAAAGATAATTGGAATTAGAGGACATTTAGGGAAGGTCATGAGACCTAGGGCAGTGAAAACTCACTGGAATCTATGAGGGAGACCCTGGTGAAGACTTATAGTTATGGGGTATGGGGAGCCTGAACAGACCATTGACTGTTACTGGGTAAGGCTCCCAGTGGTGGGATTGGGCAGTGACAAAACCTTTGAACTATAACCTATCTTCCCTACTGGAGCCGCTGGGACAATGCAAAGGCAGAACCCCATGCCACGAGAGGAAACGCATGCCTGCTACTGCAGGGCAGGCCAGGAACTAGAGACTAGATAATTACAGATGATTTCTAATGATATCTGCTCTATTCATAGATCTTTGCTTATCCCATCCTTCATCAGAGAGACTTTCTCCTGCAGCTGATGGGATCAGATACAGAGGCCCAGGGCCAAACATTGTCCAGAGCTCTGGGAACCCAGTGGAAGAAGGGGAAGAGGGATTGCAGGGACCATAGGGGTTAAGGACAGCAGGTGACCAAGCCCCAGGGAATCAACTGACCAGCCCTCTTAGGGGAATCACAGAGCCTGAAGCAGCAGACATAGAGCCTTGCAGGGTTCCCTAGATATGTCTTGTGGTTGTGTAGCTTGGTGTTCTTGCAGAGATCCTACAGGCTAGTGGGGGGGGGGTGTCTCTGATACTTTTGCCTGCCCTTGGGACCCTTTTCCTCCTGCTGGGTTGCCTATTCCTAAGAGGGCTGCTCTTATCTGGGGAGAGGGGAAATGGGGGAGCTGGGAGGAGAAAAGGAGGGGAGGAGGGGTGTCGGGATGAATTATACAAGAGAAGAAAATAAACAAACGTAAAAATCTTGAAAACAAACTAGTGGAATGAATGACAACAGATAATATTTATTATTTTGTAATGGGTATAAACTCAAATTTTCCATCTAAGTTTTCCTTTTTATTTATATTAATTGTATTAATACTGGTGTTTCCCAGACCCTAAGGAAATTGGAGAGAGATCAAACCTTTAATGAGTTTCAAGACTCAACCTGTGATCTTTAATGTATAGTGTGTATCTACGTATATATTTATAATTTTAAATGTTACTATACTTATATTTTAAGAAGTAAAAACAAATTAAATCAATTTAAAAAAAAATAAATAAATATAAGACCAGAAGCCATAAATTTCTTAATAAAATTCAAAGTTTCTGTGCCTTTGGATCCTGCAATACTTACTTTTTGTGTGATCTGTCTAGGTTCTTTCTTAATCGTTTGAACATTTGTTGCTCAATGAATACAGTTCTTGCCCCTGAAAGCATTACATCTCATTTAGATTCAGTGGTACTATTCACAAAAAAATATAACAAAAGGTTTATAGACTTGGCTTGCAACAAAAGTTCTACAATATAAAGTTACACATAGTGCATGTGTGCCTGTGTGTGTGTATGTGCGCGCACACACATGTGTACATACCTAAAGAGAGGCTTTCCCTTTTATTTTGTTTAAACTTCAGCAAAATGGAAGCATTTTCACATCCGCACCTGGATTTGGAAGACTTAGGGTCAAATTTTGCCTGTTGCACTATTTCTAACCTATGTCTTAGAAGCATCAGTGATACGAACAAGAATACCTATGCCATTAGTAAATCAGTTTGAGTCAGTATTCTCTCACAAAAGCACCATTAACAATGGTATGAAGGAAAGCAATGTGGTGTAAAATGTTCAGGGTTGAATTTGGGGCTGGTGTGTACCTCCTTGGTAGGGTGCTTGGAGAGTATGCATGCAGAAGGCCCTGGATCCTAATTCCCAGGTCCACAGAAGAGATCTACTTAGAACTGGGATCATGATTCTTATCAGGCGGACGGCATGCCTTTATCAAACAATGGGACAAAGAAATAAAAGTTGAAGCTGCAGATGTGTGCTGAGCACTAAAGTTTCAAAGGCACGAAAAATAAAAGCAACTGTACATTAACATGTACCTTCATCTAATGTCACTAACTTTAAGCTAAGTTCTCAAATTTGTTTTTCCTTAGTTTAATTTTTATTGGTTCTTGATTGAATCAAAATAGGAATGGTTGTTGGATTTCTGTTTTTAAAGTGTTGAAAAAGATGAGAGCTGAAAAAGCTCCACTTTAATTTTTAAGCCAAATAACAAGTCCAGCTTCATGCATAAGCAACTTAAGAAAAAAATAAAAATTAAAAAGAAATAATATAATCGGATGTATTTGAAAAGCTAAACACATGTGGAAATGTTAAAAACGTGGCATCTCATGCTCATGTCAACTTGATCTTTTCTTCAGAATTCAAATATAACTTACTTAAACAAATGAGCTAAGCATACAGTTTTATTTCATTATAAAACATACAGATATATATATATATATATTTTTAATATATAAGTTGTAAACACCTTTGCCCCAAAATAAGTATGAACTGTTTTAATTTAGAAGTTAGGAACTGTTACAAATGTTACAAACAAAGACCACTAGTAATTAACACGATAATTCTAATTTATTGTTAGGGGAACAGGTATTTTTCTTTTTCAAGGACCATGTCACCTGTTAAAATAAGGCAACTTGATACTTCCTGAAAGCCACTGCCCAGTGGAAGCAAGTTTATTTGTGGGAAGAAGCTGTATTTTAATCTTGAATTGTTTCTTGGTTACCCAAATATCTTGTAACTCTGGTTATTATTCATTTATTTATTTTTTTAATAGAATAACTTTTGCCAGGGGAAAATGAAATAAAAGGGAATAAGAATAATAAAGAACACAGTTTATTTCCTCCTAACTTTCCTATCCAAAGAACTTTTATTTGAGTAATTGCTTTGGACGTAAAACTCACTGATGCTATGTGATAATATAGAGAAACCTTACCAAATGACTGGCTTAGTAAGTTGTTCACTATACCTTCAAGACATGGTTTCCTGCTAAATTATTCATTATACTCAATAAAGAAACAATAGAAGAACTGAAAAATAATCCTTGGTTATTTTTTTTGTACCATTTCTCTATTTATATTATTAATTTGTTTCTTATCTTTTTATGCTAGACTAGTTAAATCATTTAACCTGTTTTCAGATAACTTCTCACATGACAGTGTTCATTTCCAAAAGTGTCATACGTGTTTATAAAATATAAATTAAAGAATCAACAAAGATATTTTTTATTTCTAAGATATTCCTTTCTTTCTGTATTTGCAATGATGAAAAAGAGATGTTAAATCTTCCTCTGAACTCTGAAAGTCTTCCAGCTGTGTCTTGAAAGGAGGCTTTGGCTTTTGACTCTCTTTCCTGTCTTACGGATAAGAGCCTGGCTCCTTTCATAAACAGTGGCCAGCTGTTCGACTTCTACCATGCAGCAATCTACCACTTTTCGCTAGGGCAATACATCTTGATTGCATCTTCTTCCCATTCCTAAACTAGAAAACTTACGAAAGCATTTTGAGTTAGAACCGCTTCTTCAACAGGGATATTCAAGCAGGTATGGAGCTGTCGATTTAAGCCTAGAAATTGCCTAGAAGTTCCAATGTCCTCTTTTTACTCACTAAGTGAATTGTTTAGAGAAATTTTGGGATCTAGAATTAGTGCTATTAAAGCAAAAGGACAGTTGATGGGCATGGCCTAACCATGCAGATATTTCATGCAATCCCAGCCACATAGAGCATTAAGATAGAAAAAGACTATTTGGTTCTTTATTGCTTTTCCCACCATGCAAGTGCTTTCATTAGCGGCCATACAATAATGCGGTAAACAAACTCATAGTCAAAACACTTCTATCTCCAAGTATTATAGCACAGCGTATACAAAGGCTTACACCAATCTATTTTTTTTCTTTTTTTAGTGAAGACTTTTTAATTAAGTCTTTTTCCCATTACTGAATGGAAAAGAATAGAAAAGATGAAGACATAAAAAAATACAGATACATTTTCAAAAATAGATAAAAGCACTTATTTTCCATTAAGTGTTTGTCTTCAGTTAAAGAATAATGATATTCCCAAAAATATTTTTCTGTAAGCACATCAGGTGAAGAAAATATTATTATTAAAATCCAAAAGACAAAAGCCTGGATGTAGTTATAGATGTCTGTACCTTTGTGACACGTGAACACTGAAATATCATACTACCAGAGAGATGCCTTCTCCCAAACTCCAGACAGAGCTTATTTCAGGATCGAAGGGATGAGAAGCTGAGAGAAGCAACTGACAATGTTCCCCATGGAAACCCAAGTATTTAATGATAAATTCCTGGGTAAATACTTGCTTACTCGCTGTTCTCTCAGACTATTCTTAATTGCTTTTCAATGCAACCCGAAATAATTTAAAAACTAACGTATTTAATAGTTAAGGGGGTTGTGTAAAATCTGATGTAACTCAAAGTCCACTGTGTATTTTCTGTGCTAACTCAGTGCCTGTAAACTTGCAGTTCTGTGGGATCTTTGAACTGGGGAGCTTCAACAAAGGGAAGCATAAACATTAGAAGGTTTTCTTGCAAAGTATGATTAAAGTGCCCATGGAATGTAATGTGTAAGCATCCTGGACTGTTTTGAAATATGATCTTGAGCACTCTTTTTTAATATCATCAGACCGAATTGACAACAATAGTATTTGTATATTTGGTTAAAAACACAGTGTAAGCTTAACTTTCACGCAAAGGAATTTCTCATTACTAATTTGGATTTTCCTCAAACTTTAGAATTGTACCTTCTAGCAATTAAGTGGTTGCCCTAAGTATATGCCCCTAAAAAGGAAAGAGTTCAACTATCAAAAAATAATTTAAAACTTTGGCAATATAAGATGACTGAAGATTTATGTCAATATAAAATTTCTCCAAGTACCTTGACAGCCATTATATCATTTGGTTCGCTCAACAGCCCTGGCTGGCAAAGAAGTGTTATTTTTTCCCATTTCCCAGATGGAAGAGTCCAAGGCTCCAAATGTTTGCCTGCCTTGCCTTTGAACAATGTGCTACTTAAACTGTGAGAGAGGAGCTCGGCTTTGTCTAATTCCAATGCATCTCCTTCCTACATCAACTGCCAAAGCAGCTAAACTCAAGAGACGAAGGGTGACCAGAACTTTCCAACATTAGAAATTAAGTAATGGCACTATTTTTTTGCATTCTAATCCAAACTCTTTTGAATGAAGAAATGAAGTTCTGGATTATTTACATGCAGAAAAAATTTCCCTCAGTTTGGGGATTTTCCAATTGGAGAGCTTTAACAAGGCTTCAGGGAAGATGGCAAAGGAGGTCAATATGTAAACACCTCAGGGAAATCTTCGAGCACCTTAGTTGTCATCGAAATTCAAAATCTCTGTTGATTAACACGATTTTCAACAAACATGGAAAGATTTCTTGGGGTGAAAAAATGAAACAAGCCTACGATTGAATGGAATTTACAAGCTCATTTGAAGGAAATTCTCCACTGTTTTTTCCTTACAAACGTAATGCCTCCCCAGATGGTAGTCTTTGTAGTTTGTGGCCCTGATTCAAAGGCATATTAACTGCTACTCTCCTAGCTACAGCAGGCATTTACAGGCCTCCCTACAGAATGGGTTCAGTAGTAATTAAAATAACACCCTTCCTCCGGGTGAAGTTACACTCAGAGAGTCCTGGGATGTTTTTCTTCCCTTCCTTTGGGTAAATCTCCCCTCAAGACCAAATATGAAAAAGAGTGGGAATGGAGTTTGAAAGAAAGAAGTTGGAGTTAGGGGTTGGTAAGAGGAGAGGCACGCAAAATAATATCACCAATGTGCATTCCATAAATGAGGGCCCAACATCAGTATTTTCTTCATTTTCTTCCAGACATTGATAGACAAACAGGTTTAAAAAAAAAAGAAACACGAAAGGGGGAAAATATCATTCACTCAGTGTAGCAGCGGGAAGTCAAGGAAAGAAAACAAACAGGCCTGGAACTGTGGGCCTTTAAGCCGCTGGTCAGACAGTTTGGTTCTGTGTGTATTTGTGTGCTGGTAAATGGTGAAGGGGAGGCAAGGGATGGAGGCTTATGGGATTCTCAGGACTCCCACAGCTACCAGGCCAGCTGTCCAAACACGCACGAGCTTTGTTAAGGCATGGTGGGCAACAAGCTGAAGTTGCTGAGTTATCTGACCTATAAATCCCTCCCAAAAGCTGCACTTGAAGGAAAGCCAGGAGTTCTGTGTAAATGTTTTCTCCAGCCAGAAGCTGGTTGCCGGTCACTTCTGCCTAGTCTCTGTCTGTCTGTCGATGGTTAGTCTAGCTGGCTATATTTGAAGTAGCACACCTACATGTGTAAATGACAGTTTTTAATGCCGTTTCCTCTGTAGGCCGAGCAGAAAGGGAATAAGGACTAAGAAGCTCTATCTCCCTGACGTATATTTTGTAAGCGATGTTCCACAATTAGGAACAATCTCTTTCTGCAGAGCTATGGAGCTTAAAAATTTTTATTTCAAATTCAGTAAGTGCATCAGCTTAAGATGCAGTGACTTTAAATATATGCTTCTGCAAACGGCTTAGACCCTGTGGGTCTGAAGACTATGTCCCTTCATTTCCTTTGTCCTTTTCTCACTTTGCCTCCTCTGACCCTCAGTTGTAGCATAGAGCATCTTGACCTAAATTGTTAACCCCAAGGAAAAACTTGAAAAGCTTTCTTTCTCTTTTCTAAATATTTCTGAACTCTGAGTGACCTCCCTTTATGAAGTCTCCAATTGGCATCCACACACCTTAACCATGGAGTCACTAAGCCATACACAGACCGTTAAAAAGCAGGAGAAAGCTACATTTAAAAAAAAAAAGACAAGTGAAACAGATTAAATTGAAGTAGAAAATAGCTTTTGTAAACACTGAGAAAGCTAGCGATGACTCAATGTTTAAAATACTTAGAAACTACTTTGGACTTCCAAAAACCCTGGAGGGAAACCAAAAAAGTGCAATCCACACTACAAACAGGAGGCGTGCACCACAGAGAGCTGCTTGCCTATGCACCGTTTGCTCTCGGAGCCCAGAGTTACAAACTTTCGGTGGCTTTCAAACACATGAGATACACACAGATTTTAATCAAAAGTTGCGCTTTTTCCTGAGATAATGCTCTGGGAGAGTTAGAAGGTTTACTGAAGCGCTCCAGTGCGCTTAGCACTAGACTATGCCCTGGGCTGGAGAGAGGTGAATCGTTGTCCTTGCCATATTACCAGAACCTGTGCTCAGGAAAGGGCGTAACACAAGAATACACAGCACATAAAGCTCAGGGCACTTAAAAGTGAGACACAGAACTGCAGAGGCAGCAGGAAAGACTCACAGACAAGGGAGTCAATAAAATATGCCAGAACATCATGGTCTTTTTATAATACATCCCATGATAACTGTGAATAACTCCCATCCCATTAAAATACGGATAAAATGAGCACAGAGGGAAGACTTGCGGTGAAGGAGCCGAAGCCACGTGAGTCATCCCGCAGTGAAGAGTGTTTAGCTCAGCACAGCCAACTTGAAAAGAGTCACAGAATCCTGATTCCTGGCTGCCATTCAGAAGGCAGGATCTGCTCATTTAGAGAACGTTTAGATTACACAAAATAGCAAATAAACTTGCAGAGTATTCAACTTCATACCTCTTGCTGTAGCCTTTTAAAATAAAGAACATAGGCTTTAGATGACTCCCCAGAACCCAGAGAGTCTGGTAATGCTGACTCCTTTAACTTTTCACCACTGTGACAAAACGCTGAAGTTATCGAACTTAGAAGGAGGAAGGGTGTACCTGGACTCACACTTCTATCTCAGCATATGATCATTTGGCCACACTGGTTTTGAACTCATGCTGAGGGAGTGCCTCATACAGTGTGGAACAGATGATGGAGCAAGCAATCAAATAAGAGGATTCCTAGGTAGCTTGGTGTCTGTCAACTTTGCTATCTTGGTAATTTTCTCATAATTCTAGAACTTCTCAAAATGAAAAGCCATTTTTAAACATTTTGTGGTATTTTTTGTTAGTTAATGTTTTTCCTTGACATGTACTGAGTTTACTCTGACTGCTCTCATCCTTCCATCTCCAGGCTCCCTCCTTCCCTGGCCAGTCCCAGTTCCTTTCTACAAATCTCCCATTGTCTACCAGTGGGCACACAGCTAAAGACAGTGACTCTCCCTATGGAAAATGCATCAGTACCCAAGAGTTCAGCAGGGTGAGTGGGGGCCTGTGAGACCCTCCCCCATCCATGATTGATTGTTGACAGAGCCAGTCTTGTCCAGGTCCAGAAAGAAAAAAAAAAAAACAAAAAACAAACAACAAAAAAAATCTTATTTTCTGTAGAGGAACACTTGGAAAAAGGTTTTGTTCTTTAAAAACACAAAATGGCGTTTGGATTAGGTTTGTGTGTCCACCCCAGCTGTGGTATAGCTGTTTACGAGTTGGATTTGGAATGTTTGATGCAGGCAGCTATAATCTGGTTAGGTGCAGTCGTTTTGGCACCTGTAGCTTGGCTTTGGGATTGCATGCCGCATGGGTTTATGGGAACTTTTGGCTTAGGGCATAAAAGGTATGAAGCCCTGAGAGTCAGTGTGGGCGTTGGTTGGTGGTTCATTGGTTGGGTTGCTGTTGTTAGTATGATAATTTCTAAAAGAACAAAGGTTGGTGAGATTCCAGCGTAGGACAGCCTAAAAAGAGGCTGTGAGGATTTCTACCTTTCTTTCTTTCTGTATCAAGGCCACTTGCAAAAGTAGTGAATATTTCTATCTTTCCTTTCTCTATCCCTAAATTGAGGGTAAAAGATTGTAGCTTACTGCTACAATTTCCCCTGTCATGTAAGGGTAATAGTTGGAATCTTCAATTATTTGTGTTTAATTATAAGGGCATGTGGAAGCCAGGAAACTAGAAAATGGTCATGTCAAGGGAATGTGCCTTAGAGAAGTGGGGAAATAGTGTGACATAGTAAAACGCAAGTAGAGGAGAGTCCTGGGGTGGAAAGATTTAAGTTGGAGTGGCAGTAGGGGAGTGTAAAGGATGAATGAGGCAAACCAGGAAGCTCCAGGAAATGTGTGTGGTTAGGGGAAGTATGGATGGGTGCACTTGTACAGGCGTGAGGAGGACAGAGGTCAAAGTCAATTGCATTCTTCAACCCTGCTCCACCTTATTTCTTGAGAGGATCTCTCAGTGAGCCTAAACAGCATCAATTTAGCCAGAGGCTGGCCAGTGTGCTGGAGTTACAGATATGTACCCTAGTACCTGGCTTTTATGAGTGCTGAGGATCCAGAATCAAGTCTTCAGTCCTGCCCGACAAAGACTTTATTCACTAAGCCGCCTTCCCAGGTCCTACTTATAGTTCTCATAGGGAGAACAAGGCATGTTCAAGTTTCAAAGAGATGTCTGAGTCCTTCGCTGATTTATTTCACCTGTGTTAAAGTAGGAGCAAAGGCGATCATACAGTTAAACTTTTAGATCAATGGGTAAGACATGGAATAAAACACCTGTGTCTAATAACATGCGTGCTAATGAATTTAGATATGTTTTTCAAAACTGATACTTCAAAATAGGACAGCCCTAGCCTCTAAGAGTACATAGGGCCAGGTTTGATACAGAGATAAAATATTTAAAATATATGTCTCTAAATTTGGTCACAGGTAACTGGTATCATTGTCTATACCTGTAAGAATAGGTTCTTTATTCACACATGTGCACAGAAATCTCAACCAATTGATAGGTAAAAGATAGTAGTAGTTTATAAAATGACCATTGTTTCCATTAGCTTTAAACACTATAACCAAAAGCAACTTGGTGGGGGGTTATTTTACCTTATAATTCAGAGTAATAGTCCATCACTGAGAGAAGCCAAGGCAGGAGCTCGAAGCCAAAATGGAAGCAGAGGCCATGGAGAAGTGCTGCTTACTGGCTTGCTCCACAGGACTTGCTCAGCCTGATTTTTTATGCAACCTATGCTCATCTGCTTAGTGGTGGCATTGCCCAAGTGTGCTGGGCCCTTCCACATCAATCAGTAATCAAGACAATGTCCCACATTCAATGCCACAAGCCAGTCAGATTGAGGGAATTCCTCAGCCGAAGTCTCTGAGCCCAAGCTGATTCTAGTCTCTGTCAAGTTGCCACCGCAATTTAGCATTCGTACTTTAAGAAAACATGTAAATCCTCAAAAAGTACGGTTGTTAAACACTTTGCTCCTGGACCCATGGGATAGAATTATTTCTTTTGGAGTCCAAGTCTGCTTCACTTATGTGGTTTCATGCTGACAGACCAAAGAGAAAGCTTTCATTTAAGACTTAGTTCATGCATGAGTTTTTAACTTTAAGTTGCTAATTGCAACAAAGGTTCAACCTTTACGCACCCAAAGGGCACTAAGTTGGGGTCTACCTTCCACAAATCTCCACGCAGGGAGTGGGAGGCGACCTCAATTCCTTTGTTCTTTGGCATTTTATAGTACGCAGGGAAGGGGTCTGGGGATAATGGCACGCACAGCTTTGGTTAACTCAGAGTTTCGCACACGCAGGCAGCAGCTTCCAGCGCATGGGAATCTACCTTTGTTACCTTTTAAACTGATTGGCTCTGCTCATCTGTTGTGGGAAGGAGGGGAGGGTAGCATCCGGAAGTTTGTTACAGTTTAACTTGAAGTGTGATTGCTTCACACTTCACGGGTACGAGATTGCGAGCATAGCATCCGAGTTGCTGTGGCTTGAGGGAGTTTGTTGCTTAATCCTGAGACTCGGAGGGGTCATTGCTTAATTCAGGAATCTGCTGGTTCTTGGGCTCTTTCACCAGGACCTAAATTCAAATTCTAAGAATCTGTAAAAAATCATGCATGGTTGCACAAACATCTGTAACTCTAGCACTGTGAGTGGAGCTAAGACTGGAGGAATCACTGGCGTTTGCTGCCTAGTTGCCTGGCTCCAGATTCAGTGAGAGGCCTTGTCTCAAGGTAATAAAGCAAAGAGTGATAGCATATGCCTTTCTCTGGCCTCTGTAAGTTTACCTGTACATATATGATACATACACCACACATAGAGAAATTATACTAGCTGACTGCAGTAGTAGGTCAGTGGTAAAGAGCTTCCTAGCATGCTTAGGATTATAGGTTCAATATCAGTCTTGCAAATACAGGGGGGGGGGAGAAGGAGAGGGAGAGAGAGAGAAGAGGTGGGAGACTCTCACAGGCATACAAACAGACCCTGTAGTAGTTAGCCACTGGGTGGGCTCATCAAGGAGGAGAGACGGAGGCATCTTCATAGGTGAAAGCCCTACCACACCTGAGCAGAGAGTGTACTTTACTGGACTCTGTGAGGTCTGGAGTTTCTTTCTCTTCTTCCTTGTCTCCATGTTGGATGAGCATGATTTCAGACCCCATAAGGCAGATGCTGTATGTATGTAGTATGTTGCTGCTATGGCAGCTCGCCAGAGACACAGAGGCATTTTCATACATGGAAACCCTGCCAGACCTCAGCAGAGGGAACCACTGTCATGGCCAATGCCATATTCGAGAGTGGAAGCCCGAGCATCTGAGCTCAGGTGGTTTTATTCTTTCATAACTCTTCAGTTATTCTGATAACACATGCAGATCATTAGCAATTAAACAACCCCCACAGAAATCCAACACCTGCAAACAATACAAAACACTGTAGACAGCCCCTCATCCAACAGTGCATAAAACAATTATTTTATATATAACTAAAAATAAACTTCTGCAACAGGCACACAGAGAGACATACACGAAATACAGACACATGTGCACACAGAGACATGTACACAAACACCCACAGAAAACACAGGCACATATACAAACATACACACATAGACACACATATAGGCACACACAGAAACACACAGACACACACAGGAACACATACATACACACACAGACACACATGTACAGACACTGTGAAAGCCCATATTTCATAAAAAAAATGATAGTGTTTTTCTTGCAGAATATTAGCTGTTCCTTACTACTCACACTGAAGTTCTCTTTGAGCCCACTCATCCAATTCAGCTTGTAGTTTTACCTGGCCCAGGCTCCAGGAGTTACTTACACAAAAAGAGGATATATCTAATTGGTGTGTGTAAGTTTTGTGGCTGACTAATAAAAGGGTGCTGAAATACATATGTGTGTACATTTCTATATTTCTCCATTCCTTCTCCTGTATTTGCATAGAATGCAACTGTGCCTGGTTTTGACCCTTTGGCAGATCCCATTATTTACATACTCACAGGACATTTCCATCTCCTTCGTAATTGTGGGAGTATGCCCAGTCTTTCTAGGTGTTTATTCTTCTGTGAAGAGTGAGTACAAGTCAGTCTTTCTAAGAGGTTTAGGTGATTCCCACCTCCATCATGGTAATTTGACTAAAAGAATGCTTCCCTACTCTGTGTTCAGAGGCATGTTGGCGCATGAAATCAACCACGGAAGGACAGTTTAAAACATGGAAATCAAAAAAATACTGCGAGCATGGGTGGATTTTGTTTTTGCCATACAAAGAGTGGGTAATTAAACACTTAGCAGAACATCAACGAGAGTGCTCATTACATCACTACAGTGATGACTGGCTGTAGTATTATTTTGTCACTGACTAGAGATTGCAGTGACACTCTGGGGCAGCGAGGGGGCTGAAAGCGGGAGTGTGGTTGTGATATCAGCGCTCTTCAGTTGTTTAATCCTGACAAGCCTCATTCCAGGCATCTTGTGAAGGTGCACAGGTCCTCGTTGATGTGTAATGTCTAGCTTTATAGTCTCTGGAAACAGAAATAGGATGGACTCATTTTTATTGATAAAAGAAGTTCCAAGATTATATTCCTTTTTTGACAGAGGCAAGAAAATGGGAGAATAGTTGTTGAGATAGTTATTATTTATCTGAAGCTTCACATTTTAATGGGGATGGTATTCAGTGAGAACAATAGTAAACATGTACCCAGTATTTTTTTGAAGTTAGGAACATGATCATTCACATTTTCCTTAATTACATGATTAGATGTGCATTTAATATCTGTAAACAAGATGTTCTGGGGAAATTAAAGAGTTATAGCTGTAATATCAGGATGAACACAATTAACCACTAAAATAACATATTACCCCCTCCACCATCATTACACAGGAACTACAGGAATACAGTTAGGCCCAGTTCAGGCAAGAACAGGCATACTGGGACTTCCATGAAGCTGACACTTTACCCTGAATAAGCTATGTCCTCCATTCCGTTGGACATTGGGATGAGGATAGTATGTAATGAGTTGCTCTGGTCTCATCTGTAATCAATTACCATGAGAGGACCCACATTGCTAAGATCCTGCAGAGCAGCCGCATTCCCACTGGAGCTGGGATCAGCTGGTCAGGGCCGTCAAGAGCTCTCCCAATCAGGTGATTTCAGGCCAGCTGTGACTGCCTTTCATCTCTCAAGCATCACTTTGCTGCTGTTCCAAAAACTGTCCCAAATGGGAAAAATGTGCACATATAACGAGATAAGGGATAGAGAAAGGGAAGACTGGGGGAGAGCAGGAAAGTGTCTGCAGGAAAGATCTGGAAGAAAGTTGGTGTAAAGTTTTAGTTATTTTACTGGTGATTTCTCATTATCTCAAGGACCAATTTTGCAATGAATAAATTCTTCTTCCCACTGTCAAAATAACTCTTCCTCCATAGAAGTAGAACCTGATGTCATTTAAATAGCCTCTCTAAAAATTTGTAATCTAAACTTATTTATTATTACTTTGATTCTATTATCATTATTATTATTATTATTACTTTGATTTTCTTCCTTATTCCGATCATTTCTTGGTTTTAACTAACATTCTCCTGTCTCATAGAGACCCTGTTTGACAGCACTTTCCTTCATGGCAGAACATAAGCAAATTGCTCAACTTCCAAGCTCTCTGATTTTTTAATAGAAGAATAAACCCTAGCATGTGGGAAACATTGTTTAAGAATCACAGAAAATAAATGGCATTTTGCTCTTATATTTAAGAAAGAGAATTACGTGTGATAATACATGATTATCCTTTGTGGAGGTTCTCAAACTAATGTATGCAGGATTTACTTCGAATGGGTAAAAAGTCCTAGATACTCGAATATAATCGGTATGGGTTCCAGGTACTCATTATGAGAAGACAGGAATATTCAATCAGCGTGATACTTATCCATAGAACAGTGTTATCAAACATGACCTTAGTTTACCAGGGAAAGGAATGTCACTTTACTCATGTTTAATGCTTTATAAGTATCATACATAGTTGATTATGTTTCATAAAAATAATCTCTAAACAAAGTTAAAGACACTTATTAAGTGCTGAAGTATGTTGAAGTCAATGTGGCCAAAGATAATTGATGAAAATTAAGATGAGCACAGAAATTAGAGTCTCAGAAAAGAAACATAAACCTAAAAGAAAATGTTGACTAAAATCTAACCTAAGGCTGGCAAAATGATTCACCAGATAAAGACATTTCCACTGATAATACAGGCCTGGTGGCCTAAGTTCAATTCCAGGAACCAATCTAAGATGGAAGGGTACAAGGGAAGAAGAGACTCCACAAAGTTTCCCCTAATCTACACATGTGTTCCACAGTGCCTGTGTGCCCCCACATACACAGCCATCACAAAGCAAATTTTAATTAAAAAATAAAAAATCTGTTTCTTTGAAAATGCAATATAAAGGCCAAATAAAACATTTCAGCAAAATTATATCAGCTTTCTTTACAATGTGAAAGCATTATTAAAATCAACGTATTTTGTCAATGAGTGAGCTTGAATGGTTAGTTTTAACAGTGAATGTTTTGGGAAAAACAAAAACAAAAACTTGTTACAAAATGTGAATAGAACCTACCTCATGCCCAAATCTTGGTTTTTATGGACTGTTCTCAGCTAACAAAATAAGGTTTCTTGGGATGATTTCTGTTCCATAAAGATGTGGCTAGGAAAGAATAAAGTGGCTAGGAGTTACATGTAAGAATAGTAATGAGGCCAGGAGCATCTTAACATATCACAATATATGGAAGCTCAAGGAATGATGGAAATATAACAACATTAATCATTTCAGAAGCTATGATTTGAAGAACAAAATTGCCATGTGCGTTGAAGAAAAACCACAATTTGCCTAAATCAATAGCAAGAAAGTATGGAACGAATGAAAAAGTCTTCCATAGAAAAATAGCAACAGAAAGACATTGTAATGTTAGGAAGAGGTTGGCAAAGACTAGATGCCAAGTCTTAGAGTCAGAGATATTTTTAGAGATTTTAGAGTTTTACATGTAAAATTATTTTAGACACAACTAAAAAAAAAAATCTAGCTGCTAAGACCAGAAGATTGCAAGTTCAAGGCAAGCCAGAGCAACTTAAGATGTTTCTTAAAAATAAACTCAAAGAAGGGCTGGGCTAGAACTCAGTAGGAGAGCACTTGTCCAGGAAGAATGAGGCCATAGCTTTAATCCTCATACCTTAAAAACAGTATTTGGATTTTAAAAAGAAAAGGAAACAACTAGACATGCAGACAGAAGGTTTCTTCCTTTTCTTTTCTTTTTTTTTCAAATAAATATATGTAAAGAGTCAATGCATAAGTACAACTTAGCAACATTTAAATATTAAGGCCATGGTGGTTTGAGTGAGCATGCCCCCCTGCCATAGACTCATTTCCAGTTTATGGACTATTTAGAAAGATTATGAGGTATGCCCTTGGGGGATGGGCTTTGAGGTTTTACAATCCCATGCCAGGCTCAGCGTCTCTCTCTGCCTGCTCTATGTGGATCATAATGTAGCGCTCAGCTACTGCTCCAACACCAAGCCTGCCTGCTTGTTGCCATGCTCCATGCCATGATTACAAATAAACCTTCTAAACTGTAGGCAAGCCCTGAGTTTAGTGCTTTCCTTTGTAAGAATTGCCAGGGTCATTGTGTCTCTTCACAGCAATAGAACAGTGATTAAGACTCAAGGCCAAGGAAAACATTCTGTTTATTTCAGGAAAAAACAATAATCTAAGAGTGGGGGGATGCCAACATAGGTTGTTTCTTGTGTATGTGATTAAATTCTACAAGAAAACAGAGGGACGCTATTTTGAAGAACTGTGTTAATGTACCAATGTCTTTAAACAGAGGTCAGTGTGACTGCTGAAGACACTGCTTGGAAGCATGTAGTTATGCTTTGCTCCAACTATTCTGTTCTGGATTCATCCTTAGCTCTTTTGGAAGATGTTTCCTTATCCTTACTTCCAAAACTTTAAAAAGGGTTCATGAAGAAGTCAGGAGGACAAAAGCTGATTGCTTTTTATTTTTCTCTTTTTGCAAACAATTTCCTCAATTTTCTTCAGACTTGAGGGTTTGTATACATACCAATTGATGTAGGATATTCAGTGCTTAATATCTACTAAAAGGAAGTCTGTCCATGTCAAAAATATTTATTTAGGGCAAACTAAAGAAATATCTGTATTCTGATTGGTTTCCCACTATCTCATCTACAATGCTGATAGCATACTTTCTCTTCTCAAAACATTTCCTGGGACTATGTAAATATATCTATTTATAGTATATCTAAGGATATGCAAATACATTTACTTATAGTATATCTGAGGATATGCAAATATATTTATTTATAGTATCTCTGAGAACATGTAAATACAATTTATAGTATATCTGAGTACATGCAAATATATCTTCCTATAGTGTATCTGAGGATACGCAAATATATTTGCTTATAGCATATATGCTTTATCTTTCAGTTGTATAGATATGCTGTTGCTCAAAATTGCTAGTTTTTGCTAATGCAACAGATTTATATTGCAATAGATAATAATTGTAAGCCATAAACAGCTTATTCATTATAGTTCTTTTTCTCTTTAAGGCAGGTTTTCATGTATTCTAGAGTGACCTTAAACTTGCTGGGTAGCATGAAGATGACATTGAACTTCTGATCCTCTTGGCTCCACCTCCCTGCTGGGATTGCAAGTGAATACCTCTATCTGATTTATACAGTTCTGGGGCTCTCACTCAGTGCCTGGTATGCAGGATTCCACTGTCTGAGCTATATCTACAGCTCTCAAGTTAAAACGCCTTGAAGTACATAAAATGTAATTAAAGTCAGGAATAAAGAAAGCATAGAGTAGCTGACCTTGAAATTGAGAAATCTCTCCACACGAGCCCACCTAAGCTGGAGTTTTCTGTCAGGGGCAGAAGTTGAGCAGTACTGGAGAAGACATCTCCAGTCTCTGAGTCTGAAGAACATGATGAGATGATGCATTTTGAGAATTTGGAGATATTTGGAAGTTTTGATTAGGCAACTGTTTGCATGGGTGTACATTTTTCAGACTCATTAAGTTAAATGCTTGTGGTTGTGCATCTACTACACAAGCTACATTAATGTAAACCAGATTACAGGTCACTATGGGGACTTAAGGAAAAAATGGGAAAGATGCTCTAGCAATCTACTTATATGTCATAACTGGTCACAGACATATTTCTTTTTAGAGCTCTTCAAATCTCACATGTATAGTCTGCTGATCTTATTATATACAAACATATCAATTAAAAGTAACAAAATAGTCAGATGGTGGTGTCATATGCCTTTAGTACTAGCACATGGAAGGCAGAGGCAGAGGCAGGCGGATCTCTGTGAGTTTGAGGCCAGCCTGGTCTACAGAGTTAGTTCCAGGATAGCCACAGTTACAACAGAGAAACCCTGTTTCATAAAATAAAAGTAACAAAATATATTTTTATCTTATTGGCTTGTTTGACTTTTTATACTTAACTGCTTCATTTCATTTCATGCCTAGTAACTTTAATTATTCCTTGATTAACCTCCCCTAAGAATACCTTTAAATGTTCAAATCTTCCTCATAAATAACATATTTTCTTGTCTACACCTTTTTCTTCTCTAGAAGGACACTGGCGTGAGTGTGTATGTGTGTGTGTACATGTATGTAAATACACACACATATATATGTATATACATACATATGTATGTATATGAATATATGTATATATGTACACATACATATATACATATTTACCTCCTGTTGCTAAGACACAACATAACTTACAGCAGGAGGGGATTACTTTTGACTCACAGTTCAAGGATATGGGCAATCATGGAAGGAAGTCACAGTGGCAGGAGCTTGAGGCAGCCGTTCACATTGCATTCACAGTCAGGATAGGGAGAGTGATGACTGCTGGTGCTCAGTTCATGTTTTCTGCTTTATTTCATATTGGTCACCATCCTGTAGAATGGTGTCATCCATAGTTAGGTTTGTGTCTTCCCAACTCAATTAGTCTAATCTAGATCATTCCTCAAAAACATGCTCAAAAGCATAACTCCTTGGTGGTTTTTAGATTCCATCATGTTTATGATAGGGACCATTACAGTATATATTAAAGGATATAGTAAAGGCACAATAAAGCAAAAACTCCCTGAAAGAAAATGAGGTGACATCTGGACAAGCTTGAGAAACATCAGACCACACAGCAATCTGTTGTCTTGTGCAGGAGGGGTGTGTGGTGGTCTTTGGGAGCTTCTAAGTATGATCTAAAGTTCATCAATTGCCAACAGAGCACTTGCCTTGGTATTCTTGTGAAGCTGTCACTGGTTACATGCAACCTGTGGAAGGCATGCCTGGAATATACACTTAGAGACCATTGCAGACAGAACTTTGATCAATTAAGCTGTTAATAATTGGCATTCTCTATGGTACATTCTCAAAGTCACAAGTACTCAGAAGACTTGAAAACTCAGTTATTAAACTGGTAGCATCTCTGACAACCACACTTCAAAACTGTCTTGTGAAAACCCTACTGAAGTTATGTCTGAGTGCTGCCTAAGACAGTGTGGATTACGAACACTAAAAGTCTGAGTCTCAGTTACCAGCATCAGCAACATAGGCATTGTCTCTCTAGGAACTGTATCTTCTGAGGAACTCTCAGAGAGGAGTTCCTGGAAGTCCCTTCACCACCAACTCCTTCTTCAGTCCCTGGTGCCAATTACTTTGATGTGTTGAATCATACTATTGTGTACCCTAACAACCATGATCTAGAGAGTCAAGAGTAAGAAATTTTCTATTGTAACTAAGGGGTGAACAATGCATCCCACCCAAACTCAATAATGGGAAGTATTGGGAAGAAAGAGTACAATCCAGATGCAGTGATGCATGTCCTAGCACTGGGGAGGTTGAGGCAAAGGAATCGTGAACTCAAGTCACAGAAAGAATCCATTGAAGAAAGAAAAGAATGGGATAGAGGGAAGAAGGAAGGGAAGAAGTTCAAATGTCTACCTCTATGTCTGCTATGTCTGTCGAGAAAGAGAAAACAAAGAAACAAAGAACTAAATGACCTACACCCACCATTCATTATAGGGAAGTAGTTAGTGGTGCTTACCTATTTTCATTAAGAGAAATACTTGGAAGAATATACACAAATATATATATATATATATATATATATATATATATATATATATATATATATATATCTCAAGGATTAAAAAACAGCACACTTATCAAACATCTGGAGTAGTCATTGAAAAAATCTTTCTGACATGAATACTTTGACTATACCTATAACCTTAGTAAAGGAAGAAAAAACCTTCCCAGGTGTTAAATATTTTCCAACAATGTTAATGCATTTTAAAGATTGTCACTGTTTTCTGTGCCGTATGTTTTTAGCACTTTTAAAAGCTGCATGTGATTTTGCTCAAGGGCTGTTTCCACAATCAATTTGATTAAGAGTAAGTTTTAAACGTCAGGAAATGTATTTGAACGCACTGTGTGAACCAACTACAAAGGTAATATTCATAAAATTAGATACAAATTTTTGCCCTTGATTTTTAAAACTGCCTTCTCGTTAACACCCTATGTTTACCCTTTTTTGTTGTTTTCATTTTGACATCAGAGAATAATGGTAACTTAGCTGTCAGGAAATTTCTAACTATAACACATACTACAAACAGAATTATGCTGCACACGAAAAGGGGCTAGCAGAATGGGAGAGGGGAGTTGGATTTCCTAATCTGCAACTACATATTTTCCAACATTAGTAAGCTAATTAGACAAGTGGAGAATAACCCACAGAACTATAATTTTAATTCTAAAATACAGAAACTAACGAATAGATAATTTCACATAATGTCTTTTATTTATTGCTGGACAACAGCATTATAGATTTATAAAAACATAATTAAACACTAAGTTACTATATTTTAGCTTATAGTTTAGAAAAGCAGCAATCATTCAATATTTCCATCATTCGGGCATATTACACAAACTAAATACTTAATATTCCGCTTGTGTTCTACTTTCAGAGTTGGTGCTTTGTAAGATTACATGACAGAGGATATTAATGCACATATATGATCATCCTTATTTTAGCATGTATAGAACACCTTCTTCCATCTCAGTTGAGAGCTCCTAATTTGCTATATTTAAAAATATTGCTGAAATCTAAATGCAGTATAGCTTATTGAAATGACTTCAAAGCTATGTACTGGAAGTGCCATTATAACTTGAATGTATATTTTTTCATTTACACTATAAAATAAGATAGTTGTTCATCCTTTAATTTTAGCCAAATTAGTTATAAATGATCAGTGAATTTTCCAACTCAAGGTACTTATTACATATATAAATATGGTATGAAGCAGAAGCACTAGTTAGAAGGAACTAATTCAGAATCAAGAGATTAAACCTATGAATAGGAACAAATCCCAGATAGATAACAATTTCAGCCATTGATGTCATTAGTGGCAGATGCAAGATAAAATTCCATGTATTGTCATTACTGCTGCATTGTTCTTTTTAGTTGTACTCACCTGGTTTCTTTTTTCAGATTGATTTAATTTTATTTTTTATTTGTGTGATTGTTTAGCCTGCATGTGTGTCTGTGCATTGTGTGCACTCTTGTTAACTACAGAGGCCAGAAGACTGTACTGCATTCCCTAGAACTGGAGTTACATGTGACTATAAGCCATAATGTGGGTGCTAGGAATTAAACCTGTGTCCTCCGGAGGAACAGCCAGTGCTGTTAACCACTGAGACATATTTCCAGTCCTCTGTGGGTTTGCTTTTTATTATACCGAATTCAATGTTGTTTTCAGTTTTCATATGTTATTCCTTACATGATTCAGCAGTTATAAAAGCACTACATTTTTTAGAAATACAAATAAATGTGACACATTTTAAATTCTTCAAACTATATGAACAGAACTTTTAAAAATAAATCTATCCATCTCTTTTTCTATTTATCTATCATCTATCTATAAATTTTGGAGGAAATTATGATGGGCTCACACTTGTCTACTAAATATTTTCTATCCCTTTGCCTTTCAGGGGTACCAGAACGTGATTATAATGATTATAGTAATGTGTTCATCCCTTAGTAGAGGATTATGATAGTCTTTCTTCTCACAGCCTGATGTTTGGTTTCCCAGATTGTCTTTAACAGCTACAAAAGACCATGTGAGTGACTCCATTGCAGCTCAGAAGACATAAAGGGAAATGTGTTGACAATGTTTCTTGAAACTTTTAACATTCTTCCTAATGGGTATGGCTGGAACATCCCTTCATCCCCCTTTACCTTTTAAATGAGGCCATAAATCGTAGTGCTCCACCAGCCCATTTTGCCAATGTAAGGGAAAGGTCAAGGAAAGTTTGGGATCCATGTCTTTAATGTTGTTGTGCGTATGAACTAACATCAGCTTTTATATCCAAATCTAAATGCTATGTGAACTAAAAATACTAAGAATAAACTCTCCCGTATTTAAGTCAACTTAGTACCAGACAGATTTCTCTTGCTTTTATCTGAGTTCATCCAATAAAATTTGTACATGCAAGTATAATCATGATTGTATATACAAGGAAATACTAGCATATTTAAGGGCTTATTTATTGATATGTTTATATCTATGAGGGATTGTTCAAAATATTCACAGTAGTTTCATAAAACACTTGTTTTGATCAAGATTAAGCTGTTAAAATTGGAATGCTACTACCATATATTTATTCATTTCATAAATAACCAAATTTTTAACTCTCTTACTTATAGATAATCAATAGAAGTTATTATTGTTGTGAATTTGATCATAGTTAGTTCTGTGCTTGCTGAATATGTTTTTTCTGAAACTGTGAATTCATTGGATCGTCTACTCGAAAATCACGTTGTATGTGGCATGGTGTGGGCATAGGTGCCTTTTAAACTCTGGTGTTTCAAATATCATTGTAAGTACTAAGAACAGCACTGTTAAGAGGTCAGATATTTGGTAAAGCTTCTTAACCTATCTCAAGGAATGATTATATATATATATGTGTGTGTGTGTGTGTGTGTGTGTGTGTGTGTGTTTGTATTTATTATATATATAGCATATATAGTATATATATGTATATATACACATATATGTATATAGTATATATATATACACACTATATATGTCTGTATAGTATACATATAGTACATAGTATACATATATAGTATACATATATATAGAGAGAGGGGGGAGGGAGAGAAAGAGATGATAGATAAATAATATCCTCATGCAGTGATCCCTTATTTGAGTCTTTAAAAAAAAAAGACAGTGTCTCACTATGTATCCCTTGCTTGCCTGAACTTACTATGTAAAGCAAGCTGGCCTTAGACTCACAGAGATCCATCAGCCTCTGTCTTCCTAATGCTGTGTTTAAGGGAGTGTGCCACCGTGCCTGGCCTTGGGGCCTTCTTTTGAGGCCTTGAGAAATTTATCAGTTGTGCTGTAGCTCAGTTCAGCTATTCTATTGTACTGGTATCTGAGCACCATTAGCCTCTAAACTTCTCTCTCTCTCATCACAAGTGTGGCCGCAGGTTTCTGTAAGCTCTTGACTCTTCTAGGTTCGTTTCGTAACCACTGGTAGTGATTTGGTCTCAGCTATCAATGTTTCATTTTTGCACAGAACAAAGTTTCCCTTCTCTCTTGTTTATTAATTTTCTTTGTATATCAAAACTATCTCTTCCAATTCCTAAAGTTGCTTTTTATTTGGATGCTATCTCTAACTTTAATACACTACAAACCTGTATCTATTGTTAAATTCCAGGCAGTCTCAGATCATGAGAGTGAGTCTAAATAGATATCCTAGATCTTTTCCTTAGAATGGCGCAGATATAAGGATCATTTGTATATATCAGGAGAAGATATAAATTCCAAAAGGCAAACAACTGAACCTTTTTGAGTGGGTTCATATAAGCATTCCATCTGACCCACAGGAGAAATACTCTATGAAAGTGTTTCCAGAATCAAACTGAACAACGAAAACTCTTTTACCAGAGTGTGACACGTTTCTAATTCAAATATACTGAATTAATCTTCAGTACTGTATTAGTCAGGTTTTGCTAAAGCAACAGAAGTTATAGAATGAATGTGTGTGTGTATGTGCGTGTGCGTGTACGTGTGCGTGTGTGTGTGCGCGCGTGTGTGTGTGTGCGTGTGTGTATGTGTGTGCTGACACCAAGAATAGCTGTTACAACTACCATAACACTAAGCACCCCCCCAAAAAATGCTTCTCATATGTGAACCAAAGAAGTATAAGAACCAAGACATTACATATAAGAACCAAGACATGACATACTACATTCTACTACAACATTTTAATTTATGGACTTCATTCATGTGATCGGTACGAAAATATTTGATTTGTACTAAATACTTATGGTCATTGTAGTGTGCAGTTAGTATGCACAGCAACACCAGTTCTTCAAGATTATTCAAGTAAAATGACTTTTTAAAAGGATCATAAGGAAACTCTGAAGATGCAGAGTTGTTTAGTAATTTGAGAAGCAAACTGCTTCAGAAACATAGGTCTGTATCCAAATGCGTCAGCTTGTATATGTCCAACATGCACAGTTTTAATACCTATTGTGCTTTAAATAAATATCTTTTAAAGTTTCATTTCAACTTCATAACACCACTACTGCAAGTATAACAACAAAGCTCTCCCCTTTGGACTTTATGAAGCTTCTGTCCCAGCCAATGAAAACCGAAGTTGCTCGGAGAGTAGGTTTTAAAGCTGAACCTGACAGAAATTTAATTTGTGGCTTACTAAATGTAGCGATTTTCCATTTTTCTTAGAAAAGTCAAAGGGTGATGCAGCCATATGGGCTACAAATACATCAGCAGGCTGAATCTATTTCTGAAGCACATTCATCATTATAGCACGCCCTTGACATGGCAGGGCAGCAGGGACTGCAGTGCTTATTTCACACGAGCTTGGAAAGCCCTGACTAAATCCTGAGCTGAGGGTGAGAAAGTGATTTGATTGAGGACCTCAGTTCTCCTCTACTTGAATGCAGATCTCTAGATCATGAAGCAAGTATTCTTGCTAGTAAATGTGTACTTTCTAGATATATAAAGCCTGTTCAGATTAAACCAGAGGATGTCTTAAGTCTCAGACAAATCAAAAGACACAAGGAATGGAGTGAAATCCTTGAAACCAAGAATGCTCGTGTTCAAGGACAGGGGAGGATGGATATCCTAGCTCAACTAGATAGAACAAAGCTGGTGTCCTACTACCTGCGAGATCCAGTCAGCTCCTCAACAAATTAGCTTTGAGCCATCCATACAAAAGGGTACACAGATCCAAAAGAATAATCGTCTCTGGATACAGTTGCACAGGAATACTCAGAACTAATATTTACCAGCTAATCTGGTAGCCCAGAGCAATCAAAGTTGATACATAAAATTAACTATCATAGTAGTTTTATATATTATAGCAAATTAATAATGATTTCTTAGCATCATCTAATACCCACTACATATTTAAATTTCCTGAATCCTCATTGTTCCAGAGTATGTTTTGCAGCTACTTTTCTCAAACAAGGTTTTGACAAGGGTGGTATATGAAACCGGAGTGCTTCCTTTTGAGACTTTGCTGTGGTTCTCAGCCTCTTAAGCTGTCCATTAGCCAAAACATTAATTTACTGGAAAGACTGAGAGCAGAGTCTTGTTGGTGGGTATGATCTCCTTTTCTGTCATAGGGCTTATTTGACTGTATTTTTTTAAGTGTTCTAAAGAAAAGAAAGATCAAATTTTTTTGCAAGTAGATTTCTTTAACGGTCCTGGAAAGCCCTGTTTATAATGGGAAAATAGAATAAGCCTCGGGTTTTAATTTGTTTTTACAGGAATAATATAGTTAGTCCTGATTTTATGGCAGCTAATGGCTTCAGGTGCTAAGGACTTTGGAAGATTTTCTTATTCATTAGGTGGCAATCTGGACTGACCCCTAGTATTTAATTATTTTTAGGGGCTGAGATGTGAAACAAACTGCAAAAGTTCTGATGTCAAGGGGTTTCCACTTCAGTTAATAAAATTAAAAGGATCTAAAGGAATTCTGAGGAACCTATAAACCAGATGCGGAAAATACGTTTTGCTCTAGGCAACAGACATTATCAGTGGAAGTTTCATGACTAAGAGAGATGTTCTGGGCAAAAAGAAAAACACAGATCTGTTCGCTCTGATGCTCCCTGGACACACCCTTTCAAAATGGTGGTTGATTTCAACATCCTCTTCTTGTAAGCATGTATGCGATCCAAAAATTACAGTTGACTTATCATAGTGGTTAGCTCTTCTGGAGTGCACAGAAAATGCTTTTTCCCATTTTCAGTCCTTTGACTTTGGATTAAATGCATGCCAAAGAAAGGCCAAAGCACTTCTCTCTTCTTGAGTACATAAGAGAAGAATTATGGACCGGCAGGGCCGATTACAGAGACTGTAGTGGGGCGCTGGTGCTCTGCTGAGCTCCAAATGAGAGTCTCCTCAATTCTTCAGTCTCAGCATGTGGCTCACACTGGTATGCTAATGTGTTAGAGTAGAATTGACGGGATATTTATAAAGCCAAGGACTTATTCCTGACAAGTGACTGGATTCTTTAGAGATTTTATTTCTTCCAGATAATTCTTTTCATTCTTACCAAGACCTTCTGTTTCCTCATTTTAATTTTAACCCTGAGAGTTGCTGGGGTGACATTCTATACCCACCAGATCCATCCTAATGAGTAATTTGTGGTATTGCAATGTCAATTAAATCTTACATCACAATTAGTTATAAATAAGAGTTGTGCTTATTTCTTAAGAAAAACTTTCCACTATTGGAAATCAGCTAAACAAATGTAATTGCTTCACAGTATTCAGTGTGTGTGTGTGTGTGTGTGTGTGTGTGTGTGTGTGTGTGTGTATAGTGTCACATGTCTATTTGTCGGTGCTTGTGCACACATGTACAGGTCAGAGGTTGATATCAGGTATGTTCCTCTAGCATTCTTCATCTTATCTCTTTAGACAGGACCTCTCCCTGAACCTGGAGCTCATTTCTCTGGCTATACTGGTTGTCCGTTGAGCTCCAGAGAGTTTCCCGTCACTGCCCCCAGCATTGGAGTTACAGACAATCACTTCTGTGTTAGGTGGTTGCTGGGATCTGAGTCTGTGCCGTGTTTTACACAGCCATTCTTTTATTGACACCTTTTAAGTCTTTGTAGACATGAAAAAGAAATACTAATTCGATATAACATACATTAAGTGGTTGCTTGAGAACACTGGTATAAACTGTTGCTTTGTAAATTTTATAGATAAATTTTCAATGTTAAAATCGAAATTTCAACTAAGCACATACATTCCTCTTTGTCTCTAATTTTCAACATATTAGAATATATTTCAGCATGTTATTATATATTTTATATATAGTATATATATAATATGTTTCTTATATAATATGTTATTTAATATATTTTATATTATAATATATACATATAAAATATATGTTAGCATGTCTGTAGTAAGGATTCTACAAGTGTGGCATGGTGGCTGCATAAAGAAAATAAATAAATAAAAGCTTACAAGGAAGGAAGTTTTTAACTGCCATATTTTTCTTTTCTCTCTCTCTGATTCAAACATATTCTTAAAGGCTCTATCATAGAAGCCCTGAGGTATAATTGGAACATCTTCCCTTGAAACAGATACTCCAGTTCATTGTGATGCAGAATGGTACATGCCATGGTTAGCCCAAGTCAGGCAGACACAAGGATTTTAATCGCATTATAGGAAAAGTATAAAGAAATAGAAGCATAAACCAAGAGAGTGTTCAATAGCAGAGAATGGTGGGTAGTGCCTAGTTACCTGGCATAATTGTTTTTACAGGCTGTTATGTTCAAATATATCATGTCTAATTACCAGTTAAACAAAACAAAATTTTTAAAATCACAGATACAACATAAATTGAACTTTATATGATCTTTGAAAAAATGTGAGCGTGACTTTTCAAGTGAAGAAACATTTTAGATGAAAATATGTGATCACTAAGCTAATTAAAAAACACTATAAAAATTGTTTTATGCCAAGTTTCCTTCCCCAGTCACTTTCTGTTCATTTGGAAGTTCACAAGGCATCATGCATTTTGGCCTAACGCACATACTTTTTAATACCTGGAGAGTAAAAGATTTAATAACTACTTTTGCCCAAATTATTGCCAAGCAGTATAATCTCATTCAATACTTTTGTTTATGTCCATTCTTTTTATATTCTACAAAACAACCATCTTAAATTTACCTGCTCCCAAATCATCTACTTAGCTAGTCACACTAAGAGTTGCTTGGAGCTTCTCAAGTTGCTGGCTGTAGCCTGGATGACACAGGCAGGCCTCACTTAGTGGTCTAGAGATTGGAAGCTTGTCAGCCAGAATCAAGTGGACAACATGGGCTCATGTGGCCAATGCCAACTAGAAACAAGGAAAAAGGCATATTCTGGGAAAGTGTGGTTCAGCATTACCAAGTTGACACTTTAAAAAGTACCACAAAATAGAGCACCACAAAATAGAGTTGCTGAAATGTGGACAATTATAAGGTCCACATCATGACATTAGAATGTGAAGTACTGACCGGAGAAGAGTACAAGTCCAACTATTCACTGGAGGAAAATCTTGTGTGTACAGAGGATTCACAGAGGTTATGACCTGAAGGACAGTAACATTATTTTTCTATTAAGATTTACATCCATTATACAATTATCTCTTAAAATATAAATACTCTAGTAGAAAGAAATATGATCTATGGCTAAACAAAAGGGCAGAAAAACCCCAGAACTATAGCCAGAACATGAGCAGAGAGTGAGGAAATAAAGGATCAGGACAGAGAAATTTGAAAGATGTTCCTTAAATACCAGGCTTGTTTTTATGTTTGTCTTTTTTATGTATTAAAAGAATGTTTAAACATTTGAATTCTTGTGGCTAGGGAGATGAATGATCAAGAATAAAACAAAATGAAACAAGATAGAACTTGCCAAGCAAACATGAGAACCTGAATTTGAACCCCCAGCATTCATGTACAATGCTGTACACCATTGCTTTAACCCAGCTATGAGTGGCTGAGACAGGAAGATTTATGGGGATTTTTGGCCACCAGGCTCACTCCAGGTTCAGTAAATAAGGGAATAAGGAAAGAAGACTGAGAGAGATGAAGCAGGGTGCCTAGCGTCCTCCTTTGGTCTCTTTATGGGCATACACACACCTGCACAAACTAATGTATCACGTACACTCATACATATGTATATAAAATTCTAAACTCTTCACAGGATTTTGTTCTCTCCATTTTCTGTTGACTTACATAACTCACCAAGATAGTTACCATTTCTGATTATTCACAGAACAATGTTGGTGTCTTGTACAGTGCCTGGCTCATGTTACTACAATTTATAGACAAATATGTCCCTATATTGACATTCTTTTGAGTAAATATAGAATTGACATATATGAATGAATTCGTGGAATACCATTTGCAACTGGCAAAAAAAAGAGATTTTTAATAGTCTATATCAAGAATTCCCATTGGTTATAGTCTGTATCACTTCACTTTGCTAAATCACATTCCTTTCTAGTAATTTTCATTAAGCCATTGGCAGAAATTATTATGATTGGAGGGTCTTCTTAATACCTCTGTTTGAAAGCATTTTTGTTTCACGTGACACAATAATAATCAGAGAGTACCAAGAGGCTCATTTTGAAGCAGGGCAGGCTAATTACATGCTATAACAAAACACCCTGTGTCAGGCCTTTTACAAAGGCTTTAGAGCTGGAAACCTGGCAGCATTATATGTGTACTGCACTCAGGCACTGTTGAAGCGTCATTGCGGTACATGTCGAGTGGATGACCAAAGAAATCAGTTTCAAAACTAATAGGCTAAGCTCACTCAGAACTCAATAGAATTATTCCATTTAACATTCTGAAGAGATGATATCATTTTTAGCAAATCATAAAGGAATGGATTTTTAAGTTAGGCTTTGAAACTCTTGAGTCCTTTTCTGATTAAAATACAAGGTGAACTACAAGGTCATTGCTACCTAAATTTGCCATCCCTGGAAGCGTATATTGAAAGCGGTTACTGTTTTTATAGTAACAATCCAACAAGACTAACTTATTGATCATGCTATTTTTCCAAAAACTAAACTTGTAAGCGTTCCTTTACCAAGTGTATGATAGTATCATGAAGTCTAGAAACTTACCATAGAAGCATCAGTTGTAAGAGACAGAACTTGAATCCAGATCTACCTGACTTGAAAGCAATTTCATTTCCATTCATGAAGAGTCTGAAGATACACAGTAGCTAGAATTTAGTGAAGAGCATGAAAGTTCCCATTCCATCCTATCAATAAATAATGATTTAGGAAAACTAAATACACTGAACATTACATGCTTCTTAAATCCGCCAGACAAGTAAAACCTTAGAACAAGTCACTATCTTCAAACCTAGGACATTGGAAGAGCAGACTTCATGACCAGAAGTTCTATAGGAACCAGCATAGGGATAAGCAAACACACCTGTGACAAGGTACTGAAGGATCCATGTAGACCTCTCTGAGAATGAGCTGTCCCTGGAGCTTCTCATCATAGGAACCCCATACATCTGTGAACTGTTCCTCCAGGGGCTTCACCAAGTCCTTACAGTGAAGACTGAAGAAAAATCTTGTACTTCTGGTAGGGACAGGAAAAGGTGTAAGATGCCTGAGCCAATGAAACTACCGAATTCCAGCCTCTATCCTAGCCATTTTGTCCTATCTTGAGAAGGGCTAGAGGGACTGAGATGAAACAGTTAGGTTCATAGAAGGTACAAATGCTGACTGAAATCCCAAGCTTACTGATAAAAATATGGGACAATTACTGCCCCTCTATACATATTCGCAGACCCTCACTACTGCCATATAACTAAAGGCCTATTGTTTACAGTGAATGATGTTACCCCCCTCAACACACACACACACACTAGAACAATATCTCTAAAGGACCACAGTGACTTTTACCCAGTGCTTCACGTACATTATTTAGCAAAATTTTCTGTTACTGTTAATCAAAATACAATTCAAAGAACCCAATCAAACCTTAAGATCAGAGTCTGTTTGGCAGGAACACTGTGAGGATCAGACTGAAACTAAAGCAACTATGCCTTATTAGAAGAATAAAATAACATGTAAGACAGAGGCAGTTTCACCTTCCCATGATGTTATATACCTTTAAGCTCCTTTTCCTGGCTTTTTGCACTTCGCATTTCTTCCAGTTTAATGTCGTACAGCAATATAGGGGACATTTTTGCTTCATTCTTGATCTTCGTGGAGCAATGTGGAATTTCCTTCACTGATGCTAGATGATGTAACTCTGCTTGTCCTAGAACTCACTCTGTAGATCAGAATGGCCTTGAACGCACAGAGATCCTTCCGCCTCTGCATCCCAAGTGCTGGGATTAAAGTCATGTACCAACACTGACTGGTGAAGCTCGTGCTTTATGTTTTAGATGGTTATTATTTATTAATTCAAAGTCTAGATACAAACTTATGTAAATTATATATTTGTTTTTAAATGCTCATATTCCCATGTGCCCCATGAGTTTTCCTTTCTTGTTGAGCTGAAACATTCTTAAGAATTCTGCACATGAAATAGCACTTAACCATATGTACGTAAAGTAAAAGTTGCTAGAATTACTTGGTCAATTATAAGCTTGATCAAACAGATTTCATTTTATTATCAGACTTAAGAAGTTATTTTTCAGTGAAAGCTCTTGGTTAGTAGATTTGGAATTTGTTGCTCTATTTTCATAGAAATTACTCATTAAAAATGGAGGAATTCCTTTCATTCTAAGATGCCCATTTTTCCATTCTCTCTTGTAAGGCAGTTTGTAGGCTAACTTCTCTATGGAGTCTTCAAAGTCAAGAGTAGCAAGTTATTTCTTCAAACCCTTTCAACACCATATGGACCTTTTGGATTTAGCAACTCTTACCTTATAATGACAAGAAGCATGGTCTCTGGCAGTGAAAACCTGAATATGAATCCAACTTGTAACACCAGTATGGCATCTTGGACAACAAATTTATTCTTTTCTGGCTGTAGGTTCATGATTCAAAAGAGAAGAAAAATATTATCTTCTTATGTGCTTATAACTGGAATTAAATGAGACATTGGTTTAACGATTCCCCAGTACCTAGCACATACAAGGAACAGTGCTATCTAGTAATTACTGTTTTTAAACTAAAAAATGTAAATCTTATTTGACAAACTGATTTTGAAAATGATTAAAGTCAAGGCTTATATCTGATAATTTATGTTATTAATAATAATAATAATAATAGTCTCTTTATATGAAAAGTCTCTTTACATTAAAATTTGTATGTCTTGTGGAAAATTTGTTATTATTCAAGTAATCAGAGGAGAAAACTGAGGTTTGGAGGAGTAGAAGTATTTGCAAGGCTTTTCTGTTAACAACAGAGCATAAATCAAAGCAGCAGAACGCAGGCTTTGTTATGGATATTCACGTAGACATTGAATATGTCATTGTGAACCTAATCAAATAATATAAATCACCACAGCATTATTGACATTGTTGAATGAAAACATGTCTGGCTGATAAAGAAGTAGCAGTGAGACTCTTGGTACTAGCTAGTAGACTAGAATCAGAGTCCAGATCTCTAGCTGCTGTTCTGTCATTAAGAGTGACTTGGAGAAAAGCCAGTATCCTTACCAGATCTGCTTGATCTTAGCAGTAAATTGATAGTGGGATGATGCTATTACAGAGAGACGTGGTGTTGTTACCCAGAGAAACATCGGGGAGACCATATTGTACACATGCATTACATGTGAACAACTGTGGATATCAACCAAAGTCTTGTGAAATAAACTCAAGTTAAAGAATAACCCTGAGACAGGCACTAAGGCAATATTACTTAACAAGAGAAGAGGAGAAGGAATGGAAGGGAAATGAAGAAGGAAAAGTGGGAGGGAAGGGGAGGAGAAAGGAGAGGAGGGGAGGGGAGAGAAGAGAGGAATTTCTGGAAGATTAGTTACAGACAAAGATAGCAAAGATAGCTTAAGAAAATTTGGGGGGGAGCTTGTAAAAGTCACTCTGGTATTTCCTCCTCAACCCTTAGCTTGATGAGTCTAGATTGTAAAATTAAGGCAATATATAGCAAGAAACTGAGAACCGAGGAAAACAGGGAGCATGAGTAAGAAGTTTAACAGCAATTAAAAGTGGAAACAAGAAAGGAACAGAGCAATAAAATGACTCCTAGAAATACTTGTTACATCCATGTGTAAGTGTCTCTCTCAGCCATCATCGGAGAACTTTATCTTACATGTAACATAGATGAGAACTAACACAGAGACCCACAACTGGGAAATGTTCAGAGAATGATAAACTTTGGAACAATGAATCCTAAACAGGTTGTCTTCATCAAATCCCTCCCCACAAGGCTCAGGAACCTCTGCAGAAGAAGAGACAGAAAGATGTAAGAGCCAGTGGTTATGAATGACTCTAAGGAGCCTACACAACAAGACTAGCATACATATCATCTCACAGAAACTGTGGTGCCATGCACAGGGCCTGCACAGCCTCAATCCAGATGAGGACCCAACACTGAGGGGGAAGTGGGCACAAGCCTCATCTCTAAACAAGAACCTATCTTCAATGGGCATCTGCTTGCAAAGGAAAACTTAGTTTTCTCCAATAGAGTTCTTACTGAATGTACTAACCACACTTAAGGGTGAGCCCCACACCAAGCAGTAGATGGCCAACACAAAACTAACTCAGTGGTATTTACATGGATGCTTTGTCTCATATTGTCTGGACATTTGTTATATTTTTTGCTTGTTTATTATAGTTTCCAATTTTGTTTCTTTTATTGATTTTGTTTTGTTATTTGTATGTGTATGCATGTGTTTGGTTTTTGTTTGCTTGTCTGCCTGTTTTATTTTGGTTTATTTTTTCCTAAAGAGAGAGAAAGTATGGAGTCATCTAGGTGAGAAGGTGGGGAAGATGTGTGAGGAGTTGGGAGAGGGGAACATTAATCTGAATATATTGTATGATAAACACTTATTTTCAGAAGTATAAGAAACAAAGGTTGTATAAATATTTCATTTTTGTGTATTTTGTTAGAGTTGGTCACAATGTTTGCAAAAATTATTTTAAAATTTCAATAGACACCTGAATAATAAATAATTCAAATGGAACACTAAAAATATAGTTTTTATTACAATATACATTTTACTACTTTCTTCAGAGGATGACATTCTATCTACTTAATTGGGTGGACAGCAACAACTTTCGAAAGAGATCAGAAAGTTGTAGCACCAAGTATAAATTTGACTTATGTCTTTATCTAACCAAAGAAGGAGGGAAGAAAGAGGGAAGAAAGATCTAACCAAAGAGGAAGAAAGAGGAAAGTCAATTATATGCTGATTTGTTAATGTTGTTTTTCAGATTAACTGCCACTTCAAATTACAAAATCTCCAGTATGTGAAACTGTCTTTTTGCTCAGCACTTTCTGGAGAAGTCTTAGCAAATAGAATGTTGAAAAGCAGGGTACCCCAGGGGCCAGTAAACTTTGACAGAAGTTTGAAATTATATAGCCAAACCATAGAGAGCCTGCTGCTTCAGTGAGAAAGGACATAGCCGGACAAGTTATAGATAAACACTTTCATCAGAGGGGATGGTGTTATGGTGACTTCAAAGACCAAGCCTCTGAGAGTAAGTTCTCTGATACAGCAAGAACTTTATTGTCTTGGATGAGTCATTCTTGGGACTATGCTGAAAAGTGATACTACTGGTGTTTTTTTCTTCTTCTATTTGTACAAGTTTGAGTGAATTTGTAGTAAATTAAGGTTATTAAAAAAGTCATAAAAAAGGTTGATTTAAAAAGAAACATGGTAATGTACATTGTACATATTCATTATAGCTGTCTCTTCTCACAGTAGTCAAGATTTTCTAATGCCATTTGTGTCCTCTCCAGCTATTGTGGAACTAAGAAGGATCATTCACAGACATGTTGTGCCTCTTTAAGAACTTGCACTCTAGGAAGGGAAACATTGTGAATGATGGTATTTTACATTAGAAATCAATATTTTTTGAGACACAAACTAATTACACAGTCTAGGCTGACCTTAAACTCATGATTTTTCTTCCTCTGCTTCTGGAACATTTTTATTACAGGAGTGTATCACTGAACCTAATCTCAAAGACTGTTTTGGAAAATATTCAAAGTACAATTTAAAAACCACTCATGGAAGAATTTTGAAGTACAGATACCTGAAAATGCATTAGTGGTAACTCAACAGTTCAATATATAGAAAAATATGTCTGCTATACCAAAAATATTAACACATATTAATAAGAGAAGAGCTATGTTCCTTACTTACAAGTTTGCAGACTTTATGAAAATGATACCAGAAATCTTTAAACATATGACTTGATAACTATTGACATGTGTTAGAGGAACAATAGGAACCTCTTTATGACATAATATGGGCATAAAGCCAAGATCTGTGTATGTCTGCTTTGTTCTTTTGTCAGTGGGAGTCAGGGCACAGGTCTCCTGAATAGTTCAGTGGATATGTATATGAACATTTGCTGTAAAGAAATAGTTGCCACACAGACACTGGAAAACAGCCTCAATTGCAGAGAACTGGCATTGGCAATGCAAACAAAATAAGTTGAAGCCTTTCCAGCAGCTGACACTTGAGGAAGGGAGGGAGGGCTTCTCTCCAAAAGATACAAAGCTTCTCAGATGGAGTTAGGTTCATGTAAGTTGGACAAAAAGAAAACATAATATTACACAATTTTGTACCCGTGCCTCTTACCAGGAATGATACTCGTAATTTAGGATTTTGGAGTTGCTACTAAATTTTGGGGACATACTTATTAATTATATTCTATGTATATCTCTGGGGGAAAAGACACATGTAACTCGCATTTTGGTACTTTACAAAATAGTAGGAAGAATACCAGTATTCACATAGAGCAAGCTAGTGATCTCTTCGCTAGGACTTGTTATTGCTCTAAGGAAGTTTCACATAAAGGAAGTATGTGAGCCCACAGTGTTCTGGAATTCTTTTTAAATTTTTTGAAGGTTCTTAATAGGAGCACTGGAGTGTCCAATGAGAAGACTCATAATATAAACAAGCAGAGAAATGGTGGCAATGGAATATAATGCAAAAGAGCAAAGAGTTTGAGACTGAAAATAACAGAGTTTAATGAATCAATGCCTTCCTAGTTAGATAGCTTAGGCTTTAGGTAAATAAGGGAGGGGCAAAGTCCAACCAATAACAAGAACATTTATAAAGATCCCAACGCAGATGAACTGATGAACAGAAAGACCTCGTGGCTGGAGTGAAGTGAGGTGGGTGAATCCTGCCAGGTGTGAGTGGGAGCCGAGGAGAGTCAAGTGAAGAAGATGCTTGTGGCCTTTGGTAGGTGCTTCATTACACTCTAGGTGACAAGCTAAGTCACTGAAGGAGTTTATGCAGAGGAACAACCTGGTCATTTATATTTTAAGATAATTTTTAAGCCCTTATGAAAGTTGATAGGGCAGGGAAAATCAGGGAACAAGCTGTGATTGACAGTCATCCCAAGAAGAGACACTTCTTTGTCTCAGAGGAGCCGTCCCCTGTAAGCTCCTGTCATATATTGACTATAAGATCTCCTGTACACAAGGCCCAAAGAAAGCTTCCTAGAATGGAAACATCCCAATGTTTAATTTTTTTTTTTGATAAAGCTAGTCATTGGCTTCATGAAGAGTATCAGGATATGCCTACAACCTACTTGTTAACATGCCGTACGCAATCTAAGACTACATATTTTGAGTCTTGATCCAACTCATTAAATTATATCTTGAGAAGAAAGAGAAAACATGAAATTTCCTATCTAATGATGGTTTACATAAAAGTTTTTAAAATAAAAAAGGTTTTCTCTATTTCAGTAATTCATCTGGTGCATTGAAGTGTTCATTAAAATTATAATTATAAAGATTAAGTTCTTCAAAATCTTTGACTATTTATGTAAAATAGTGGCCACAATCTTGGGTCAAATAGAGAGACATCACAGTAGGAGTGGACAGTATGAGCATTTGGTTTGGATAAATATTTCCTCCCTCCTTCAGAAATCTAGAAGTAATCCACCACTCAGCTGTGGAGCTCATGTCTTACATCTGCATGATCACTCCAGGTACAATCTCACCAGAGATTCCCCAACGTTAGTAAACTATTTGTAACTAAGAGTCCATTGTAACATGGTACCAACTGGCATAAAAACGATGTGATCAAATAGATACATTTTGTAGGCCATTGTTTAGAAAATAAATTGTCATCATTGACATTATTCTTCCTGGTTGTATACAAGGTGAGATTTTTATGGACCTGCACCTAAATGTCCCCCTTTTCATGCTGACATCTATGTGACGAATTCTCAATTTTGCCCTAACTAGGGGTCTCACTGTTGCATCTGGAACAGCAGATTCCTTTAGCTCGCTGAAGGCCTTACAGCGTCATGAACAACCCCAGCTGTGGCTTTCTGAACAATACTTCCTTTTGTGGCAGTTGTCAACTCTGTTTAACATTACCAAACAGAAAAAAGAAATTTAAAAAAAATCTAAGTCTTTGCTCAAAAGTAATTCTACCTAGCTCCAGACAGGCTACAGAGAAATAATCTAGCTTGATCATTTCAAATTCAAATAATACACATATGCTTGAATGCCAACATAAGAGGCATATTTAGAAGAAAATAATGTATAAGTAAAGCATTTACAAACTCAGTTTAAAACAAACTCAGACATATATACATTTTCTTTGGAAAAAAATAGCAGTCTCTTCTGAAGAGGAACTGCACTGATGCTTTTAGCGTGCATTACAAATGAAGAATCTGACTTAAAATATAGAATATTTTTTTATAAAAATTTATAAAATATAGAATATTCTATAGAATATAGAATTGAAAAAGAATAGAGTAAGGGCGTCTAAAACCAACACCTTTATTTCTTTCAGTTCTTCATAGAACAAGCAAATTCTACCAAATATCTTTTTTTATAGTATAATGGTTAATATAATTATTCTAAGTTCGTGATTATGCATTATTCAAGTTTTACATGTAAAAACCCCATTAGAAATTAGAAAATATTTATTATTTATATTTATAGAAAAAATTATGACATATTTTAGTAGTGTTTTCATAACATTTTAAGAACAATTGAAATTTAAAAACCATTCTAGCAAATCAAGCCTTCAGTATTTCATGCATATGTAAAGCAAAATGGTATTATCCTAATTTTTCAATTATACATCAAAGTGGTATATATGAATGTATTGTTTGAGTCTTTATATATTATATTTAAGGTATTTAAAACATGGGATATTGAAAAGAAAAAGCTACAATTTTGAAATTCTCGTTTAACAGAAAAAATGAAAAGTGCATTATCTATAAACATTTCACAATTTATTTTTACTTAATATTAGTGAGGCCATAAAATTTGTGTCATGATATCCCAAATGAATCTAAACATTCTATGTTATGGTAAAATGTTTCTTCCACTTTCAAGTTCCCATGATTGTTAGAAATTCAAATTCGCTCTTTCTGTAATACATTGAATTTGGACTGAAGCCTTATGTAATTGACATTAAAACAGAGAGATAATTGGATAGTAAACAAAATAAATTTGGAGGCTAGTTCCTACTTTTATATTTTTGATTTTCTTAAAAGCTATTTATTTTCTCATTTCCATTATTTCAGTAAGAACTGAATCATATAAAGCAGTTAATGATCATTCATTGAATGTTTGTTCAGTGCTTGGAGACATCGAAAGTACTCAATGTAAAACCACATTGTAGCTTACTTGCCATGACTTTTCTGTAAAGTAATTAGAACAACTCCTACAAGTGTTTCTGACTTAATTTACATTATAATAAAAATGCATTTCTAAATTTCATCAATATTTCTGTAAGTTTTTCTCAGGTTTTACATAGTAAAGTATATATGTACAAGTATACACATACACACATATATATTACATATCAATATACATATGGTTACATGTTTATACACACATATATTGCATAGCAATATGTATATATACACATATTGCATAGCAATATGCATATGTATATATACACATATATTACATAACAATATGCATATGCACGTGTGTATATATACATACATTACATACTGACATACATATATGTGTGTATATATCTATATGTATATGCATGCATATATATGTATTTACAGGTATATTACATAGAAATATGCATATGCCTATGTATACATATATTTATATATAATGTGATAATATATATGTTTATATACATGCATACACATTATATAGTGACATACTTATGTATATATGTACATATGTATGAATGCACGTACATAAATTACATAGTGATATGAGTATTATATGTGTATACATATATGTATATTACATAGCTCATGAGTAAAATATCAAAGAATGAAATTCATGGTTTTGAGTCCTCAAGAATAAATACAATGATTGTACTTAAACACATGTATCTAAAACAATGAAACAATTTGACATTATAGTTAGTCACATTCATAACAGTATTAAAAACAGTAGCCAAAAGGTAGACACAGCACAATATGAAAAATAAATATGTATATGCATTGTAGAAGCAACATATACATTCACAGTGGAATATTATTAAGGAAGAAAAGTGTATCAGACTGAACCTTGAGAACATTGTTTTATGAAAAATAAGCCAGCCATACAAAGACAAATGATATAAGATTACATCTACAGGACGTGCAATAAATAGCAGGATGCTGTCAAGGGCTAGGAAGAAAGGAAAGAAGAGTTGTTTAATGAGTAGAGCAGTTGTCTAATCATGAAGTGTTCTAGGCACAGATGGTGGTGATATTCGTCAATGATGTACACACGTGTGACAGTAGTGACTGGTGCATTTTAAGGCAGTTAGAGTGGCAAATCTTTTATTTATTCTCCTACTACTAAAAATGAAAGGCATCAGGATTCAGCTCTCTTTGCTTGCCCATCGTGTATGTGTCCTTGTGAGTGATGCAAATGTAAGGCAGTTAGTAGACAATACAATCATTTAAGGTTTCTGTTAACAGTGATATAGTTTACAGTTAATAATATTCTTTCCATGCTCCCTATATTCATCACTTATATACTTCATTTATTTTAAATCCTACTCCTGAAGTGGGGGCCATTATTATTCCAAGACTACAAGTAGCAGAACTAAGTTACAAAAGATTAGGCCATACTCGTCACAAAGCCTGTCAAAGTAATGATTGGGAGCTAATCTCTAGCCTGCATCTATTGACCTCTCCAACCCTTTCTACCCAACAAGTAAGGATTTGCTCAAGGAATTGGGGTTTCCCCCACAATTATAGATAAATATATAATGTCTTGATATTTCTTTAATAAAGCATTTATTCCAAATCCTCCATAAGAGTATTTTTGTATTTATTTGTTGATATATGTGTAAAGACCATACTCATTTTGCCAGGTTCTGAGACGTGGAAAGGTAGGCAATGATGCTCGCATTGTGGCTTGGGTGAAGAAGATTCTTGACCCATTGCTGACACTGTAGCTTTATACATCTCCTACTTTTAAACTTTTAATAGACATATGGAAAGCTTTTGGTTTTTACTTAGACTGTGATGCATTGGGAAATGTATTCGCATCAGAAGAAAAGTTTGTATTTTAATTTTTTTTGTTGTGTTTTGTTTGGGGTGGATTGTTTTTGTTTTGTTTAGAATAGAGTGCTGGGATCAAAGACATGTGCCACCACTGCCCTGCTGTATTTTAATCTTTTAACATATGTCTCGCGACCGCAAATCCCACTTCCTGGAATCGAGCTTTCTCACTACAAATTCTTAATTTCTGTAACATGGTTCTTTATAGCTCTATTTCAACAAGGCAACACAAAAACAATAATGTCTATTTGTGTTCAACTCTGGTGCAGTAGATTAACATAAACCAGTATTACACATACTTCCAAGCTAACATCTGTGTGAAAATTTATAAATACGTTTAACTTGAAAGAGTATTACTTTGTAAAGTAAAATTAGATTTATAGAAAAACATTTTGACCATATTCATTTTTGAACAAGATTTTAAAATGTATTCATATCCTTAGAAACAGCACTATAAATAGACGCTTGCTTAGAGCATAGCCTTGGCACGCTTCCCTTTTTTCTTGCCCATCATACTTACCCTACACACTCTGTCGTTCTGTCACCATCTTTTGACAGATTCCAGCAATATTTCCTCCTTCCTTTTCATCACTACCCTTATTTGTACATTCCTTCAAAAAAAAAAAAAAAAGAAAACAGCTCTCTCCTCTCGAGCACAAATAATTTAAGAAATTCCTAAGCATGCACAAAGTACAGACTGTTAAACACCCCCACCCCCAATATCTTGGATTTCATACTGTTCCATGCTTCACATTGAGCATAAGAAACAACTGTTACAATGTGTCTCAGAATATAGGCTTGCCATATATGCCAGAATATATATTGCCATTTCAAATATGTTTTCTGTAAAAAACATGGTATTATTTTTAATCAGTGAAGAAACAGTGTTAAAGTCTGGTCTGCTCAAGCTCTCAAAGGTCAACAATGCATTTTCTCAAAGAAGTTCAAAGAGGTAGTAAAAAGAAGATGTTTCAGATGAGGACAGAACCTGATATAGTCATTAGAATTTACAAATGCGGATTTGGTTTGTGTGTTTAATGATACTACAATAAGTACACTATTTCAAGTTTTATTGATATGGTTCATGGCTATGTTCAATGATTTTTTTTTCAGTTTTTTGAGACAGGGTTTCTCTGTTTTAACTCTTTCTGTCCTGTAACTCACTTTGTAGACCAGGCTGGCCTCGAACCCACAGAGATCCACTTGGCTCTGCCTCCCAAGTGCTGAGCTTAAAGGCATGTGCCACCATCACCTGGCCTCATTGTATTTTTTAAGTAATCATAATGCTAACCAAATTTATGCTTGTGTGCATGTGCATGTGGTATGTGTCTATGGTTTGTGTAGATGATATTAGATATTGGCCCAAGAGTCTTGGACATGCTAGTCAAATACTCTACCACTGACCTACATTCCTTTGCTCCTTGGTATTTTGACACAACCTCGTTCTATTTAGCCAGACTTGGGCTTGAACTCACTATGTAGCACAAGATGGCCTAAAACTCATTAATTTGCTGCCACAACTTCTTGAGTACTTAAATCATAGTAACAAACCACTGTGCTTGGTCTGCTTCTGATTTTAAAACAACATTACCTGTATCTGAAGTCAAATATCTGAATTTGACCTTAAAAGATACAAGAAACAAAAAAATATTCAAATTTAATTTATTAAATTTTATACAAAGCTTGTCATCAAATATATTTTATAAAATCTTCTTTTGGAACTTTATTTAGGTAACTTAGGATTAAGTCTTGAGAGGATACTAATACATGTAGATCCACTGCAAATTGAGAAGGCACTTTTGGGCATCCACCTGCTTCGAGGAAAAATGACTAATGGTATGAACTGTTATAGCCACATTTAATTCAACCCCTAAGCTGCTGTATCAAAAGCATTCTGGCTAATTTTGACTTTATGTTGCTTAATTCATAGAAATTATTTTATTTAAAGATGAATACATTATACTTAATGACTGCAATGGTTTTTATCAGAGTTTATAATCAAATTCTCCCAATTTTAAGCAATACACAGAAGTAATCAGAGATGATTTATAATATAAAATAAGACACAAGAATTCTTCAGAGACAGTTTGGTGAAATTTTATAATATAGCCTATGTTATTTTATTCTGAGATTGGACAGAGAACATTTGTATATATTCATAAGGTAGTTAATGAATAAAATAATTGTGTGAATAAGATATGAACATATGGTCTCTAATATTATCTTACTGTTTTAAGATTCTTCTTATTTTGTGTATATGTTGTATATATGTGATGTTCACATACCACAATATGAATGTGAGGTCTGAGAACAGCTTTCTAGCATCTGTTTGCTACTTCTACTTTTATCTGAGTTTTCAGGATAGGGTTCAAGTCCAGTGGATTACAGAGCAAGTACTTTATCTCCTGAACCATTATGTGGGTTCTATTCTGTCTTAAAAGGAGAGCTAAGCATACCATTGAAATTACAACTAAAGCATCATGATACCCTCTGAATCTTGCACAATATCAAAGTTCTGCATCGCCATCAGCATAGAAATTAAGAGTAAAGCGGAGTTAAGGACCAGTTTAGGCATGTGTAAAACTAATCATTACAAAATGCTGTAATAGATTTCTTTTGTTTGTTTTAGGTTTTCTTTTGTAAGATTTGGTATCCATGTACATCTGAATATCCCCTAGAATGTGAGGAACAAGAAAATTATAAGAAAAGAAATGAAGACACCTACCTTTTTCTTTAAATGTTTTATCATTTTCTGTAACGAGTGTTTTGTCTGCATGTGTGCCTACGGACTATGTGCGTACCTGCTGCCCTCGGAAGGACATGACTTTGTCTTATTGTGTTTTTTATTATTTAAAACAATTTGTAAATGTAAATGTACTTTGATCATATTCTTCCCCTCCCCCAAGTCCTTCCAAAAGCCCCCCTTCCTGCTCATTCAACTTTAAGATATTTCTTAAAAACAAACCACCAACAACAAAAGAACCCATAATACAACAACCCCCCAAAAACAAGAAAAAACATCACCCAAAAAGAAAAAAGAAAACAAAACACCAAACTATAACCACATAAAAGCATGCACAAAAAAACTGTGGAGTCCATTGTATGTTGGGAAGACATCTATCTTATGAGAGTCTGCACAATGTCTCCAATTAGATAAATCCTTTCTTTATATTTCTATTCTTTAAAACTTATTATATACTTACTTAAATAATTGTATTTGAAATGCACCCCTTGATTGATTTATCTGGAAGAGTGTTTCTTATCTTCTTTTGGAAACATGGTACTTCATATTTTAACTTTTCTCAGGGACTCTAATTGTCAGCAATTTGTCATTAAATCATTTGCCAAGGACATCACACACACACACACACACACACACACACACACACACACACACACACAGAGAGAGAGAGAGAGAAAGAATAGAGATAGGAATTCTAGGAAGATGAAGCATGCTAATCAAGCATTTGCTTCTGCTTTCAGTGACAACACAGACAGGGTGTGGCTTCCAAACTTTTAGTCTGAGGTCCTTCCTATTAGAATGCTTACTTCTTTCTGGTGAGGACACAGAAACACTGAACACTATAAGACATAGCACTGTTTTCCTCATGAAAACAATCTCACTCCCTGCCTTGTTGAGACAGCGCACACACAGAGCTGACAGTGCTGAAACTGGGTTACAAAATTCAGAAGTAATTCCTCACTGAGTTTCCCTATATGAGAGCCTTTTTGCATAATAGAAAACTGGTGGTTTTATTGATTGTTTTTTCTTTACTCATCTTGGCAATGATCTGGCATTCATCAACAGATCTAATTTTACCGTTTCTCTGATTGATATTCAGTTTCAGGTTTAGGCTTGTAAAATCATTTTCTCTGTGTGTTTCCAAAAGAAAGACATATTTCTGTACAGACTCCAGGAGATATTTGTCATAGGATGATGTGGAAAGAATATTCACTTCCTTGCTGTATAAATAAGTTGAGAGGTAGAAATAGATTTAATTGAGTAGACAAAGATGGCTTTGACTTAAAGGGAATTGTTCTGAGCATCGAATCTTCTGTAGGTGCTTGACTCGATGGCCACCATCTCTCATCCCAGGTGGGTTGCATTCCATTGCTGATGTACTTAACATTAGAGTTTCATTTAAATGTCGCTATTTGGGATGTTGGTTTTTCAATGTTTCAGTCTTGAAGATTCACCAAATCTATAGACAATGAAAACTCATACTTGTAGTCTTTTACCCCAAATACATCATCATGTACTTTAAAGGGTCAGAGTATTTTATTGCAATATCAGATGGACTAAGTTTGTTACCTCCTAGCAGGTTAACCCCTAAGGCTGTACCAACTTATTACATATGCACATCAGTCACCAGGCTGCAGCATCATTTGTTGTAATTAAGCACTTCTGGGTTGAGGAACCCAAATGAGATTGTCCATTATCAGTGCTGTTAATGGTTTCCTGAACAGTTGCCAGGTCATCCTCCACTCCCACCCTTCAATAATAAAATAATTTTGACAAAGGACCCATGTTTCAACATTTTTAATAAAAACAAAATAGAAAAACCATCAGTAACAGAGTAATAAAGTTTCCTCTCTGTTTCTCCTTTGCCAAGACTAACAGAGAGGGAAATGTCCATCTGGCAACTTATCAAAAAAGGAGGAACTTGAATGGTTTCAGTTTTTATTCTTTCACTAGTAGCATTGTGTACAGAGAACACTTGGTTCTTGGACTCCTTTTGACAGAATTGAAACAGATAAGAAGTTTTGAAGTCTCCATTCTCCAATTTATAGACCTTGATTCTGCTTAAATATTTCAATACCACATAACAAATCAACGTGATTAAGAAAACGATGTTATGTCTGCCAGTGACATAAGCCATATGCGTGCTGCCTAGCTGCTATGCCAGCCACAGCTATAAATTTTGGTCACTTGCAAGAGATTCCTTATTATTTAGGGGCTCGGGATAATCCACACCATTATCATCATCCTGATGAATGGTTCACTAAATTGCTGCCTGGAAGTAAGCTGAAAGGTTTCTCACGCTACAGGAAGATGGAGTTGTTCTCTAATCAGCTCCCTAGGTAATTTGTTCAGAATGATAGCGAAAGTACCTCCTCAGAAACAGAATCTTCTATACTAAAATCATTAACACTCTCCTCACAGACACTACGAATGTAATCTAAGGCACACAAGTATCAGGGTCAGACAATGGTTGATCCAGACAGAAGGGCAGGTAGAAACCCCCTCAAGATGTATTCTTGCTATACTTTTAACTTACTCCAAATGTCTTACTGACAAGAAGCTGAAGTGTTTGTCCTTCTAGCTAAAAACAACTGAGCTCACACACGTGGCTAATGATGCAACAGTGACTTTGGTGGAGGATGGTTATTTCCATTCCAGTTTCCTCTCTTTATGGTCCATACAGAGCAGTATCTGTTTGACCACATCGAAAGACAAATTTTTAGTGTATTAGAGTGTCATCAGCTTTAATTAATTATTCCATGTTTCTCATTTGCATGTACTTAGAATAAAAACCAAAGAATCAGTGTTACGGTTAATACTTATACTGCCACTGTGATAACACCTATAGTCACCTAGGAAACAAGTCCATGTGCTTTCTAGTGAAAGATATCTAGATTAGGTTAGCTGAAATGAGAATCATTCCATGGGCTGGGGATGGGGAGTAAATAAAAGGGGGGAGCTGAGCTGAGCACTGGCACCCCCCTCCCCTGTCTGTGGACACAATGTGATCCACTGCTTCAGGTCACATCACCCTCAAAATGTGAGCCAAGGGAACTATTCTTTCCTGAAGAGCTTATTATCAGACATTTTTGTCGCAGCAATGAGAAAAATTATAATACATTTGCAAAGTATTTTCAAGCATCACAGTTTGCTGTGAAACACCATAAAACTCATTATTGAACCATATTTGTTATTCTGTGGAAAATACTTTTCTAACAAAATGATATTAGATCAATACATTAAACACATGTTCACAAAGTACTCAAGGTCCTATAAGCTCACAAGTCAATTTTAATGGAAAGCACCTCTTCATTTTCAATTGTAAGCAAAGTATTCAGTTCAGCCTACTTTACAATTCCATTAAACCTGTCATTTGTGCTATTTAATTGTGTTATATAAATTATTTTATTCAACTGTCTAAAGATACTACTTTCAAAACAAATATCCACTTAGGCTTAAAATCTACATACTTTTCACAAATTTAGTAATTATTAGCAAGTTATTTATTAACTTGCAAGTTATTCATTTAATATTATTTTTATTTCCAAAAATTAAATAAAACTGTTAATTTAAATTAATAGCAAATAAAACAATAAAGTTGTCTGGAATTTTGAGTACGAAAGCAAAATATTAAAAAGGAAAATAAAGTCGTGGCTGGAGAGATGAATCAGTAGTCAGGTTTCTTGAATGTGGTTTTTCCAAGCTTATCTAGCTATGTTCTACGATGAGGATGTTACAACCCAAAATTAGCACCTCAAGACCTGCTTCAGAGGGCAGAGCGAGCTGGAGGCCTACTAATGTGGATTTTCCTGAAAGGTTCTTCTGGAAGTTGGCCAGTTGGCGGGATGAGGATCCCTCTAGGAGCAAAACAATGCTGAGTGAATGAAGTGGGTGCTAACATTGTTTGTCTCCCCTCTCCCATTTTCTTCCCCTCTTTCTTCCCCTTCCTTCCTTTGCTCCCTCTCCACCTTTTCCTTTGACTTCCAAGGGGGAGCCTTGAACTTCCAAGATACTGTCAGGGAAGGACTTGAAGCTGTTGGCATTTGCGACCCCAGATTCAACTCTGAGCCTCAGTCTCCTTAGACTGAACGGAGCAGTTGACGCTGATCAAATGGAGTTTATGATGAGGAACACTGTCCTGTGTTTTTCCGTCACTGAGTTTTAATCTACCTTCCACGCAAAGGAGATGAACAGGAGACAGCTTTGATCTACCCTTGTAGCTGTTTGTTGCTCCCAGTCTCACCCCACTGCTCAGCTTTTCCCCAGGCACTCCAACAAGGACGCGGAGGTCATCTAGGGTGTCATCAACACGGACGTGGTCACTAATACACAGCTGCACTGAGATCTCCAAACCTGGTCTCCATTCCCTTCCTTGATCCCTTCCTTGATGAACTAAGAACAGCATTCAGTCGGCCAGGACTCAGGACTCTGATTCAATAGAGCTGAGGTACTAAAGCATTAGCCAAGCAGAACTGTCCCCTCAACTATATTATACAAGCCATGTATGGCAAAGATTGCTATAATTAAAGTCACATTTTTAATCGTACTTCACTTTTTATTGTGTATAACAAACTTTGTAAAAAGAAGTTTTCATGTTTTTCTGAAACGTTGTTCTCTGGAAATAAATTTTTCTTTATAAAGGTTTGAATAGATAGTGTGTCATATTGCCAAAATGTATCATGACTTCTAGAAAAAACTATTTTCTATGTGGCATAAGTTCACTTAAACAGTTACTGAAGTATTATCCTGTTATTAGATGATTTTAACTTTCAATAGTAAGCATTTTAAGAGAGAAATTAAATACACATAAGTAAAAATAAGTAAGTTCATATTTCCTTTTATAGCTTCCATTTCAGGACGCCAAGGCATACCTGTGATGTGTCACTATTCCCCACAGGATACAAGGGACAACTCACAGCACCTGATATACCAAAATATAGAACTGCTTCCCTCAAATTCAGGAAAAAAGTCTAGCTTTTCTGAAATTGTTTATTATTTTATAAGTTCAGTAAACTGAATAATAATCCCTAAGATCTAAAAATTATGAGCTTAAAACATGGGACATATTGACTTTGAAAATAAACACAAAACAAATAAAATTATAAAATGGATTTAGAGAGAAACCATGACAAACCTACACAGGTACAAATAGCAGCTGATGGTTAGTAATGAAGGACGAAAGCATAAGAGTAGCCATGTGAGCTGACAGACACCCTGGTGGTATGAGCTTTGAATGAAGCAACTGTTTTCACAGGAACATTTGTGGATGATGAGCTTGACTGCTCAGGGGGACCCCTCTCAGGAAATAATAAAGTCGACTGTGAAGACACCACCCAAGAGGCTCAATAAAGTTGTTCTATTTCTTTCTCTTCTTCTCATTGTACCCCAGGGTAGATGTATGGTGGGCGTGTATCTTCATGGAGCAGACGTCTTCCCTCAGAGGACTAAAAGTGGGTCAATTTTCAAGTTTTAAAAGAATCTTTTAGTAAAATTTAAGGCAAAAATAACAGCAAAAATGCCAATCAACCACCTGATACACAGTCAGTAATTTTTGCCTGTGGAGTCACATGGTGAATAGAATAGTTAGTTGTAGCTGTGATGCTTCATTTATACCAGATATTGTGAGATGTATGTATGTGTGTGTTCTGGACTTGGATGTTCACCAGAATAAAACAGGGGATTTCCCTCATCCAGGCCTCTTTTAAGGAATAGTATTTAACAGTCTTATAGCAAACAATTTCTTTAATCTAAAGCTTTTATTTATTATTAATGTGGTTACTAATCATGGACACTGCAAGTTACTACAAATATTTTTAATAAAATAAAACTATGTTCCTGGAGCTCTGACAGCCTAAAAAAAAATTTCGCTTTAATTGTTCTACAAAAATAGAAATGTAATTAACCCTATGAAAATGTGAACACATTTACATTAGATGTGGCTGTTATTTAGACTAATATATCAAGAACACTGTATACAGCCCAAATGAGAAAATGTGAAGCCTGAAAGAGTGGCAATTTTAAAGTATTTAGGAAAACAAACATGTGTTCCATAAACCCATTAGCAGGATTTTATATATGGATAAGATAAGAGGAGTCAAAAATATCGATGCCCTTCCCCAATATTAAATTATACTACTATTCGTCCGATTTGTGCAAAATTTAAATAACAGGCAGTTGTGTGTGTATAACTGTGACTCAAACACAACTTCTCACCCTTATCTCACACTCAGAACAGATATGTATTACTGGATGTATTACTGTCTCCATAACACACACACACACACACACACACACACACACACTCAACACTTTAATATAAATATCAAGTAAACCTTCCAGGCCATAATGGTTGCATAGCAACTCTTACACTGATGTTTTCCTCTCTAACAAAGCCCTCAGAATACCTACTTGTACTTCATTCCTCCAGCCCCTTCTCATTCTCTGCCCCACCACTTGCAGGCAGGAGCTAATCTCCGAGTCTTCAGGGAAACCATTCTTTTAGAGCTTCTGCTGCCATTCGCATCTCACAACTGGAAGCATTTTGGCCGGTCACAGTCTCTCTTTTTTAGAAGCCTCTTCTTCCTTGAGGGTTTGCTGTTTCTTTTTTCCTCCTACCTCAGTGGCCTTTGTTCCTCAGTATGATTTGGTCGTACTTCATTGTAGAAGATACATATCATACATCTCAGGGAAAAACCTACTCAGACAAATATTTCCCCTCTTCCTCATTTGTGTGTGTTCACTACATTTGGCCCTTTTGCTCATTCTTAAACTGGACAAATTGATTTTAGCCTCAGGGCTTTTGGGGTGGTTCTTCTATTGGCCCAGAATATTGTTCTTGAAAACAGCCCTCACTGTATATGTCTTTACTGAACTATCATTACTATGAAAGATTCATTTCGTGACTTATTTCATTTGGCCATTTTCCTCACTGTCATTGCTAAGTTCTGACAAGGCTTCATGGTATTTTATTGATAATTACATGCAATATGTTCATGCATCTCTGGTTTGTTTGCCTAGCCGCAGTGTAAAACCTCAAACTCTCGAGCTCTGTCTTGTTCACCAACACTATGGTAGTGCCTAGAATTGGTGTACCATATCACCGCTCCCAATAACTATTTTTGGAATAAATGCATAGAGAAGAAGAATCATACTACATTTATGATATAGTATCTGTCTAGTCCATCAGTTGATTTACATGTTCAATATAAATTGACATCCACAACAAAACCATGACAATGTTCTAAATAAAGTACGTGTATATTCATATATTGGTACACACATATATGTATAAATAAGGGAGACAATCCAGCATTATAATTCACACAGAACTTAGAGATTATAAACACACAATTTAATTGAAACACAAAGCAGTGAATATCATAGGTGCCACAGATCCATTTATTTATTTGTTCATTCACCAAACATATTCTGGACATTGCTGCATACTCTATAGTAAGGAAAAGAGACAAAAAATTTTTTTAAAAAATTGCAAAGAGGGAATACTCCATATGCTGGGACAGAAGGATCACTGCCAGTTTTAAAGTTTGAGGCCAGTCAGAGCAAAAGAGAGATGCTGATTTTAAAAAAAGCTGCAAAAAATAAACAGCGATGTTCCAGATAAATCTAAAACTTATGAAAGGCACAGGTTAAACTTGACTTGAGAAAGTTAAAAATACGCAGATAAGAAGGCAGGTTTAGTGCATCTATATAAAATAAAAAAGACAGTAAAAATGAACTGAGTGACATTTCTAAGCAAAAGCACCTGAGAAACTCCAGGCTGTGGGATATCCTGTGTAAAGAAGCATTTGCCTCAGTCACTCCCTAGAGGAGAGAGATATTTTTATTCTGAATACTTAGTATGCAGTAGAGACATAGACTCCAGATAATTTATTTCAGGCATAAGAGGAAAAAAGCCAATACGAAGAAAAATATGTTCCAGACTATGACAATCAGATGAAATCATAATTTTATGAAATACTATTTGGGAGCATCCTGTAAGCATCCTTCACTGCTTTTATCCTAAAGAGATTTTAAGACCAAACTAGCCAAACTTTCATATGGAATTATTACCCTGTTTTGAGTCTGTAATGGTAGACATTACAGAATTGTCAGAAGATGTTAGCTTCAAATTTTGACCATTTACATTCTTACTGGTTTGAAGAGTTGCTGCATGGGAATATCTGACATTGGCTTGAAAACCAGTTTCTCTTGAGAAAAAGTGTTTGATGTCCTAGAAAATCCACACAGCTTATCATTTTTGACCATAGTTCTTTTTTTATAAACAAAGAATGGTTTTTGGTTGTTTACATAAGTGCTAAATAATAATGAGTCTGAAATTGTATCAACTGCTTAGTTGTTTCTGAATTGTTTAAATCAATTCTTAATCTTTTAAAATTAAATATGTAGAAAACTATTCAGATAGAATACTGCTCCAGAATCAATTAAAACATTCATCAACAACTGTTAAGGAAGCCATGTTTTACTTTCAAATACATGAATGAATTAAGGATCATTTTAGCAAGCTCTAAAGAGGGCTTGGCCTGGGCTTTGGCTCTTACTGATTCACTAATATGCTCATATGTTCATGTCAGGCAGCTGTGATCTCTATAGTCCTGATGCTCTCTCAGAGAAAATTCACATTTATTATCTACAACAACAAAAGAAAAGTCAAGCAATGGGAAGGATTAAGTAGCTGTGGTCAAAACAGAATAGGCTCAGAAGCAGAACTCCTATAAATTCACATTTATTAGCCTGGTTCACATCCAGCTTCATATTCTCCCCCTCTCCCCTACCTCCATCTCTGTCTCTCTCTTTCTCTTTCCCTTCTTCCCTCCCTCTCTCTCTCTCTCTCTCTCTGACTCTGCCTCCCTCTCTCCCTTACTTCTTCCCTCCTCCCCCGCCCCCATCTCTTTCCAAAGAGGAAATTCCTGTGTACATGGACAATATCTTTGGAACCGTGGGGGAGAATGAGTTGTGCTCTATGGAAAGAGCTGCAGTCACATGTGGGAAAAGTATGCTTAATAGGACCTGAGAGGGCTGTACATCTCCCAATCCAAATTCCTCTTAAGAGATCTGTCATTCTCAGTCCAATGAACTCAAACAGGAACCTCCTGTGAGCATCAGTGACTTAAAAACTCTACAGCTAATAAACCAGTACAGCTGACCAACACGCTGAGCTGAAAAATGAAAACTGAGTGACGCAGCTAAAGAGTGAAGTATAGTCCTAAGATAATTGCTTGTCTGGTACTTAAATACTAAGTGACTGGAGAAAATACTGGTTTTGTTGAAGAAATGAGCGTTCCTATTCATGAGAACGGCTGAATTAGTGCAAGGAGGGAGGACATATAATGAGTTAATTAGTTAGCTGAGGAGCCCAACTATTATCTGTTAGAAAGATGTAGCGTTAGACTGAGTCACAAAGATGTGACATCTGTAAAGATATGGATCGTCAATGCCAAGTAAAACCTTTCAAATACATCAAGCAACTGCATTGTTAGTTGTGGAATTGTTTTGTTCCAAGGCAAAGTGTTTTGCTTAAACCACACTATAGAGAAATGTGAAGTTTTGAGGACATCGCACATGAGGGTGAGGATGGGCAGGAATATAAGCAGCGTCCAGGGTATTCTCCTAGAAACAGCTTCAAATAGCTATGAAGAAAACAGCAGCCAATCCTTCCACCACATTTGTTAGGATACAAGGGTTCCGACTTTAACCTAAACTACATTACTTCCTCAAATCTAGCTTAGCGCTTCTTGCATTTCACTAATGAAGAGATGGCCCATCTAACTCCCAGAAGCGTCTGCACTGCTTATAAAATTCTGTATGGTCAGTGACAAAATGCTTTAAAATAGGTAAATCAGAAAATAAAGACAGTGAGGTTCACAAGCTATGAAAAGTCAAAAACTATGATATTTTTATAAAAACATTTCTACAAAAACTTGTCTATTTCTATAAAGAGCTTAAAAATGAACTGTAAATTTAGCTACCGCTGAGCTTTCTATTAGGCAAACTAAAGTGAAAAATATCACTTATAAAATTATCATCATCACATGTAAGATTTTTTTAAAGTACCAATTATTTCAGAGAAACATATAGTTTCTTATAATGAAGGATGCACAAAACTCTCCTGCAGTCCCTCATAAGATATATTCCAGGACTTCATGGCTACTCACATCCCTGCATCACTTAGTTCCTTAGAGATATCTTTACTGTGGCTAGCCCACCACTTCCCCTGGAGACTTCAGTAAAAACGCTGTTTAGTAAATGCAGTTCAAAAAGACCACACAATCTAAGTGCACAGCTTTCTGATTGCCTCACTGTGCTCAAATATATTTTATGCTATTTAGCAGACAAGAATAATTGTATGCATATCCTTCAGGCAGTTCTTATATTATTTCGCAAAACCAGAGTTCTGATAAGACTCTGGCTTGCCAAGGTTCTAATCTCTGGCAACACCTTACAGCATAAGTACAGCATGTGGCTGGTTCTGATTGACAGTTTACTTAAACCAAACTCTAAAGCACCCCAGTTAGAGCCCTGCAAAAAAGGACCTGAACCAATCACATTCCAATTCCATGGAAAAGTACCAAGGCAATGACCTTTGGGTGGAACCAAAGTTTAGAAAACTGTTCTGGCTATGACATCACACATATGTTATCATAATACCCATGACACTGAAATTTCAGCTCCTCAAAGTTGAAGATTTCTGTTCATTTTCTTCCTTGCTGCCAGGAACAGTCACATAGAGCTGAAACTGAAAATAGCTGGATAGTGAATGAATAGTCTTAATGAAGTGATTCCAAATCACTCATTACAAAATGGCAGAATTTAGCATTTGAAAGGGTGAGAACCACTTTTCAAATCAAGTCATATTAATATTGTTGATTTCTGTGTATTTACAGCTATTCCTTTTATGTGATAATTGTCTACCAAATGATAAAGCTGCTAGAATCAGCAATGATTAATAATTCAATTCTGCTCATAAAGCATACATTTGCCTTTAATACATAGTTCTATATGACATCTTTATTACATATAGGTAATGTTTCATGTATATCTGGACTCAAGGATGCCTTATATTAACTTGGATGTCCCCCAGGGAGTCATGATCCGAAGGTTGGAAAGTGCTGCATAAAAGCTTTGCATCTATTATTTTGGCCTTGAAATTTGTCTCGGAGGATTTTCTAGTTGTACACCAGAGCTGCTGACAAATGGTGTGGTTACGTGCGTGGGATGTAAACTCGCATTTGAATCAGAGCCCGTCTGTGATCTGGATGGATGGTGTTAAGAAGTATATTTCTGTGTTTCTGGGAAGTTTCTGGGAAGTGCATAATCATATCCACATCGCAGTCATAAGACAGGGAGCAAGAATGGACGTGAAGATTTGCATGTGTAGGAAGAGCCTCTCCTTTCCAAGAGATGCTAGCTGGATAACAGAGGCTCACTGACCAAGTCACTCTTGGTTCTTCATATTGGATTTATTTCATAACACCATGCTTTGAATCGTTATCAGATATATCTCCCAAGGATTGTCTATTGTCTCTGATTTTCACAGTAGCATCATGATACGGGCTCTTATCTACAGTCAGGCCACCCTGAATGCACTGAATGAATTTTACCCCTTTACAGATCTCTTGAAGCTCATTTTGCATGGTGTGCCCTGAACCAGAGGTGAAAAACAAAGGAATAAGCATTGGACAATAACCAGGGTCTCTCACATCACTGTCAGATGTTCATAAGCATATTTTTAGTGGAACAATAGCAACTGTGACAGGTCCCTGGTGAAACACTTTCAATCAACACAATGAATGAGCAGCGTTTCAATATTTTACTCAATATCCAGGAGGGGATTCAGACATTCAGTGTACCTTTAGTGAGAAGCAGTGGCGTTTCAGGGTCCTTTTGATCTTTGTCCTTTCTGGAAGCACCAGACAATAGTCTCTTTCTTGGAGTCTCTAGTGCCATTAATGCAAGTATTTCAGACAAGTGGAAAATCTCCTTGTAATTAAATTTCTCTTGTACTTTAATGTTTGTTCCCTAAAGAAAGTTCCTGTTAACAGATTTCAAGCTGTGATAATAATATTTTCTTGCTATGTTATCAAAAGCTGTAATCTGTTTTCTTTCCTGGACAAAACTCAAAAAGTAGCTGTTAGATTTAAGAAAAACTTAATATTTTTTTTTTCAGAGTCTGAGTTAGTCGTTCTTGAATAGCAACTTAGAGTTTCAACAGAGTTGGAAAAGCATCAGCAAACCTAGTACAAACACTTGCTTTAGAAGTTAACGTCTCAGCAAGCATCTCAGTTTAGAGACTGCTGATATTTTCAGAGTGGGATGCAGAGGTAAGGGTGAGCAACCTCAAAGGAATGAAATTGATATGTACTTTGAGAGCCACAGCCTTTGCTAATTATGTCATAACTTCAATATGATGGAAGGAAACTCTGAAAATAATTTAATTAAGCTCATTTTTTTTTTCTTTTGGGGGTTTTGACTATTTTACTTAGGAATGACTTACTAACTTAAACATGAATTGACTAACTCCTAGATTGTTAAAGTAAAAGTCTAACTTCCTCATCCAATTAAGTTTGAGATAACATGTCTTTTTCACAAATCAGAACAAAGTCATTGAAAGTCAGTTTTTAAAAATCTGTTAAGTGCTATTCATAAACATAACATATACATGCTATGCTTTTACTACTTTTATTTTATTAAATCACTAAGCCTCTTACTTATCCCCCTTTTTTGCAGTTCCAGCTAAATTGATTTTTGAAAGAATAATTATAGGTTGTAAAACATTTGCAGAAGAATATCTCTTGTCCTTTTGCTTGAATTAGTTCTTCTAAATTATCAGTAATTTATCAGTAAATTATCAGTAAAAAATACATTGCAGCTGAAGCAACTAAACACACAGTAGTGTCAAACTCTTCATTTAGTATTCTTAATCAAGTCATGTTTATCTTTCTGATTATAGAAAAGTTTAAAGCATTGATTCCAGCACAGACAACAATGAGCATAACCCTTGGCTCAAAGCTGGGAATGGCTGCGCATTCATTGTATTGAAATAGGAAGAGTTCATAGAAATTCAATAACTTTTAAAATAAATAAAAAAGATAGCCTCAAAAACATTGAAGGAATTAATCAGGTGACAGGGCACTATGCCATTATATGAGATCAAGAATATTAAGCTGTTAACTTCTAATGCAATGATCATTATCACAGGCTCAGAAATTCCATCTGGAACATTTCTATTCATAGATGCTTTCAGGCTAGTTAAATGGAGACCATATATTGCCTCAATGAACACCAACATTCTCTTTAAATTCCTTTTCTACTCCATTCAGAAGACAGGGTCTCCATGCAGAAGTCATACCTTCGGCAAAGTTAACTTATCAGTTGACTGTAGATGCCAGCACAATGTACTTCTAAAATACAGCTTCTTAGAATATGGGTCAGTGACCCTAATGTAGGGTCATATAACTGAATGGGATGGGCATGTGAAAAGCTTAGCATCAGTAAGGCTTTCTGAACACCCAAAACCAAAAAACAATTTTTCAAAATCAAACGTATAATAAATTCAAAATGTTTCTTAACATGCTTGCCTGCATAACATCATGTGACTTCACTGTAGCCTTGGTTCTGAAGACATGAAATGCACACTCTGCACTCTGCAACACAATGCCTATGAAGGCTGCTTGAAAGAGCTCAGCTTGTATTCACAACTATGCTATGCTATAAATTGCAATGATTTTTACTGTGCATACAAAATTCCCTCATCTTATAGAAACATAATGAGGTGATTTATAATAATCAAAGACTCTCAATATTTTCCTATCATTCTTCAGTATACAAGAATTAAATAAGTATATTAGTATATTTAGATTTCATTGAATTACAAAGTTTGATTTTTAAAAATTACTGTTTAAGCTGTTAGCTTGAGTTTTATGTTGAAATGTTAAATGACTTTTGGCTTAGGATAAAGACAGAATTTCTAACCATTTCTGAGGTGATTGTAAACATGCTTCTGCCATTGTATACAAACATTTTCAGATAAAGTGGAAATCTTAGCAGTGACAATTATAAAATCAAAATATCAATCAATTCTGAAAACACTGAAGATGTTCTCACCCTCTAGTACCCAGTCTTTAGCCAACATTTAATTCATCTTGTAAGAACAGACAAGCATGTTCATCTCATCAGTAACAAATTTGTTTTCATTTTTTAATATTTTTCTCTCATACCACTTATACAATACACCCCAACCCATCCCTTCTCCCCTCCCTACACTCCTCCCAGTTCATCCATCTCCCCTCTCCTTCAGATTTACCACCCCACTCCCACCCACAAACAACCTCCCACCATCTCTTTTTCCCAGAAAAGAAAGTCCTCCTAGGGTTACCACTCAAACAGGGCATGGCATAGCAAGGTGGAAAAAGTCCATGTAAGTAGTTTAAAACAATTTCTGATTTATTATCAGTAAATGTTTGACTTGAATACCTATGTTATATACTTATATACCAGTGGCTGCATAAATGTTTCTCAGGCAAAAAGGGGTATAGATTAGAAAGGCTAACTCTAAGCATTTGATGAAAGGAGGGTTTACTGTCGTCAGAAACCATTCCAATGGTCATGAGGTAGAATAGTTCAGAATACTCTGGCTTTCATTAGTAGATAAAGACATAAAACCCTTTCCTATTTCAAAGACGAATTCCCTACGATAATACTTAACCAAAGGAAAACAGACTAAAAAGAAATTCAGAGCTTCCCAGACTTCAGACAGATCTCTGGTTATCAGTGCTTTTGGTAGGCGGTGTTTCTTTCAGTGAAGACAGGATTAACAGCAGGGGAGGTTCACTGAGAAGGTAAAGATAGAACAAGCACTAATGCTGGCTTTGGTGCAAGTACCTGACAAGCTAAGTTTGCCATTGCTGCTATTAAACACGTGACTTATTGGGTAAAATACTCATTTGTACTCACCATGATATCTTATTGTGAATTACCATACTAACATAAATAACAATTCCTGGTTAAAAAAAAAAAAAAAGAAGCTGTGTACAAAAGCTGAGGGAGCCAGGCAGTGGTGGCAGATGTCTTTAATCCCAGACCTCAAGAGACAGAGGCAGGCAGATCTCTGTGAGTTCGAGGCCAGCCTGGTCTACAGAGTGAGTTCCAGGACAGCCAGAGTTACAACAGAGAAACCTTGTCTTGAAAAACAAAATAAAGCAAAACAAAACAAACAACAAAAACAAAACAAAAAAAAACTGATGGATTGATACAAAAGTCAATGAATGTGGAAGTTTGGACTATTATGGATCCAGGGCCTAATTGCTATATTCAGTGACACCAAAAACCATTCCTTGTCCACCTCTGGTTCAGACCTAATATCCTGATGGACAGATTAAAAACTCTTTGAAATATATTAAGAAAATCATATTAATATTCAATCAAAGGCCTAAGTAAGATCAGGGTGAGGTGACAACTGAGGTCTAGCCACCTGGCTTCTCATGTGTTCCTACCAATATATTTTAAAATTACCTTGATTTATGAATTCCTTTGTTCTGCTACTATAAAACTTAATGAAACTCTTTCCACATTGGAACAGAGTATAAGCTGGCTTCATCTTCCCAAGCAATGGTCATTCACCTTTGGCTCTACGATAAGCTATCTTCCTTTTAAGTTTAGAGCTGTGTTCTTTGCATTGACACTAGGCTTTGAATGATCTTCTGTACAAGAATAGCCCCTTGTGAAAGCTAATGTCTGCATTCCAGGGCTATATTCAGAGGTCTTTGTGGTCAGGATGGAATGTAGAGACATCTTTAATCCAGTATTCAGAAAGCACTGGTAACAAACACCTTTAATCCCAGTATTCAGAAGGTAATGGTGGTCCATGCCTTTAATGCCTAGAACAAACAGTGGAAGCAGACATAGGAAGCAGAACTCAGGAGTCATTGTCACATAGAAAGTGACCTCTAAGGTGAGTCAGAGTGAATGGCAAAGTAACTAATCAGAGGAAGTGTTAGGAGAGTAAGGACATGGCCAACTTTCATGAGAAAAGGCAGGTTCTCCTGAGTGTTACATAGGAGTTAGAGTGAGCAGGTAGAGTCAGTAAGAGAGGTCAGTTAATAGAAGCAGACAAAGGAATCAGTAAGAGAAGTCAGTTGAGAAGCAGTTACGGAGTTAGTAAAGAGTGAGTTACAGAAGAGTTACAGAAGCTGAGATTAGAGTCAGTTACAGAGCAGTTAGTTGAAGTAGTCAGTTATAGAGACAGGATGGAGAAGTGAGAGCTCAGGGAGAGATACAGAGACACAGCAGATCTTGGCAGAAGAAGACCAGAACAGAGAGTGAATTGAGCCAGTAGAGTTCAGAAGGAGCTAGTCGGAGTGGCTCAGTCAGCAGTAGGTCTCAGAAGGCTAAGGCTGGAGCCTTCTAGGTCCAGGCTAGCAGGTGAATGTTCTAGATTGTTCCAGGCTGAAACCTTCCAGTTCAAAGATTGAGAATAGATTGTAAAGAAGCTGAAACATTCTAAGGCCCCAGGGATCTAGGCTAGAACTAGTGATCTAATAAAACAAAAGAATAAACAATCTTTTGGCTTGAACCAAAGGCTATAACTGGTGAAGCTACAGCAACATCTAAAATCTTCCTTTATGACCTCCATCTCTTGGTCCCTAATCTGCTAAGAGAGAGAGAGAGAGAGAGAGAGAGTCAGACAGACATACAAATAGGCAGACAGACAGACTAGACCATCCTGAAGACAGAATTTAAGACACCCCAACTAGTTAATCATCATCAGAAGTTCCAAGACCTAAACCACCAACTTAAACAATGAGATTAGTCCGCAGAATATGGTGTCATATTCTTCCCTAGAGTGTTCACACTTTGTACAGTAGAGACCACAGAAAGCAGCACTCAGAGGTCCCCATCCCTGAGAAGAATTCACTTTTAATAGAGAAAAATGGCACTGGGTGATTTCCAACGGAAGAGAAGCAATCTCCCGGTGGCCAAATTAACCAAACTATAGGGCATCAACAACAGACCTGCACCTGTACATGAAAGTGACTTTGTTTCCTGAGTGATCTGTTTTTATAAGGCCATGAAGTTCAGGGCTTTTCATTACAATGCTACCACATACAGTATAACTAAACAACTATGTTTAGAGTATTAGCCCTGTTTTTTTCTCATGAGTAACGTGGTTATAAAAGTGTTTCTAGGAGCAGGAGAGATGGCCGAGTCCATAGAGTGCTTTCATTATAAGCTTGAGGACTTGGGTTTGGTCCCTAGACCCCAAAGGATAGGACAGGTTCTACTTTCGTAAGGCTGTACCTGAGAAAAAAGGAAGTGGCATAAATAAAAATCACCTTTCATCATAAAAAATACTTTAAAATGTCATATGAACAAATCAGAATGAAAGGAGGAGGGAAGAGGGGGTAGGGGACAGCGGCCACTAGAGACTGGGGACATGTGGAAGGACACAAGAAGTTAGATAAGAGCTCTGAGAGAGACTGCTGGTGTTCTGTGTCACCACAGGTTAACTTCATTACAACAGCCTGTGATATTACTTCAAAAGAAATAGAAAAGAAAGGGAAAGTTTTTAATAGCTAAAATTACTGAAATCTGAAGGGATGGAAATGCTTATTCCCCTGCTTTGGTGATTACGTATTGTATGCATGCATTGTATTATCATGACTGCACAGAAACACTGTGTCAAAATAAAGTCGACAGAATAAAGATGATACTATATACTGAGATTCCACAAAATGACTTCTAATATTGTCAGCACTGTTCCAGTTTCATACCATGCTCAAAAGCACATTTATCAAACCCAATAATAGTATATTATCATATTATATTACAGCGACACGTTTACCTATCATTGGTAACTAGTATTCAGCTCTAAATATAATTACTTGGAAAACTGAAGAAAGTTTACAACTTCACAGAAGTTCTGACTTTAGTCTAGTGCTATATCATAAAATGACCCTTAGAAAATACTTTCTCAAAGTGAGACTGCTGAGAAGTAAGTAATATTGAAACTTCCAGGAGAGGGGGGTTCATGTATATTTTTATATTTCCTTCCCTGTTCTTCTCTCTTTAAAACGGTGCCCTAGAATCTCTTGTTGGCTTTGAAGACAGTGACTCAATCCTAGAGGAATCCTACTGGCATTATAATAATGAAAAACGTAGTGCTGGATGACCCACTCACCCTCATGGTGATTCAGCACTAAACGTATCTGTAACATAATGCATGTAAAAAGGACTTCATATGTTCTGACAGTTTCTATAATAGAAGTGCATCAGTATAATAGATGGCAAACATTTTTCTCTGTTTCTAGTGATTTAAAATAAATAGGAAATAAATAGGAAAAGGATATTGCCATTTTTCATCTAAATTCACATAAGAAATCGTCAGTGTATTTGAGTTATTCAAACTAACTTCTGTTATATTAAATAAACACAGCATGGGGATGATTAGAGAGAATTCATCATTTCATCACACAGCTCCTTTTTTTAGTAGTTGTGTGTTTAGGTTTGGGCCCATCGGGATGACTTAAGAACATATCAAATAGAGATACTGTCCCTTGATCTTTTACTGCCCAAAGGTTCCTTTCATTTACTTATTTTGAGTGAGGGGCTTGGAGAAAAGGACTAATCATTACTAATGAATTTGGTGCTGGTGAAAAATACCAGATGGGCCACCACAGGGACTGGAGTTCTTTGGCTGCCACAGAGACTGGAGTTATTTTATCCACAGACTAAAGCAAAATACTTCTCTGTGTGGTTTGATTCCAGATGCAGCCCGGGGTACAGATCACCTTCCATTCCAGACTCGCACAGTCTCACCTCCATTAATCATCGTCTTCGCATCTCAGCACCCACCGCTTCTGCTGAGCATATTCCAGCAGCACAGAAACTCCTCCTTCTCAGATTATATTCTAAATAGAAAAGAGAAGGGGTGACATTGGGAGGTAGACTTGAGTCGGGCATCTATGGGGAGGGAAGAAGTGTGTGGATATGATCAAAATACATTGTATACATGTATGAAATTTCCAGTAATAAATAAAAAGAGAAATAACTACTTATCATCATCCTCGGTCAGCTTTATAAGAAGAGAAGTTTCATACTATCCATGTCCTTTGATAGACAGTTTATGTCAGGTTGGAGGGAAATAAATTTGGGGCATATAAAGCATGGACATTAATCCATTTCAGGTACCTAATTATAGGGAGATTCATGTTGAGCCAACAGATAGTTCCCACCTTAGAGCTTTTCCAATTCAAATGAAAAACAGAAAATCCCTATAGACTTGTGATGGTGCCTCCAGCCACCACACCAAACGATGTGTTTGATTACAAAGAAGCAGTAATGGGAACTACGACAGACTTTTCCCCAGGGCAGACCGTAAACCTCCGAGTGTCCAGCTGTCCCTGAGATCTTTTCAAGTCAGTAGCACTACGTCCAATCTTGAACACTCCCCTTTACTCATAGCTCACTCCCAAGCTCCTGTGTGCACCACTGCTATGAAAGCGTCCTGGAGTAACACTTGATTCTCTACCCTTCATGACCTCATTCAGGTACTCAACAATCATTTTCTTCAAATTTTCTTCTGACTTTTGTTGATAACATGTTTTTAAACATATACTATTATAATAAAAATTAAATGCAATATTTTTTAATGCTATTACGGATACGGTTGCAATAGGTTATAAAATATGTATCTTTATGTATTCATGACAATCAAGACTGGAAGGACACTTAAAATGGAAGTTTACTGTACTTTAGCAGGGTGATTAGCAATGGCTTCCTCTTCTTCTTTTTTTTTTTTTCAAAATAGTGTTTACTACACTATTACAAAAGTATGGACAATATCAGATGATGTCACAAAAAGGGTGAGCAACCTCTCCCCCTTCCTGTCCTCCCTCTCCCTTCACTCCTCCCTCCCCCTTTTTCCTCTCTCTCTTTCATTATCTCATTCCACTACTCTTCAGTTCTTATTAATACAACATTAAAAAACCATAATGCAAACTATAGACAGTTCCCACAATCCCTTTGCCAAGTGGCTCTAACCTGAAGCGGTGGTGGCATTGGTGGCAAAGTCACTCCTTCCTGCAGTCATCTCTTTGGGTGAACAAATCTCTGCTCTACCCACAGCAACTCTCACGCTGTGCTCTCCATGTGACCAGTTGCTGCCACTCTGCCTTAGATACATTTTGCTTGAGCCCTTTTTAGAGTCACGTTTTCTGGCCGTCCCCGTCTTAAGACACAGACTAACTACCTCATGCTAAATATGTGCTCACTTAATGCTGACTTATTTTTTTTGTATTCTAATTTTCTTGAAATCAATATCCATCTTAGAGCCCTTGATTAGGTAATGGTGCTCATTTGATACAAAGAAGGAATACATTCATGTTGATTAGGATTAATACTGCCTTTGTAGCAGGGATTTAAATAGATGTGTTTATGAGTTTTCAAAAATTATGAATTTTTCTCTGAATTTGAGAACTGGAATATTTGATACTTTTTAAATGCCCAGGACTAGGTACATTATGAGTCCTTAGTAATTATATGTTAGGTTTTAGATTCTCAAATAATGTCTCCATAATCCAACTGGTGGTGTAGACATAACCAAACCTGAGGTGCTATGATCAAATTTTTCCCTTTAAAATAACTATTAAAAATATTCGCCTTCTGGAGATAAGCATCATTTTAGTATACTTAATTTTACTGATGCTATTACAAACTTAAAAAATTTAAAGTATTTTGCCACTTCAGATATAGCTAACAAATAGCTAACATAAAACTGAAAGAAAAAAAAAAGAACATATGAAAATAGGGGAAAAAACAAAAGCAATCTTGCCTTTCCACAAGTTGCATTAGTTATTTTCCTGTTGCGATAAAATGCCATGACCGAAAGCAACTTATGAAAGAAAGAGGCTGTTTTGGCTTGTGATTTTAGAGGAGTTAAGAGTCCATTTTACAGAGAGGATGCCCGGCAGTGTCAGACACAGCAGCCAGAGCAAGAAGCTGAGAGATCAATTCAACTGGAATACAAACAGAGAGGAAACTGGAAATGCCCCTAACGACATGCTTCCTCCAGCAAGGCTGCATGCCCCAAACGTCTCTGAGCAACGCTACCAACTGGGAACTAAGTTAAAATAAAATAAAAAAGCAAAGGGGAGAGAAATGCCTGAGATTTATTACAAGCAGACAGTTCAAACTTACTTCTATCATTAACCAGTGTCATCAGTTAATACTTTTTCACATATGGACACTTTTTATCACCGCTTTTTTTTTTTCCTGCAGAAAAGAGAGGAAGAGAGAGAGAGAGAGAGAGAGAGAGAGAGAGGGAGAGAGAGAGAGAGAGAGAGGGAAAGGATCTTTTTAAAAAAGTGTCTCATTGTGCAGCCCAAGCCTTCAAAGACAGCCCTAAAGATGGGGAAGACCTTATATAGTGACATTTTATTGCTTTCCTCAGTGATAGGATTCTGAGATCCACAGTAGACTACCACTGGGGTTAATAACAGTAGTCTCTCGGACTCCCCTTTCAGGGCCATTGTGTTCCTTTACTCTAGAAGAAGGTGCGTCTTTCCTAAGTGGGAAGAACAGCTGCACTTACAAGTTGTCTACACATGCTTTTCTTGACTAAGGAAGTCAAGCTTAACAGAAATGGATTGCTACTCTTGGTTCTCACCAGCATCTGCTGCCTCAGTGCTCAGGGCTTTTTTTATCCACTTCACTCAAAGTCTACCTATGCCTATTTAGGCTCATTTGCTGTTTTCTTTTGAGAGTCACAACGCATCCGCTCACAATCCCATCAGCTCCCTTAGAACTAGGATCCAATGTGGGCTATAAACACCAGTGCTACAGGATTTAATGAATTGTACTGCCGTTTACTACTTCCATGTGCTATATGTCCCCAAAGCCAGAGTCTTAGCTGCACCACAAGGTCACTTCCTTCATTTCTATCTCCAACTTCATGAGACTAAGCCAGTATCTAAGAAGTTCTATGTGGTCAGTTTACTATACTGCAGCCCTCTGTTTCTTTCAGTATATCCCATGACACAGCATAGGAACTAGGAGCTGGAATAAATGTGATCAGAATTTGTGAGTACTCAGATGGTTAAATAGTACACTCATCTAGAGAGATTTGATAAAATGTTTTTTCTGGTTCTGTCCCACAACAACTAAGTCAATAGTGGCTGGGTGCTGTTCCCTGGAAGAAGAGGAACATTTGCTCCCTAGGGCATCTAGGCATTCTTAGTGACATAGTCCCCTCCCTAGCTTCTATCTGGAAGGACTAGAGTTTCAAGGCCTTTCCATCTTAGCGGATTTACAAGTTTCTGGGCAATACATGCTTTCTAGGCTATGCAGAAGGTTTCTTGACAAAGTTTGTGGCAGATGCTAGGACAACAGGTATTGTAAAACTTTGCAAGTTTGTCTTTTATTTCAATACTGACTCTTAGATTTTAAGACTGCTTAAATTCATGTTCTGTCTTTGTGATAGTAAAACCTCACTGAAAACTGGTGTGGAAACTCTGTGGATCTTTGGGACCATTTTGCTGTATTGGTAAAGTAGAAAATGACTCCAGTTATTTACCAGGGAGATAAAACAGGCAAGTGTCAAATGCAGTCTCTACATAGGTTTCTATAAACAGCTGAATGGTTTTTTTTAAAGGTACACTTTAAGGACCAGCTATCAGTTCATGTTACTCAAGATGTGTTTACATTAAGATTTCCTTTCCTTTCTTAAGTACTTTAAACTTAGTAGATTCGATGATGTTCAGTGAGTCCAGACACTCCATAAAGGCTTTTTAATGACTATAATGATGAAGTTGTACCATGGGTGTTCTTGTCTTTTCTTGCATGTAATGCCTCACTAAAGTTCAGACCACACATTGTCTTATCAGCTTGTTGTCTTTTTCTTAATCCATATAACATAGTTGTTAGCTTAGTCGGCTGCTTTAACTTCATCTCGTTACTAAAGAATAAAAAAGTACAGTTTTCTTAAACCAAGCTGGATCTTCTAGTCCCAGGTAATACTGAGAAACTCCATCATGGGGATTTTTGTTCCATGCTTGTTTTTCTTTGCCTGGCTCCCCTGATCTTTGTAAATTCTGCTCTTTGGACAGTGTTCCCACAGGTTGTTCTATGAAGTAGGGGATTGGGGTCAGGGGCCAGTGGGCTTGCTTTCATGTATGTAGCTCTAACTGTAACCCAATGCATCCCTCTCCCCTGAGCAAAGCATTTGTCTTCTCAGCATGAATTATCTGCACACAGAGCAGGGTAGGACCCTGTAGACCTTTTGAAGACTGACATTTAGACAGTCAAAACTCACACTTGAGGTTTCATTGTGCTGATCGTTATGAAAAAATAATTATAGATTCAGTGCTTACACTTTATGCTTTGACAAAGCTCAAAATAATAGCTTAACTTCCAAATGTACGTCTCAGATGTCCTACAGGACTCACTAGAGACGCATTCAAGGGAGCTCTGCATAGCTAAGCCTCACAGTGGCTTCCCCAGAAGACAAAGAAGAGTCAAAAACATTGCACAGGCCTGGTTCAATCAAAGAGCCTGTGCTTTAAAAGTTGACTTTACTGCCTGATTCTAACGTTTGTGGTTTCTTTGCCAGACAGGTTCAAAAAGAATGTCTGTTTTCATTTCATCAAGCTTAATCCACACACAGCATCCTTTCCCACTCTTTACTAGACAACAGCTATCAACTGAAGATATGATGTCTGTGTTTGGGTTAGTGACTTTAAATTCTAATGGGCATGATGTAATCACTGCAATCAAGAAAAGCTTGTCTGTCTTTACATTTAGGACCTTTGCCATTGGCCTGGTACACTTTTGAGCCTTTTCATTAAGCTGACCACAATTTGCCTAATTTGTAATTATCAGTCAGTCTGCTTTACACAGGGTTGTGGCCCCAAATTAAGGGCAACGCCAGTGGGTTTTGTTGTGGTAGCTGTTCTGACAAAGAAGTTCATAAATGTTTAGATACGAAAAGTTCATCAGCGAGTGGTACTTTTTTGTTTACTATACTGATGTTTGTGCATCTGAGTACTTTGTTCAAATTATGCATTTAAAAAATCATATCTAAGATTTGAATTTTTCTTTCCCCAAGTAAATGTTTAGAGAAAATTAGAAGTCTAGAATGAATTTAAAAATATTTTTTCAAAGGTAAAAATTAAAACAGACACACATGTAAACGTAAAATGTTGTTTCTGTAAATCTTCATTATTTTGTTTTTAAGTAATAAAAGGTTTTATTATTAAAATAAAATGATACAAATGTCTCTAATGCACAAAGTTAAGCTAGTATAAGCTAAACTTTGATGCATTTGTACTTTAAACAAAAGTTTTTAAGAGTTACAGTTTAGGTCTTTCTGGTGATCACCAAGAAGGGACTGTAAGAACACCACCATCCCTTCAACTAAGGACAATAATTGCTAATAGGAAACCAAAGAGCAATAAGTAAAGCAGTTTGGCAAAAATTGCCATTCCTGTAGACAGACATTCACCACCCAAAACAGCATTAACGTTTTGCTCTACTTCTGACACACCCCAAACTTAACAAAATTATCTTAATTTGGTTGTCATCATGTTTATTATCCATATGGTCTGCAGTGGTTTGTTTGTTTGCTTGCTTTCAAGGTCAGAGAAAGGGAAGAGAGAAGGAGAATGATTCCCTGGCTTAGCTAAGGCTGGGAAAGTGACTGCAAACAGTCTGTTTCCCAAAGTCTCTTTCATGCTTCTTTGGTGGGGGGCGAGGGGGGGGAAGGGTGCCATTGTTATTGTTTCATTTTGAATTGCTAGAGATTGAAACCAAGAACTTGCATGAGACTGTCAAGAGCTCTACCACTGACTGAGATCGTCAACCTATCTACATATTCTAAACTGAAAATGATAACATATCCAAAAAGTCAAATGAATAGTTTCTGTTGTACAGAACGTCAGTGTAACCATGGAAAACCAAAAGCTTTCCAATACCTGGTGACACCTTTACTCATTTGCCTGAGTGATTGCCATTAAGATCAACAGGGTACTAAGCCTCAAGGTTAATTAATTAATTCATACTAATTAACCACTAAGACATCTAAAATAAAAGCTTGGCACTTGTGCCTTGTACAACATCATGGGCGATGCCATTTCATTCCTACCAATAAAAACAATAAAAGGAAAAACAGTGTTATTAATTCATTTTTTTTAAGCAAAATTCCCTTGAGAACTTATTTCTGATTGGTTTTTAGTAAATCATAAAGAAAACACCTAACGTGAATAGGATCATTAAAGAGAACTAACTGCAAGGTACTCATAGTGCCAGAAACTTAGGGGAGCAAATTTGCTAGGTAGGAATAGATGAAATAAAATACAACTGAATATGACATCATTACTGAGTATTTAGGTTAATAGGCATGATGATGTCTATTTTAAAAGTTGTTGTTCAAGCCATGCTTATTAACATGTAGCCTTAAAGATTTATTTAGCATTTAGCTTGCTTAACAGCAGGATACCTTGTTAATCTCTTGATTAAGTCTAAACATAGGGAGGCAAGTTCTGAGGGTGTGACAGGAAAGAGAAAGCATTAAGTTTGAGTCAATTCTGATAAACCAAGAAAAATGTTATGTTTTTATGTGAACTGATGAGACAATCATAAATTTTTATGCTTTTAAATTTTATGAAACAAAAATGTTTGAAGTGCCAGTGACCTTGAAATAGAATATATGAAATATATGAATATGAAACATATAGGCATGTTTTAGTGTTTAATATCAAGTAAATGTGCATTATGTATTCTTTTCTGCATGAAATGGAAATGCAAATTGATAGACGTTGCAGTAGTTTTTAAATTTTGTTTTAATTTTAAATGGAATGTTAATGCCATCCTTGCAATATAGTTATTCCTTCAGGACAGGAAACCAGGTGTTAATTTCGTGTCCTAAATACAGAGGAGGCAGGTAATTCATGCATGTGTCTATGGTTCTACAACTGAATAAATCTTTTCTGTCACTCTGATGATTTAAGGTATCATGCATTATGTAATATATTTGTTTTAATGTTACTTTCTCAAACATGTTAAAATGTCCTCATGAGAGTGGATACCACCAGCAGCCTACATAACTCCCTGTGCATAATCGCACATCGAGGTATCATCTGTTTGTTTGGTTTGCTCTATCTCCTCTCTCTGAAGATTTGATTTAGTCTAAACAGGAGGGGCAGGGGCAGGATGCTGTAAACATCATAAGAGAGGAACCGAATCAGGCAATACAAAGAATGATTTGTATCTTGTATCATAGCTGTATTAGAAGACAAGGCTGGAAATACAGCTTCATTGAGCCCCGTGCAGGGCTGGGATACAGGAATAAAGCCAAAATTTGACGTTCGGATACAGCTGTCACAACTCTAATGCTAGACTGCCAGGGGTTTACAAAATTGAAGGTGCCTGGTAGGAACATGCCTAGGGGACACAATAGAAGTGTCAAAGCAGAACATGCTGGCACACATGACAGTTCACTAAAACCAAGAGAGCACCTCTGACTTCTGGGGTGCTGGTGAAAGGTCACCAGACTTCTGCATCACAGATAGACAAGACCCATTACTTCAAGAGATCTATCATCATTTTAAATATGACTTTTATTTTAAAAAATACTACATGCATCAAATGAAATATATTTATAAACTTGGCATGACCCACACTATCAGTATGAATTTTAATGTTTATAAAGAACTATGGACAGATTTCAATTTTCAGACATAAGAAAACTTTTACTGCTGTTTTATAAATATAATAAAAGATATAATATGTTATCACATGACACACTCAGGCATTCAGGAGTAGTTCCTCTGCTCATGAAAGAACCAGTAATTTTACCAAAGTATCCAGCCTTCCATAAAGTATAAGAGGGTCAGAAGTCCTCAGCTATATTGCAAAATGTAGATCCTTTAGCCTATTGTTTTAAAATAGATTTTTTTTTAATCCTTAATTTAATGTTTAATGGGGGCAAACAGCAAACAGATTTATCCAGTTTAAAACTCATTGTGGCGCATATGTGTGAGAGACTGCTTAGGTAGCAGTTGTCTTGTTTGGTGCCCCCACCCCAGTCACCTCTGTAAACTGCTGTCCACACAAACACAGCCATGTCCGTTTGTTCACAGCATATGCTCCCATTCTGCCTCTACCTTCCGTATCCGAACTATTCCTATACTTCAAAGATGAATGTCTTCTTTCCATTCTTTGAATGAAGGCGATCCCTCTACTCAGGAACAACCTTGTCGTTTCCCTTGATGATCACAGATTTGAGACCCATTGAGACCCACTGTAATATAGCTGTGCATGTCACCTAATCTGATTGTCCCCAGTTTTTCCATACTTCATGCCACCCACCCATCAGACCCACTGACTCACACCTCAGCCACCAAGCCCATGCAAGCTGAGGAAGGTTCAGATGTGCCAGGAACTGTGCAGGCTGTGGTGTTCTGCCTTTTAGCTAGACCAGGCTACTACTGGTGCCCCCTCTCCTGAACAGTTTCTTTCCAGTGGATCACTAAATGATGTCCCTGTCTTCTCGGTGTCTGACTTCAATCTTGTAGCATGTTCCCAAGGCAACATAGAAATCAGAGATCTGACTTCTCTCTTCTTATCTCCCTTTCTCTTTCTTCCTTGGGTTTCACATAACAAATAATATATGCCAGATGTGTTCCCTAACATGAAAGCGTCTTGCTGGATGTGAGAGGTGTGCTGTCTGAGCTAAGACACAAGGCCACATATGGGGTCTCCAGAATAGATCTAAACTAACGTGGAATCTTTTCTCTTTTCTCAACCTCAGCTATCAATTGTACGGTCTTCCACTGCAAACATTGTTAACACAAAATCCCTATGAACACATCTAATCTGTACACTGCTCCCCAGTCTCAATCTAAATCATGGAAGCACCAAAATGTCAAAGTCTAAGAAGCCAGAAGTCATGTGTTAAGAAATGCATATGAGAAAAGCATATCAGAAACACCAAAATATTATCTGCCTCACTAAGTCATGTTAAGAATAATAAAATGTAAATTTTAATGACTCTATCTTCTCTTTATCCCAAACTTTCTCAGCTACTTTTGCAAATTGTTTCTCCAACTATATTCCAAGGCCATGTTCAAGCATTCGAGGCTTACTGCTTCAGGTCTGGTGTAAATATGCCATGAACACCCTCTGATCTGGGGAATGTGGATTCTGAGGGCTTTGGAACATATTGTAGGATTTATCATTGTATTCTAACTAATTTCCAGTCTCTGGATTTGGAAGGCCTTCAAGGCACAAGATGATTTAACATAAATGATGTAATGTGTTATGTATAAATATATATTTAGCCTTTTCCTTGCCAAATTTCCATATGAAAATGAAATAAAGAAAAATAAAACAGAACAAAAGACACTACAAATGGTGAAGGTTGTTTATATCTGTCAGCTCCTCCACCTCAAATTGGAAACCTCCCCTTAAACATTCGCCAACAAATTCCTCAACAACGCAACCAGGCTTGGTAAACACATCCTTCCGATTGAATACATCACAACTAGAAATGAAGTATGAGTTCGTTCTCTCCACAGATGATGAGTTTCTGATTATGTAAACAAAATCAATATTTGACCCTCCATGTTTTTACATTACTTTAGGAAGCTGTCAGAAAACCAAGCTTGGGTCTTATGGGATGTGAAACTTCTTCACTGCTCTGGAATACATCCGACTGAGGATAACTGAGTAGGCTAGGTGGAGAAACGGTACGCAAGCTGCAGTCATAGCCGGATGCAAACTTTCCCTCACAGCGGCATGAAAAATTAATTCTGTTTTGGAAGGCAAAAAAAATAAATAAATATTAAAATTTATTTCAGTGTTCCTCCCAATAATTTTAGCAAACTTAGTGAAATGAAGTTGTGATATTACAAAGAATGGTAACTACTGAATGAATTTAAAATAGAAAAATGTCAATGTCCGAGACATTTGCTGTTCTTATTTTAGAAGATGGCTGCACAAAGCCAGCTTAAAGAGAGGGATAGGATTTCACATTTTATTGGCGTTTAGGGAAACTTTATACCCTGTCTCTGGAAAATCAGAAAGGGAAGTGGTTATAAGGAATCCACATAATAATGTATGGGAAAGCCAACTAGAATTTACAAGGGAGAGGACTCCACTGTGTATCATAGCTGCCAAGTCGCATGCTGCACAATTTATTAATCGTGGGCTATTCCACCAGCCAGAAGTCTCTCCACTTTCTCTTCATTTATGACTTTGTTCCCACTAAGCCACTAAATTATTTTTTGGTGCAAGATATGTGTTATGAGTGTAAACATAGCTCAGGACAAAATCAGCAGAAAGTAAACACTTGGCGGCTCTTGGAAGCAGGTGGAACCCATCCAGATCGCATGTTGTCTATATTTTGAGATTTCTGTTAAACGCTGCACAAGTCACAGTTTGGCTTTTAAAGTGACGAGGGCTAATCCCTGGAGACTGGTTGGTGCTAGGAATTGCTGCGTGCCCTCCATTCTGTTCCAGTTTTCTCCCAGCTGTGACCTGAGGGAAGTAGGCTTATAGATGTGTACTGACAGATTTCCTTGAAAAATTTATCTTATCATTCTGAAAAAGGTCAAATATAGGTATGCCACTGCTGTCATGTCCACTTGTGTGAACTTCTTATTAAAATTATGTCACATAATATGCATTTTGAGTTTTCATGCATAGATAATATTTTGAGAAATCGTATCTCTCTGTATAATGTCTTCTTTGAGGTTGGTTAAATGAGATAAAAACGCTGAGCTCAAGAATTCACTTCCTGTTTGGTGGTGGTGGCACACGCCTTTAATCCCAGTACCCTGGAGGCAGAGGCAGGCAGATCTCTGTGAATTTGAGGCCAGCGTCTCCTACAGAGTGATTTCCAGGACTGCTGGGACTACAGGGAGAAACCCTGTCTCAAAAAAACAAAACAACAAAACAACAAAACAAAAACCAACAAAAACAACCAATCAACAACAACAAAAAATCTTCATCCTAAGTGTCTTGTCTTTGGCAGCAGAGTCTAAACAGCATTGGCTAACCCGGTGCTGAGCTGTGGTAAAGAGCATACCCTCTAAGAACTAATTCATGCTATCTCCCCTAACATGATGTGTGTGATGTTACAGGACATGTCAAATGCCTTTTGCCCCACCAGGGGCCAGCATGTCATCATGCTCTTCATCTTTGATTAAGCCCAGTGGAGAGATCTGCAGGGAAAGTGTGCTCATTTAACCAAACACCCACCAGAAACAAAGCAGGTCTGTTTGAACTTTCTGAGTGATCACTTTCTGCTCAAGTCAGTCACCCACAGAGACCATTCAAGCAAAGGGAAATATAAAGCAATCCGAGTCTTCCCTGCTACTTGGAAATTTTCAGTTTTCTCCTCTCATCTGTCTTCTGAAAGCTGGACCAGCAGATGCAGTCCTGACTCCTCTAGTTCCTCCCCACACTCATGAACTGTCAGAAGAAAACCCACATCTGTTCCTTTACTGCCCAGACTGAATTCAGATACTCTTTGATCTCTTTGCTAGCCCCCCTGTCTTGCTGCTTTCTCTCCTTCCTTGTTGCAACCATGAGGGTGCATCATCTTGTCACAGCAGATGCTCTTGTATCCTTTAGCTTATCCAAGGTTCTTGCTCCATTGATATTTTGATGGGTTAAATGTAAAATGTCCACCACAGAGTTGTGTGTTTGGTTACTTGGTCCCCAGATGTTTGTAATGTTTTGGGAGGTTATACAACCTTTGAGACACAGGGTGAAATGGCATATATAAACCATAGTGGATGGGCCTTGACAATTTAAATGTGACCTGATGTCTGATCTGCTGGCATTTGAACAAACTAGTTTGCAAGCTCCCACCACTCAGATGGAGGAGCCTGGAGCCGAAACTGGGAGCCATCCTCTATAGATTAGTTAGTAGTTCTAAATCTTTCTAATTCTGTGACCCTTCAATACAGTTCCTCATGCTGTGGTGACTCCCAACCATGAAATTATTTTAATTGATGCTTTATAATGCAGTTTTGATACTGTTATAAACTGTAATGTAAATATAGGATATGTAAATTGTCTTAGGGTACCCTTGTAGAAGGTTGTTTGACCCCCACCCCAAAGGGGTTGCAACCCACAGGTTGAGAACCACTGCTCTAGAGTCTCCCTTTCTGTATCCTGTCACAAGATACACACCTGCCCTTGGTATCTCTTTCCTCCTGATGGGTTCCTGATGACCTCATCCAACCTTGATGTAGAGGTTCAACTCTTGGCCTCGTTCCATCTTGTAATGTCCTGTTTGAGTATAATCTTGGAAGGACTGCTCTTTTCTGAGGAGAAGTGGCAGTGGGGTGAGGGTAGGGTGGGATGGGTGTGCGGGATAGATTTGGGGGAGAGGATAGATGGAGCTGGGAGGATTAGAGGGAGGAGAGGAGGGATGGGTCTTGGGATGTATTACACAAGGGTAGAAAAAAATAAAGGAAAAATCAATGATAGATAGCAGATAGATAGATAGATAGACAGACAGACAGACAGACAAACAGACATGGTTGAAGAGACAAAAGATGGCAGCCGGGAAATAGACAGAGTCCAGCAGGGGTCTGGCCTCCGCACCGTGCCCCCACTACAGAAGCCTCGGGATCCTCATGAGTTCACCAATCTGGAAAAGCTATTCTGGTGTCCAGTCTGGCAGGGAAACCTTTAAGAATTAAAGGTGGTTGGAAAGGCTACAGACCTGGGAAGTTGACTGGCTATGGCAGAATGCAGCAGGATGCACGACAGAGTTGTGGAGATAACAGATATAGGAATGCCATCGGGAGGCTGGGCCCACTTCAGGGTCTGCCTCCCCCATCGAAGGAAAGACTTAGAAGAAGTGGTGAAAAGAATCTAAGAGCCAGAGAGTGGGAGGATTGTTTTTAAAAGCTTTCTTCTGGACATGACATTGATGATGCACTCATAAATTCACAGCAGCTAGCTTCAGCTGCACAAGACTTGCTGAAGATTGGGCCCATAACTTTCCCTCCTTGTTGAGGAAGAGTAACTAACAGTTAATGGGTGCTTGGTAGATGAAGCCCTTTCTCTTCGGTGGAATAGCTACAGTAAGTTGCCCATGCTCCAGTAATGGCCTCCAACCCATGTTCATGCAAACAACTCTAATTAAACTCAATCAGAGAAAGAGGGGGGTGGGGAGAAACCAGCAAAGTAGAAGTACTAAGAGTTCTTCGGAGGAGGACAAAGACTATAGGAGGTAATGGGGGTTTGATCAAAATATATTACATACTTGTATGAAGTTATCAAATAAATTTTTTAAAAAAATGTTTATTATGGGAAATGTCCAACATTTATAAGGCAAATGTAATAGACCTGTATGTATTCATCAAGAAGATATAGTGTCCAACCTACTGCTGTTCCCCTGTCATTCCTGACAGGGTATATGTAAGGCACTGGAGGCCAACATGGTCAACAGAATGAGCTCTAGACCAACCTCAGAAATATTGTGAGACTGTGTTTTATAAAATGAAAGCAAAACACAAAGTTTTTTCCCATGTAGGGGAAGGACAGAATATATATAATAGAAGAAGAGCAAGGGATATATCTTGATTCCTGATGATCTAGATAGTAGCCTGGGTGGTCAAGTCACTGTTACCCATAGTATTATTTATTTATTTGTTTAATTTTTTGTTTTTCGAGACAAGGTTTCTCTGTTGTAACTCTGGATGTCCTGGAACTCACACTGTAGACCAGACTGGCCTTGAACTCACAGAGATGCACCTGCCTCTGCCTCAGAAGTGCTGGGATTAAAGGCATGGCACCACCACTTCTTGGCTCATCATTGATTATTTTCAATATGGCCATTTGTAAACTAGCAATGATAGAATGTCGCTATCCAAGCAGTATAGGTTAGAACTCATTCTATGCATCAGACTAGCTGCTTTCTAATGAACAAAACACTATAATAGTTATCTTATTAATTAGAACAGTAGTACTCATATAGATGACTACTTTTCAGCTGGGTATTTTCTCTAGGTTCTCTTTAATTAGTAGTGCCTTGTGACAAAAAATGAAAAGAAGATGGATCTGACAGAACACTATAAATAAGAACATATAGACCGATACATCTAATATTAAAATGATATAAAGAGCTGGTGTCACAAAATAGATGTTCTTTTACCCAGAAAAAGCAATTCCTACAGCTAGAAAGTCATAATTGTCCCTTGTCTTTGCCATGCTATGCTGATATAGCTCTCGTTATCAAGAATTTGCTCAGCAAGGGCAATCATCTAAGACACAGAGATACATTAAATATGGTTTCTGTCCAAAGACCCATACAGAGGCAAGAGTTCCCTCTTGTGCCGCCTTCACTGTTTGGAAAAATGACATAGTAACTTAAATACTATAATTCACAGAAATATTTGCCCCCTCAATTTAGTTAAAAATTAGTTCTAACTTTTTGTGAGATGTTTCTTTGCATTAATTTAATAGAATATAACATTATTTACACTTCCTTAAGTTCAGAAGATAATTTTTTTTTTCTAACAGAGTTTGGTATTGTATAACCCTAAATCTATGTTGATTTTAAATAATATAGTTGCAGTCAACAATTTGATAAGTCATCTGGAAAAAAAATGAAACAAAAACATTGCATTTAAATGATATCACAAATCAAATGGACCTAACAGATATCAACAGAGTATTTGAACCAAACACTAAAGAATACACATTCTTTCCAGCAGCCCATGAAATGTTCTCTAAAATTGATTAAATACTAGGATACAAAATAAGTCTTAACAGGTATAAGAAAATTGAAAAAACATCCTGCATTCCATCAGACCACAATGGGATAAAGTCAGACTCCACAGCAGTAAAACACTACAGAGTGTACATAAACTCACGGAGACTAAATAACACACTATTGAATCATCACCATCATCATCATCACCATCATCATCATCATCATCATCATCACCATCACCATCACCATCATCATCATCATCATCATCACCATCATTATCACCATCACCATCATCACCATCACCATCATCATCACCATCATCACCATCATCATCATCATCATCATCACCATCACCATCATCATCATCATCATCATCATCATCATCATCACCATCATCATCACCATCATCATCATCATCATCATCATCATCATCACCATCATCATCATCATCGAAGAAATCAAGAAGAAAAAAAATTTTAAAGCCCAGAATTGAATGAAAATGAAAATACAGCATACCAAATCTATGAGACAACATGAAGGAGGACCTAAGAGGAAGTTTAGAGCGCTAACTGCCTGTAGCAAAACACAGCAATGTCCATTTTAATGACTCACCTGAGGACCTCAGGGAGAAAAGAATAAACCAAACCCCAAAATAGTGGATGAGAAGAGATAACTAAAACTAGGGTGAAATTAATAGAAATAGAAATAAAAACAACCACAGTAACAAATAATCAACGAAATGAACAGTTGGTTCTTAGAAAAGATAAACAAGATTGAAAAACTATTATGCAAATTAACAAGAAGAAAGAGAGCGAAGACCCAATTTAATAAAATTAGAAGCAAAAAGGGAGACATCACAACACATACCCATGAAATTCAGAGAATCGCGAACTGTTACCAATGTTCCTCAATAACACATTAACAAACAGAATTCAAGCTCATATTAAATAGATAATATAATCATGCAGAGATGATTCTACATACGTAAATCAATAAATCATATCCATCTTATAAACAAACTAAAAGACAGATATTTAAAATCATTTCATTAAATACATACAAAGGCTAAGGAGAGAGGGATATACAATAAAGGATTTTAAAATTACATTTTAATGCCTTTATTTAAAATTTATTCAGAGGCATTAAATAATTTCATTTAAAATGTAATACAAATTATTTAGATGTATTCATTTTTATGAATGCAAAATTATCTAATATGTAAATCAAACTGAGTGTTTTAATTTATCACTTAAGTATTTTGTAGTAAAGATTTATACATATTTTTTGATAGTAGATACCACATGTCCCACAACTAATTATATTATTTATAAGAAACAATCAAACAAAAATGACCAACTTTTCATTGAAGGACAGGAAATGTTACTTCCCAGTTTAGTCTAGAAATCACAAAGAACATAAATGAGTTTCAAAGCTGAGGTCAACATGTTTTGTTTTGTTTTTTACTTGAAAAGCAAAGAAATTGATAGATACTATGTGTCTTAGTGTTCTGTTGCTACAAAAAGATACTATGACCATGGCAACTCTTAAAATGGGAAACATTAAATTGGGGTTGGCTTACAGTTCGAAAGTTTAGCCCCTTATCAGCATGGCAGGAAGCATGGTGGCACCCAGGCAGATATGGGGCTGAAGAAGCTGAGCTTTCTACATCTCTATCAGCAGGCAACAGGAAGAGCCAGACACTGGGCTTGGCGTGAGCATTTGAAACCCTAAAGCCCACCCCCAGTGACACACTTCCTCCAACAAGGCCCACCACCACGGCCACACCTCTTAATCCCTGTCAAGTAGCTTCACTCCCTAATGACCAAACATTCAAATATATGAGCTTGTGGAGGCCATTCCTATTCAAACCACCATACTATGACAAGAAAGAAATGTCAGATTATGACAAATTAAAAATGGTATGATTCCTTACAGCTTATGCTTTCTTTTTTACTGTTACTTAACACAAATATTACATATTTTGGTATATTTTGGAGGAGAATCTTTACTTGACAGATGACAAGCTGCTCTCCAAGCAACATTCTCAGGGATATTTGTGGAAGAGGGTGCAGAAAGGTTGCAAGAGGCGGTAGACAACTTCAAGGCAACAATGTTTCCCACACACAACAAGGCCAGTGCACATATGGACTCAGAGCAACTGTGACAGTACGCACAGCATTTGTGCAAGTTCCAGCTAGACAAACTTCCATCTTAGAGGAAGGAAAGTGGACAAGAAATCCTGCCACTAGCTGAAGAACTATTAGCATTTGATAGCTACTAAGAGAGAGTGGGTCAGTTTGCCTTAATGATGTGACCCCTAGTAGTTTGGGCATAGCCCAGTTTAGGCCCCAGTCTCAAGACTTGTTGGGCAATTCAAACTAGACTCCAGGGAAAGAAGAAAAACAAAGAAGAAATTACAATACTGGTTGCGAAAACATAGCAGGGTGGGAAGAGGAGGAGTGATGAGTGAAGTGCTCACATTAGCAGGTATGAAGCTCCCAAAGAATAGAAATAACTTTAACAGAAACAACAACAACAAAAGGCATATGTAGTTTGAAATACCCAAATCCTCAAACCCTTACAGAAGGAAAAGAGAAAGAGAAAGGAATAAGGGGAACAATAATCTTGTAGTAAATGAGTCTGAGATTTCAGTGACTTCTACCACTTGAAAGGCAGCAGCAGAACACAGAGGAAAGAAGAGCTTTGGCTGGAAACACTAGCATAAAACTTTCCACAATGTCTGTGGCTCTGACGATGAAGCCAAAAGGAAATGCCCATCCGGAGATGAATCTCAAACAAATGGTCATTTGTAAACACACATACCCTTTGTCCAAGTTGAAGGATCAAACTTAGAATTCTTCTTTATGATACATGTACACACCAAAGCTATATTTAATTTTCAATATCAGGCATAGAGTAACTGAGCTTTGTTATTTAAATTACCTTCATTTTCTGTACACGTTTATGTGTTTGCATTTATATATTCATTTCCAAACCAATCATTATGGTTAATTTTTGTTTGGCAAAGTTCTGGGCATTCCTGTGAGTTACTTCCAGGGGAGTATCCAAGTAGAGGGAATATGCACTCCTGAATGCAAATGTATCACATCCAGGATGAACATATGAACGTAAAGGAACAGGAAAAAATCAATTGAGCTCCTGTAGTCACCTCTGTTGCACTGAGGTACAAGAAGCTGAGGAATTCCAGTATGAAGCTCCAGGGCTTCTCTGCCCCCCTCCACACACCTCAATGGACTGTAGACTCCAAAACTCTGAAGTAAATAAATTTGTCTTTCCTTACATTTCTTTCAATGCCTTACACAGTTTATGATCACAAAAAATAAAAACAACCTGAGATCATTTGTAATAAGTGAAACAGTGTTTTGTAAATGAAATACTAATTTTATGCATTTTGGCTGCACCTTAATTTTTAATCATGTTCATAACATTAACTTAGTTGATCATCATACTGCACGCAGTTGGAGTGTTTTGCCAGAAAACAAATAAAACTTTAAAGAGAAAATATTAAATGTTTGACTTAAAAATCTAAAAATGTCTGAAGCAAAGCTCTCTAAGTCAAGTTTTCTGGCTCCTATGCCAAACCATTGTCTAGATTGACTGTGCTAGTTCGTGCCATCTTGGATCATTCGGTCCAAAAACTGTCCTTACATGTAAAGCCAACTCCAGAAGCCCACTTGCCTTTATGTTACAGGGAACAGCTTTGGTGGCCATTGGGGATAGACTCTTTCCTTAAAGTCAGCTTTGGGCTTTGCTTCTCATTTCCCTGGTGACACTATAAAGGTAAGCATCATAAGTGTTCCTCCTAGTCTTCCTGGTCAAAATAATGGAAGACCTCTGACCTTGTGGAGACATGACATTGTGACCTATCCCCGAAGAATAGAACATTACATACCATAATCCAATTGGGTCTGTCTATCTCCTGGCTAGGGGTCCAACTTTCAGAAAAGTTACTTCACCTAAAGATAGATAAAGAGATTAAAATAATCATTCCTTTAAAAAGATAATGTAACACAACCCTTCCCACAAGTTCCTCCCCTTGGGACAGCTGCTTACAATGCTCTCTCTCACCACAGCACTGTTAAGCTTGTCCATTTTCTGAGTTCTAACTCAGAAAAGCATAACATCCACATTCTTTTTATCTTTTTATTTTGGGTACTGGACAAAGCCTAGGCTCCTTTCCTTTACCCACTGGGTTTTCTTTCTCAATCTCTGAAGCCTTTCTACCACATGAGTGCTTACTGACCTCAGTTCTGGAACCCTAACTCTAAAAGCATGGCTTTCTCTCCTTCTATTGTCTGCTGGCCTTACTGGTAGCTGGAAAAGTTAACAGCTTGCGTGCCCTGTTGTTTTGCTTTCAGAGTCTAATAAAATTGATTGTGAACTTCTTTCAACTCCGTCTCTAAATTGTTTTATTAATGAACCTAAGAACCCAAAAGGGGACCCAAGTTAATTCCTAGGATATGCTTTTAAAAGCCTTGTCCGTTATCACACAAATAATCTAGATGACTTTTGTGTTCTCAGTACCAATTACTGTAGCTTATTACACCTTGATTTTTTTTATTGTTGTTGCTGTTTGGTTATGTGTGTGTGTGTGTGTGTGTGTGTGTGTGAGAGAGAGAGAGAGAGAGAGAGAGAGAGAGAGAGAGAGAGAGAGAGAGAGAGGAGAGACTGGATATCATATATCATATTTAGGTTAACCTTTTAGTACTTATGTGCTCCTTAATAGAAATACCAAATGATCACAAACTTATAAAATTAAATAGTGTGTATTATCTACGAAAAGATGACATGGTGGCTACTGCTATGTTTTAAGTTTAATTTGGTGCGCTTAATAGATCTATAAAACAAAAATGCCTTTAAGCCCCACCAGTAAGCCCCGCTTTCCCAAGGATAAATATCTTCCTGGAATGCTGACAATTGTTGTTCATGTAAGATAACAAGCCATGCATTTCACTTCTGTAAATAATCTTGATTGTCCCAATGGCACAGAGTGTGTTTTTGATCACGCATAGGCAAGAAGTATCTCAGGATGTGTGCATGCCTCTGATTGTACAAAGGCAAGGATTACATAGCCTTGTGAGTTTTGCCTTTATAAACCCCTTTATAATATAATATAATATACTTTGGTCATGAGTCTCAGGTGTAGAACTGGCCAGTATCCATGGTCCTGGTCAGCATTTAATTAAGTTTCTTATTTGTTAAAATTTATTCATGGTCAGACTGGTGAATCTCTGAATGGCCACAGACCCATAACACTGAGCATAAAAAGTAGATTTAAAAACTACAATTGTTGGGGTCTGGGAAAATAATTCAATTGATAAAGTATCATATAAACAGGAGGAACTGACTTTTATCCCAAGCAATCAAACACAAGCTGAGCCTGGTAACATGTACTTGTAATCCCAGAATTGAGGATAGAGAGATAAGAGAATCTCCAGTGCTTACTAGACAGCCAGCTTAGCCAAAAGGGACATTACTTAAAGTAACCTCTGCTCTTCACATGAATGTACACACACACACACACACACACACACACACACACACGCACACGCACCCACATATACAAACTGACATATATATAATAAATGTCACACCCATGTGCCTAAAAAGAAAACATATTTAAGGAGTGATTAGCTAACACAGTCTCAGTATAGTCAGAGTGAATCATACTATCAGGAAGGAGTATCTTGCACAACTTCCTGAAATGTCTGACTCTGATCAACAATGAATGTTTGCTAACAGGTCACTGGCTCTCTACCAGGGGTTTTTATTAGTGAAATTGGTGGTATAGCTTGTTAATTTGAATGACGAGTGGGCTCATATTTGTGAGGTTCAATATAATAGGGACTTTCAAGCCGCTACTCAGCATTATTCTAACATCTAGTCACACAGTATTACCCAGAACTTTTGTCAGAAATGCGAAAACTCACAAATTCTGCTTCCAGACTACTAACTCAGATTGCCCATTTTAACAAGAGCCTTGGGAACACTAAAATCTTTTCTCTACAATCACACATACAAATTAAATTACATTTCAACAAGGACTCTGAGATGCTTAATACTGTCATCTTGATAGGATCTATAATCACCCAGGAGACAAACTTCTGGCCACGTCTGGGCAGAAATCTCTGGTGTTGAGTAATTGAGATGGAAAGACCTATGCTAGATATGAACAGCAGTATTTTGTGGGCTGGGGTTCCAACCTGGATAGGAAGGAGACAGTGACCTGAGAACCAGTGCTCATCTGCCTGCTTCTTCATTGTGTTCACAGTGGGACCAACTGTCAGCTCTCCCACTGTCTTGACTTTACCACCATGATGTACTGGACCTTCGAGTGTGAGCTCAAATAAGTACTTCCTTTCGTTGTTTTTGTCAACAACAGGGAAAATAACTAATATAGCCTGTAACGTAGCCCTGGGAATGATGCATCAGGTACAAATCTAAGGAGTCTCTCCCTTAATCCTACCTTTGAGATCTGTAAGCCAACACATACCTTGATGCTGCCTTGGGACTTTGTGTTCAGTTCGAACAATCCTTTAGGTCACTGTACTGACTAGAATAATAACAGGGCAAAAAGCTTGAAATACTGAACTTATATTCAGATTGTACATACAGAAGGTATTGTTTTATGTCCATTGTCTCAGTCTAATTACTAATAATGTTTCTCTTTATTAATTAGTGTTATTAAATATTATTAAATCATTAGACACATTAAAGATATCCAAGGTCTTTTTCTGCTTCCATTGATATTTGATTTTACAATTCCAAGGATGGGCCCAAGACTTTCAATACATTCAATAGATCTAAGACGTTTTCACTTCTGTGCTTACCTAGTAATTGAAGAGTTAATAGGATTAGAGAATTAAGAGATGGAAATGTGGAGTGACTGAATCTTTGAGCATCAATGCTTTCTTAGGGTAACTAGCTTATTCTGACGTCTTGGTATGTGATCTATATGAAAATAATTATCTGTGTTTAATTGAGTTATCAAGGAATTGTGAAGTTAACATTTTAAACCCGTTCTCTCTAATTGTTTTCTTTTTTTCTTTCTACAGTTTACATTCTCTACAATATATCTTGTAAGTTTATAAATGAATCTGGATAGAAAATGTTACAGTTCTAAAATGGAAAAGTTGCTGACGTAGAAACAATTCAAGATTCAATTTAAACATGCCCTTCATACAACTGAAACAAAAAATAACCTGTAGTTTAAAAAAATATATATATACAACTTTCATCCAGCCCACTTATAATAAAGTTTAATCAACCACTAGAGTCATACACATGCTAGCTTATGTCAAATTGTAATTGGTGTTTTAATGCTGTGTCACAACTTCTTATGGAATCAGTAATTCAACTGACGGCATTTTAGTGCTCTCTGCATGTCAAAAATTCAATTCTATCATCTACATCAAAAGGTATTTGTTAAAATACAATTCAAGGCTACATTCCGTTCTAAGAGTTATTGTTTCTGGAAAGAAAATAAAACGGTTTAGAGCCCTCATTTAAATAGATGATAGATCTGTGGTATTGTTTCGGCAATGATGAATTCTCTAAGTGAATCCTAGTTGCCATAATGGTGAAGGATCTTATGAACATAACATTAGTGGTAGCTAGTTTACAATTGAGGATGAAAAGATGCATTTTCACGATCACAAATAAAGCTAAGTACCCTCTTATTCAAGAGAAGGAATATCCAAACCCTGACCATTTGTACAAGAATCTCAATTAAGTAAAACATTTCTACTTGTGTGCAGGCCAGTGGGTGACTACCCTGCAATTGTGGAGGCAGAGCACAGTGGACACTGTCTATCTTTGGTGACCTTGTCTCAGAACGGCTCAACTCTTTCTATATTAAACGTGGCAAAGAAACTTGTTTAGCCCAGCAATGTATCCATCAGTCAACATTACCAAGAACAAAAGGCTAAGTATTTTGAAATACTGTATTGGCCTATCTCAGAACATTATCAAATAGATCATATTTTCCCAAATTGGAGGAAAGTAGGGGAGGAAAGGTCACAGTGTCACAGTGGAGCAAATACAAAGCACCTTCAACTTGTCATGCCCTACATGTGCCCATGTGAGCGTCTATTGAATGCGCTTGTAAAGCCTTGCTTTCAGACTTTGGCGTGGCACTGATCTGTGTTACGACTGCTGAAACATGAACACGAAATGCCACAGAACACACGCACTCCTCCGCACAGCAGTCACAGCAAACCTGGATCGAAAGGCATGTGGACAACAAAGAACCGGGAGCGTGGCCACTGGCCCATGTGGCCTTGCTTTCCCAGCAATTGACACAGATTTAAAGAGATTAAGTGGTGAAGGGCAACTTATTTCTCCATCTTTCCATTATAATTGCCTTGTCAGATGTATTAAAAATTGAGGGGCTAGGAATTCCCCCCAAATTCCAGATATTCACGTATAAATCATTTTACTTTTCCGTGTAGAGAACCAAAGTAACGACCTTCGACAACCTGTTTACAGTCTCTGTGTGAAATGGAGAAAGCACTAAGTCAAGAATGAGGAATTCCTTACTTAGGTTTCTGTTGCTGCAGTAAAATACCATGACCTAAACAACTTTGGGAGGAAAGGGTATTTTTTTTTTTTTTTTCATTTTACAGCTTGCAGTCCATCATCCAGGGAAGTCCAGGCAAGAACTCAAGGCAGGAATCTGGAACCAGGGCTAAAGAGGGCTGATGCACAGACAGCTGAGGAGTGCTGCTTACTGCATTTTTCTTCCTGGCTTGCTCCGGTCTGCTTTCTTAAAATGCTCAGGACCTGCAGCCCAGAGTTGGCACCACCCACAGTGAGCTAAGCCCTCCCACATCAATCATCAGTCAAGAAGACGCACCGCAGGCCTGCCACAGGCCAATCTGGTGGGGGTATTTTGTCAGTGGTGGTTCCATCTTCTCAGATAACTGTAGCTTGTGTCAATTGACCAAGATCTAACAAGCACAAGGGCACACCACAGGAGTCCCACTTTTATTTACCTCCACCTGTTGAAGCTACTGAAAGACCAGCAGGAATTGCTCTATTTGCATATCCAAGTTTGGGGAACACTTGCTGTGTGATGTGTGAATTTAAGCAGCCTTTTCACACCTTAAGAGTAATTTAGAATCAGGCTAATTAGTTAGTTTGTTTTTACATCTAATGTTATTTCCTATTAATTCATTTACAAAGATTCAATCCAGTGCCTGCCACAGAGAACAATATAATAAATATTTGTACCACTTTTACTCTGTCAAATACATTTTAATCTATTCTTTTCCTTGTTTGTTGCTGTTAGGGTTTTTTTTTTTTTTTTTTTTTTTTTTTTAAGGTAGTGTCTCACGATACAGCTCTGGTTAGCCTGCAACACAACTTTGCTGACAAAGGTGACTTTCAACTGGCCATGATCCTCCTGCCTCTTCCTCAAAAGTGCTGGGATGATAAGCATGCCGCATCACGCTTAACCATGCATGCATTTTTCTTTCAAAAATATTTTAAGATAAGTAATATTGTAATAAATACTAGACTAAGTTTCTCTCTTACATTCACTTGAGCAGATTTAACGCATTTTAAGCTTCTCAAAATTAATAAACTCCTAAGAATATTTGCTTCTTCTAAGATTCTGGAAATGTGTGAGTAACCAGGAGGTTCTCTCTGGTCCTTGTATCTTACTGAGATTTGCCTTGCTGAGGAAGTCTTATCCAAACCTGAATTTAATTTAATTTTCAGTCACATATACATATATATGAAGTAGTGTGTCTATGTGTGTGTGTGTGTGTGTGTGTGTGTGTGTGTGTGTGTGTATAGATGTGGAAATCCTAAGGCAATAATACGAAGCCCCAACATTAAGTTCAATTATATAAAATAATTGAGAAAATATAAAAGCGAATAATTACTTAACTATTACAAGAGCAGTGAAGTAAAAAATAGAAATGATCACATCTTTTAAGTTGCAGCAGGAGTACTTCCACAGGAGAATTTGAGAATTATTGCTCAAAACCTAAAACATTCATATTTCCAATAAATGCTATTGAACAGAGCTAGAGATTTCAGCACCAAGCTGATTGCACTTGACCCTCCACACCACCACTGAAGAAACACCCTGCTTCCTTTGCTGAGGGGCTGTCTTCTAAGACCGTCTTCATGCCAGCAGAGACACAGCACTTTTATCCTGAACAGAGACAGGAGTCCAGAGGAGGAAAAGCAGTTAAAACGTTACACATATCATTTTTACTACTGGAAGGAAAAATGCTAAAACCATAGACCTTCAAAAACTCGCAGTGGTTTCACCTCAGAGGAAACACTGGCTATCACACATTTACGGAACTAAAACAGAAAACCATCCTCGAATCCATACTAAAAATCACCCCATTACTGCCCTTGCTGTAAATGGCTTAACGGACACAGAGGAAATTTTTTCCTTCATTTCAGATGCGTTTTTTAGAAAAATAATATCGGAATAAGCAAACTTTAATAGAAAGGGAAACCCCACACTGCAGAATTACGAAGAAAGAAATCAATATAGTGCGATCCTGTTTATACGGATGGGAGGTGATGAAGAAAGCTCACGCCTCTGAGAGCAGGTCCTTACAGCAGCCCTCAAAGGCAACAACAGCTCATTCAGTCATGAGAGACATTAAGTACGGAAGAAATTCTAAATCTGAGAAGAAAAAAAATCTAAGAAATCAAGCACAAGTATAAAGTTTTACTAAGATTTTTATATTTGTTTTTTGTTTTATTTGTATTTTTTATAGTTGTCTTATTGATTTGGTAAATTTTTATTTGCTCAAATTTATTTCTAAAATACTGTTAACACGTTTTACTTGGATGCCCACTTCTCATGTGGCACTCCACAAGAGAACTATCTGATAAGAAGAAAATAAGCCCAGAAGAAGGGGATGTTATGTCATACTGAAAAGGATATCATAAATCTATAAATAAAGTAAATCTATAAACCCATTCACGAATAATAGTTACAGTGAACGTGGCTGAATTGAAAGAGTTAGATATAAAAGAACTAATACAGTTGATAAAATATCAGGAAAACTGAGAGGGAAGAAAGTAGAGGTAAAGAAATCCTGAGTTCTTTAAATGTAAGTCCAAAACAATGCTTACATTCAGACCTGCATATTTAAGTTCAGCGGCTTGCTCCCACACAGGGAGAGAGAAGAAACAGAGAGGCGTGGCAGGGAGCCTGCAAGTAGAAGTCACAAAGTCAAATTATTACTTAACAAAATTGCTTTTAAAGATTGTTTTCAACTCATGTATATATTGAGTTTTCCAAATACAAAACCAGATAAATGTGATACACAGAAGCTAAAAGAAACAAAAAAGAAGAATCAAATCATTATTTCTCACATAGTAGGGTTTTCTGTGTCAATGTTGCAGAGAAAATAGAACCGACAAGATAGTCAAAGCTAAGTTAATCATCATGTATGTTTTTATGTAAATACAAACTGTGTCTCTGTTCCTTAATTTTACTTTCTGCTTAAGTTGATTCTCTGGGTTATGTTGATGGTTGCGCTTTTCTTTTTTTTTTTTTAAATTCAATTTGCAACCTGTCTTTTAAATAAAACATAAAATATTAACATTTAGTACTCTGAAACTGCTAAATCTTGTTCCTAACTTCTGCCAAGTTTTGGGTACAATCTCCTCACAAGGATGAATTCCACAGTCTTGTAACCACATAAAGCATGTGCTTGTTGCAAAAAGGTAAAATAAGATACTGCCATTTAGTGTTTCTTTTATTCTCTTTTCATCTGTCTTCTGTGCTCGTTTTCCCTTTCATGCCCTAGTTACTACCTTCTTTTAGTTTAAACTAAATTTTGTTTGTGGAATTTCCTTTCACCGGTTGTATTTGCTCAGAATCTAAACGCTTTGTCTCCTCCTCAGCCGCTCTAAGCATGACATCATACATGTTCCACTTATCTCAGCTAACGGAGAGATAACATTATGCCACTTCACACATACTGAACAGGAACTTTAACCAACACAGTTCCATCAATGCTCTCTTGCCCTGTGGGTCATTGCTTTCAGTTCACAGAAACATACACTGCGACTTTTAAAACTCATTGTGAATTTTGCTTTATTTAACCGACAATATTTTGAGGAGATTCTAAAGCATGTAGGAGAAGTATTGTATGGTTATATTTAATATATTTTATATTGAGTGGTGTATTTATTGCTTTCTGTGATCTGTAGTTACACACTTATAGTCACTGTATTTGATCTGAATTTAACACTAAACACACTAAAATCCTCATGGGGAAGATCTGCTGACGGAGGCTAGTGAGAATAGTTCAGCGGATAGAGATCCTAGCCTACAGGCTAGTAGCCTGAGTTCAGTCCTCAGACTCCACCAGGTAGCATGAAGGAACTGACTTCTGACATCCCTATATATGTGACAGGTTTGTACCTACACAGAGAGAGAGAGAAAAAGAAAGAGTAAATAAAAATTTTTCTAAAAGCCTTTGAAATAAAATGCTCAATGTTTGGTTCTGTCTGTTCTCCTCATCTTGGAACACCCTCACTGCCCACACAGTCCTGGCATGACTTTTTCTCCTGTGTGTTTTTGAAAGGCGCTGCAGCTGGCTCTTCTCCCTTGGTAGGTTCGTAACAACAAATCTGTCTTTTTTTCTTCACTGTGGAATACAACTAATGTCTTTGTTTTCTCTGTCTACCTTTGTATTTTCCTTTTTCACTGGGTTGTAGATAATTAAACAATAACTTGTTATAATTTCCATATTTCTTCTCTTGGATTTTCTTGAACTTTGTATACTTATAACTAAAATTTCCTACAATTTTGAAAATTTGTATTGCCCTTTCTTTTGCTTTCCTCTTCATTCCATGTTTTTGAACACATTTGGTTTCATCCCACAGGTGTAACTCACATCCTACAGATATAATTCACATCCCACAGGTATAATTCACATTAATTTTTAACTTGTCATTCATTTGAGATCATTTCTATTGCGTACTTTTAATTCCAATATACTTCCATACTTCTAAATGATTCATGCTTTCAATCAAATGCAGCCTACATTTCATCTCAGACACATTTTCATCTCTAAAGAGTTGCTTGAGTCTTTCTTACTTTGCTGTTTCTCTTCTCATGCTATTTCTTCTTCTTTGGCCACAATGAGCATCTGCACTGCATTCCTAACAGCCCTTGGTATTCTAATTTGCTAATTCTATTATCCAGGTCTTCTGTAGCCTGTTTTCTACTGACAAATTATTGAAGCTCTGTAGGTCATATTTCCCAGCTTGTGTGCAATTCTATTATGTTTTATTGGACTACAGTATGTTATTTGCTGGAACTTTGGGAGCATAGGATAACTTCAAGACTCACTTTTCTTCTTTATTGCTTAGAAAGAAAGAAGGAAGAAAAGAAGGGAAGTAGGGAGGGAGGAAAGGTAATTTCAAAAGCCCTTTATTTATAGATATTATTAAGAAGATGCTGCCAAATGTCTGTAGAGGAGATGTTGACTCCATGAGCTCACAAGACTATCTTTCTTACTCCATCAGCTTTTCCCTTGGTTTCTTTTGTTTTCTCTACATGTGTGTAAAGCAGTAACTGGCTCCTGCTGGGCTTCAGAGCTTTGTATCTGTGCTGTTTATTTTGGCTTCAAAATTGTACAAGATTTGGCCTCTGCAAATCTGTCTCCACCACTCTGCAAGACTCTAAGCGTCATTCAGAATTATCTTTTGAGGTACTTTCTGGGAACTGTAGCCTCTGAGCTGCGAAAGTCACAGTAGTCATTGCCTTTGCTGTGCTCCTCCCTTCTGAGTGACAAGGCATGACCCTGCTTAGCTTCTGAGGTCAGAGAAGATGGAATACATTTCTGGCTGGTTTGACCTATGAGGTAATTTCCTTCTTTCAGGAGTCGCACACGTGTAATTTCAACTCTTTCCTTATCTTAGGCTTCCATGTCCTGCCATGCAGTCTCCTAACTGGGGACCTTATCTAATTCTAAGCTTCTCCCAAAGGTTCCACCTCCACTCACCACAGTATAATTAAGTCACAACACATTTAATGCTACACAATGGAGATTAAACCCCAGCAAACATCTAGGAAATAACTCTATTGAAGAAATTATGTTAGTTATATATTTAAATCTGCAACCAGGCAGCTACGTAGTACTAATTTTCCTTTATGTCAAAATAATTCTCCAATTCAATGTTATTTTACTTTTCTAAGGAATTCTAAGTCTTTGAGGTTCTACAGAAGTTTTAATAATTTTCTTTTCTAAAATGAAAAGAGAATTTGAATCATTGAATCCTTTCTGAAGTAACTCCTCTATGTAACATTGCATTTTCAAAATTCTGTACCTACTAAACACACTTCAAAGATTTTGTATTTGTTTTTCCTTGGCTTTTGGTATTTAGAAAGAAGTACAATTTCTCTCTGTCCTTGTTTGGTCTCTCTGTTATTGATGCTTCATAAGTAACAGAAATTTTTTTTTACATTCATCCCAGAGTGAGAGGTTAAATGTGATTAAATATCAATCATAGTTTAAGAGTTGTTTTTGTTAAGATAGGTTTACTTCTAAACAAATCTATATGTCAACCCAAGGCTTCCTTGTCAATTTCTGATGAGTTTTCAGGGAAGGCAGAGAATTCCCAGTTTCTCCCACTAGAATGTAAAATAGACACTATCTACAATATCTTATTCAAAAGAAAATCATGTAAAAGGGCCTGTTTATTTTATCATATTGTCATTTTGTTTTGAGTTAGGTTGGGTTTCTCTTCTTAAACAAGCACAAAAGACTTCCCTTGTCAGAAAAAAAAGAAAAGAAAAGAAAAAAAAAAAAAAGACTCTACAAGTCATCCTGAAAACCGAAGAAAGAATTGAACTGAGGTATACCCAAAATGATTGATCCTTGAATTTCAAATCCCCACAGCTCAATCTAGGTCAGCTAAGCCTCAATTTTTCATTTATGTAGTAAGTACTTTGGAAACACATGTACTAAGAAAAGACCCACTGGCAAAGAATGGTATGTGCAGTGGTTACGTAATAGGCAATGATGACATTTTCATTGTGTGTGCCACAAAACTGTTATCCCATTATGAAAACACTAGGTAACATTTGTCACATCTAAGAGTGAGGTTTCAATGTTGCATATGTAATTACTGCAGTATAAAATTAAGAATACTTTCATTTTTATTTCCAGAACTAGAATTTTAAAAGTGGTCATCAAGTGTCTTCCAAGGCTTTGAATTAAATTAGAGGCCATAAACAGGCTTTTTTCTTTTTTTCTTCCTCTTTAAATGACAGCAAAAGGAAAGGACTTCTCCCCTAGAAAACCGTGGATATCAACTATTGACAGTGGACTCCAAACTGCTACTTACTCCTCTTATTGATTGTCAAATCCTTCGATCCATGAATTAGGACCCAAATAAGAGCTGGCCAATGGCATTTACATACTTAACGTTACCATTACTGCTTTGAAGTCATCAACGACCTCAAAAATAATTCTGAGATCTCTGAGCTAAAGTGGATTCCCTACCTCCCTCTCAGTTACAAATTTAAATCTGTGAGCTCAAAGGATGGTGTGGACAGGAGACTCAGTTCATGCTAGTAGTCATCCAGTCTCCATGCATTGATTTCAAGCTTCTGTGTCCCTTTCGCAAGGCTTCTCAAAACCCTGTGTAGTGATCGGAGAAATACTAATGAATCCAAAGAGCACACTTATTAGAAGTGCAGAGAAAAGAGTCCAAGAAAGCAACAGTTCCTTAGCTAGAAAACGAAATGTGTAGACGGGTTAGCGCACACAAATCAAATGGGGTAGTTGTATGAATGAGTTAACTAAAAATAATGAAGAAAAATAAGAAAATCCAATTAAGGAAGCCACTTTCACAATTATTTCCTCCAGTACAAAAACTGGTCATTAAATGAGATAAAACTTTGAAGGAAAACTTATGGTGTGAGGTTATGCACGGGCCATACATAATTCTACATGGAAATGTTATTCAGAAAAAATCCAGAAGCCCATATAATACCCTATAAAGTACCAGGTGGCACCTGCCCTTGTATGTTTCAGAATGCAAAGAATTGGGGGCTGTTACATTAAGTCAGTAAAAGGGCATGTAGAAATCAAATGTCTTTGTCTCCATGCATCCTTCCAAGGCTTAAGCACCAGCCATCAAAACCATCCGGCCACTATTTTAATTTTACATATTCAGGTAAGTACCTGGTTAATGTTTCCTTGGGAATGAGGTAATGCGGTCTGTGTTTTATTGACATTTATTGCAACAGCTTTTAAAAATGACTTTAGTATTTCACTTACATAATCCCAAGGCAGCTAAGAAGACTGTTCACTTTCTTTCTGTTGTTTTTGTTTCATGTTGTTGCTATTTATGGAAGGCTGTGTGAACCAAAGTGATATTTTCTAATTTTTATTTAAGGAAGATAATGGAGAGAGTTTTGTAGGAATAAGTGAGTTTTTATAATATCATTCTTAAAACCTAAAAATAATTTTTAAATACAACTAGTCAATATTTCACGGTTAGCAGATATGTTGTTAATTATACACTTCAAAGGTTAGACTTTATCTGTTAACATGTTAATACATCTCAAATTTTGATTTTGGTGATTAAATTACTAATATTAAATGGTTTTTAAAAATCACACTGGCAATCAAAATAAAGGCAATTCGATTTAGATGGGATTTTTTACAGAAATTCCCAGTAGATAAAGAATTGCTCCCTCAGATTTATCCCACAGGCTGCATGCAGACCCGACGGCAGCCAATCAGAGACTAACTACTAGCTTGTGATGGCCATCAGCTGTGTAACACATGTGGCCCAGATGTTAGCTGGCCTTGCCCTATGTCTTAAGATCACACATAGACAATTTGAACATGCCACATCTGGTAGACAACAATATCCATCCCAAATGTGTGCCCAATCTGAGCAGCTGCTTCCTGTAGAAGAATCCAGCTGTGCAGTATCCCAGTCTCTGTCCTTACTGCTTCCACTCAGGTGAGCGAGAAGGACCAACACTCTAAGTCTGTCAAATCAGAGAGGGAGAGAAAAGTTTGAACTTTCTTGAAAATAGTGAGGCCGATTGCCTCCGGGGAGGAAAAGGTTTACATTGCTACTAGGCAATTAGCTTCAAACAGAAAATTAGATGTGATATTCTTTGAGAGGCTTTGTTATGGTTTGGACTTTAATCTTCTGCTCCCTGCCAAATTTGTGTTTGGTGGTGCCCAGCTGGTGGTGCCATTGGTGGTGGAAACTTTAGGAGGCAGGACTTATTGGAAGAAGTGGGTCACCGTGCGGTGTGTGGGGGGAGGTGGGGGGCGATGGCAGGACACTTGCCTTGAAAGAGGTGTTGGTATCCCAAGACTCCCTTTCTTCCTCTCACTTTCTCCTCTGTACTGCATGCACCCTATCTCTCTCCTCCTTCCCAGCCATGCCCCCACCCACTCTGTACTGCACCCTAGCTCTCTCCTCCTTTCCAGTCATGCCCCCACCCACTCTGTACTGCACCCTATCTCTCTCCTCCTTCCCAGCCATGCCCCCCACCTGGCCCACTCTGTACTGCACCCTATCTCTCTCCTCCTTCCCAGCCATGCCCCCCACCTGGCCCACTCTGTACTGCACCCTATCTCTCTCCTCCTTCCCAGCCATGCCCCCCACCTGACCCACTCTGTACTGCACCCTATCTCTCTCCTCCTTCCCAGCCATGCCCCCCATCTGACCCACTCTGTACTGCACCCTATCTCTCTCCTCCTTCCCAGCCATGCCCTCTCCTGACCCAGTTATGAGACTAAAGGATTAAGACCTTTAAAAAATACGAAATTTAAAAATCACTTTTCCTACCTTTTAAGTTGTTTATTTCAGGGATTTTGTTTTCGACAGACAGTTACTATTAGCTTGTTCCCCCTATTTTTCCAGAAAACGGCCATTAATTGCTCCTCTTTTCACCTTGTAGTCCTTCTTTTTTGGTGATAGTTAGAACCCTTTGATTGACGTCTATTAATCTGCATTCATACACGGTGCAAGAATGCAGTCTCGCAAGGAGAATTCTGAGTGCTTGTAAGAAAAATCTAAGAAAGCAAGACAAGTGTCTTGTGACCCTAGTTTCTTCAAAAACATGGCATTGCTCTTGTACTGTGCTTCCACGCCCCTCTCAGGTGAAACGGATAGGCAGGAGTTCACTTCAGATCATTCACTACAACAGACTATTGTTATTTGCTTATGTGCCTCTATAGAAAAACAGGCATTTTGCCATGTACAGCTTGTCCTTGTGGCTATACATTTTACTCAGGTGATCCTTCTTAACCGTCAGAATGTAAATTGCCCGATGCTCTGAATATTGGCTATGGCATGAGACTTTTGTTTGTCTCATTTTTACGCTCCATTCTCTCAGGTTCAACGACTTTTAGAGTGGTAAACAAATCTACTTTCATAAACAAAGATGGCTTGAACTTAAAAAAAGATTTTCCAATACCAGTAGTTAATATGACATTTTATTTTGTGGTCCACACAGGATATTTCAAACCTCACTGCCGTAGTGCACCCCGTTGTGTTTTTGGTGTACCTCAATGCACATTCTCCCTGCACATTCTCTCCATCCCAGATCATCTGCAATTAGACCCTTGTGTTTGTTTGTGTTTGAAATTATAATTGAATTACAACATCTCTCCCTTCTTTTCCTCCCTCCAAATCTTTCCACATTCCCTTCCCTACTCTCTTTCAATTTTATGGCCTATTTTCATTAATTGTTATTGCATACATATATGTATTTCTAAATATAACCTGTTGAGTACACACATCATTACTTGTATGCATGTTTTCATGGCTGACCATTCGGCACCGGATAATCAATTGGTATACTTTTCCCGGGGGAGAACCACGTCTCCCACTCCCAGCTTCACTCAGTTGCTCGTAGTTCTTTGTGTAGGTTTGAGGCCTCCTTGGCTTTTCCCACCTAGTTTGGCAAGTTTGCTGGTTCCATCCTTGTTGAGATCATGTTTGTGTTTATAGAGCCTGCTAGCTCTCTGGTGACTCTCTGGCTACTGTGTTAACTCTCCAGAAGTTGGTATAGCTCCTGGAACAGTCTGTATTAATGCAGCTATCTTTTTTAACATCAACTTGTAATACCTGTAAACCTAAACTGTGCCCAAATTACAAAATAGCAAGTCTACACTTAGCGGGAAATTTCTCTCCACCATAATTTCCTTAAATAATGAGAACCAGACTCCCTCCTAATTTCATGTCCTCCTGTTTTCTTCCTTTTGCTCATTATGGAGAACTCACCAGGGATCTCATCTTCAAGAACAGTGACTTACCCTCTCCCAGCAGACATTAACACACTGTCATCAGCTTCCCAACTAGGGCTGGAGCCTCTGAGGCCCTCCTCTGCTCTGAGTTGGAGTTTTTAACTGGCTTTACCCCATACCTCACACTCAGGGCAGAGTTTATACAACACAATTATTTCTTGACATTAATATTTGGAAGTTTTCTCAGTGTCATTGTAATCATATATCATATAAATACACATAATGAAATAATTTTTCAGATTTTTCAAAAGGTGATTATCAACACAAGGGGGAGAAAGAGAAAAAATTAATAAGCTGTTAATCAAAGAGGATGCCATAGAAAATATCTACAAAATTTTTCAAAAAAATCTCCAAAGTCAAAATGTTTTACCAATGACCTCTTTAGAACTGAGAAAGTCATAATGCCTTGTAAAATCCTGAGCTCTCGGGGCAGACAGACGTGTTTCTGAAAAGCTGGTTTTCTTTTCTAAAAGAATGTAGTATGAATAATCACCACAAATGTACTTACTGACTCAGATATGGGTTGTATGTAGGAGAAGACTTGACCTCTACCCACAGTTTCATCAACAACAAGATGTGAGCAACACGGACACTAGAATAGAACAGAAGAGTCACCTGACTTCTAGAATAATATCTTATTTATGGGAAGTGCTGGAAGATATAAAAGCATTTGCACAATTATTATTATTGCACATTATGGCCAAGTTTATGAGCCATTGGATAGAAATAACTAAAATTTGGAAAAAAAATTGAATAACTAATACTTTGATTTGTAGATGACTTAGCTACTAGAAATTCAAATTTCTTAGAATCACCAGAGATTTGAGGGCAATTACCTATCGGATAAACGAGTAAAACAACAGCTTGGATAAGTTAAGATACATAAAAATATTTTTTAAAATATTTCCTCTCTATGTGCAACAAAATTTTCTCTGGAAGATAAATAGAGGACCTTATGTCTAGCAAATTTGAAAAGAATGAAAAGAAAAAGGAAATGGTCTGAGTGTAAAAATGGAAGAATTTTAAAAACTGACAAGGAGGGCAGTATATCAGAAAACCTTAGTTCACAAATATACATAGACCCTTGAGACCTCAATATAAGGTGAAGCAATCACTGATAGCTAAAACTAGGGGAGCTCCACACCAATGCTCTTCCTTTTAGAAAGGGTAGTCTTAAAATAAGCAAGTTGGCTCTGCTCTTTTGCACTACCATTTTCCTATATGACGTCTCCCCAGCTCAAAATATTTCCCTTCTCTGGTTACTACCCTTCCCCTCACTCTCAGATAAGGAATCTGATCCACAGAGAGTGGGCCGCCAGCAGCTAAGGTTCATCCAACGTGACCTCGTTTCGGGGCAGCATACAGTGCTCTAACCAAATTAGAAAAACAGAGTCATTTTACTGGGAATTTGGAGTGCAAGTGGAAGCCAGATTTAGTCTTTCTCTGGGTGGTTAGATGGTTCCCACTGGGGCAGAGAAGTCACAAAAACAAGTGAGAAGGTTGAGAAAATACACTGAGAAGACAAGCCAAAGAGGAAGCAACAGAGACACAGAGTCGCAGTAGCAGGTCTGCCTTGTTTCACTGCATACCCCCAAAGTGTGGCTGCATCCAGACCGCGGATGCCAGGAAGGACCCGGCCTCTTCAGAAGAACACTTCTGCCTTTCCTTAGCTGCAGCTTTTCTGTGATCTGCAAACAGAATTATCCTAAATAAAATTATCCAAAATAAATTCCATCAGGATGTAACTTAAATTTTTACGTGCACTAAAATCCAACTAGAAAAATGTTGGTAAGCGTGCCTTTACCTTTTGGAAAGGTAAAGAACATTCAATGTTTTAAGTTCTCAGTATAATAAAAAAAAAAGGAAACTACCTAGAACTTCCCACACATAAATTTTTAAAAAAAGATAAATGAGAAAATGTTAAATATAAGATAGCATGCAGAAGAGATGTTTATATTTTATGTTATATTATTAAAAAATTGAGAAGTATACTGACAAACCCAAAGGTAAAGTCAGACATTGGTCATGAACAGACAAATCATTGAAGCATTTTAAAAGATACTCTAATGAGTAATCAAATTTAGCACCATGAAAGATACTTTCCCATAAAAAATACAAAGTACCTGTGACAGGAATAGACTTAGATTTACTGCAGAGATGAAATTATGGGTACTTGGAAATCCATTTTGCAAAAACAAAAGATGTTCAAATATATGCATACCCTTTTGAACCAGTGTGCTGGACTAGCACTCCTACACACAAGTGCAAAAGCCCTGCTCAAAATTAGTGTTGAGAAGGGAGATGAATCGGCTGACATGGGAGAACGCAACTGAAGAATCCCAGCACTAAGCAATGAGTGCCCCCCCCCCCCCCGCCGCTTTTGCTGTGGCCACTTTCTCTCAGGCAGGTGCCACGCCCTCTGTGTAAAGGATATCTCCCTATACTTCCTATACTTTAGGCCCATATCCTACCAGCTTAATGAACTGGCAGAAAGACTTCAATTTCTCAATGATTTTCGGTAGTATCCCAGGATTATACCTCATGATCTCATTTTAGCAGACTTGGGTCACATGTTCCTCTCTGAAACAATATGTGAGGACGGACTCATCTCTGTTGGACAGTCAGAGGATGTGGATACGTTCTGACACACCAAGGCCTTGGTCGCCTGGGTGAAGAATAGGTAGAAGAAGCTCAAAGAAAAACTCAGCCGCAACTTCCAGGAATAAGGAAATAGCTGATGTACAGGGAAAGACAATGGATGCCACCACACTCACTTACACAGATACTTAAACTCAAGAGCTTCATTTAAGAAAATGGTTATGAAAGAAGTAAAGATTATGGTATATGATTTAAAATAATAGCTGGCTTTTCTTATCATATAAAAATGAAATACTGGGGAAACAGATAAATATGTATCATAAAGGCATCATTATGAAACACATCATATCATAGCATGCATGTTGCATGTCTCTTAGGCTTCATGTTTAGAACTGTTTTGCAATCTTGGAATATCTGCATATGCATAATAGGCTGTCTATGGGATATCTGAACATATAATTCATATGTTTCATCTTTATCTTGTACATATAACCTTGAGGCATTTATAAAATATTTTTATTCCTCCTGGGAAGTTTCAACTTGTCAAAGGTGGTTGGTGTGGAATGTGCTCGGGCATTGACTATTCTTTCACAAACTGTGAATAACATTTTTTTAAAATGTGAGGAATAGGTACATGACATCCAAGAATCATTTCAGATTGGATTTTTCCATGAAAGCAAAATCTCTCCCAAGGAGCATAAATGCTTTTAGATGGTGCAATACAAATGGCCTACTCGGTGACTTCAGACTCAGCACTTTCTCTTCCTAAATTCTTATACAAAGAACACTATGATCCAGATGTTCACAACATACCTCTCGCAAGATTGCTCCAAAGAGAAAATGATGAGGCATAAAAGTGAATGGATACTGTCTTAGCTTTCCTTTTGAGGCTGTGATAAAACACTCTGACAAATGCAACTTAAGGAAGAAAGGGTTTACTTTAGTTTACAGTTAGTTCAATGTACAGTACATCCCATCCTGGTGGGGCAGTCATGGCAGAAGGAACTTGACGTCACTGGTTACTTCTCATCTGCAGTTAGGGACAGAGAGCAAGGAATGTGTGCTTGTTCATGCTCAGTTTCCTCTCTCCATTTATATAGTCCAGGGTGCCAGTACTGTGAATGGGCATACATGTGGGACTGTCATAGAGCTAAGAGAGGGCCAAACCTGGCTTGGAACCCCGTGTCATCCCAGGAGATGAGAACAGTATGCTTTCCATGCTTTCCTCTGCTCCTCACCTTAGTCCTGGCCAGACCTAGCTAAATATTAAATATTGCCTGCTTCACAGAAGCAAAAGAATGCAGCTTGGTTGGTTGGTGCTTATATGCACTATAGCTGGAGCATAGGGATGAGTCTATTTACTGATAAGTTGTCTTCCTCTTTTTCCCTGTGAGACCACACCTTATGTAGAAGGTGCTGTTGCAAGACCTTGGCGCTTAGACTTGAGCTCCGCAAATTAGGCTACTCCAGTATCCTTGTGTAGACCAGTGGATCCCAACCCTGGGTACCAAAGACCCTCCCCTGCCTGTACCCTATAAATGCAAGCACCCTCACTTAAATAAATGAGAGAGATGCTCCTCTGAGAGCCTCTCCGGAGAGTCTGATTTGCTCTCCTCAACGCTTAGGCCTCCGATCTGGGACCTGCCAGGATGCATTGACCCAAGCCCTGTGCTTTCCTTCCTGGGGACTGAGCTGGCAGCAGACAGCTCAGCCATGCTCCATGTTCCTGGGAGGGAAGCAAGCAAAAAGGAAACAACACATAGTAGGCAAGCTTTCCTACCACAACTAACATGATCAAAATAATCTCTCACAAGAACACCCAGAGACCTTGTTAGGTGATTATAGATTCTGTCAAGTCAACAATGCTAACCACACAGCTGTCATGTGGACTTACGTGAGGGCACATTTCCAGTTGAATTCTCACTGGCAGCCAGATACCAAATTCTACACAAAACAAGTGGTGGAGTAGAGATTCATAAAAGAGGGATGTGGAGTTTGATCTCCAGAACCCAAGTTAAAAGCCAGGCATGGTGGCATATGATTGGAATTCTAGGGCTTGCTGGCCAGACAGTCTAGCCTACTTGCTAAGCTTCAGGCCAATGAAAGGCTCTGTCCCTGAAAACAAAACAAAACCAAACCAAACAAACAACAACAATAAAAAAAACCTCAGACCACGTAAGGAATGATGCCTGAAGCTGACTTCTGACCTCCACATATAACATAAGCATGTGCACATATACAACATACACACACATACACACACCACCGTGATCTACATTTGAAGGCTACGACTTTTTATTTTAATACAAAAAATTGGGCGTCTCCTAAGACCACTCAGATGTTTCATACCTGAACTCTGTTCTTGCCTTGCTCTAAACCTGTTAAGAAAGTGTGTCTTGTGCAAGTTCACCAGGGATGATGTCCCCTCGCTCTCTCCATGACCCTGTGGCAATCCTTCAACACTCAAGACAGGAATTTCTTTTTTTACCCAAACAACTGCAGCCCGCCCGAAATCTTGGGCAGCAGAGAACTTAGCCTGTCCCCACAGGGTAGGAATATATTAGCCACCCTGTAAAAGTTATTTTTAAAGTTTTAAAGGAACAGCAGCTGGAAAAAAAAAGACATATTGAAAGTGGTCCCTTCATAACCTAGCTGTGATGTCTCACACCAATCCCCATCATTCTCTGTGGGAGCTGCATCCATGCAAAACTAGAAACCAGAGAAGCCAGAAATCAAAACCAAACAGGAAATACAAAAGAACCTTGTCAGAGCACATATTTCTAGTTGTCTTCCTCAACTATATTAAGGGAATTTGACGAAAGTCTTGAAATCACATGATTGGATTTGGGAGTAATTTCCAGAAAAATGAAAGAGACGTTAAAACACTGTCACAAACAATGAGCTGACTGCCATCTGCAAATTGCTTTCAACTGGTTCATGGTAAACGTGAGCGGTGGGAGCTTCCTAGCAGCTGCTGTCCGGTGGGCGAAGGTCGCCACTGCAGTAACAGGGGAACACAGAAACCTTCGAAGCCCTGAAAGAAATTTATATTAAAATAATCTACATTATGAGGAAAAGCCAGCCTGCTTTTTACCGCAAGTTTAGTGTGCTTGCGTTTGTAGTATTTAACTGGTAATACTTGGTTAGTTGTTTTTTTCAAAACAACTAATTGTTAGAGTAGACTTCCTCCCAATTCAACAAAGTTTACTAAGCACCTATTTATTAAGTGTGAAAGATGGTTTCTATCTCGAAGGCGAAAATAGACATGTGCACACAGAAAACTCAACACACGAGATACAAAATCTGATGAAGTTTCAGCGTGGAAATGTTTCATGCAATGAAGGGGTTTCCAGGGGGGGAAGGTGGGATTTACTGAAGATTACCTTGAGGAATGAGTGAAAACTTAACAAGAAAACAGGAATAACAGTGTCAGCAGGGGCTAGAAGAAAAGCGCTTGCCGGCAGGAGGCAATCTGAGAACACCAAACACACCCTCAAGAACTTAAGGAGAATAACGACTTTAAGGAGGCTAACTGGGTTCAGAGCCTAGTTCTGCACTTGCTAGAAAGTTACATAATGTCTCCAGTTCTCTGTGTCCTGGTGTTTAAAACTCCTACTAAGTGCACCATGAGGATAAGTCGAAGCATGATGGGCTGGAGGGCTGAGTAGCATATGGGGAATGCTCAGTGACTACCTAAAGCAGAAGATGGGAGAGAAGGGGGAGGTGATGGAGAGAAAAGGAGAAAAATGAGAAGGAAAGAAATGTAGATGTAAATAGCAAGCAGGGAGGGAAGAAAGAAAAGATAAATAAAGATTTCTGAGACACCTGGGGTTAATATATATAAATATACATTACATATTATATATGCTAAAAGGGTGTATATAGATATGTAGATATGATCTGTTTATATATAATCCCAAGACATGAAGATAAACACCATAAACCCCGGAGAGTGGAAAATGAGACTTAGTGTATATATATATATATATATATATATATACACACACACACACACATACACATCTACACGTACTCGGGGGTGGGGATGGGGTACATACTACAAGGGAATAAGAATAGCCTTCAGGATTAGATTCACCAAGGCTGTGTGAATTAAAAAGAGATACTTCGGACTTATCAAGTAGAAAAAGTATCCTTCTTTTTTAAATATTTGTTATCATTTAACAATTTCATATGTCAACAATGTGTTTTGATCAAATCCAGCCCACCCCTCCTATCCAGTTCTTCCCCACGCCCTTCCCTCTACTTTCCCTCCCTCAATCTACAGAGTCAGTTTCTGCTATTTGTGTATGCATGGGTAGCTTCTTGAGGGCTACATACCAGAAGAAACTGCTCTGTGTGTGGGTGTGTGTCTGTCTATCTGTCTCTGTGTATGTGTGTGTGTGTGTGTGTCTGTCTGTCTGTCTGTGTGTGTATCTCTGTGTATGTGTGTCTGTGTCTCTGTGTGTGTGCATGTGTGTCTGTGACTCTGTGTTTGTCTCTGTGTATGAATGTTTGTGGGTTTGTTTGTGTATGTGTTTGCATGTGTGAAGGGGTTCCTGAGGAGGGTGTGTGTGTGTATGTGTGTGTGTTTATTTGTGTGTGTGCATTTGTGTGTGTGCGTGTTTGTGTGTGTGTTTATGTGTACTTGAGTGTGTGTCTGTGTGTGCAGGTGTGTGTGAAAGCCTTCCTGTGGAGTCCAGAAGAAGGCATCTCATAATGACTGCTTCCTTGCTCACAACTTACAACATGCTTCTTCTCTTGTCAAGCTGAACTGTTGTCACATCTTCATGCTCTGCTTTGGCTGCCAGGAAAGTACACTTAGGGTAAGGAAGATTTATTTTAGACAATAGTTTTAGAGAGTTTCAGTTTCCTCATAGTGGGAAAGGCACTGCTGAACAGCTCAGTTCATGGTGCTGGGAACCTGAGCAGAGACTGTGTACATAACTGTGAGCTCCGAAGACAAGAGAATGACAGGAACCAGGAACTCAACGGAATCTTCAAACACTTTTTTCTTTTTTTTGTTTGTTTGCTGTTTTGGGGGGGGGGTTGTCTGTTTGTTTCAAGACAAGATTTCTCTGTTGTAACCCTGGCTGTCCTGGAACTCACTCTGTAGACCAGGCTGGCCTCCAACTCACAGAGATCGGCCTGCCTCTGCCTCCTGAGTGCTGGGATTAAAAGCGTGCGTCAGCACAGCCCAGTAATCTTCAAATATTTTGGGGGCCCATTTTACTCAACCAGGCCTAACCGAGTAGTTTCACTTGGACAGGTGTTCAAAATGCAAGCATCCCAGGGAATATTTCAGATTCAAACCGTAACAGTTGTCTATAGCTAAGTATTCCCAAGTGCTAGTGACAGCGCTGTGAAAAGGGCTGATTTGATGTTTTCAAAAGACCACATAGAAAGAGAAGGAGGTTTGACTTGGTCAGTGATCTGAATGTATATATTCACTTACACATGCAGAAAATGGGTAGTACAAAAATAGTAGCACAAGTAACCTAATTGAACTTAATCCAGATCATTGACTCATATTATACATAGATAACATCCCGGGTAGTGGGGAAATCGTACCATTACCAAAAACATGGATACTCAAGAACTTAGTTTCTTCGTCTTTACTAGTTCATCATTAAGTACGTTAATTCTGCCTTTTTCATGTGATTGGCCTGGTCTTTCTGATTCCTTCTATTCTTTATTCACAAAGCCACCCAGGTACCTAGATGGTTTCTGTAACTGTCTAGTGCCAACATCCCTAACAGCTACTTTACCTTTCCAGAAGCATCCAGATTCTTTTACCTGCTGCAGGGGCAACTGTGTTGTAGAAAGGCAGGGAAATCGATGTTTGGTTTTTTCATCTGTCCACACTATGCTCCTGCTAGAGGCTGAAGCTTCTCTAGAATCTGATTGAGCAACATGTATGTCGGTGTATGTCCTTGTGTATCTTCATGCATGCCAGCACATCTGTACAGCCCTCTACAGCTCACAAGAAATTTTAGACCTGACCTCCTACCGTAGCTTCCTATCTGTTCTGCTTTATATATTTCCTGGATGTGTCGGCAAGGATTTGAGATTTCCAAAACTGCTTATCTATCTGCATATTTCTTGGTACCCAATTTTTTTAAGTATCAATCTGTCCCTCATTGCTTCCTTTCAGAAAGAGAATATTACCCCCTAGTAGGAACAATGGTAGAATTCCACAAACAAAATCACATTTGACAATATTTATAACTCAATCCCAAATTGTTGCAGAAGTTAATAATTTTGTTATGTATAAAATGTTTTATGCACTGTTGAGTGAGGGACTCCCTAGTTCGTATTGTTTGGGCATTTTGTATTGTTTGCAGGTGTTGGATTTATGTGGGGGAATGTTTGGTTGCTTATGATCTGCATGTGCTATCAGTAGAACACCTGAGGAGTTCTGAATCAATAAAAACACCTGAGTTGGGACGCTAAGGGTTTCACTGTGCAGTTTGGCGCTGCCCAGGATGGTGGTTCCCTCTGCCAAGGTCTGGAAGAGTTTGTACATGTTGAGTATGCCTCTGTGCCATCCATGTTGTGCTGCCACAGCAGTGTACAACTAAAAATGATGCCTGCAACATGGGTCAAGACATCATACCAGTTAATCCAATGTGAAGACAAGGAAGAACGAAAAAGAAAGGCCAGACCTCAAAGAGTTCATTTTATATTGTTTGTTTTGTTTTGTTTTCTGCAAGCTTGTCCAGATACTGATGAGGTGAGACAGTCCCAACAAGACACGCCAGCTATGGTGAAGAGAACTCCATCCCACAAGGGAACTCTTCCTAGAGACAAGGTTACCAGTTATTTTTCCTGAAAAGCAGATTCTATCTTAAAATCTGGAAAATGCTTCCTAAGGGTCAGCACATAGAAGCTGTCTTCCAGAACTGGCTGAGCGTGTAGCTCATGCTGGTAGCTGAATTTGGTACTGTAGGAATCACCTAGGGGTTATTGGTTTTAAAGACATGAGGGGTGGGTCATGGAGAGCAACTGAGGCTTGGCATTATGAGAAGCCAGGAGAGTCCATTGGTGAAGGTACAGCCACAGTAGTAGTAGTTGAAGGCACAGATTGAAGGGATCATGTAAAGAAATTGAGTCTTAGCATCATGAAGAGAGCCCAGGAGAGGCTATTGGTGAAAGTGCAGCCCATTTGCAGCAAGGGACCCCAGCAGTTTTTGAGATGCCAGTACCATGGGACAACCACCAAGGACAGCAGTAGCAATGGAGTAGAGCCAGCCAGAACCTGGAGGAGAAGCTGTGTGAGCTGCAGAGGCAGAGCCAGAGAAGTGACCCAAGTCCTTTGGAGGATCCCAGAAGATTGTGAGTGAATTCCAGATAATAAGACATTGAAAATGTTTTTCTGTTGTCCAAAGACACTGTGAAAATCCTGATAGATGTTTGGTATGATTTGATCTTGTGCGTTAGAAGCCTCATAATTGTTCCTCTTGAAAATGGTTTTGCTGGTGTAGTGTCAAATTGTGTTGTAGAGATAAAGCAATTTTTTTGGATTCGCTTATACAGAAAGAGGAATCGTTGCAAAAGTTTATTTTTAGTTATGAATAAAATAAAATAAAATAAAATAAAGCTCAACATTTCAGGAGAAAGAGGTGCCCAGTAGCCGTGGACTCCAATCACGACTCAAGTCTGTGCATTCCCTAAGGCAGATTCTCGAACTGCAGTCCAAAAAAGGCTTATATCAGGAACAACATAAGCTATATTTAGGCTCAAACATAGGTCTGTTAAACTGAATTTTCTTAATGTGAGTATATGCACATAGGTGTGTGGGTAGGTCCCCTAGATGTGTATACATAAGGAGGGCAATGGTTGGTTTGTGGATGTTTTCTTCAATCACTTCTTCACCATATTTTTTTAAGATAGGGTATCTCATTAAACGTGGAGCTTACCCATTTCTGCTTGACTGGTTGGTAAGTGAGTGCTCTGAGAGACTTCTATCTGTGCCCACCACCAGCACTGTAGTTACAAGTGGGTACTTCTGTACTTTATTATGTGGGTTCCCACTGAGCCTCATCCCCAGACTTAAGGTAAAAACTAGCAGCTTCATGTTTAGCAAGTTTATGGACGAATTAAGAACATGAGAGATTAAGACCATCTAAGATTCTGACTGCCGTGATAGGCTACAGACATTTCCCCTTTGTGCAAAATTTGCTGAAGTCTGAACTCCAGCAGGCTATGCTGATCCTTTTGTATCAGTATGCTTGTCAGGGGCTAGAGAGAAGAGATTACTACACTGGGTTCTATAATTTGTAAGAACCATTACAAGGCAAAATGCACTGTGTATAACAACATCTGTTCCAGTGTTGTGTGACATATAAATCACACAACACATATAAATCAGCAATTGTTAATGAGTCATCACTGTGAAATTAACATTTCACTGACTCATGGGACTATTCTCCATGTTATTAAATTTTTCAGGCATTATAAACTTACCATTTATTAAATTCATATACTGGCTGAGGAACAAATTTCTGTCTGTTCTTATGTTTGTGGGCAACAGGCTTTGGTGGCCATTTTGACATCCCTGAACATACTCACGTGAGTGCCAGTGTGCTCACACACCTAACTTTACTGCTTTCTTCTCCTTATTTTTCGCGTGTTCTCCAGAATCCCTTTTTAAATATTCTGTACTGTGACTTATTTAAATTGACCATAAAAAGTCCTGCGTTCAGCATGCAGTGCCAATAATTTGCCTGTTAAATGACACATAGAAGAAAATAGATACTGGAACATCTAAAGGGGCCATCTCTCCTGAGCACTTCCAGCCGCTTGTTGCTTGTTGGAAGAAGGGAGCAGCAAAAATGAATTTGATTGAATAGATGTAGAAAAAGAAATTGAATTACATATCTTGGTCCCAAATTCTTTTCCTTCTTTTGAAAGCCTTCTTGCCACCAGTAACTGTGGATTACGGTGTGTACTCTAAGCTGTAAGTTTTTAAAAGGTCATTCTGTCATTTCAGAGAAGTCCGTGGCTGTCTCAGAGCTCTGTGTCTTGGAAGGTAAGCCCAACTGAAGCTCGGTGTTAGGAATCCCACCTCTGCTGTATCCTGCAGTGTACTGCTTATCTTCATCCGACCTGCGTTTTGATTTCCATCTGCTTGATTTTTTTTTCTTTACCTCTTAGTTGTTTTCAAATTTAGAAGAATAATATCAATGTTCATTGTATTCTTCCAATTGAAAAACAATTATATAATGTAAGCAAATATATGTATAATTTATAACATATAGCCGTTCAATGGGGCTATATTCCTCAACATTGATCTTCAAAGTGACTCTGTATTGATTTTTAAAGGCTTCAGGGCTGGCGAATCATAGCCAAATAGTCTAGAATCATAGACATAGCCCATTAGAAGGTTAAAAGTTGCAGAATCTTTACTGAGTTTCTTTTAAGTTTTAATGTAAGTTAATTAGGAATTATTCCCAAGAGAAAGTTCCCATTCTATAATCCATTTGTGTTTATGAAGGCACTTCTGTGTGTGAGAGAACCCAGTCTCTTCTCCTGGCCTACACCATCGGTCTGTTCTCCCTCCAGAGGTTGCTGTTCTGAGGGAGAACATGGGAGCACAGTACAGCCTTCCAAACACATCTTCATGAGGTGCCTGCCTTGGAACACATGCACACTGCCTATTTCCTTTTTATTATTATTACATTTATTGTGTGTGTGTTTGCAGGTCTTTCTGAGTGTGTGTGTGTGCCATGTATTTCTGAGTGTGTTTGTGTGTGTGTGATGTGTGTGTATGTACATGTGTTTCTGAGTATGTTTGTGTACGTTTGTGTGTTTGCATGTGTTTTTGAGTGTGTGTGTGTGTGTGTGTGTGTGTGTGTGTGCATGCACGTACATGTGTCACAGTGCATATGTGAAAGTTAGAGAAAGACTCGAGGAAGCTGGTCTCAGGGATTGAACTCAGGCTATCAGGCATCAGGTTTGTCAGCAAGTGCCTTTACCTACTGAGTCATTTTACTAGTCCCTAGGTGTCTCTTGATAAGCAATATTTTTAAATGGTGACTTATGCCTTTTTAGCACTTCTTGTGTCATGTAGATGATACATGTGTTTGTGTGTATAGTGTGCATAAGTGTGTGGGTGCCTATTTAGATGTGAGTGACCAAGAATGTGGAGACTGGAAGCTAAGGTAGTCTTTCTCAATTGTTCTCCTTTTTATTAATAAGGTAGTTTTCAGTGAAGACACTAATTTGGCTAGTCTTTCCAGCCAGCTTGTCTATAAGTCTTCCAAGTAGTGGGATTACAGGTGGGTTGCCATAGCTACCAGCTTGTATGTGGGTACTGGTGATCAGAATGTTTCTCATCATTTGTGACCAATGTATTACTCAACGCACATCAGAGGAGCTTCTTGAAGAAGTCATAGTTAACAAAGGCACACATGGGACAATATGCAAAGATTAAAAACATTGGAACACTCAGTCATCAAATCTCTCCTCTCAAGGCTCAGGGATGTATGTGGGATAGAAGACAGAAAGAATTTAAGACCCCGAGGTGATGAGTGAATACAAGAAAACACTAGTCCAGACACCACATAAACTCACAGAGACCTGGTGGCATGCACAAGATCTGCATAGGTTCAAGCCAGACCCAGTCCCAGCACTGCAAGGGAGAAGAGGACACAGGGTTCCACACCTACTCAAGAAACTCCTTGCAATTGATACCTGCTGGAAAAGGGGAAATCAGTTTTCTGCAATGGAGTGTCACTGGATATATCATCCACATTCCAGTGTAGGCTCCATGCCCAGAAGTGTTTGCCTACCACAAATGAACTACATGGGTTTGTGTGGGTGGGTGTTTTGCTTTGTTTGGGCATTTTTTGTCTTACTAGTTTTTTGTTTGTTCTGATTTTGTTTTGAGAGAGAGAGAGAGAGGGAGAGAGAGAGACAGACAGATAGACAGAGAGACAGAGAGAGCGAGAGAGCGCACAGACATGAAGCTGGTGGGTAAGGAGGTGAGGAGGATCAGGAAGGAGCTGAGGAAAGAGGAAAACATGATAAAAAATATATTACGTGAAAAGTAAATTTAGTTTTCCAGCTCGTGAGGGCTTTTTCCACTAAGCCGTAACCCAAGTCTGCTGAAGCTCGTTTTTGCCATCGTGCCATATTCTCTAAGTTTTGCATCGGTAGCTATTAATACTTTTCATCAATATTATTGTCAATTTCTGTGTCTGTTAGTTGAATTCAAGTGACTAAGGGGAGAAGATGTGACATTCATTAGACTCTCAAAGACAAAATGCAAAATCAGTAATATCACTTCAATGGAGCAGAGTTTCACATTTATCTTTTGCTATGGTATCAATACCTGAAACGGAGCAGATCACATACAGAATTGGGGATTTCATCATTTTTATATTCAAGGAAGAAATCGATAGGAGTGATCTCACTTGTGGAGGGTAGGAGCTGCATAAGAAAAAAAAAAAAAGAAACCTGTTCTGCTTTAGAAATTTGTATAACTTTTGTGGCCAAAGGCCCGTGTAAAACAACTATAGAGTAAAGCTTTGCCAAAAAATAAGCCCCTCCCCCTCGTGGTTGCATGCCACTGGGACTTCTGGGAACAGCTTGGAAGGAAATATATAAGAGAGAAACTCACAGTTGAAATGACAGCTGCTGTACGACAGAGAAAGAGAGAACACAAAAGCTGATGACTGGAAAAGCAGGCAGAAAAAAAAAGGCTCAGATAAAATGGACTAACTGGGGTTTTAGAAAAGTTACAATTTAGATCTTTCTCAGTAATTGCCATGCTGGGAGAAGCTTAACCATAGTGTGTTACGGTTAGTTCAGTTTCCCAGACTTAGACAGATTAAGACAGCCAGAAAAGGGCTGTAACTCTTTCCTTTCTTTCTCTTTCCTTCCTAACCCATGAGCTAACTGAGGTTTAAAAATGTTACAACTTAGAAATGTAGCAGCCCGGAACAGAAGGGTGGAGTCAAGTTGCCAGTGAGACAAGTAATAGCAGCTTTTGAGAGCCCAGTCTCAAAAGGCAGAAAAGAGCCATACCCTCATACCCTCTTTAAAATAAAAACTGATACATTTTAAATACAATTTGTAAAAACTATGTAACTTTTCAGGATTCAATCCTAGAATAGAGAAAAGATTTTTAATGAGTTTGGCTTCACCCCGTACTATGACTGATAATCATAACATATAATATTAAAATAAAGTGGGATAGCAGCCCTAGCAATGTAACGGTAATGAATCCATTGTGCACACTGCTAGGATTGGCTTTTCAGCGATGCAGCTGCCAAAGTACACATGCTCCTGAAAAGTAGCTTCATAAGATGTTATGGGAACCAGTTCATTAGTAAGAAAATAGGCAAATAAGGGGGAAAACACACATTTCTTGTCTTTCTTTGAAACGTCTGCCTCAGGGTAGCCAACCAGCACAAAGTTTCAGTACTCCAAGTACTCCGAGTTTATTAGCACAGAAGGAGTAATGAATGACGGCTCTGGACACTCTGAATGAATTAGTGGACTGAAAACGTCACCATTAGTTACTGCAAGTATCATCACATAGACACTCCCTCCCCAGGTGCCAGATGCCCTTGTGTATACACCATGTCTGAACATTGCCACCAAATTGTCACACCTGAGTCTGAGAAAGCTTCTTGTACAACAACCAAACCAATTTATAGGAAACACAGGGGTCAAAGCAGCATGTTAAAAGATCTCAGGTGTCAAATCTAGTCTCTATATGTCATGACCAGAGTTCTTCAACAAAAACACTGGAAATACTGAAAAGGGTGATTTTGTGGCTTAGCAGAAAATACAATAATGTCAACAAATTATAATGATAGACCTTACTGGAACCACATCTCAAATTACTACACTGATGGCACAATCAGAGATTTAAGCATTGTTTGAACATGTGGCGTTCTTAAGAAATCATTATTTTGTAGGTATTGTTAGAGTGTTGAAATTAATTTCAAAGTCATACAGCCTTAAAAATTTGATGCACGTCAAAATAAAATTTAAAAAATATAAAATAAAATGGAAGTGACCACATAAAATGCTAATGAAAATGAAAATAAACTAGTTTATGCATATGTTGCTCATAAAGGTGTGTTTTCTTTTTTAAACTGTCAGGTATTTACACACCAAGTAAGAAATTCCAATCCTAGGCATTTATCAGAGAGAAGTGAAAAGATGACTTCACTCAAAAAGCTGCACATGAACATCCCCAGTCACTTCATCTATAAGCAAAACCTGACAACATTACAGATATCCTTCCGTGGAAACACAAACCACCGAGTCATCCAAATTCTACAATGAATGAATGAATGCCTGATACAGTGGACGACTGGAAGTGTGTAAAATTAATACTTAGAATTTCTTTCTAGTTTCAATACTTTGTTCCCAAAATAAAAGGTCTTAATGCATTCTGATATATTCAGTAGTTTTATATAGGTTCATATAGACTTGCATGCGTGTGAGAGGGTTCATAATATCCTTTATGAGAGGTGCCCTATAGAGGATTCAGCTAAAAAACAGAAATTTGTATTTTCTATTTTCATTTGAATACTTGATCATAAAGCTGTTCTGTAACAAGATATCCCATCTTTGTCCTTATAGCTCAATGTTTTATTCTTATAAGGTAGTTTCTCATGTACTCTATACAGGCAAAGTCCACATTTTATTTCAATGACTACTGGCCATAGTTTTAAAATCTAGTCACTTGCTACTGAACACTACTTGAGATAATCTTTGTGTTTGATGACTGTGTGACTATCTGGGGTAATTTGGGATGACCAAATGCAGAATATTAGTCATATGTTTAATTCCTGCCCATAAAAGGGTCTAAGATTCAGTATTTTTAAAAGTGTGTGTGCATGTGTGTGGGTGGGGCTGTGATTTGCACAGCACAGGACAACTTGAAGGAAGGAGTTGTTCACCATGCAGGTTCAGGGATGGAATTCGGCTAGTCAGCCTTGATGGTGAACTATCTTACTATCAGCACATAAGCTTGATAATGCATAAAAAGTTTCTCTTTGCTTTTTATTATTTTTAAATTAATGGGTTTTCTTACATTTTGCATTTGAGGTTCAATTTTTTTCTATGAAAACTTATGAATTCACCATTTTTAATATACTTTAATTTTAAACTGTATTTGTCCTAGACAGTTACATAAATCATATACAACATGCTATTTTAATACTATTGGTTTAAATATACTTGTTATTAATTTAAGCATCAATTTTGCAGGCTTTTCCTTTTATTTTGTTTTGGCATTTTTGTCTTCTTAGGGTTTATTTTTGTTTTTATTTTCATTTTTTGTTTTTTGTGGGAGTTTTTGGATAGATAGAGAGAACATGAAGTTGGATGGAGCGAGAAGGACCTGAGAGGAGCTGGGTAAAGGATCAAAATATATTGTATGAAAAATTAAATATAAAAAGAAAATATGTTTTACTGGTAATGTCTTATATTGGTAAAATGCAAAACAAATGGTTACTGTCTGGCATATACTTGTGGAAAATAATCAGTAAATTAGAAAACAGAAGTGCAAATGATTCTTACAGAATCTTAGAGACTTCAACTATGTTCAACTATGAACAATTTGATAAACAAATACAAGTAGAGATAATTTTTAGGATAAAATTAAGATCAGAAAATATCCATGAGATGATGCTTAATAAAAACAGCACTTTAAAACTTTATATAAATTAATTTCAATATTCAAGTAAATTAAATCCTGTTTGGTTTAATTAAGTAAAACCAGAAATGTACTATGAACAGCGTAGGCAGGACTTAGCCAAGCCTTGGAAACAGGAGCCACTGATTGGAGGAACCTCCCTCTCAGGCCCCAGCCTCCTTCCCCCTGCCCCTAGCCAGAAGTCAGAAAACACATGATTTTCTTAGATTCAATAGACTACATAATACAAGGCTGGAATCTCTTCCTTTTGATCCAAATGTGCTGGAGAAAAATGTCTTTCGCTTCATAAGGGGCCGTCTAGTGGTGTCTCTGAGTCACTTCCTAGTGCGCAAACACCGCTGCAGGGAACTTTCCCTCTAGAAGGGTCTTGTGAAAAGGAAACACGCATCTTTATAAAGGACCTCTTTTGAGTTGGCTTCCAAGGACTTCCATAACAAATACACCACACAAAAATCAACAGAAATGTGTCCATGGATATTGGTCAAATGTATCCTGTATTTGAAGATAAATAAAACGCATTTAAATTATGAGCAAGTATTACATGATCATTAAAGCAACATTAAATTACTATTCTTCACATGTTCAAGTTTGACCATAAATATAAATTACTTCTGACCAAAGAAAATATATTTAAATGACCAAATAAAAATTTTAAAATGACCAAAAAAATAATTAAAAATAAAATTGACAATGTTACGTTCACTTATTGTTTCATTAATAAATGTTCTGTAGATAACATGACAATGCTAAATTAAAAGGAGTTGAAACAGAAATGTTTTGATAACGTGAGTGCAAACTCAAATAATTAGTAATCATAATGAGTTAATATAAACTGCAGAACCAAAGTGCTATCCCATTAGCGTTTAGCATTTGATGTGCAGAATTATAAAGGCAGAATTATATTTATAGTTTCTGGAGACAATAACTAAACTAGTAGGCTGAAAATATACCTAGTTAATAAAGCATATTAGATATATAAATGCTAAATATTTTTAGGATTAAAATTAGTAATTACAACTAGAAAATTAAGGCAATAATTAACTTATACTTAATTTTAACCACATTTAAGAAAGAATACATGCTATTCTCCTTGTGTATGTGTACATGTTGATGTGAGTATTTTTTGAGACAGCACTCTCACTGAACCTGGAGCTCACTGACTTTGCTAGACTAGCTGCCAGCACCAGCATGCCTAAGGTGTTCCTTAGCTACCTAGTCTGGAGCCACCTATTCCTGCCTTGGCCACCAAGAACCAGGGTTACAAGCATTACCTCCATCACACGCCCAGCTTTTCTCCAGTCCTGGGGACTGAACTCAAGTCTTTATGTCTGCACAGTAGGCACTTTATTACCTGAGCTCTCCATCAACCAAACCCATTATATTTCCTTTAAAATCGTTAAAAGTAATTTAAGCAAGCAGTGGGTAGAAGATAAAAAGCGCTAACTAGAAAGCCTATACCTCACACTGTGCCTTCCTAGGTACGTTTCCAATGACTCTTCATTATGTTCGAATTTAACTCTCTCTAAAGAAAGCTTGGTGTACAAAACAGATAACAAAAGTCAGCTACAGTAAGACAGCAGCTGATTTAAATCCTTTAAGAATATTATTTGGAGTCCTCATTCGTTGATTTTTAAAGTTTAAAATGTTATGAATATTAATAAAATACTATTATCATAAAATCTCTATAGAAAATATCACAATTAGTTTCTTGATTCATATCATAACTGGAATTGGAATTGAATTATATTTAATGAACTTACCATTCACTCATATAGTTTTGTGGTCTCCATCTGAATAAACTGGTGATTCTGATTTCTTTTTGGTCACGCATGCAAGCCAGTGTCCCTGGAGCCTGCGGTAGCCTCTACAAATGAAGGCTGGACTAGACTCTCATAAGAACGGGACAGTTCACACTTGTCAAACACAGTCACATCCCTGGCTGAAGAACTGTACAATCAGGTTTTGGAATTGCAAGGACATTAAGAATTTTGAGAGTTTGTTGGTCATCTAAGGACTACGAGGTTCTCAGAAAAACCTTACGTTAGTTGCCTGGACAAAGTTGAATAATTAAGTTTAATAATATCCCTCCCAAGGACACTCTGAACTGAGAGTAGGAAGAAGAAGGAAGTAAAATTCTGAAAATCTAACTACACGAAAGGAGTGGCATATGAAAGAGAGAATTACCTAATCTACCTACCAGACCCTTCCAAAGAGAACCCAGGGGGTATTTCAATGTCACAAGGCTGTATCACATCCCAAGGGATACCTACAGCTAGGTAAAATCACCTACATACTCTGAAACCTAAGTCAGAGTTTGGACTGTTACAGCTCTTCCGTTCTTGGTTTTTCTTTAAATTAGACTAAAGTGAAAGCGTGAGCTGCATCTCACAGCAAGACACTCTGACCCTACTCAGATGTGCTTCCTGTAAGCCACTGAAACCATTATGCTATGTCGCCTTCTGGTTTCCTCAGATTTCCCTTTTGCTGTGAATGTAACTGGAGTCAAGGAGCAGGAGTGCAAAAGTGGGTGGTGGCCTTTCTACCTTCACATCTCACAATCGAGGGATCCTCACCCAGATGGGCTGCATGCTATCACTTTGACATCTAAATATCTAACAGGAAACTAGAGGGAGAAATTACACAGATGATGAACTCAATTTTCTAGTCACTACTCCGAAAGGCTGATTGCAAAGACCCCAGAAATCACCTTGAGTGCCAAGCTGATTTTAGTTAAGGAGTCAAACCTGACTCTGGCTATGTCTAAGATCACAAGGGCTTCGGGATGCTGAATAGGCACCTTCCTCAGCATCACCTGACTCTTTTTCAGAAACCATCGGCGGCAGTTTTAATTATGTTCATCCAGCAGACAACATCCTTTCAAGTAGTCTGTCACAGAAATACCACCATTGCTATTGGAGGCAGCACAAAGAATGCCAGTGCCCTATTTTAGTAGCTTAATTTTTAAATAACCCAATAAGATGGAAAAGTTACGAATAAAATCCCTTCTATAAAGCCGTATGCCTGCCATGCTTAAAATTACACATTAATCTAATTTGCAGAGTTGGTAATCTGATAAAAATAAACAAAGCTCATATTTAGATAGGAACTAAATTCCTCCATCTGCCAGAAATCAGCTACCATTTATTCTGCTTTCCCAATGAATGTGTCTATTTCAGGTTTTGTAGCCACTAATGTACTTGAATCATAAAATGAAAAGGCTTAAAATTTCACATGAGATAACCTTTCCTCAGCCGTCAAAATACTTTGCAATGTGATCCTCTTATTATTTTTAAGAAAATCAGGCTTTGGTTTACATCAGAAGCAATATAAAAAATGAAATTCCTGTGTGGTAAGCTTGGAAACACATCAAAACAGGAGCAGGGAAGTTGGTGGATGCTTGCCCTAACCAGGCTGCTTCAATCCTGCTTCTGTGCAGAGTCTCATTAATCTATAGTTCAGAGCAAGGAGACCTCATGCAGCCCCCCTTCTTCTTCTGCTGCTAAGTCCTTATCTCTCATTTGTATACAATAAACATAACCAAAATTCATCTGAAATTCATTATATTAAACCTTTATTAATAGACTTACTTCACAAACTCCCCATGACACAGAGGTTCTACCTCTCACACCTTAATGATGAATGAGCTGAGAACATCCATGATCGTGGAAGCATGATTTCCTGAAATGTTTATTATCTAATAGCCAGAAGTTGGAAGCAACCTAAATACTCACCTCTGGAAAACTGAATAAAAACAAAACTGTATTTGTACTCAATAGAATATTATTTAGCTTTCAAAAGTAAGTAAAACCTGACATATGCTTTAATGTGGATGAATGTAAAAGACATTATACTAAAGTGAATAAGCCAGTTAGCGAGAGAAAGAGAGAGAGAGGGGGGAGAGAGAGAGAGAGAGAGAGAGAGAGAGAGAGAGAGAGCAGTATGTTTCTACTAACACGAGACATCTAATGTCATCCTTAGAGACAGAAAGTAAAAGTACAGTTGCTGAGGCTGGGAAAAGTGAGAAAGAGGGAATTATCATTTAAAGGAACAAAGTATTTCAGTTTTTCCAGAGAAAAAGAGTTCAAATATTTGGCTATACAATAATGCTTATATACTTGGTTCTACTTGGTGGTGTGAATATTGGACGTCACTGTCAATCTTAGGTGAAGAAGGGCACATTAGTAGCAGACAGGTTCTTGCTGAGAAATAGGTGTAGAATAAGAATGTTGGGCTAATTGGGATAGAGAGATATGTTGCTGAACTAGCACCTGAGGGTAGGAATGAAAGTAGACCATTAGTTATGAAGCTCAAAAGTTGCTATCAATTACTGGTGATGCTCAACTAGTATCAGTGGAATTAATTCAAGAGAAGTGGATGTATTTATAATAACTGTGAAGCCCTTTGGCAAAAACTGGAATAGTTTAGGGTACTTCTATCACTTTCTTTCCTTTCAGCTGAAGGCTATGAATTTAGAAATAAATAATAATGAGGAGCTGGGATTACATCATAGAGTGAAGAATTCCAGCAGACTTGGAATTTTCCCAATAAATAATTAAGGGTTATTGAAGTTGCTTGCAAAGGGAAGTAGATTTGCATTCTAACATTTAAATTAGATACATGTACTCTGAATTTGTGGAATCAATTACGTGTGACATAAAGACTTCCAAAATCTGCTGAAATGAAACATATTGTGGGGCAATAAAGACAAAGTACTAAATTTTGAATGGCAATAAACTTGCTAAGCTTTCCTGAACCCTGGAATTATTGGGAAAATATTCCTTAGTCCACTGTCTAGTTCTTACTTATCTTCAGTCCATAATGCACAAGGCTACTTGTGAATACATATCTATATCAAATCCCTGGCAGGACTGACAAATGAGTGACACAGGAGGGCAAGAATGGTGTCCAGTGCCCCAATGTAGAGTTACACCCAAGTATTCATCCCACTGGTCCTGCGAATAAGGATAGAAATATTAACACAATAATATGCAATGATGTGCATGCACGCATACTTGCACGTCCTGAATTTCATACATAGAAAAGGTGGATATGGATTCTCAGATTTAGAGGATATGTTAGAATGTGTATGATCCATACTCCTGCCATATAGGCTTTACTTATTTTATTTTCTTGAGGGCCCAGGAGTAGGAGGATGGACCAGGGAGGAAAAGTAAGAGGGTTTGATCAAGGTACAGTATATGAAACTCAAGTAATTAATAAAAGTATTATGAAAAAAGATCACACATAAATTTTCCTTAGTGATTCTCGGCATGGCACCATCATACAACAAAATGTTTATGTCCACCAACTGGAAAGGACAAGTCATTTTAAAGAAGATATTTTGTACATAAATAAAGATGAGTTCCTATTTCTAGCTGAAACTCTCAATGTAACTATCATCCATTGCCTCACAAAATCTAGTTGAACTGTTTCAAACAACTCCACATATTCTGACACAGGATTGTGAAAGTAGGAATGTTTCCTTTTAACTAATGTTAAGTATTCAGCACACTGGATCCAGAAAGGGTGGTCATTATAGGACCTCTAAAATTGTCAGTATTTTAAAACCATTGCCCACTAACGCCAAGAGATTAGTATCAAGTAAATTACTGGATTAGAAATAGTACTTTCCTGATATTTATCACAATGACAGCTCACATGTATACAGAACTTGCCATAAGCCGGGGGGAGGGGGGGCAGTTCCTAATAGACCAATAGATGTTCATTTCATCTCAAATTTTAGCAAACATAGTCTCCTAATATCCCCATCTATTGTGTAACTATCAGAGTTTACAAAAGAGGAGAAAGACAAAATGATCTTAAATGATTCAGGAAGCATTATGCAGAAAGGAAATGACAGTGTGTAGGCTTAAAACCAAGCAATCTAACTCTAGATTCCACTCTTAATCAAAATCAGCAAGACACAGTGCTGCTTTAATCCAGTACGTTCCTCTTCTGCACATTTCTACAGCCCTCCCTATATGCCTGGGTCATGGTAAAGCTACATAAGCATATATAACTATTACATATGTATATTATATGTACACATGTCTAAGGATTTCTATTGCTGTGACAAAACAACATGACCAAAAGCGTCTTGGAGAGGAAAGGGTTTATTTTAGCTTATACTTCCATTTCACTGCTCATCGTTGGATGAAGTCAGGACAGGAACTCAAGTAGGGCAGGATCCTGGAGACAAAAGCTGATGAGGAAGTCATGAGGGTGCTGCTTACTGGCTTGATCATCATGACTTGCTCTGCCTGCTTTCTTATAAACCTAGAAGCACCAGTTCAAGGATACCACCCACAGTGGATTAGTCCCTCCCCCATTAATCACTTATTAAGAAAATGCCCTATAGACTGATTTATGGAGGCACTTTCTTAATTGAGGTTATTTCCATTCAGTTGACTCTAGCTTGTGTCAAGTTGACATAAAACTACCCAAGACAATACATACTTAGTGTAATATGTGCAGTAATACAGCCTAAGTGTCTCTGTGAGTTTTTCCTGAGCATGAAAGAATATTATTCTGTATCTCATTATACCCATAATTCCCAACACAGTGACCCAGTGCATGATTAGTATGTGCTTATGGAAACCTATTGATTGCCTGTCTTCCATGACTATTGAGTTGTCTTAACCTTCAACTGCATTTGTAGTCTTTAGGATAACTAATTTTCATTTTCAACTTCTGATTCCTGATCACCAATCAGAACACTGTATCACAACACAGGAGTAATATAATACATCACCTAATAATAACAAAAATAATTATAGAAACAATGAAAGGAACTAATACTTGAGCATCAACTAAGTTTTTAGTCTTGGTGACAAGGGGATTTCACAGTGGTCTGGAGTTTGTGGTGCACAGAGGATTTTGCTGAGGTGAGTGTACATATCCTGTACAATTGTCCAGAGAAGCAGTCTATCAATGAAGTGTTCATTCAGTAAATATTCAACCCAGGAACACTTAAAAGAAAATGGGTCTTTACTCTCCAAGACAATATACAACTTTCATACAATTAAACAACTGAGTGTTTTTACTTCCCCATCATAGAATATCAGCTGTTGCCAGAGAATTCATTAAATTGAAGGCAAAATTCCACTGATTAGACTTTTAGCTAACATTTCACCATATCCCCCTGTGGAATGCAATTAAGGAGCAGTAATAATGAGTCACAATTTATCTCAATATAATGACTTCTGGCTCTTATTTAAAAAAACAGCTATTAAAGAGTGAGAACAAGAGCTTTCTTCTTCACAATTAATATTTACTAAGTCTCCAGGGCTGAAGTGACCTCAGCCTTTTTCTTCATGTCTATCCTCATGGCTGCAGGTTTTTCTCATTACCATAGCAACCACAGGAGCAAGTATTGTATTTCCTTCTCTGTCTAAAACACATAAAAATGGGCGAAGAAGTAACAACCACCAGGAGACAGATAAATACCATATGATTATTATAATTAAGAATTTCCATTTATGCACGTATTTCAAAAGCACATCTGACTTCAGAGGGCTTAGATCACTCAACTATGACAAAATGCACTTTCATTCGAGTTTTTTCAATCATTAGTTCATGTATAGAGACATTCTACAAAGGAATCCAGACTTCACTAGCTTTATCTTTGTCTAAACAAATGGTTGAAAGTAGATCTCCTCGTTTAAGTTATAGAGAAGCATAGTGCATAAATTAATATCTTATTTATCCCAAAGGGAACCAGAAAAATGATCAAAATATAACAAGTTAATGACTCAATTCCCAATTTTATACTGCAAAATTATAGCAATAACAAAGATATTCCATCATGACTATGTCTACATCTTTAGTTCAAGTTTATTATAAAGTAGCACTAGCATGGAATTTTATAAGGAACTCTGGATATTTCTAACATCTGACTCCTATTCTACAGGTCTGTGGTTAGATGAACTCATAATCATGGCTCTGACTCAGCTACACTATAGTGAATTTTCAGGTGAAATATCTGTGGCATTCAACACTATTGTAATTGCAATAGTGTTGTGTTGGGGAATGAGTACATCAATAACACTATTTGATATATTTTTTGTGTATTTAGAGAATTCTAGTATCACCTTCTATTATCTTTATAGTCTTTTTTTCCTACAAGGAATTAGTATACAGTCAAATAATAGAACGATAGATAATAGATATATAAACATATAGATTGAGCTCTGATCTAAAAAGTCCAAGTTTCTGTTACTACTTCTTATTGTTTGAAACTTCAAAGTGAGATTGCTACTGCATTTTATGAAGAAGTACATATTGACTTCACCGGTTCTTTTAAGCTCTAGAACTCTTTCTTGGAAGATGGGGCCCTACCTATCTGTAGACTGTGCTGATATAAACTCTGTGAGCAGATGTGCTACCAGCTCAATGGACACACATTCAACATGAGCCTTCCTTTTCCTGGAGCAGTTTTAGAGAGGGGATACAGCTTTTACTTCATTTTCTCACCAGTGCAGAGAGTATGTGAGCAATAGCCTATCTTAGGAAGAGCCTGGGACATCATTCCCAGGAGTTGAAATGACCGTGGATTTCAGGAAAGCTTATTGTCGGCAAGTCAGTGACAGTTGTGAAAGAGTAACTGAGCAAAGGGCTGCAGTGAGAGGACAATAGAGCAGAAGGATGCCGATCTGAACCTGGAAAGAGATGGATCTGAGACGTCGTGATGGGATCAAGGATCACAGTGACGTTTAGGAGGGAGATGAGCAAGTAAAACAGAATACCAGAAGATAAGGCTGCAGCTTCTAGCTGGAGGGCCGTGAAGGACGAGACACGCTGAGATGTACGAAAGCTTCGAGATTTGGCCACAAAATCACGTGTGTATCAACTATTCTGCTTTGTGGCTTCCTCCATACATTCTGCTTTACTGTTTGCCTCCAGATTACTGTTCTGGTCCAAAAGACAGAGTCGGTGCCGATTTTCCAGATTTTAACTGAAAACTGTAATTCATGGAAAATTACTATTAAAAATTTTAATAAATATTTTGACTTTGTAAAAAAAAATGGGAAGACTTTAAATATTTTGTTATTAGTTTGCTTTTTTCTTTCATCTTCAAAACCTCCCTCAGCAAGGAAAAAAAGCCTTAAGAGAACAACTGTAGTTTGGGAATATTATATAATTAATTTTGCTATAGACATTTCTACTCTGCTACTTGGACAAGATAATTCATAATCTTGTTATCTTATTGTCATTAGTGAGTATGCAAGAAAATTATTTGTCAGAAGGTACAAGTATATTTTATATTTTGTGTTCTTACTTTTAACCTGGTATTGTGTTTTCATGGTTTATGTACAGTGTGTATGCCATTTGGTTCCTTTGCTTCTAACTCTCATATTTTTCTGGTGTACGTAATAAAAACAGTAGTTTAAATATTTTGGCTAGTTTTACAGCTATAGGCTTATCTAGCCCTCACCTAAAGAAGAAAGAAAGGAAGCATATTCATAAGAAATAAAAAATTGGGACAGCATGATCATTTGAAGAGTTCCTTATGGTATTAAAACTTTCAAATGCAGAGTCTCATAACTCTTACAACTGTCTCTCAGAACATAATATTCTCCATTTTATGGAGTCTGAGCATCATGAACAAGGAAAACGGGAGGAACTAGCAGAATGGGTATGCTTTCAACTCACTCAGTTTGTCCACTTATGTAATCTCCAAACCAATAAATAAGCTATATACGGCAAACACCTTCTGTGATCTACAGGATTAAAAGTCCTAATGAAAGGGAACCTTTCTCTTTGTCCCGGTTGCATAGAGGAGGCAAACGTGTGATTCGACAATGATGTATGTACGACAGTCTGATAGAGGCGGAGCCAGACCCGCTGGCTCATTCGGACCCGTGTGGAGCGCTGTAGAGGTTATACCAGGACAAAAATGGCATTAAGTAAAGAAAGGGTAGCAGCCCAAGAACTGGTGCATTTCCTCATAAGCCATTGGACATTGTTTTCATAGCTTATTTACAACATGGAAGCCTGAAGGCAATATAGAAAGGGAAACGAGCAGCAAACACAGTGAGCATGACTCACAGCAATCCTCTCATTGCTTCCTACTGACAAAACTCAGAAACAATGCAGGCGGGCATATGTAAGTGTGTAAAATGGAAAGACAACGATGTAGAACTTTCTCTAATTAAAGAGTTCAGTACCTAATGTACTGATGTATATACAATGTATATTACATACTGTAAGTACAGTACTTAATGTACAACAAGTAAACTTATAATAAAAACTATCAAGAAATAGTTGGGTGGGATCAGATAATATTCTTTTCCCTAAATTATAAACATGTTGATTGGACTTAATTGCCAATGATGCCATTTTGAAAATCTTTTGAGATCATAGTTGATGGACTCCAAGAGAACACAGTGCAGGATCTTGAAGAACACACAAAAAATGACATGTTTTCAAATGCTATCGAAAATGTAGCCATTGAAGGATACATTTTCTGAACATCTTCATGCTTACAGTCCCCACATCACTTCTCTGTTTTTGATTTGTGTACATAATTTCATTCTCTTCTTAAAGGGTAAAAACGAACATTTTAATAGCTGGTACAAGCTCAGACTAGAAGCAATGCTTAGAACCTCAGGGTTTGGATCTAGCCTGCACTTTCTGTCACCCATAAGCCTTTCAAGTTATCATGGTCTCAAATCAAACCTCCACATCAGCTCACTTGCACCATTGTTCCTTTATCTGCTGTCCACACTTGAACTACACTATAAAAAATGGGCTTAAAGTAGTCCCATGGTTCTCACATGACCACTTCCAAGTCTTGAAAGACACAGCCATGTCTCAAAAGCCTCAATGAGAAAGTCCATATGAACATAAGTGGCAAATTAATGTCCTTGGAAACATGATACAGAGAATTCTTAGAAGCTGCTTCTTGTTGTGTAGATCACCTTTGGGAAAGGGTGGTGTCAGAGGTGACATTAGTTACTTCCTTGAGTTCTTCTGGGACAAGACTATTTTAGGAAGAAATACATTTTCTTTTTATTAAATTTTCAGTGAACATCAAAATAATAGGTTTCTCTATGAAGTTTTCATACATAAATCATTTGTACCTTGCACTTACACACTCTTCTACTGTATACTCCCAACTGTGGCCACTTCCCTTCTTTCCTCAAAGAGTTTCCCTTTGGCTTAAACACTCTATCTATCTATCATCTACCTATCTACCTACCTATCTATCTATCTATCTATCATCTATCTATCTCTATTTCTCTCTCCCTCTGTCTCTTTGTCTCTCTCTCTCTCATACACACACACACAGAAACTACAGAGAGAACACACTCCCTGTTCTACTTTGATGTCATATGTATGTGTGTGTGTGTGTGCCTCTGTAGGTGTGTGTGTGTGTGAGAGAAAGAGAGAGAGAGAACAGAGAGAACACACTCACTGTTCTATTTTGATGTCATGTGTGTGTGTGTGTGTGTGTGTGTGTATGTGTATGTCACATATCAGAACATGATGTGTGTCTTCGAGAATCTACCTTATTTTATTTAACGTGATTTCCATCAAAGGTAGGAACAAATGGCATAGTTTTTTCTTTTTGGCTGATTAAAATTTCATTGTGTTTAGATACTAAAGTAAGAGAAAAAGCATTTTCTCTAATGTTTGTATCAGTGTACCTATTGTAGTAACAAAGTAAAATAAACAATAATGTCACCAATAATACCTCGTTGTTACATAGTAGTTATTCTGTGTCATTGTGGTGTCCTGTGTCTTTTATATATTAACTTTTAGAGCCTATACAGTTTAGTTCAAAAATAGTACCTGGTATTTCATTCCACTGTTACTTTCAGGTAAACAACAATATTATTTAAACTTAGAAATACTTTCTTTATAGAAATTCAATGTCTCATCTTAGCAATAACATTACCTAGATTTACCAGCAAGAAGATGTGCTGAGCAACAAACATCTGTGAATCAGATAAAAGAGAAATTATCTACCAGATAATATACAAATTATTACTTTTGGATTGGAAAAAACAAGCCAGGATGAACCCAGAATCTCATGCAAGCCAAGTACATTCTACAACTGAGCTGCATCTTCAGCCCAAATGTGTCTATACATCATTCCTTTGCCTATATTGAGAGAGGTCAAGAAGATCCACGAATCCCTGGTGCAGATCTTTTGTAAAAGCAGGATTTTTACTGTTAGCTGAATCAGTCACACTGAAAAAGATCTGTTTTCCAAAATTTGCAGTTATTGCGTGCCAGCGTAAATAGGGAGAGGAATAACTGGAGCCAGGAGAAACATGAGCACAATGACTCGAGCCCACACATATGCATCTGAGTAGCTGCAGGTATAAACAAAGTGCTCTGCAATGGGAATTGGACATTAGTTCAAAGGACATAGCAGGACATGGGTCTGGATGTGGGGAGCAGTGAAGACTACAATTACTACAGGGGTCAGAGGGTTCCCAAATATCCCAAATGCTCCATCAATATTCTAAGTGAGCCAGCAGCCAAAATGAATGTCTGCCATTTTGTTTTGTTCCTAACGCAAAACCCACGTTTGACTCAAGAAAAACTGTGCTCATACTATGGAGCATTCTCAAGCCTTTCATCAAATTTACAAGATGATCTATCCTATTTTGTCTTCAGGCATTGCTAGGAGAAAGAGTTTTTCAACCTGTTGGAATTAACCAAGGTTATGGGTACTATTTCCAGAGGCACAAAAGGAATAGAGCCAACAACACCCCTGCGACAAAGCACTGTCATTGCACCAGCACACACTTCTCACTGATGTCCCAAGCACAGCATGAACAGGGAGAATGATGCACCAAATGCATAGCTCCTCACTGAAAAATACTCACCTATCACAATGTAAAAGGGAGAGGTCTACCTTAACTCTGAAGCAAATTTAATGTTTAAAGAACTTGTAGACTGAATTTGCAATAACACCCAACTTTAACCGTCTTATAACTTCAGTTATTTTTGATCCCACATTATTATGCTAACATTAGAAAACAAGGGATAAAAGGAAAATTTGTCTATTGGAGTAGCCAAACAGGATAGGAGAATAAAAATGGTTTTTAATAGCTGTTATGATGCTCAGTCTCGTCGCTAATGAATATCCAAATAAATGACTAAATAAAGCCAGTTATTAGATTTCATTAACTATCTACTTCATAAACCTAAGTGCAGGTGAAGCACATTATTGCTGTTCAGTAAAATGAGATGAAATGTTGAGCTCCTTAGAGAGTAGGAAGCAGAGAGAGTAGATTTTCATGCTTTATAACTCAATGTGACTTTTTCTATAAGCTAAGTTTCTGGCTGAGTTATGTAATCACTTAAAAGGTCCCCAGGTTTCCTTCCTGACTCTCTTCTCACCTCTCAAATGTTAAAGACACATTTCCTGAGACCACTGTGATGTGTGCCAGTTCCCTGTCAATGAAGAGTAGAAATGAGAACTTGGACACCATGGCCATCAACTCCCCCTGGACCGCCACTGTTTGGAGTCCGTAACTCTAGGAGGAAGAATCTTGTTGGTCCATTGACGCTAGTTGATTCTACATCATTTTCCAGCAATAGACTCTTTGTGGGGATTTGAAAGACTCTGGAGAAGCCATGCAATTTGTCTCTACTCTTGGTGAAGCTTAAGTTTTGGAACATAAAATTATTTTCTAACATCATCAAGCAAACAGCCATCAAGTAATTATTTTCTAAGATTCTTGTAACTACTCAGGAAACTTAAGAAAATCCACATCCCATGAAATGATCTCACCCAAAAGTATGATTTTTAGTGGAATCTTAGAAATGAAAATTAAATAGGATTAAGTAATGTTAGCAATCAAAAGAATTTAATAGTTTTAACTTGATATTAGCCTTCATAGTAGTGACTGGACACCTGTATATCTATAAACATCTGTGAAAACAGGAAAAGGTACACATATATAATGGATTTTATAGGTATTTATTTTCTCTTTTATCATTATATATATATATATATATATATATATATATTTCAAAAATATTTAGGGCAGATATGCACTCTTAGGATCGTAGGAGACATTGTTTGGAAACAATAATACTACATCAAAAAATAATTCCATGAAGAAAACTCTCCCTTCTTGTTCACTGGTGAAGTCTGAAATGGGCAATATCTATGAAAAATGCTGTGAAAAAATATTAAAGAATGAAAGAATACAATGATAAATAGATATGGTAATTCAGAGTATAACTCCCTTCTGAACTTCACAACATGTACACTCAAATGCCCTGCTATAAAGAACTTGCCTTTATCTAGGGTTTTAAACATATATGTGACATAGAACCCCCCCCAAATTATCACTATTTAAAGGAACCTGTCTTCTAGGGATGATACTTTAAGAAACAGAAACTTAGAGCATACTCATGCTGCCTGGAATAGTGAGTTAGAAATATAACTCACACCCTCAACGAACTGCAGACATATGCATAGCTCATAATGAAAGACCAACAAAAGTGCTATATTTTAAGCTACATTAGAGCAGACACATAGATTTTAAATTTCCTATTACTATTATTGCTATAATAGTACAATAGGCCAATTTTAATGCTATAATCTATCAAATGTATTAATTTTGTGACTACATGTTATAATATATGTAATACATAAAAATCTTATAGAAAAAATTGAAATTTTTGACAAGGAAGGAGGGAATCTGTTGTGATAAAACCAAACACAAAATAAAAATAATTACAAAAGAATTAAAACTAACCCTTATAAAAGATTATAATGGATGCAATATTTGAAAATAAATTTAAATTTTCATTTCTTAATATTTTCTCAATATTCTACTATATAAAAATAGCTTAGACATAAGTTTATTTAAATGAATATGTTCATACATTCAAATAAAGTTATCTTACTCTCGATTTTGTAGGAACAAATGTTAATTAATACTAATCTCTATTTTTAAGATGTTAAAATTATATTGGATAACTTTTAGTTTTTTGCTTACATTATACATAATACTGTTCCAAAATCTAATGCAGAATATTTCATACAATCTCAATAATACTCACAAATTGGTACAACATCATTATTAAAACATCAGTACTTAGAGAACAACATAACCATTTTTAAATTTCTCATCTTCTCCAAAAAACAAATCCAAGAAGGATAAGAGTTGGTTTACACAGAGAAGATAACAAGGCTCCATGGGTAAAGCACTTGCCATGAAAGCCTGGAGATCTGGATTCAATCCTGGTAACCTACATAAACATGGAAGGAGAGGAGATTCCAAGATGGCAAAGGGGCAGATGGCAGAGTTGGATGGGGCTCTGGCTGTCTGCCCCACTGCCTCTGGCCCCTCAATTCATGAACATGGAGAAGCTATTCTGTCTTCAAATTCAGCAGAGAAAATTTTGAGAATTAAATGTGATTGGAAAGACAACAGACTTGGAAAACTGACTGCCCAAGATGGGAAGGAGGAGAGATGGTGAAATACAGTAAGTTACACAGTGGACAAGTGGAGCTGGAGTCCTGGAAGGATCAGGTGCTGCAGGGGTTCCCCTGGGATGCAGAGACCACTGTGCCCCAGAGAGGCAGCAGCCACTGCCACCCCCACCCACACCATTGCAGACAGAAAGCACAGGACTGGAACTGGAAGCATAGTCTGGGTATTGACGTGACTAAGAAGGTAGAAAAGAGCAAAGTGACACAGAGCAGGGGACTCTACAGACAGGGGGACATTGGCGAGCACTACTGAGAAATGCATGGCTGTGAGGGGGGCGGGCAGTGGCAAGCAAGGGAGTGCATTCAGGCTGGACAGGGACTGGAACCCCAGCGACCCCACCAGACCAGATTATTACACCAGTTGCTGCCGCAGCAGCTCCCAGCGCCCTCCATGACAGGATAGGAAAAGCATAGACTACAGCTCTGTCTGCTGGTGGCCTTCAGGCACAGGGCCTGAGGAGGCAGAACAGTTATGCTGCCCCTGACATGCAGCCAAACTGCAGGATTGCCCTGGATCAGGGTGATCAGAAAGATGTCCCAACTAGGGAAAGTCTCATCTTCTAGGCAAGGTCTCCAAACAGGACTGTCTATCGGACCACCGCTGGACCCATCTGGCTGCTTTGCCACCTGACATGCAGAAATCTAACTGCTGTTCCCATGGTTAAGGCTGCTGCTCATAGTGCTCTCTCTGATGGGGTAGGGTAGAGCAGGGACCGCAGCACTTCCTATGGGATGCTGACTTCAGGCAAAATGCCTGCAGTGGCAGATCAAATGGTGCTGAAGACAGGGCATGGTCCAATAATCTGGTCTCTGAGCTGGTCCTTCCCAGTGGCAAGCTGACAGACTGCAGGATCACTCTGAACCAGGAGCAGTCAGTAAGATGCCCCAGCTAAAAAAATGTGTCCTCTTCAGGACAAGATGTCTACTCAAGGGACCAACGTTCCAGCTACCACTAGACCTGCCTGGCCACTTCATGCTAGAGGCAAGCTGCTGTTCCACTGGCTATCGCTTCTGCTTGGGGTGCCCTCTCTGATGTGTTGGGGAAGGGCACAGACTTCAGGTATGCCAGAGGGCTGCAGATCCAGGGGCCAAGGTGGCAGGATGGATGGATGATGCTGGTATGGGGCAGGGTCCAGTTGCCTAGAGTCTCAGTGGGCCCGGACCCAGGAACATGCTGCCAAACTTTGAGAGCACCCTGATTCTGATCAACAGCAAGATATTCCAGGTGAAGAATGTTCTATAAGTGGAATTGAGCTTCCTCCTTCAGGGAAGGGCTTTGAAGGCCTCAGAATGCTCATGTGGAACAGGACGGTTTGAGTTCCATCTACATTGCTGACACTGCCAGAGTTAACCTGGTGCTGAACCCTTGGTTTATGAGGTACTGAGTCTGGTGGAGAGTCTGGGGCCCTAGGTGATGCCTGGATATCTATTTGAAGTATGGCGATCAGTGTGGTACCCAAGGGCCTGCAGGATACCCACTGCCTGCAGGATGTGGCGGGACCTTCAGGATGTCCAGGTGCATGTGGAATGGCAAGATACCTGTGAGAAGTCCAGGAGATGAAGATGTCTGGGTGCCTGGGGGATAGCTGGATACCTCCATGATGTCCAGTAAGCTGTGAGAAGAATGGGTGCCTGCATGATGTCCCAATGTCTACAGAATGGCCGATGCCTGCATAATATCTGGATATCTGTGGGATGCCCTGGTGCCTGCTGGAGGCACAGGTACCTTCAGGACATCATGGTGCCTATAGGATGCCTGGGTGCCTATGGGTAGCCCTGGTACTGTGGAATGTCCTGTACCTGTGGGAGGTCAGGATTCCTGCTGGAGGTCTTGGTGTTGTGGATGTCCTAGTACCTGCAGGATATCTGGGTGCCTAAGGGATGGCCAGGTACCTGTGCAGTATCCAGGTACCTGTGAAATATCCAGGAGCTTGGAGGATGTTTGGGTGCCTACAGAATGCCCAGGTGACTGTAGGATGTCCAGACATCTCTGAGATGTCAGAATGCTTGTGGGAAGACCTGGTGCCTGCAGGATATCTGAGCGCCTGCAGGAGGCCTTGGTGACTGCCAGATGGCCAGATGCCTGTTCAGTGTCTGGGTGTCTGTGTAATGTCCAGGAGCCTGGAGGATGTTTGGGTGACAATAGGATACCCAGGTGACTGGGGGATATCCAGGCATCTGTGGGATGCCATAATGTGTGCAGGAAGCCCTGATGCATGGAGGAAGTCTGGGTCCCTGTGGAATGGCCTGATACCTGTGGAAGCCTGTAGGAAAACTGGGTGCCTGAATAATGTCTGGGTATCTGTAGGTTGCCTGAGAGCATCCATGATGCCTGGACATCTGCAGAATTCCTTGGTACCAGTGGGAGGTTCTGGTGCCTGTGGGATGGCCTGGTACTGACAGGATGTCTGGGTTTCTCCAGGAGGCCCTAGAGCCTGTGGGAGGTTCTGGTATCTGTGGGATGTCTGGGTGCCTGTGGAATGCCTGGGAGCCTGGGTGAGTTTGTGTGCTTGCCGAAAGCCTTGTTGTTGGCTGGATGACTGGGTGCCTGTGTGGTGTCCAGATGCCTGGGGGATGGCTGGATTTGTAGAAGTTTGTTTTTAGTCGTGTTTAAAATATTGTTTTGTGCACTGTTGGGTGAGAGTCTGCCTAGATCTTGGCATTTTGTATTGTCTGCAGGTGTTGGATTTATGTGGGAAAAGTTGGTTACTAATGATCTGCATATACTATCAGTAGAACATCTGAAGAGTTCTGAATCAATAAAAAACACCTGAGATCAGATGCTCAGGGTTCCACTGTCCAGGATGGCACTGGTCAGGATGGTGGTTCTCTTGGCTGAGATCTGGAAGGATTTGCACCTAAGAAAATTGCCTCCTCGTCTTCTGTTCTGAGTGACACAGTTGGTGTGCAGCTACAACTTGGTGCCTGTGTGTTGATGTCCAGTGCCTATGTGCTGTCCTTTTGCCTGCAGGATGTCTGGATGCCCACAGGATGCCCTGGTGCCCAGAGGATGCCCTGGTACCTGTGGTATGTATGGGTACCTGGAGGATGACCAGGAACCTGCATGATGTCTGGGTGTCCTCTGGATGTATGTCCAGTTCCTACATGATGTCTGGGTATCTGGAGGATGACTGGATGCCTATGTGCTTTCTAGGTGCCTGTGTGATGTCCATGTGCCTGCAAGATGTCTGGGTGCCTGCAAGATGTCTGGTTGCTTACAGTATGTCTGGGGACCTGCTGGATATCCAGGCACGGGCAGGTGGCCCTGGTGCCTGTGGGATGTCTGGGTGCCTGTGGGATGACCAGATGCCCACAGGTACCTGTGAGAAAAAAATGGGTGCCAGCATAATTATGGGTGTCTATGGGTTGGCTGAGTGCCTGCATAATGCCTGTGCATCTATGGGATTCTCTGGTGCCTGCAGGTTATACTGGTGCATGTGGGGGGTAAGGGAAGGTTGGTGATGTGTGAGATGTCTGGGTGCTTGTGAGGTTTCCTGGTCCATGCAGAATGTCTGAGTACCTACAGGAAGCTTGGGTGCCTGTGAGAGGTCCTGGTGCCTGTCTGATGACTGAGGCATAAGGATGTCCAGGTGTCTACTGGATGACCAGATGCCCATGGGGGTCAGGGAAGATTGGGTGCTTGTATGAGGTCCAGGTGCCTGCAGATTGTTTGGGTGCCTGTGTGATACCTGGGCAACTGTGGTATTCCCTGGAGTGCACAGGAGATCTTAGTACTGTAGGAAGCCCTGTTGCTTGTGGTATGTACAGGTACCTGTGTGATGTCCATGTGCCTGCATGATGTTCAGGTTCCTGATGGATGCTGGAAACCTGTGGAATGCCCTGATGCCTACAGGTGGCCCTGTTGTCTGTGAGATATCAGGGTGCTGTCAAAATGACCAGATGCCCACAGTTGCCTTGGGGCAGACTGGGTGACTATGTGATGTCCGGGTATCTGAGGATTGGCTGGTGCCTATGTGGTGCCTAGTGTCTGCAGGATTCCCTGATGCCTGTGGGAGGTCCTGGTGCCTCCTGGTCTGGGACGGGCAGGAGAGCACCAGGATGTCTGGGAGCCTGTGGGATATCCAGGTCCTTGTGGAATACCTGGGTGCCTGTAGGAGGCACTGATGTGATATCCAGATGCCTGAGAAATGACCCATTGCCTGTAGGAGGCCCTGGTCCCTATGAGATGTCATGGAGCCTGCAGGATGTCCTATGCTTGCAGGATACCAGGGAGCCTCCTTGGTGCATGGGTTTGGGTGGTGAAACATACTTCAGGTAAAACTCTTGTTATGCTTAGTCTCAGGCTAGTATGGGCCAGGTCAAAGTTCAAAATCAGAACAGCCTTCTGTCTCCAATGACCATGATGAAGCCCATTAGCCATGCTCCTGCCACACACGCTTGACGTAATTTTCTTTTTCATTTTCTTTTTGAGGGTACAAGGATGGGAATGTGGAACAGGGAGGAATGGGAAGATGGTGCTTTTGAGATTCATTTTATGAAACTCAAATTATTAATAAAAAGTTTTATAAAAAAGATGGAAGGGGAGAACAAACTTCACAAAGTTTCCCTCTGATCTCTAAGCACGGGGCAAACACACACATGCATGCACACCACAAGTAGAAAATTTCTTTTAAAAATTCGTATTAGATCATTAGTATTTCACCTGTAAATTACTATATAAAATATATAGATTAACCGAATAGAAAGACATTAGTATTACATCAATATATACTCATAAATTCACTATTGGATAAGTAACTCTCTGAGTTCATGCTCTGTAAGAAGAGGGGACCATTTAACCCGGTACTATCTACTACTTTCCTTTGCAGTCAGTCTATGGAGATGAGCAAGGCGGGAATACTGAAGACAAGAAAGAGCAGGAAATCATATAAATGGAAATGTAGAATGTGCTATACATACCTATAGTAATGTATATGAAATTCTTCAGATTGGGATGGAGTATGGAAGGATGGAAGTCAAGACATATCTATCTATCTATCTATCTATCTATCTATCTATCTATCTATCTATCTATCTGGCAGGGTCTCACTACATAGTCCTGACTGGCCTAGAACTTTCTATGTAGTCCAGAATGTCCTCAGACTCAGAGATATCTTCCTGTCTTTGCCTTTGGAATGCTAATTAAAGGCGTGTACCACTATATTCAGCTAATAGAAGTGTTATATAAGTGATTTGTATTAAGCTCCTAATGTGGAGATTGCAGTGTGGAAATATGGAAAGTTGGGGCTTCTTAAATAAGTTCCATAGTTTCTCATGAAAAGTATTCCAAGAAGATGCATTCTCAACTCTGTAGCCAAACACGAAGAAATGGCACATTCTGACCCCCACTCTATTCAATCACTCCACAGGTAGGTAGGCAGAAGATATGTTCAACACAAAGTATCAAACACACTAAGTGAAGTCAATGCTGGAATAACAAATGACTTATGATCCTCTGCAGCACTTAGAAAAAATACAACTTGCCTACCAATGGTATATTCAACATCAAGTAATATTAGTGCTTTTATCATAGGGGAGATGGTTTTTCTAAATATATACACAAGACCTATCAGGGAAGTGGGCACATGGGACAGAAGAAAAGCTGGGAACACCTGGGAAATATAAATACCTATATAGAACTAAAGCTACAAATTTCTGTTTCCCATAGCCCATCTTACCCATAACTAGTTTCCACAGTTCCTGGATTAAATTACATAAGATCATTAGTATTTCATCTGCAAATTAACATATAACATATATAGATATAGATTAACTAAATAGAAAAACAGTATTATTCACATGAATATCATCAATTATGCATATCATTGTCATACTTTCTTAAATTATACTCAGGAATTAGTATTCAGATGTTTGGGCCGCATGAGTTCTACCTCATTGTCATAATCATATTTGGGAGCCCAGAGCCAACAAAAGTATCTAACTTACAATCTTTAGGATATATACCTTGGCCACAGTATTTCTGGACCTTGTGCTGTATATTTCACCTTGACTGGTTAAGAATTTTATCCAGAAAAGAAGAGAAGCCAGAGTTGCAGAAAAACAGGTAATGATTAGAATAAATTTATATATATTTATATATATTTATTTATATATATATATATTTATATATATATCAAATATGTATGTATATATATGTATATAGATATACATGTATGTATATAATGCATATATATACAAATATATCAAATATATATATACACATAGATATATATGTCTGTATATACATACATATTTGATATATATACAAATATATCAAATATATGTATATGTATCTATGTATATTTATATATAGATATATATGTCTGTATATATATATTTGATATATATACAAATATATCAAATATATGCATATTTATATACATAGATATATGTGTATGTGTATACATACACATTTGATATATATATATATATCAAATACATGGGGATAAATTTGTTCTTATTATATATAATGTATATTAAATATATGTGTATATATGTATAATTTCAGATGCATATTTCAAAATTTTAAGAGAAAAATACTCTTTTGTTTTCACACAGCAACTTTCAGTACAAGAGCTGAATGGACGGTCTATTTCCCTGAGACTGTTTTTGCCATTGAATGCTCTGGCCTCTGCAGACACTTGCCACATGAAGCATTAGCAGTAGCCACAAGGATCACATTGTTTCACAGCAAACCACCTCTACACTTTGATTCATATATCACACATGCTCTGTTTCTTACATTTCTGTTTTCACACCTACTACTTAAGTGAAAAGGGATTTGAAGACAAGCAGCATGGTCCCCTAACTTTCAGCTGCTCTGGTTGTATTGATGGTGGAAGTTATTCAACATGTAGAAAATAGAATCAAGATTAAGGAGATCATATTTCTGCTTTAGGCCCTAGGATACAGTGAACTTCACTGGGTAACAATTACTGAGAACACTCGTTTTAGGAAGTTCAGCTTTACTGAAAATCCTTTAAATTGGTAGGTAAAATGAAAGAAAAGATTGCTCTAAGGAAGAGTGAGCCAAAAGGTAAAGCTTTATAGAATGTGAAGAGAGCAGCAGCAAGAATAAACCATGTAACAGAAAACAATGATCATTTCTCCATATTGTGAGAAATTTAAATGAGAAGGTCAATTGTAATGACTCTAGAAATATTTATTTCTAATGGAATTTCTGAAATATAAAAATAACGTTAAGATATAACTAATGATCTTATTTTGTATAGTTGTGTCTGTGAAATTTTAAAACACATGCACAGTCCACTATTGAATGCTGAAATTTTCAACGGTTATATTTCCTAGGAATTTAGGATTATTAAACATAAATTTAAGAGATAATATTAATGAGTCCTATGCCATCCTATTAATTCATGCTTTATAAATTAATTTTAAAAATTCCTGATCCAATAGGTAAATAAATAGTTAACAAATGTTCAACTCCCTGTCTAAAGAGCTACTTTTGAAATAATAAAATTAATTTTGCCATGTAGGGGACTATTTGGCATAGATCTAGACCCTTTTATACAGAAATGAGGTAAAGCTGGAAAGAGGGTAGAGCTAACAAGGAAATATGTAGATTATTGACCACCTCCTTTGACCTTGAGTTTTAATTTTTCACCAATATTTCCTATCCACTGACCATCACCTGTCTATCATGCTACCCCACTCTCATTAAACATGGTTTAATGCTACTGCCCTTGTTCAATTATACTCATAATTATCTTTTTAAAATATGTTTTATTATTTGGTAATTTAATTCATATATATTCTTTGATTTGGTCAAATCCACCTTCAACCTTTTTTCTCAAGTTCCTCTCCTATACCCATCTACAACTTCTCCCTCCTAACTTCATTTGCTTAATTTTTAACTCGACTGAATCTGCTTGTTGATGAATGGGTGTAGAATCAACTACTGGAGATACGATGCCTCTCTGGGATCACATCTGAAGAAAGCTGGCTCCCACTCTACCAGTAGTCTTCAATTGCCAATAGTATTCCAGCTAGGGGTGGGTCCTTGAGAGCCCTCCACCACCCATGCTAAAATTTTGACTGACTTGCTCATGAGCAGGTTTTCACAGCTGCTTCTTACAAATATTTTTAAACTCTTATCCAAAGCCCAAAGAGACTAATAGAAGGGCTATTGAAGTAGAAACATTACCTTTAATACTAATTATTACTGTATAGATGGGATTTAATGGCTAAAACATATTGCCCTTAACATAATATAAATTCTACATAGAAACTCATCAAGATCCTCAAGAAGTAAGGCTAAGTTCATGCTGATATGAGTCATGTCATCCTTGAAACATTTTCTAGATGCTGTAATTTAAAGATGTCTCATGGTGCTTTCAAGTCATGGATGAACACCATTTGGCATAGTAGAAAGACCACCACTTTCACATGGTAAAAACATGACTAAAAAGAGAAGCCAACTGAGAGCCTCAAGGAGGTGGTAAATCATGTCCCTAGAATAATGACATAATCCTAGGGCAACCTGATGCAAAGGAGCAATGCTGTTATATTTTGGGTCTCCTGTATTCTTGAAACAAAATTCTGAAAATAAGTTTCAACGTTGCTCAGTAAAGTCCTGTATAGCATGTTGTTTCTTGGCATGTCACTCCAAGGAAACCCAGAATTCAGACCAGCCTCTGTAGCTGCACAACGGGAACAACAGAACGACAAGTAAGTAATGGCAAAAGCAGAGTTTTCAATGCCAGGGCCTCCTAGACAACATATGCCTTTAGAAGAAATGGGTATATACTACTATCTGTTTCCTCAAGTGAATAGTGACCAGAAAGCCTGTGAACACCTGAAGCCTTTCTAGACACTTCAGGCTTCTTTATTTTAATTAAAAGGAAACTTATTGCCCCTGTGTCATTTGTATTAATCTATATGTATCTTTTTATTATTGTATTTGTGGGGGGGAAACTAATAAGAAAAAGGATGATGGTACATTTACTAAAGTATCATAATAAATCCCACTAATCAGAATACTAACCTAAATAATTAGAAATATACAATTAAGCTTAATCAAAAAAGCACATAGGTTCAAAGAAATACCACTTTTATTGCTTGCCAAAAACTGAAATAACTTAGTAGGAGACATACATTTTCTTTATGTAGAGTGGCATGTAAAACTGGTAAGTAATGAAGAATTTTTTCATGTGCAAAACATCTTCACATATTTAAAACAAAAGAGCATAATTTTCACTGGAAAATAATCCAACCTGAAATATAAAGAAAAAATTTAATTAAAAACTATAATTTATAGAATTCCAGTGATTTCCCACAAAAGTTAATCATGTTTGAATCCCTAGCAGGTAACATTACAGATTCCCTATATCAAGGGGCACATAACTGAGTTTTGTGTAGTCTCACAAGTAGTAAGACTACAACTTTCTTGTAAACAGACACAGAAAAGCATCTGAATCTTACCTAAAAATATCAAATGTACATTTGACATATATGTTTATCAGTGAATGAACAGTTCTCATATTCAATCCCAAGGGAACACTAACAATTGAAACCACATTTCTATGGAGGAATATATAAACTCAAAATGCCTAAGAAACCATTATAATGTAAGCTTTGGCAGGAAATAAATGATGTATCAAAGATGCCCACACCATGATGATCAACTATATAAAAAGAGAAAAGGATGAGTGGAATGGGGTCTACTAATTTAACATTCCCAATAACCTACAGCTTTCAACTAGGCTTTTACCTTCTGAAGATTCCCAAACTTTCCAAGAGTGTCACAAGATAGGGACTAGGCCTTCAACACATATAGAGTTTGAAGGGTAGGGCACTTAAGATCCAATCCATAACACTAGATTTTCCATGATTTTGCTTTAATCACATAAGACTTTTAAACATCATGCAGCAAGAAGAATAATAGCTCAATTCAATCTCTAGTTTAATATCCCTCAGTCATACATGACAGCCAGATGTAAAGAAAAGTCATTTCCAAAGGAAAAGAATTGATAGAATCAAGAAAAGACAAAGAGCTGGAGAGCTGCGTGGAGCAGTTACAGGTGCTTGCTGATCCCAGCCCACACATCAGATGTCTCACGTGTACCTAACTTTAGCTCTAAAATATCCAGCACCCACTTCTGGCCTTCATGGATTACTGAAAACATGGCATACATGCACACTCAAGACACATAAATAAAAAGAAAAGCAAATCAGAAAAATGTAATACTTTGTTCTCCCAGATCCAATCCCCTAGTCTCATCCCCAGCTCTGCAGCAGAAGACAGAAAGCTGTGGCAGCTTTCCCTGCTCCTGCGTCCCCTCCCCGTTCCCATTCCCTGTGGATCTCACAGATCTTCCCCTTCTAACAGACCTCCCTGACCCATTGCTTTGTACTAGCCTCCTATCCCATCTGGTGCCCCTGCTAATCAGAGGACCAATACTCCCAGGGCATCAAATAGGCTGAAGGTAGATCCACACCTTTCCATTTGCTCCTCTAGTTCCAAACCCCCTAGTCTCATATCCAGCTCTGGAACGGAACACCTGCAGTCATTCTTTCCTCTCTGACCCCATCCCCAATAGATCACAAAGAACTCCCTCAACTTACCTTCCTTCAACTCATCCCACCATTCCAGCTTCCAACACCAGCAGACATTCACTGGGAACATACCACCGTGAGCAGGACAGGGAAATAGGTAAGCAACTGAAGACCTTTCCTTCTCCCCTCCAGATTCAATCCTTCAGTCTCATCCTCACCACTGAACAAAACACCAACTGAAGCCTTCCTTACCACCACCCCTGCCCACATCTCCTGTGGATGGCACAGACCATCTCCTCCTAACCTCCCTCCCACTCATTTCTGTATATCAGCCTCAACTCCAGAGGCGACTCCCTGCTAAGCCACAGAACACTCCTGCCAAGGAAGAAGGTATACTGTCTATAGATCTTCCCCTCCCAACTGTCCCTGTAGATCCAGTGCCCTAACCTCATCCCCAGTGCTATAGCAGAACTGAGGTGATAGTTCTTCTATCTCTCTGCATTTTAAAGAGACAAAATAAGCAATTCTGGTGGGAGAATCTTATCTCTTTCCTCCTGTGTACCCCTTCAGACCCTAGCCTATCCCCATTCTTAAGTGTCCATTTCCAATAACCAGAAACACATGGGCCACAACAATCAGGTCCAAGGAAAATTTCCCATCAGACAAAACACAACTATCACACACTCTGAAAATCCAGAGAGGAAACAGAAACCAAGGAATAAAAGTATCAACCCAACAAGACAAATGCAGAAATCAGCACCTAGACATAAAATCATCTCAATCCCAGATGCCTAGTTACCAGAGGAAAGACACAATTAGTAATAGCCAGGGCAATATACCTCCACTAGAACCTAGCTATCCTACCACAGCAGACCCTAAATATCCCAACATAGCTGAAGCACAAGAAAAAGACCTGTATGAAAAGACCTTTAAGAAAAAAATAACTGCCTATATGAAATGATACAGGGCCTTAAAGACAAAATTAATAAATCCCTTACAGAAATACAGGAAAATACAAATAAGCAGTTATGAGATAGAGAATACAGGAAATCACAAACAGTGGAAGAAAATGAATAAAACTGTTTAAGACCCTAAAATAGCAATAGAATCAATAAAGAAAACACAAACTGAGGAAATACTGGAAATGAAAATTCTCAGGATTCAAAGAGGCTCTACAGAGGAAAGCTTCACCAAGAGAATCCAAGAGATGGAAGAGAGAATCTCAACATTAAGATATGGTAGAAAAAAATGGATACATTGGTCAAATTAAATGTTAAATCTAAGCAACTCTTCACACAAAACATCCAGAAAATCTGAGACACTATGAAAAGACCAAACCTAAGAATAATAGGAATAGAAGAAGGAGAAGAACCACAGATGGAATACCCAGAAAATATTTTCATCATAGTCTTAGAAGAAAATTTTCCTAACCTAAAAAAGCATACAGAGCACCAAATAGATTGAAGCAGAAAAGTCCCCTTGTCACATAATAATCAATACACTAAATGTACAGAACAAAGATAGAATACTAAAAGCTGCAGGGAAAAAGAGTAAGTACATCATAAAGGCAGATCTATTATTATTATACCTGATTTCTCAATGGATAATTTAAAAGTCAGAAGGACCTGGACAGATGTGCTGCAGACTCTAAAGAGACCACAGATGCCAGTAAAACTTCCAGTTACCACAGATGGAGAAATTAAGTTATTCCACGATAAAGCCAAATTTAAACAGAATTTATCTACAAATATAGCCCTACCGTTAACTACAACCTTGAAAACACAAGGAAAAAATAATCTTAGACTAGTAAAAATCAAAAGGGGAACAAAACACACACACACACACACACACACACACACACACACATACATACCATTTCCAACAACAACAACAAAAACATAACAAGAATCAACAAACATTGGTCATTGATATCTCTCAATATTATTGGTATCAATTCCCCAATTAAAAACCACAACCAACAGAATGGATGTGAAAACAAGACTCATTCTACCGCATCTAAGAAACACACCTCAACATCAAGGACAGACATTATCTCAGCACAAAGGGTTGGGGAAAGTTATTGTAAGTAAATGGACCTAAGAAGCAAGCTGGTGCAAAATCCACCAAGATGACATTTCAATTCTTAACATCTATGCCCCAAACACAAGGGCAACCACCTTTGTAAAAGAAACAGTACTAAAACTTAAATCACATATTAATCCCCTCACACTGATAAGTGGGAGACTTCAATACCCCACTCTAAAGAGTGAATGGGCCATCCAGACAAAACTAAACAGAGAAACACTGAAGCTAACAGACATCATAAACCAAATGTACCTAGTCGATATTTATAGAATATTTCGCCCTAACACAAAAGAAAATACCTTCTGCCCGCCTCATGCAACTTTCTCCAAAACTGACTACGTACTTGGTCGCAAAGCGAGTTTCAACAGATATATGAAAACTGAAATATCTCCATGTATCCTATCAGACCACATGAATACCAACCATTATCAGACCAACAAGACAATGTAGCACTAGCAAACTCATGGAAACCCTGAACAACCCTCTGCTGAATGAAAAATTAAAAAAGACAGAAATAAAGAAAGAAATTAAATACTTTCTAGAAGTCATTAAAAATCAATATAAAGCATACCCGAACCTAAGGGACACAAAGAAAGCAGTTCTAAGAAGCAAGTTTATAACACTAACTGTCTATATTAAAAATACGGAGAGACCATATAAGAAATTTAACAGCACACCCAAAAGCTCTAGTACAAAAGGAAGTAATCACAGCCAATAGGAGTAGACAGAAAGAAATATTCAAACTCAGGGCTGTAATCAATAAAATAGAAACAAAGAGAAAATCAATAAGATAGACAAAACCTTATCCAGATTAAATAAAAAGTGAAGACAGAATATCCAAATTAACTAAATCAGATATGGAAAGTGAGAATAACAACATATACCAGAAAATCCAGAGAATCATAAGGACATTCTTTAAAAACCTGTGCTGCACCAAATTTAAAAATATCCAACCACTTATCAAAGTTAAATCAAGATCAGACAAACAATTAAATAGACCTATAACCCCTAGTGAACTAGAAGCAGTCATTAAAAGTTTCCCAACCCAAACCACCCAGAGCTAGATGGCCTTAGCACAGAATTCTACCAGACATTAAAATAATTCTCACAAATTATTCCACAAAATAGAAACGGAGGAAAACATTGCCCAATTTTTTTTTATGATGCCACAGTTTACCCTATAGCCAAATCCCATAAAAAACACAAAGAAAGAGCATTACAGACCAATTTCCCATATAAACATAGATGCAAAAGTACTCAATAAAATATTTGCAAAGTAAGTCCAAGAAAACATCAAGAAGATTATCCACCATGATCAAGTAAGCTTCATCCCAACGATGCAGGGATGGTACAATATATAAAAATCAATTAACACAATCCATCATATAAATAAACTGAAAAGAAAAATACGTGACTTTTCATGTACGTGAAAATACGTATTTCATGAATTTTCATGATAAAAGCCTTAGAGAGATTAGGAATACAAGGGACATATATAAACATAATAAAGGCAAGCCTATAGCCAACATCAAATTAAATGGAGAAATTCAAAGCAGTTCTACTAAAATCAGGAACAAGTCAAGGTGTCTATTCTCTTCATAGCTGCTCGATATAGTACTTAAAGCCTTAGCTAGAGCAGAAAAACAACTGAGGGAGATCAACTGTATACAAATTGGAAAGGAAGCATTCACAGCATCATGATTTGAGGGTGATATGATAGTAAACATACATGACCCTAAAACTTCCACCTGAGAACTCCTACAGCTGATAAACGCTTTCAGCTAAGTGGCTGGATACAAGATTAAATGAAAAAATCAATAGCCCTCCTATACACAAATGAAAAATGGACTAAGAAAAAAATCAGGGAAACAACACCATTCACAAATCACTTCAAATAGTGAAAAAAATTCCTTGAGTGACTTTAACCAAGCAAGTGAAAGACTTGTACAATAAAAACTTCAATTCTTTGAAGAAAGAAATTGAAGAAGATTGGAGAAGATGCAAAGATCTTTAGTGCTTATGGATTGATAGGATTAATATAGGAAAAATGACCATCCTACCAAATGGAGTCTATAGATTCGATACAATCTCCATCAAAATTCCAACACAGTTCTTCACAGACCTTAAAGGACCAATTCACAAAAGACCCATGATTGCTAAAAAATCCTGGAGATTAAAAAACTATTGAAGGTCGTCCCATTCCTGATTTCAAGTTGGAATACACAGCTATAGAAGTAAAAGCCAAATGGTATTGGCATAAGAACAGACCCATTCATCAATGGACTCTAATTGAGTAATCAGACAGAATTCCACATGCATATGGACACTTGAATTTTTATAAGGAAGCCAGAAATATACACTAGACAAATGATAGCATCTTCAACAGATGATGCGGGTCAAACTGGGTGCCTACATGTAGAAGAATGCAAATATATCCATACTTATCACCCTGCACAAAACTGAAGACCAAGTGGATCAAATACTTCAACACAAAACTATATACATTGAACCTGATAGAAAAGAATGTAGGAAATAGCTTTGAACTCAACTCATTGCCAAAGGAGAAGACTTCCTGAACAGAACATTTATAGCATAGGCACTAAGGCCAACAAATAATAAATAGGACTTCATGAAACTGAAAAGCTTCTGTAAGGCAAAGGACATTGTCAATAAGACAAAACAACAGACTGCATAATGGGAAAAGATTTTTACAAACTCCACATCCAATATAGAACTAATATCTACTAATATATTAAATATACAAAGAACTTAAGAAGCTAGCTATCAAAAAATAAATATTCCAATTTTAAAATGGAGTTCAGGTCTAAACAGAGAATTCTCAATAGAGGAAACTCAAATGGCAGAGAAACACTTACAGAAATGTTCAACATTCTTTGCCATCAGGGAAATGCAAATCAAAACTACTTTTAGATTCCATCTTACACCTGTCAGAATGGTTAAGATCAGTAACAGAAATGGCAGCTCATGCTGGTGAGGATATAGAGCAAGGGAAACATTCATCCATTGCTAGTGGGAGTACAATGTTGTACAACCACTAGGGAAGTCAATATGGGGTTCCTCAGATAGTTAGGAATTGATCTACCTCAAGACCCAGCTATACCCATTCTTGAGTATATACCCAAAGAACACTCCATCCTTCCACAAGGACACTTGCTCAACCATGTTCCTTGCTACTATATTTATGGCCAGAAACTGGAAACAATCTAGATGTCCCACAAGAGAAGAATGAATAAAGAAAATGGGATATATTTACACCATGGAGTATTACTCAGCTGTTAAGAAAAATGACATAATGAAATTTGTAGACAAATGGATAGAACTAGGAAAAAATTATACCATGTTAGATAACACAGACCCAGAAAGAAAAATATGGTATATATTTGCTTATATGTGGATATTAGCCAATAAGTAAATGAAAACCAAGCTATGATCTCTAGACTTAGAGAGGATAGATATAGAGGAAGGGTCTAGGGGAGGACATATGAATCTCATTGGAAGGAGGAAATAGAAAAGATTTTATGGGGTCTGGGGATGGGTGGAGAAGGGAATTGGAGGATCAGTGGGAGGAGTAAAGATAGGATAGAGGCAGAAATACAGCAAGAGATCACTGAGGTTGAGGGGAATTTGATGGAAAGCTAGTGCAGTAGAAAATTCTTAAAACATATGAAGGTGATCCTAATTGGGTCTCTTAATAATGGAGACACAAAGTTTCAACAGCAATCTCTTGTTACTAAATGAAGCTTCCAGTAGAGGGACAGGATTGCATTCAAATTAAGTTTTTGACCAAGGGGGTCTCATGGAAATCCCAAAGAACCCAGGCTGTGGCCAAGACAATAGGTTTTCCTCTACAAACTGATGCCAGGGCCCCTGTTGCTGAGGACAAAACCCAAAAAACTTACTGAATATAGAAAAGTCCAGCTGGTACTATATGGAGCCTTCACCCCTGTGTTCTAGTGTCTTTGGTGCAAGAAGGTACTCTGCAGGCTACCAAAAGAAAAATGTAAACAGCAACTCAGCCACAAAACTTTTGATCTAAAAATCTGTCCTACATGCAAAATATGTTTGGGCAATGGTGGTACAGAACTAGTGGGAGTAGCAAACCAATGTCTAATTTGACTTAAAACCCACTTCATGTTATAGAACCCATACATAACACTGCTTGGGTAACATGACCTGGAGACTTGATAGCCCAGAGACCTAGGGTAAAACTGGCCTTAAAAAATATTTTCAAAGTATCAATAAAATGACTCCTAACGATATTCTTGTATGATCATAGATCAGTGTTTTATTCAGTCATCAACAGAGACGCTTCCTCTTGTAGCAGACAGGATCAGATGCAGAGGCCCACAGCTATACCTTGCATGCAGAGAGTCCTCAGAACACAGAACTCTAAATGGGATGTCTCCATCAAAACCTTCCCCTCAGAGTTCAGGGAACCCATGGAAGAGGCAGTGGGAAGAGTCTAAGTGCCAGAAGGAGTAGAGGACACCAGGAGAACAAGGCTATCTGAATTAACTAAGTGAGGCACATATACACCCAGAGAGACTGAAACAGCAAACCCAGGGCCTATACAGGTCTTCACCAGGTCCTCCGCATATACATTATAGCATTTAGCTTAGTATCTGTATGAGATTCCTGAGTGTTAGAACAAGTGGGTCTCTGATTCTTGTGCCTTCTCTTGGGCCTCTCTTCCTTCTGTTGGGTTGCCTTGTCCAGCTTAAATATGATAGTTTTTGTTTTATCTTGTTATATTTTGTTTTGTCATGTTTGGTTGTTTCCCCTTAAGAGTCGTCTGTTTTGTTTTTTTCTAATGAGAATGAGAAAGGGAGTGAATGGATCCAGAGGGGAAGGAAGCTAGGGCAGAACTGGGAGGAGACGGAGGAGGGGAAACTGTAATCAGGATATTCTGTATGAGAAAACAATTCATTTTCAATAAAAGGAAAAGGAAAAGAAAAAAATCACAAAGGCTCAGTCTTTATTTCTATATAAAATACTGTTACATATTTAAATAAAAGAGCATCATTTTCCTTGGAAAATGATCTAATGGAAAACATGAGTGATCCCCTACATCAAAGCTCTCAAAGGCCTTATATGATTTTTACATTCTCCATTTTAATTCACAAATGGAATATATGCCTCACCTTCTTGGTGGGGATCCAGAATCCCCTAGTTCTTTCCCCACTTCCCCTTTCAGTATTTTCTTGTAGATGGTTACCATTTCCTTGCAACTCCTTGCCTACCCAAAGAACCTCTCTCTACCTGGGTCCCAAAGCCACCACATTGGCTAGTAATCAAGTAGACTTTTATCCTCTTTGCCCCCCACCTCCATTGAAGTCTCCCAGACTGCTCTTAGACCTGCTGCTGCCTGCAGGCCTGAGCCCCTCCTCCCAGTCTACCTTCATCCCCTTGGGACTTGGCCCCAAGGTTCTCCCATATCGCCCTGCTATCCATTTTAGCCTGACCTTCTGGCCTATGTTCATTGCTTTCTGACTTTATGCTGCCCTGCAAACTGCTCTGGGACTGACTGCTGCCACACTGGGCTGAGACCTAAAACCTCTCTCTATCAGGCCACCACACTTTGCTATAACTGATTTGGGGCAAGAGCAACCAAATAATAGAACAGCCACCCATCAAAGGCAGGACAAGATATCCATACCAAGAGACATCTTAAAAATATCTTATAACTCTACATGCCTAGATCCCAGTGCAAAAACACAAACACAAACAACCAAGACAATATACTTACTCCTTTCAGAATCCAGCAACCCTATTGTAATAGGCCCTGTTAAAAGCAATTAGGTTAAACACGAGACAAGGAATTCAAAGTAGCAACCATGAATACTTTCAGAGACCATAAATAGGATACGAATAAACACCTTAATGAAGACCATGTAATCGTAAACAGTTGAATAAAATAATGGAAGTAATTCAAGTCATGAAAGTAGAATTTAACAAAGAAACAGAACAACTAAAAAAAAGCTAAACTGAAATAAAACTCAAAATAAAAATTCAGGAATTCAAACAAAAACAACAGAGTTAAGTCGCTCCAGCAGATTAAGAGATATGAAAGAAAGAATTTTATGTTTTGAAGACAAGGCAGAAGAAATAGATAGCTGAGTTGAAGGAATGTTACATCGACTAAAAATATATATATCCAGGCACAAAACATCCAGGAAATCTGGGGCACTATGAAAAGAGCAAACCTATGAAGAATAGGTATAGAGGAAGAAAAAACTCTGGGTCAAGGCACAGAAAACATTTTTAACAAAATCATAAAAAAGATTTCCTCAATCTACAACAAAAAAACAAACAGATGCCTATCTGTTATAGGTATCTGCCTATAAGAGGCAGAACACCAAACAGACAAGACCAAAAAAGAAACTCCCCATGGCACATAGTAATGTACAGAACAAAGAAAGGATATTAAAAGCTTCAAGAGGAAAGGACCAAGTCACACATAAAAGCAGGCGCATTAGAATAACACCTGACTCTGAAAGCCAGAAGGCATGGAATGATATTCCACAAGCTCTGAGAAACCGCAGATGTCAGCCCAGACTACTATACCCAGAAAAACTATATATCACAATCAACAGAGAAAGAAAATCATTTCACAATAAAAACAAATTTAAGCAATTTCTGTCCACCAGTCTAGCTCTACCGAAGGCACTACAAGGAAAACTTCAGTCTGAAGAGAAGCTTAACTATACTCAAGAGGACACAAGGGATAAATAATGCCAGAACAGTTCATCAAAAAGGGAAAGAATCACATAATCACAGCAAAATAACAGAAATTAATAAACACTGCTCAATAATAACTCTTAATATTAATGTCTTAATCTCCCCTTAAAAATACATAGACTAGGGATTAGATTAGAAAATAGGGCCCATCTTTCTGCTGTGTCCATTAACATACTTCACCATAAAGGACAGTCATTAACTTAGGGTAAAAGTACAGAAAAAGTATCCCAGGCAAATGTGACCAAGAAACAAGCCAGCAGAGCAATTTTCATATATGACAAAATAGATGCAAACCAATACTAATCAGATGATATAGGAAAGGACACTACATATTCATCAAAGAAAAAAGCCACCAAGAGCATACATATATACTATATAGGTGCACAAAACACAGGGGTACCCAATTTCATGAAAGAAACACTACTAAAGCTAATATCACCTATTAACTCTAACACATTAATAGTAGGTGGCTTCAATACCCTATTCTTGCAAATAGTTAGATCATCCAGAGGAAAAAACTAAACAGATGGGGGAAATAAGTTAATAACATTATAAATCAAATGTCCCTAGCAGATATCTATAGAATATTCCATTTAAACAACAACAAATACACCTTCTTCTTATCAGCACATGAAACTTTCTTCAAAATAGACCACCAATTAAAACACAATGCAAGAGTCAACAGATATAGAAAAGTTGAAATAACATCCTATATTCTATCTAACCACTATGAATTAAAGTTAGATATAAAAAGTAATAGAAACAGTAAAAAGTATACAAACTCACAGATTCTGAACAACTTCTGAATAAAAATGAAGTCAAGACTGAAATCAAGGAAGGCAATTTAGAACGTTTTAGAATATAATGAAATGAAAACACAAACCTATGGAACACAGTAAAGGTAGTGAAGAGGAAAGCTCAGGGCTGGAGAGATGGGTCAGCACACAACCAAAAATTTAAGAGGAAAGCACATAGCACTAAGGGACTACATGAAAAAAAAAGTTCTCATATTACTGACTTTACAACACACTTGAACGATCTAAAAAACAAGTCGTCATATCCAAAAAGAATTGACCAAGAGAAATAGTAAAATTCAGGACTGAAATCAATGAAATAGAAACTCAATAATGCAATGAATCGATGAAGATGTAGACTTAGTTCTTTGATACAATCAACAAGCTGGACATACCTTTAGAAAATTTAACCAAAAGAAAGAAAAGATTTAAATCAATAAAACCAAGAGATGCAATGGTAAACATTACAACAGACTCCAAAAAAATTTGGAGATTCGTAAGAACATAGTTTAAAATCTGTATTTCACCACGCTGGAAAATGTAAAAACAATATGTTAATTTCTTGATGTATACAGCCCATTAAAGTTAAATCAGAATGAAATTAACAAGCAGATTCATAATCTCTAGTGAAATAGAGGCAGTAATTAAAAATCTTCCAACCAATAGAAGCTGAGAGCCAGATAGACTCGATTCGGAATTCTTCTACCTATAAAGAACTAATGCTAATACTCCCCAACTTACTCTGCAAAATAAAAACTGAAGAAATTTTTTCTATGAGACCACTAATATGGTCTAATATGGTCTAATATAATACTACTAATACCCTAATATGAAACAACACAAAGACTCAACAAAAAAGAAAAGTATAGAGAAATATTTCTTATGAGCATAGATACAGAAGTATCAACACAATATTTGAAATATTTGAAACTGAATTTAAAACACATCAAAAAACAGTATCAGCCATGAGGACTTCATCTCAGAGAGTCAGGGATGGTTCAACAGGTGTAAATCAATAAATATAAATTAGCACATAAACAAACTAAACTAACAAAAGCAAACAAAACAAAACAGAAAACCATGGTCGTCTCATTAGATGCAGAAAATCTTTGCCTTTGACAAAAGTCTAGCATCCCTTCATGGTAAAAGTCCTGGAGAGAGAGGTTGAAGGTGGCAGCAGGGTGGTAGGAAGAGTCAGATAGGGCTCTGACCACCCTGCTGCCTCCACTCCAATTGCTTCTGGCTCCTCACATGTACATAGACCAGGAGAAGTTAATCTGGCAACGAGTCTGGTGGGGAAAACTTTAAGAACTGAACATTCATGAAGAGAAGACAGATTTGGAAAACAGACCGCCATGAGTAGAGAGAGGAAAGACGGCAGAATGCTGCAGGGTGCATTGCAGAGACATGGAGCTAGAGTCTTGGTGGTGAGAACTACAGGAGTGCCTCCGGGAGGCTGGGAGAGACACTGAATACAGTCGCAGGCCCAGCAGACAAAGGAGCACCTTGTTTGTTCCCTTGTGGGTCTAGTCCTCAGGCTGCCTGGAGGCTAGGGACACAACCAGGCCACCTCACCCTGCACCTTGCCTGCCTGGTGGGCTTGGGTGCTTCTCAGTCTGCAAGCGTGTGGTGGAGACTCAGCACAGGTGGCAGAGCATGTAGTTGCCCTCTGGGCCAGTTCTTGGGTTGCTGCCAGGAGGCTCAGGCCACCACTGCCACCACTCAGCCCCCAGGCCTGGCCTTAGGCATAAAGCTGCTGGTGGTGTTGCTGCTCAGATTGCTGTGGGAGGAAAGCAGGAGGTGCTGGTCAGGCAGCAGAGGTTAAGGTCAGGGTGGTGTGCAGTGGTCTGGAGCTGGCACAGGTCCTGCCCCCAGTATGCTGTCCAACCGCAAGATCACCCTGATTCTAAGCAATAGTAAGATTTTTGAGCTGAAGAATGTTTTGTTTTGTTTGTTAAATCTTTCCAAAAGACTTCCACAATCCATACTATCACCAGAGATGACATGGATGTCTGTGATGCATGCTTCTGCTGGAGACCATGAGGATGTCTGTGACCTGTTCTGAGGCAGGGAACCATATCAGTACCAGAGATCCATGCTGCCTTATGCCACTGAAAACCATGGTGATGACCATGATTCCCACTACACAGGTTAGATACTTGGGTTTTTGTTTTGTTTTGTTTGTGTTTGTGTTTGTGTTTGTGTTTTGTTTTGTTTCTGTTTGTTTGTTTGTTTGTTTGTTTCTGTTTGGTTGGTTTTTGGATTGCACAGGGGTGGGAGAGTGATCCTGGGAGGAATGGGAAGTAGGTGTGATTGGGATACATCTATGTATGTATCCCATTGTGTATGTATGTATTATGTGAAATTCTCAAGTAATTAGTAAAGATAATGTGGGAAAAAAAAAGTTCTGGAGAGACTAGGAATACAGGGTCATTCCTCAACATAATATAATAAAGACAATTAACAGCAAGCCCACGGCAGTTATTTCCCAAATATTGCAAGATATTTCTAAGGCTAAAGGTTACTCTGTATAACCTGATAAGAAGGCTCTATTAATGAAGACACAACTTAGATCATCAAACATGGAGAAATTGAGCTGGTTCCCAAATAGAAGCTTCACCCCAACTGCCCAGCATTCAAGGTGGAAGGTACTTTGTGCACTATTGAAGGAGAAAAGTAATCATCTATATAACCTAGCTAAAACCCTTCAACCTACAAGACCTACAACAGCAACCTGTCTTCAAGATACACCCGTGCAATAGTGGCACAAACGTTATGGGACTAAACTATGTTGTTTTTTTTTTTTTCTATTGAATTAAAGACCTACTACAGGAGGTAGAACCCATTCATCTCACTGTTAAAGTGTCTAACAACCTGAGACAAGCTAGCTCAGGAGTCTTAGGGGGAAACCTGCTATTATTCTGCTAAAGGAGCATAGAAATAAAATGACTCCTATTGACATATTGCTGTACTCACACATCAGTACACCACTCAGACCTCATCAGGAAAGCATCTTCTTGCAGTAGACAATGTGTTGCAATAATATGTAGATATCCATAAGTACTCAATGTGCAGAGAATAAGAGACTTGGGAGCACACAGCCTTGAATGGGATGTCTTCATTAAACTTCTCCCCTTAATGCTCAGGGCTCTATGTAGAAGAGGATGATGAATGATTGCTAAGAGCAAGAGGTGGTAAATGACTCCAAGGAAACACCATTTTCAAGATACAACAGCATGAACTGACACACATACAGACACACTGAGACTGTAAAAGCATGCACAAGATCTGTATGAGAATTTTGAATCTGACAAATTCCAAGGACCGAGAATGTGTGGTTGTTTTAGTAAGAATGTTCTCCATAAGCTCATATGTTTGAAAGCTTGGTTCTAAGTTGGTAGGACTATTTGGGAAGGATTAGGGAGTGTGGTCTTGTTGGAAAAGGTGTGGTCTTCTTAGAGAAACTGTGTCACTGGGTAGGCTTGAAGGTTTCAAAATACTGTGCCCTTCCCACTGAGCGTTAGTTCTCTCTCTGTCTTTCTCTCTCTCTCTGTCTCACCTTCTCACTGTTATGGATCAGAAGTAAGCCCTGAGCTACTGTTCTAGTGTCATGTCTGCATGTCTGCTGCCATTTCTCCTTCCAGTGATAGTGATGGACTCTACTACCCTTTAGAACCATAAACCCCAAACTGAATTATTTCTTTTATAGTTTGCCTTTATAATGGTGTCTCTTCACAGCAATAGAAAAGTAACTAAGACAGAAATTAAAGTGGACACAAAGTCCTATCTCTTACCAAGAAGCTATTTGCAATTGATAACCTCTTGGAAAGAGAAAATCTGTTTTCTCCAGCGGAGTATCATTGGTTATATCAATTGGGCCTCCAGGGAAGGCCCCATTATAAGAAATAGTTTGGCCAACATAAATGGACTCCATGTTTTATGTGTTATGCGTTTTTGTTTTTTTTTTTTTATTTTTTGTCATACTGGAGTTTGGTTTTTTTTCCCTTTGTGAAAGAGAGAGGGAATATGAAACTGAATGAGTAGGGATGGGGAATATCTGGGAGGAGTTATGGAAGAGGGAGTAATATTATGAAAATGTGTTTTATAAAAAAAATAAAATCATTTAAAGGAATACATATCTTAAGTATCATGCCTGTTATTTTCATGTACAAAATTATGATTTTTGTGATTTAAATATTTTCACTTACTTAAAAGATATCTGAGATAAATATTATATATGTGTGTGTGTGTGTGAGAGAATGTGTATACATATATATATATATATGTATACACACACATACATATACTGACTTTTGCCCTCATAAAAAAAATGGCAATTTCTGCTCAGCTATAATCTCTAATAGGATACCCTTACCCTATAGGGTTACTGCTTTGTCCCTTTCAACCATCACTGTTCTGCCTAAAGCAAGAGATAGAACAATTTTTAATGTAAAAGAATATCATCTCAATACTGACAGGTACATAATATATGGGTATAAAGACAGTTAGTCTAAGGATTAATGGCTAATATGTCATCATTGATAAGCTCTATGATACTACACTTAATCTTATAAGACTCCTTAATACATTATTCTAGCATAATAGTTTAATGCTTTTGGACAAAGTTTCAACAGTTCTTACTTGTTCCTTTCCTCCTCCGAGTCTTTTCATCCTGTGTTTTCTGTGTCACCCCTCATTCATATCCTGATGTTTAAGTTTTACCTACCTCTTTACAAGCTTTCATCTGTATTTACAACAAGGATAAGATAATATGTAAAGATAGTGGGGCCGAAGGCAACGTCTGATGCACTGAATGGTTTCCTTTATTCTAGACTTTTCACATAATAAGAAATTTCATGCATTCAGGTAAGACTGAAGCAAGAAAACGAATTCCAGAGTATGGCATGGAGTAGCTTATGCAATAATAAAGTTGTTTCAGAAAACAGATTATGTTCCCAACTCATTAAGCCCAACACATAAAAGTATGACATTTATGAAATATCATACTTGAACTTACAATATTAAATGAAGATATATTGACAAGATCAACACACATTAGAAACAATACAAAATGTATCTTGACCCAGTAAAGAACTTAGATGTATTTAGATATGCCAAGATGAAATATTTAGAAAGTGAGCTCTGGTTTCTTCTGACTAGAGTTTAGATGCTTTAAAAATTTAAGCAGATCTCACACTTTAATCAATTTAAGTCATATTTTTCTAGCTTACGCTTACTACTACTTTGTGCATAGGAAAAAGACATTGAAGTTGAAAGTAACATATATACTTAAAATTTTAAATTAAACTTAGAACTGTGAAAAACAATTTTTCTATAATTTCTATCCTATTTAGCATTCGTTACTCTTTTAAATAGTGAGAATACCTGTTACTTATTGTTTGCATGATTTGCCTCAAACTTAAAACAAAATCTGATCATGGAATCACTAACATAGCATGTGTCTACATATGTACATGTACATGCACATAAAGGTAATTGACATATGTGCATATATGTGTGATTGTGATTCCTGCATACCCTAAGGCATTCTCAATTTTCTGTTAGCCTGAGAGTTAGTTGAGAAAAATCCTCTGTTAAAAGTCATTTTTAAAAATAATCACACTTTGATAGAATCAGAATACTAAAATATACTTCAAAATAATTTACATTTATTGTTTCATCTTTCATTTGTCCGTATTTCTTTCAGAACATGCTCAATTTCCTGTGGGTAACCTAGTGGTTATGGACAGGATCATTCCTACAGGCACAATGATCTGTTTTGTGATTCTTGCTTGCCACGTCACGTTGCTGCAAAAGCAACCAGAAGTCACTACCGTCCCTAGAAAAACCACAGGTCCTGGAAGCCTGCCCTCTGTGGCTGCTGCAGAATGAGTTCTGTTATCTATTCCCTTTCAGACACTCATTCATGATCCTCCACCCAGCCATCAAGTCTGTTCTCACTGTAAGGTGATGGCCACAAAGAAGAAAACATGGTTCCGAAACAAACATCCTCCCAGGCTCACATGCTGACATCCCTCTGACTCTCTGAGCTTGGTGTTCACACTGGGATAATCTGATATGCCTCTGACATGTCACAAGCACTCTCTGAAAGGTTTATAAATCCGAAGGTGCTGGGTATCCCTTCACTGTGTAGGCTTTGCAAGCCCCTTCAAAATTGCCATGTTATTTTATATAATACTTCCTTAGCCAGATTCCAAAGATTCTATGGCTGTAGTTTAATCTTTAAAAAAAAAAAACTAGAGGATATTAAATGATCTAAACTGTCTTAGTCAGAAATCCCTGATTTGGCTGCCCTTTGAAGTTTGTATCTGAAACTTTTTGATGTCTTAATATTATTTTAGAAATTGTAGGGGAAAGTTGGCTTTGTAAATCATTTTAGGATTGCAAAATGACATTATGATGATGAATGGCACAAGGCTTTTAAAAAGTTTCCCTGAATATTAAATTAATCATGAACCAAGGCTGTCCAACATTAGCTCCTGATAACACAGAGATTTTGTGGCATGCCAGATGCTCCAGGAAACAAAAATATTCCATCTACGTTGCGAGCACCTTTCCACATCTGCAATCCTGCTATACAATAAAGTCTTGTTCTTTTGTTGCAAGATTGCCCTGGTTCATTTTTTTATTATTAATTTAAACCATGTGGGTAAAGGGTAATCCAGTAAGCCATAGGATTTCAGATCAGAGCCTTCATACAATCATATGTAACATCAAACATCTGGATATTTAGATGAACAGGAATGAAGTTTTTAAAAAAATGTCAGGAACTAAAGCATTGTCTGAATGAATCAATTTTAATAGTATATGAATCCATTCATGTTCAGTATATTTTCTTTGCCTGTTGCTTTTAAACAATGGTCATTTTATAATTTAAAAGTTACATATGTATGTATCAGTCACATACAACTACATAACAAAATTGTTTTAATTAAAAACTAAAAACTAATGATATGGATTGTTTAATAGCTTAAATCAGTTTCACAGTATGAATAAAGAAAAGTTTCACAAGCTGTGTAAATGCAAGTTATGTGACTGTTTGCCATATACACTTGCCCCAAAATATTTTGCCTTTCAACACAGACTATGGATTTAAATGTGTGTGTGTGTGTGTGTTTATTCATTTCAAAACAAAAAAATTAATATTTCCCTTCAGTGTTTTTATTTTATTTTATTTTTTTGGTGACTTGATGTTTTTGTTTTGTTTTGGTTTGGTTTGGTTTGATTTGGTTTTGGTTTGTTTTTGATTGTCTGTTGTTAATTCCTCAACTTTTCCTAACCCTGGTTTCATGAAAGTTTTAGGAAAAAGGTGACAAAAAATGGAATGATAATTTACCTTGTTTTAGTTTGATATTCTTGCAACCAATAAAAAATAAATAAGGAAAATATTTACAGTCTCCTGCTATAGAGTCTCTGCTTTGAGTTTTATGAAGCATTTGAAACAGCATTTGAAACTGGTTATTTTTACTAAATATGCTAGGTCAACAGTTTTTAGAGCAAAATGATATTAAGAATAATCAACATATCTAAAAGGATAAAAAGGAGGGACACAGAAATGCAAGGCAAAAAAGTTATAGTTGAACACACTTCTTGAATAATACAAAGTTCTATTATAGTCCAAAGCAATTTATTCCCAAGCAATTATTCTTAGAGATCTGTCTGAGTGTGTGTTATTTGTATTCTGTAATCCAGATGCTGTGTATTTTACTGCAGATGCCAGGTGTAGACATTCAAATGTAAAAACCTTGAGATCAAAGAAACAAAGGTTGTTCCTGTTGAAATGTTTAGCCACAAGTCATTCATATGACTGGAGACTTTATGTTTCATGAGGTGTTTACATCCTTTGTTGTTAAAACTATTTATTACCTTTGAAAATAGGTCACCTTCCTCTTCAAAATACTATAGAGTGTGGTGTAGTCTTAACTTGTGTTAAGGAAGTATCAATGTTTGCAATGAACATTTAAAAATTGTTTTAAGGTCGAAGTATTGCTTAACAAACAAGTAACTGAAATCCTTAATATTTGATGTCAAGTTGATAGACATGAAAACACAAAGGCTAATGTCAAAGTGAAAGAGGATAAAATACCTACATATAAAAGACATTATTAGGGAAGATTAGAGCCCTTGGGTCAGTTTGTCAGTAGTGACAGGAAAGAGCAGCAGCAGTGGACCTGATCACTTAACTATAGCCGCCTCTGCATTCTTTGACTTATAAATATTAACTGAGGACCTTATTGTGGGTCCTTGCTTGCCAATCATCTCTTCAGAGGGTAGCAAAATTGTTGGCCATTAGCTCAGCCTCAAGGAAGAAAGCAGAGGCAGGGATTTGACCTGGGTTTGAAGAACTTAAGCAAAGGCTGAGAGCCGATAAGAAACAGACTTCCCAGGAGGCAGTGTTAGTGTGAACAGCTCAGTTTATTGGAGCAAAGGAAGCCACATAGATATACGTATGGTAGAAGGAGAGAGGAAATGTCCCACATGGTGGTATGCTTTTGGCCAGGGCAGTGATACTAGGAGAGTTCCGTTTACATGTAGGAGGCTCACAACCAGGTATGGGTGGTCCTGTGTTATTTTCTGGGGCCAAAAGTCTTAGGAAAGCCTCCTTTGCATAAGCAGAGGAGTAACAGGAGTCAGGGGAAGAGACTTTAAAAGGTCATATAGGGAGAGAAGTCCAGCCTAGGGTCCTCAGTGCCTACCCTAAAGATGCTTATAATCTACCGGAGAAAGTCAAATACACAAAGGATCTTATGTATTAAATGGAGGGAAGTACAGTAATCATAGAAGCATTAAAGACTGAGATATCTGCTCTAGTAGAATACACAGGGAGGGAAAATAAAACAAGGAAGAAAGCAAACAGTCTAAGTCAGAGGAACAGAAAGGCGTGACAGAGTAAGCCTGATAGACTTTCCAGGTTAAGGAAGCAGAATAAACATATGCTACCTGCACATAGGAAATGAGGACTTGCAGGCAAGCAATGGCATGGGTTAATGCATGAGAGGTTTGTTAAAATCAAAACTACTCCAGATTATAAAGAATTCTTTTCTCTTTTTTAAACTCTGCTTCTCCAAAATAAGTGCTATCTCAGCTCCATCTATGCTTTCAATTACTGATCTAGGGCTTCCTCATGAAATTTATCATCATCTAAGCCATGGTCCATCCAGCAAGACATATGTTCTTCGAAAATGTAGCCATATTCTAGTAAAAAGAAGAAATGCACAGTAAATGTTTAAGATTGGTGTTCTAATGTTTACCAATTATTTGAGAAAATATCTTATAAGACCTCAAGGAAAACTTTGCAAATAGCAACTAAGTCCTTTGATTGATTGTAATTTATTAATTCGAAAGTGGTGGATCTATGGATCTATGGACTTATTCCCTGTGCCAGTTATAGTGCATGATATCAGTAATACTAATTTAATGAGCTAAGCATATAGTATCATTTAGGCATTCCCTTGAGATTTTTCACACACTTGTTCTTCATAATAAAGATTCGAGCACCGGTGATCATCATTATCTTCATTACTTCATAGGGTCAGTGATCTAGGTAATTTCCTGAGATAGTAAGCCTTCAAAACCTGGCTCCAAAAATTCAAATGTAAGTACCTTGAAAGCACACAAACATTTAGCAGCAATAAATTTTATTCATAACATACACACAGTTCCAAAAGGAAATAATAAAAGACAACTTACAAACAAGCAAACAAAACAGGTATGGTCTTTTAAAGAGATGCTGAACATTCTCTGAAGGTCGGTCAAAGAATTCCAGGGAAATATACACTTGAGCTTATTAAGCTGAATCACGTTCAGAATAATGACATTTATCCCTGGTTGCAGACAAATTTGTTCGTTATTCTTCCAGGAATTCTTTAGCCAATAGATCATTGCATTAATCCAAGTTATCAACACTCAACACCTTCTGTTCCTACTTCCTCCTGATTTTTTTTCCCTAATATTTACAGATAAAAAGAAGCTATGTGAGACCTAGCCAGTGGACTGACCCTGTGAGATCACTTCCTGAAGTATATGCAGTATACTTAGTTCTGTCTTCACAACCAACTCCTCTGAAGCCCCGCCCCACTCTTCTCCAGCCCTGCCACCCCAGCCCACCAGACCTGAGCCAGGATACTAGCACAATTACAGCATCAGTCAACAAACTAGCTGAAGAGCCTTCCCCCAGCACCCTTCCAGTACACCTCATTTGAAGAACTATCTCAGACCAGGCCAACAAGCCAGAAGAACAGCACAAAGCCAGGACATGTAGCCAAAAGAACAGTAAACATATCCCAGGCTCCAACCCAAGCAGAGAGGTCCTGCTGGACCAGAGGCCAAATAAGCCACCACAGCTCCAACCCTCAACTCAGGTAAAGACCTCCAGCATGTCAAAAAGCCACAAAGAATAGAAGACAAGAGAAGAAACCAAGGAAGAAAAAAATAAAACAAAACAAAACAAAAACAGAAACACCAAGGAACAAAACACTCATCCAATAAAGACAAACACAGGAATTGGACACCTAAACCTGCAATCACTCCAATCTAGATGCCTATGTGCAAATACAAGAGCACAGACAACAGCAACCAAGGCAATATGTCACCACTAAAACTCAACTATCATATTACAACAAGCCCAGAACACTCTGACACAGCCAAAGCACAATAAAAGGATCTCAAAACAAACTTTATTAAGATAATAGAGGCCCTTAAAGAAGAAATGAATAAATATCTCAAAAAAAATGTAAAGATAAACAATGGGAGGAATTGAGCAAATTCATAAAAGAAAACCAGGAAAACACAAAAAAAATTTAGAAGAAATGAATAGATTCCTTAAAGAAAGCAAAACAACAACAACGAAACAAGCAAACAATTAAAGAAAACAAACAAAAGGGTTCAAGACCTAAAGATCGAAATAGAGCCCAAAAGAAAGTGAAACAGAGAGAATAAATTTTGGAAATAAAAAGTCTAGAAAATGGTCAGGATCTACTGAGATATACTACAGCAACAGAATATAAGAGATGAAAGAGAGAATCTCAGAAGTTGAAGACACTAGAGAAGAATTGGAGATATCAGTAAAAGAAAATGTTAAATTCAAAAAATCCCTAGTACTAAACATCCAGGAAATCTGGGACACTATGAAAAGACCAACCTAAGAATAATAGGAATAGAAGAAGGAGAAGAATCCCATCTCAAAGGACCAGGAAATATTTTCAACAAAAGCATAGAAGAAAATTTTCCAAACCTAAGAAGGAGATCTCTATTAAAGTACAAGAAGCATACCATACATCAAATAGACTGGACCAAAAAAGAAATTCCCCTTGCCACATTATAATCAAAACACTAAACATGTAGAACAAAGAAAGAATACTAAAAGCTGTAAGAGAAATAAAGCAAAGTAACATGTAATAGAATCACACCCATCTTCTAAATGGAGACTCTAAAAGCCAAAAAGGAGTGGACAGATATGCTACAGACTCTAAGCGATCACAGATGCCAGCCTAGACTACTATATCCAGCAAAGCTTTCAATTATCATAGGTGGAGAAAACAAAATATTCAATGACAAATCCAAATCCAAACAATCTCTATCTACAAATTCATCCCTACAGAAGATAATAGAAGGAAACTTCAACATGAGGTTAGCTACACCCAGGAAAACACAGGAAATAAATAACCTCATCCCACCAGAATCAAAAGAAGGGAGGCACAAACACACACACACACATGAAGACAACCAATAACTATAAAATAATAGGAATGAACAATAATTGGTGGTTAATATCTCTCAACATCAATGGACTCAATTCCCCAATAAAAAGACAAGACTAACAGAATGGATGCAAAAACAGGATCCGTCCTTCTACTGCATACAAGAAACACACATAAACATAAAAAATGAAAATTACCTCAGAGTAAAGGCTGGGAAAAGATTTTCCAAGCAAATGGACCCAAGAAGCAAGCTTATGTAGCTATTATAATATCTAACAAAACAGACTTAAAACCAAATTTAATCAAAAGAGACAGGGGAGGACACTTCATACTCATCAAAGTAAAAATCTACCAAAACAACATTTCAATTCTAAACATCCATGAACCCAACACAAGGGCTCCCATGTTTGTAAAAGAAACATTGCTAAAGCTTAAAACATACAGGGACCCACACACACAGATAGTAGGAGATTTCAATATACCATTCACACCAATGGACAAGTCAACCAGACAAAAACTAAACAGAGAAACACTGGAACTAACAGATGTGATAAACCAATGGACCTAACAGATATAAACAGAACATTTCACCCACACACAAAAGAATATACCTTTTCTCACCACCTCACAGAACCTTCTCTGAAATCAACCACATCCTAGGCCACAAGGCAAGTCTCAGTAGATAGAGGAAAGTTGAAATAACCCCTGTATCCTATCAGACCACCATGGATTAAAGTTGGATTTCACCAACAACAAGAACAACAGAACGTCTACAAACTCAAGGAATCTGAGCTAGTCTCTACTGAATGATGACTGGGTCAAAACAGAAATAAAAGAAGAAGTTAAACATGATCTAGAATCAATGAAAATGAATCCACAACATATCCAAACTTATGGTAAGAAACAAAAGCAGTGCTAAGAGGAAAATTCATAGCACAAAGTATCTGCTAGAAAAGAGTAGAGACATCACATACTACCAAATTAACAGCACATATGAAAGATTTAGAAGAAAAAAGAAGTAAGCTCACCCAAAAGGAGGAGATAACAAAAATATAATCAAGCTGATGACGAAATCAATAAAATAGAAACAAAGAAAACAATTCAAAGAATTAATGAAACAAAGAGTTGGTTCTTTGAGAACATCAGCAAGATAGATAAACTCATATCCAAAATAATCGAAAGACAGAGAGAGAATATTACAATCAACAAAATCATAAATGAAAAGGGAGATATAGCCACAGACACTGAGGAAATCCAAAGAATTATAGGTCATACTTTAAAAATCTATACTCCACAAAATTGGAAATTCTAAAAGAAATGGACAATTTTCTCCATAGATATGACCTACCAACATTGAATCAAGATCAGATAAACAATTTAATCCATCCTAAAAACCACATAGACATAGAAGCAGTCACTAAAAGTCCCCCCAACCAAAAAAAAAAAAAAAAAAATCAGGGCCAGATGGATTTACTGCAGAATTCTACTAGATTTTCAAAGAAGAGTTAACACCTCCAAAGTATACAACAAAATAGAAACAGAAGGAACACTGCCAAACTCATTCTACGAGGCCACAGTTACTCTGATACCCAAACCACATAATGATTCAGAAAAGAAAGAGAATTACAGACCAATTTCCTCGTGAACATAGATGCAAAAATACTCAATAAAATTCTTGCAAAACAAATCCAAGAATACATCAAGAAGATCATCCACCATGATCAAGTAGGCTTTATCCCAGAGATGCAGGGATGGTTCAACATAAGAAAATCAGTCAATGTAATCCACCATATAAACAAACTGAAAGAAAAAAAAAACATGATTATCTCATTAGATGCTGAGAAAGCTTTTGACAAAATCAAACACCCCTTCACATTAAAAGTCTTGGAGAGATTAAGGATACAAGAGACATATCCAAACAAAATAAAGGCAATTTTCCACAAGCCCACAGGCAGTATCAAATTCAATGAAAAGAAATTCAAACAATTTCACAAAAATCAGGAACAAGACAAGACTGTCCCCTCTTCCCATACCTATTCAATATAGTACTTGAATTCTTAGCTAGACCAATAAGACAACTAAAGGAAATCAACTAAAGGATACAAACTGCAAAGGAAGAAGTCTATCCTTATTTGCCGATGACATGATAGTATATGTAAGCAACCCCAAAAATTCTACCAGGGAACTCCCACAGCTGATAAACAACTTCAGTGAAGTGGCAGGCTATAAGATCAATACAAAAAAAAATCAGTACTTCTCCTATATACAAATGACAAATGGACTAAGAAAGAAATCAGGGAAACAGCCCCCTTCACAATAGCCACAAATAAGAAAAAAAACAGATCTTGGGATGATTCTAACCAAGCAAGTGAAAGATTTGTATGACAAAACTTCAAGTCTTTGTAGAGAGAAACTAAAGATCTCAGAAGACAGAAAGACCTCCCATACTCTTGGATTGGTAGGATCAACACAGTAAAAATGACCATCTTACATTTACAGATTCAATACCACCCTTATCAAAATCCCAACACAATTCTTTACAGACATTGAAAGGGCAATACTCAACTTCATATGAAAAAAAAAAAAGTCCAGGATAGCCAAAATCCTGAAAAATAAAAAAGAACTTCTAGGGGTATCACTATTCCTGATATCAAGCTGTACTACAGAGCTATAGTAAGAATAACCTCATGGTGTTGGCATAAAAGCAGACATATTAATCAATGGAACTGAATCAAAGATCCAGACATAAATCCACACATTTATGGAAACCTGATCTTTGATTTTTTTTTAAAAAAGTCAGAAATATACAATGGAAAAAGAAAGCATCTTTAGCAAATGGTATTGATCTAACTGGAAGTCTACATGTAGAAAAATTCAAATTGATCCATAATTATCACTATGCACAAAACTCAAGTCCAAGTGGATCAAAGACATCAACATATAATCAGACACACTGAACCTGATAGAAGAGAAAGTGGGGAAGAGCCTTGAATGCATTAACACAGGAGAAAACTTTCAGAACAGAATACCAAAAGCTCAGGCACTAAGATCAATGATTAGTAAATGGGACCTCAAGAAACTGAAAAGTTTCTGTAAGGCAAAGGACACTGTGAACAAGACAAAACAGCAGCCTACAGAATGGGAAAAGATTTTCACCAACTCCACATCTGATAAAGGACTAATACCCAAAATATATAAAGAACTCAAGAAACTAGACATCAGTAAAAAAAAAAAACTATCCAATTTAAAAATGGGGTATGGATCTAAATAAAGAATTCTCAAAAGAAGAATTTCAAATGGATGAGAAACACCTTAGCATCTTTAGCCATTAGGAATATGCAAATCAAACCACAATGAGATTCTATCTTACACCTGGCAGAATGACTAAGATCTATAACACAAAGGACAGCTCATGCTGGTGAGGATGCAGAGCAAGAGGAACACCTCCTTGCTGGAGGGAATGCAAATGTGGGTAGCCACTATAGAATTTAATATGGAGGCTCCTTAGGAAATTGGAAATCAATCTACCTCAAGACCCAGCTATACTACTCCTGGGTATATACCCAAAAGACGCTCCATCCTACCACAGGAACACTTATTCATAGCACCTTGATTCATAGTAGCCAGAAACTGTAAAAAACCTAGATGTCTTTTGACTGAACAATGGAAAAATAAATTATGGAATATTATTACTCAGCTATTAAAAAAATGAGTACATGAACTTTGCATGCAAATGGATGGAACTAGAAGAAATCATCATCCTGAGTGATGTAACCAAGTCACAGAAGACAAACATGGTATGTACTTATTATATGTGGATACTAACTGCTAAGCAAAGAAGAAAGGTACTAGGATCCACAGTTGGAAAAACTATGCAATAAACAGGGCCCCTGTTGGGACACAGAGATCTCCCTGGTAGGGTGAAAACTGAACAAAGGATGCAATGCAGGTTGGGTGGGAGAGGATGGGATAGGAGCAGAGGCAGCAAGTAGGAGGAGAAGAACAATGGATGGAGAAAATATATGGAGAGACGAAAAGAATTGGGAGACAATCAGGGGGCCATTGGGAGAGCTAATGTAGTGAAAACTCATAGGAGTCTCTGAAGGAGATGCTATGAGGAATCTACGAGGGATTCCTAGTAATCCAGTATAGGGAGCCTGAACAGTAGCCATCCCCTGCAGTCAGGCAAGGCTGCCAGGGGTGAGACTGGGACACCATGCCAGCCACAAAACCACCGACTTAAGGCCTATCCTCTTTTCAAGATCCTTGTTGACAATGTAAAGGCAGAACTCCATGCCAAGTGAGGGAACCCCTGCCTGAAAGTGCAGGACAGGACAGGAACAAGACTGGATAACCCGGAGACAATTTTTAATGATGTCATACTCTGCTCATAGCTTGGTACCTAACCCAGTCCTCACCAGAGAGGACCCCCTCAGCAACTAAGAGGAGCATCTGGAGAGGCCAAAGGGAACCCCACAGAAGAGGGAGAGGAGGAATGGTGGAAACCAGAGGGTCTGAGGACACCAGGAGAACAAGCCCCACAATGTCAACTGATCAGTACTCTTAGGGGACCAAGAGACTGAAGCCACAGACATGGGACTTGTAGGATCCGCTAAATACAACTCATGGCTATCTGAATTGGTATCCTTGAAAAAGTCCTACAGGCTGGAGTGGGGGTGTCTCTGACCATTTTAACTGTCCTTGAGACACTTTTGCTCCTGTCAGGCTGCCTGTCCCATTCTTGATATAGGGATTGTTGTCTGGCTTCTTTCCCTCCTGCTATGCCAGCCTGATCGTGCTATAAACCTGAGGAGACAATTCTTTTCTGGGGAGAAGCCGGGGATGTTTGTGGGTGATGATGGAGGCAGATCTGAAGAAGATGGGAGGAGCTGGGGGTGGAGGGAGTAGAAAAGGGGGGGTCGGGTTGCATTCTATAAGTTGTATGAGAGAAGAAAAAAATTAAATTAAAGTAAATAAAAAAAGAAAAACGAAGCTATGCTTAGTAAAAGGGGAGCACATGACACATTTTACTTTAGCATAACTCCTGTGTGTCCTATAACCCTGAGCTACAGTTTAGATATCAAGCGTTTATGTCATTAAATATTACATACCAAACATTCAGATTTAATGGCATGAGACAAGAATGGGTTATCTTGTACATTCTGCAGGTTGATGAGCTCAGCTGACTGGCCGTTATTTAGAGTCTCACTTGATCAGAGTCAGAAAACTGTTGGGGCCATGTGGTCATGGTAAAGTCTTCTTTGCCTACAGGGCTACTGCCTATGCTTCAGTGTCTGGAGCAGAGATGGACTGACAGCCCTTCTCTTCCACCTCAGCTCAGTCAGGTTTCTAATATACATGGAGTCTAAACGGAGAGCTGCCATTCCAGAAAGGTGAGACGGAATGGCACATGGTTATGTTTTGCTTACCAGAGATATCACAAGCTCATTCAGCTCAGGGTGGGGCACACAGCTCATCTCTCAAGGAGAAGAACATGAAATAATTTCTGGTGGTCTTCAATCCACCATCCTAAGATTTTGGCTAGGAGGAAAGACAACCTCAAAACTTATTTTGAGAAAAAATAATGTTTAACTTCCCAAATTTTTAAGCATAAAACATAGTGTAACTCAATAGGTTTATTAATTGTGCTTTAAAATAATTTCTATTCCATTATAAACTTACATTTTAATTAGCCTACACATGGTACATCATGTTGACTAGTACCTAAGTGTGCTTATTATTCATATTAGTTGCTAACTGAAAATGTGATGGATGGTGTTATTTATGGATGACTTCAAGAGCTCACATGAATTAGGAAAGATGGCAAGATTCATGGCTATAGGGCAGAAAAATGACAATTATTTCATAGTGCTCAAAACATTTCTAAAGCAAAAAGTTATGATAGGCTTTACAGCACATCACATGGTATCTTCAAATGACTTTATAATGACAGCAACAATTTTCATGTACTTCATGGGAATTTTTTTCTTCCCATAAGTATTTTTTAATGACTATTTAAAGAGTATTTTATATTCACACAGAATTTAAACTACACTATAATGGTTTGATTCACTTCATTAGTAAGTCTGTGGGAAAATCAGTGGCCCCTTAATATGGGATTAAAAGGCTTCTTCCTTTGACATTTAACTTAAATTCCCAGGGGGAAAGTAGATATTAGTCTTTGAAATTGCATGGATAGATGTATACAGTCCCAAGTACAGCATTAACAGAACTTCAAGACGAATATTTACATCCCCAGATGCAAGGGATTGCATAAGGATTTTTGATGATTCTGCAATGTTAGGAACTGGTCTGCTACTGGGGAATGAGATAAAATGTGAATGCAGCAATAGGAAAATTCAATGTCCTACACATTCAATGATAAAGAGAAAAAAAATCTAAGGAAGAACTGGCTCTATGCCAAAACAGAGGTGTTTATAAAATTAATTGAAAGTAAAAATAGAACAAACGATCATGAAACCCCAAATCCATCATCCGGCCACATGCTAAGTTTATTGTTGCAGATCTGTAAACGAGATCCTAGACAAATAGAGATGAAATTCAGCAGAAGGGTGCTTGCCTAGCATGAGCAATGCCCTGGATTCAATACTATTATAAAATACAATTCCTATTGAAAAAGTGCACTGCAATTATGAATTTGATGTATATTTAATTGGCATGTTAAAATAAATTTAGTAGATACTTAGTTGTTAAGATTGGGGTCAATGAAAATTGATAGAGCTTGTGAGTTTGGGGTACAAGGTGGCTTTTAAAGAACAGCTAGCCAGAGGAAGATATCCCAAAGATACAGATGTAATTTGGCAGACATAGATGTTCTGCCAGGAATACTGGCCATCAGGACTTCCTCTTTCTGGGCCAAAATAACCACACAACTTCACTCAATCACCAGATGTGGGTTGCTATAGAAGGACTACGATGTTAGCTAAAGTGGGTCTCTATAATGTTGCAAGCCCTGAAGGCACTAAGGGCTTGAGACTCTGTTGATAGTATTTCCTGAAGTTGAGCAGCAAAATCTCCTGGAAATGGATTCTAAATGGTGCTTCTCTTTGCTTACACAGATAAATACAAACACAGATACACATAGATGCTACTCATACAAAAAGGAATATATGGCATTGTGCTTGGGTTTTCTATTATTGCTTAATAAAGGTCACCAAGATTTAGTAGTTGAAACAACAAGAACAAAAACAAAAAACAACGTTTTGTTCATCAGAATGCAATTTGGTCTGCCTTAAAAAAAAAAAAAAAGACATCTTCCTGAGAAACCACCCCAGTGATTTTCCTCATGGCTGTACAAATTTGTCCTCCCACCAGCAATGATGGGTGTTCCCCTTGCTCCACCAGCAAGAGCTGCCACTTGTTTTATTGATTTTAGCCATTCTGAGGGGAGTAAGTTGAAATCTCAAAGTAGTTTTGATTTACATTCCCTGATAACTAAGGATGTTGAACATTTCTTTAAGTGTTTCTCAGCCGTTTGTGTTTCCTCTTTTAACGTGGATTCCAGGTATAGCATGGATCACAGACATCAGCGTGGTTTCCAGTTGCAGTGCAGGTCACGGACTTCAACATGGCTCTGGGCTAGAGCATGAGTGACTGACGTCAGCATGGCCTCAAGTAGCAGTACATTATCATGGAGGTCCACATAGTCTCTGGTGGTCACGTGGATCAGGGATGTCAACCTGGTTTCCAACTGCAGCACATTTCTCAGAAACGAACCCGGCCCCTAGATCACGGACATCGAAGTGGTCCCCTGTCTCTCCAGTTCCACCTCTCTCAGCTGTGCTGCCTCTCCACTATGCTAACTCCTCTTCAGGGTTGTCTCTTCCCTGCTGCGGATCAGTTCTTTGTTCTTACATCTCCCAGCTTGTTTCCTCCATGCCTCTAGCAGGACCAATGGCTGAATGAGAACCTCGGTCTGGGGAGCACATTTGGGGCAAGGTGGTCCTTCTGTGGCTCTAGCCTCCTGGCTGCTTGAGGACTGGTGCCCCTCAACAGTGTCTCTACACCAGATACAGGGCAAAGTGGACCAGGCTGTGTCCCCAGCCTCCCAGTGGCACTCCCATGTTTGTCGCTGCAGACTCTGCCTCCTTGTTCCTTTCTACTCATGGCCAGCTGATTTTCCAGATTGGTCACCATTGCTACATCTTTCCAACCTACCTTTAATTCTTAAAGTTTTTCCCCACCAGACTCAGACTAGCATAGCTTCTCTCTGTCCATGAACAAATGAGCTGAGGCTACTGCATGGAGGTGAAAGGGTGGTGGCTGGGGCTCTGTCAGTGCTGCCTACTGCCTGGTCACCATCTTGGATCCTATTCCGATTCTTCTACATGCAGACATCCAGTTTGATCAGCAACATTTGTTGAAAATGCTGTCTTTTTCTCCAGTTTTCCAGTGTGCGTTTTTGGCTTCTTTATAAATATAAAAAAAAAAAAATCAAATGTCCATAGGAGTGCGAATTTATGTATGGGTCTTCAATTCTATCCCATTGATTGATGTTACAGTTTTTGTACCAATACCATACTGTTTTTATTATTAAAGTTCCATACTACAGTTTCAAGTCAGGAACAGTGTACGACCTCTAGCAGATCTTCTATTATTCAGAATGATTTTGGCTGTTCTGGGTTTGTGTGTGTGTGTGTTTTCATAAGAAGCTAAAAATGTTCTTTCAAGATCTGTGAAGAATTATATTGGGATTTTGATGGGGATGCCATTGAATATGTAGATTATGTCTGGTAGGATAGGCATTTATACTATTAATTCTACTCCATGAGCATGGGAGATATTTCCATCTTCTGATATGCCTTTCTTTAATGCCTTAATTGTTTTATCATGCAAGTCTTTCACTTGCTTGGTTAGAGTTATCCAAGATATTTTATATTATTTGAGGTTCTTGTAAAAGGTGTTGTTTCCCTGGTTTCTTTCTCAGTCCTTTTGTCATTTGTATATTGGAAGGATTCTGATTTTTGTGAGTTAATTTTGTATCCTGTTACTTTGCTGAAAATGCTTATCAACTATAGGAATTTCCCAGTTGGATTTTTGAAGTCATTTATGTATACTATTATGTCAACTGCAAATAAAGATACTTTGACTTCTTTTCCAATTTGTATCCCATTGATCTCCTTCAGTTGTCTTATTGTTCTAGCTAAGACTACAAGGACGACATTGAATGGGTACAGAAAGAGTAGACAACATTTCCTTGTTCCTGATTTTAGTGGAATGGCTTTGGATTTCTCTCCTTTTAAGTTGATGTTGGCCAAAGGCTTGCTATAAATTGCTTTTATTATGTTTAGGTATGTCCTTTGAATCCCTAATCTCTCCAGGACTTTTATCATGAATTGGTGTAAGATTTTGTGAAAAGTTTCTTCTGCATCTAATGAGATGATCATGTGGTTTTTATATTTCAGGCTGTTTATATGGTAGGTTACACTTATCAATTTACATGGTGTTTTTGATGTATTCTTGGATTCAGTTGCAAATATTTTTAATAAAAATTTTTGTACTGACCTCCATCTTCCCACCCCCAACCCTTCCTGCCACTGCTTCAGAGTTCCAGATTCCTACTCAACTAGACAACATCTGCCCTGAAACAGGCATAGCAAGCCAGCTCCAGGAGATAAGGTAGGAATCCTGTTCACTGACCCCATTACACCTGCCCAACCCAGTCCCAAGGCCCAAAACTACTTCCATCTTCGCAACCACACCCCTTCTGGCCACTGCTTCTGAGTCCAAGAGACAAACCAAAGCTTCTGCCCTGGTGTAGGCAGAGCAAGCCAGTCCCAGGAGACCAATTGGGCACACAGTTCCTGCCCTGCACTGATCACACAACCCAGTCAGGAGATCAGGCAGGCAGATCCTGCTCTAGATCACGTCACAAAAGCCACCTAGAACATTCTCCAAGACCCAGCCCCCAACACAAAAGGAGACTAACTGCTGGACCAAAGGTCAAGGTAGCCACCAGAGTTGTAGCTCCTATCTTGGGCAGAGACCCCACCATGCTCAACAAGAGACCACAAAACACAGGACCAGAGAAGATAAAGAAAACAAGAAACAAAACACTTATCCATTAAAGACAAACGTAGGAATTCAGCACCTAAACTTTGAAATATTCCAAACTAAAATGCCTAAATGCCAGCTTAAGAACACAACTAACAACAACCAGGGTTATATGTCTCCTACAGAGCCCAACTACCCTTCTACAACAAGCTCTGAACACTCTGAGACAGCTGAAGCACAAGAAAAAGATCTTAAAATCAACTTTATGATGACAATACAGGCCTTTAAAGAGGAAATACAGCAATAAATACAAGAGATGGAAGAGAGACTCTCAGGAATTGAGGATACTACAGAAAAAATAGACACATTAGTGAAAGAAAACATCAAATCCAAAAAATCTACTAACACAAAACATCCAGGAAATCTGGGACACTATGAAAAGACCAAACCTAAGAATAATAAGAGTAGAGGAAAGAGAAGAATTCCCAGCTCAAAAGCCCAGAAAATATTATCAATAAAATCATAGAGGAAGATTTTCCAAACCTAAAGCAGGAGATCACCATAAAGGTCCAAGAAGCATACAGAACACCAAATAGAATAGACCAGAAAAAATATCACCCAGCCACATGATAATCAAAACACAAAGCATGCAAAATAGAAAAGAAAAGCTGCACGAAGAAAAAACAGCAAGTAACATTTGAAGACAAACCAAGTAGAATTATACCTAACTTCTCAACGGAGACTTTAAAAGCCTGAAGGGCCTGGACAGATGTGCTATGTAGTCTAAGGGAGCACAGATGACAGCCCAAACTTCTAATCTAAGCAAAACTTTTAATCACATACATGGAGAAAGCAAAATATTCCATGACATATCCAAATTCAAACAATATCTATCTACAAATCCTGCCCTATAGAAGATACTAAAAGGAAAACTCCAACCCAAGAAACTTAACTACACATATGAAAACAAAGGAACTATAATCTCATACCATCAAAACCAACAGAAAAGACACACACACACACACACACACACACAAATACCAACAACTACACTAACAATCATTTGATATCTTTGATATCTCTCAATATTGGTGGATTCATTTCCCCTATAAAAAGACACAGCCTGACAGAATGGATGCAAAAATGATCCATCCTTTTGCTGCATACAAGAAACACACCTTAACATCAAAGATAAACATTACCTCAGAGTAAAGGGTTGAGAAGAAATTTACCAAGCAAATGGACCCAAGAAGCAAGCTAGTGTAGCCATTCTAAATTCTAACAAAATAGACTTTAAACCAAAATTAATCAAAAGAGACATCTACACATACATCAAAGGAACAATCCACTACTAGCACATTTCAATTATTAACAATTAATAACATCTATGAACCCAATACAAGGGCTCCCATATTTGTAAAAGAAACATTGCTGAAGCTAAAAATACACATTCACACACACACACACACACACTCACACACACACACACACACACATACAGAGTCATAGTGGGAGAGTTCAATATGCCACTTTCACCAACTGAAAGGTCATCCAGACAAAACTAAACAGAGAAATGCTAGAGCTAACAGATGTCATGAACCAAATGTACCTAACAGATATCTACAGAGCGTTTCACCCACACACAAAAGAATATACCTTCTTCTCACCACCTCATGGAATCTTCTCCAAAATTGACCTCATGCTTGGACACAAAGCAAGTCACAATAGATACAAGAAAATTGAAATAACCCCCTGCATCTTATCAAACCATTACAGATAAAAGCTGAATGTCAGTAACAACAGAAGACTCACAAATTTATGGAAATTGAACAACTGTCTGCTGAATGATGACTGGGTCAGGACAGAAATAAAGAAAGAAAGATTTTCTGGAATTCAATGAAAATAAATCTACAACATATCCAAATTTATGGGACACAATGAAAGCGGTGCTAAGGGGAAAATTCATAGCACAAAGTGCCTACCAAAAGAGAATGAAGAGATCACACACTAGCAAATTAACAGCACATTTGAAAGCAAGCACACCCAAGAGAAGTAGAAAGCAAGAAATAAACTGAAAGCTGAAATTAATGAAATAGAAACAAAGAGAATAATACCAAGAATCAAGGAAACAAAGAGTTGGGTTTTTTTTTGAGAAAATCAACAAGATAGACAAACCCTTATCCAAATTAATTAAAAACAGAGACAGAATATCCAAATCAATAAAATCAGAAAAGAAAAGGGAGATATAACCACAGACACCACAGTAATCCAAAGAATAACTGGGGCATACTTTAGAAACCTGTACTCCACAAAATTGGAAAATCTAAAATAAATGGATTTTCTTGACAGATACAATCTACCAAAGTTAAATCAAAATTAGATAAGCAATTTAAACAGACCTATATCCCCCAACGAAAGAGAAGAGATCGTTAAAAGCCTCCCAACAACAACAACAAAAAGCCCAGTTCAGAGGGTTTTAGTGCAGAACATTACCAAACATTAAAAGAAGAGTTAATACCAAAACTCCTCAAAGTATTCCACAAAATAAAGCAGAAAGAACATTGCCAAACTCATTCTCTGAGACCACAGTCACCCTTATATCCAAACCAGACAAAGATTTAAGAAAGAAAGAGAATTACAGGCCAATTTCCCTCATGAACACAGATGCAAAAATAAGAAAATACTCACAAACTGATTCCAAGACCACAACAAAGAGAGCATCTACCATGATCAAGTAGGCTTCAATCCAGAGTTGCAGGGATGGTTCAACATATGAGATCAGTCAATGTAATCTACCACAAAAACAAAAAGCAAACAAACAAACAAACAAAAAAAGAAACAGATGATTATCTCACCAGAAGATAAAAATCTTGGAGAGATTACTGATACAAGGGACATACCTAAACATAATGAAGGCAATTTACAGAAAGCTTACTGCCAATATCAAATTAAATGGAAAGAAACTCACAGCAATTCCACTAAGATCAGGAACAAGGCAAGGTTGTCCCCTCTCTCCATACCTGTTTAATATAATACTTGAGGTTTTAGCCAGAGCAATAAGACAATAGGGGATACAGATTGGAAAGGAAGAAGTCAAAGTATACTTATTTGCAGATGATATGATAGTATATACAAGCAACCCCAAATAATCTACTAGGGAACCCTGATAGCTGATAATAATTTCAGTAAAGTGGCTGGCTACAAGATCAACTAAAAAAAAAGACAAATTGACTGAGAAAGATATCAGGGAAACACCCTCTACAACAGCCACAAATAACAAAATATCTTGGAGTGACTCTAAGCAAGCAATTAAAAGACTTGTTTGACAAAAGCTTTAAGTCTTTGAAAGAAAGAAATTGAAGAAGATCTCAGAAGATGGAAAGATCTCCCAGGCTCCTGGATCTGTAGTATTAACATAGTAAAACTTGTCATCTTACCAAAAGCAATCTATAGATTTAACATAATCTCTATCAAAACCCTAACAAAATTCTTTACAGACTTTGGAAGGACAATACTCAACTCCAGATGAAAAATAAAAACCCAAGGATAGCTAAAATAATCCTGAAAAATTAAAGAACTCCAGAGGTATCACCATACCTGATCTCAAGATGTACTGTTGAGCTATAGTAATAAAATCTTCATGGTACTGGCATAAAAACTGATATGTTGATCAATGGAACTGAATCAAAGATTCAGACATAAATCCACACACCTATGGACACCTGATCTCCTGATAAAGAAGCCAGAAATACACACTGGAAAAAAAATCAGAATCGTCAATGAATAGTATTGGTTAAACTGGATATCTGCATGTAGAAGAATGCAAATGACTCATATTTGTCACCATGTACAAAACGCAAGTCCAAGTGGATCAAAGACCTAAGCATAAAACCAGATACACTGAACCTGATAGAAAAGAAGGTGGGGAATAGCCTTGAGTGCATTGGCACAGGAGACAACTTCTTGAACAGAGCAACTATGGTTCAGGCACTAAAATCAACAATTAGCAAATAGGACATCATGAAATTGAAAAGATTCTGTAAGACAAAAACAAGAGTGATAAGACACAACAGCAGCCCACCAAATAGGAAAAGATTTTCACCAACTCAACTATGGATAGAGGGATAATACTCAAAATATATAAAGAACTCAAAAGATACCAACTTGGGCAGACATCTTCTGATCTAGACATTATCAATTCGTTAGACGAGAAGGTAGGCAAACTCCTAGCCTAATCCTTCTACCAGAAAACCCAGTCCCTCTAAACTCCAATCCACCAAAATTTCCCCACATCTACTCCCTCCCACCCTTCCCCACCTTTGCTTGATGGAGTCCCACATACCAACCTGGGCAGACATCCCACAGTATAGCACAACAGGGCAACCAGCAGAACAACAGGTAGGAAGCCTACAAGCTCTATATCTCAGCCCCCAACCTAGGCAGAGACTCCCTGCTTGACAAGGGGCCACAGAGAACAGGAGATCAGAGAGAAAAAAGAAACTGAGGAACAAGACACTTAGCCAATAAAAGAAAAACTCAGGAATTTGGCCCCTAAACCTAGAATCACCCAAAGACCAAGTGCCAAAACAGCAGCTTAAGAACACAATCAACAACCAGGGAAATATGGCACCACCAGAGCCCAACTGTCCTTCTATAAAATCCCTGAACACTCTGACAAAGGCAAAGCAGAAGAAAAAGATCTTAAAACCAACTTTATTTAGAAAATGGGGGTCTTTAAAGAGGAAATGAATAAATCCCTCAAAGAAATCAATGAAAAGAAAAACAAGCAATTGGCAGAATTGAGCAAACACATCAAAGAAACACAGGAAAACACAAACAAACAATTAGAAGAAATGAACAAATCCCTGAAAGAAAGCCAGGAAAAAGCAAACAAACAATGGAAGGAAATGAAAAAAAAAAACCTGTTGAAGACCTGAAAATGAAAATAGAAGTCATAAAGGAAACACAAACTGAGGAAATCTTGGAAATGAAAAATCTAGGAAGTGATCAGAAACTACAGAGCCAAGCTACAGCAACAGAGTACAAGGCATGGAAGTGAGAATCTCAGGAGTTGAAGATATTATAGATGAAATAGATACATTGGTAAAGGAAAATATCAAATTTTAAAAAAGTTCCTGACACAAAACATTCAGGAAATCTGGGACACCATGTAAAGAACAAACCTAAGAATAACATAGGATTAGAAGAAGGAGAAGATTCCCAGCTTGAAGACCTAGAAAATATTTTCAACAAAGTCATTGGAGACAATTTTCCAAACCTAAAGAAAAAGATGCCTATAAAAGTATAAGAACCTTATAGAATACCAAATACATTGGATCAGAAAATAAAGTCCCCTTGCCACATAATAATCAATCACTAAACATACAGAATAAAGAAAGAATACTAAATGATGCAAGAGAAAAACAACAAGTAACATACAAAGGCAAACCTATTAGAATTACACCCGACTTCTCAATGGATACTCTAAAAGCCAGAAGGGCCTGGATATAAGTATTACAGACTCCAAGGGAACAAAGATGCCAGCCCAGACTACTATACCCAGCAAAACTCTGAATCACCATAGACAGAGAAAAAAATATTTCATGTTAAATCCAAATTCAACCAGTTTATCTACAAAGCCTGCCCTTCAGAAGGCACTAGAAGGAAAACTCCAACCCAAGGATGTTAACTACAATCAGGAAAATACAGGTAATAAATAATCGTATACCATCATAATCAATAGAAGGATCATTCCTTCACACCCATTCACACACACACACACATACACACATGTGAACACACATACACACAAAATGACCAACTACAAATTAATAGGATCTAACAATCGTTGGTCATTGATATCCCTCAACATTAATGATCCCAATTCCCCAATAAAAAGACACAGACTAACAAAGTGGATTCAAAAACAAAATCCATCCTTCTCCTGCATACAAGAAATACATCTTTACTTCAAAGATAAACATTACCTCAGAGTAAAGGGTTTTGAAAAGATTTACAAAGCAAGTGGACCTAAAAAGCAAGCTGGTGTAGCCATTCTAATATCCAGCAAAATAGACTTCAAACCTAAATTAATCAAAAGAGATGGGAAAGGGCACATCATACTCATTCAAGGAAAAATCCACCAACATGACACTGCAATTCTTTACATCTATTCCCCCAACACAAGGGCTCACACATTTGTAAAAAAAAAAGATTACTAAAGCTAAAAACACACAGAGATTCTAACACACTGACTGATAGTGGCATATTTCAATACCCCATTCTCACCAGCTTATAGGTTATCCAGACAAAAACTAAGCAGAGAAATACTGGCACTGACAGGTTTTATGAACCAAATGTACCTAACATGTATTTAGAGAACATTTCGCCCACACACAAAAGAGTATACCTTTTTCTCACCACCTCAGAGAGCCTTCTCCAAAATGACCACATTCTTGGCCACAAAGCAAGCCTCAATAAATACAAGAAAACTGAAATAACCCTCTTATCAGACCATCGTGGATTAAAGCTGGAGTTCAACAACAACAGCAACAGCAAAAGTCCTACAAATTCATAGAAACTGAACAACTGTCTACTAAATGATGACTGGGTCAAGATAGAAATAAAGAAAGAAATTAAAGACTTTCTTGAATCTAATGAAAATGATGCCACAACATAAACAAACCTATGGGAAACAATGAAAGTTGTGCTAAGAGGAAAATTCATAGCACAAAGTGTCTACCAGAAAAGAGTAGCAAGATCACATACAGCAAAAATAAGAGCATATCTGAAAGCCCTAGAACAAAAAGAAGCAAGCACATCCAAGAGAAATAGACAGCAAGAAATAATCAATCTGAGGGCTGAAATCACTAAAACAGAAACTAAGAGAACAATCCAAGAGTTAATGAAACAATGAGCTGGTTCTTTGAGAAAATCAACAACATAGACAAACCCATAGCCAAACACAGAGAGAGAATATCCAAATCAACAAAATCAAAAATAGAAAGAGTAATGGAACTACAGACACAGATGAAATCCAAATAATCATTAGATCATATTTAAAAAACTGTACTCCATAAAATTGGAAAATCTGAAAGACATAGGTAATTTTCTCAGTAGATCCTGCCTACTAAATTGAATCAAGATCAGATAAACAACTTAAATAGACCTATAACCCCCAAAGCAACAGAAGAGGTCATTAAAGCCTCCCAACAAAAAACACCCAGGGCCAGATGGTTTTAGTTCAGAATTCTAGCAGGCATGCAATGAAGAGTTAACACCAATACTCCGCAAGTTATTTCACAAAATACAAACAGAAGAACACTGCCAAACTCATTCTACGAGACCACACTCACACGGATATCAAACACACACACAAAGATTCAACAAAGAAAGAGAATTACAGGCCAATTTCCCTCATGAACATAGATGCAAAAATACTCAATAAAATTCTTGCAAAACAAATCCAAGAACACATCAAGAAGATCATCCACCATGATCAAGTAGGCTTCATCCCAGAGATGCAGGGATGGTTCAACATATGAAAATCAGTCAATGTAATCTGCCACATAAACAAACTGAAAGAAAATAAATACAAGATTATCTCACTAAATACCAGAAAAGCTTTTGACAATATCCAACACCCATTCATGTTAAAAGTATTGGAGAAATTGGGAATACAAGGGCCATACTTAGACATAATAAAGGCAATTTACAGCAAGTCCATACCAATATCAGATTAAATGGAGAGAAACACAAAACAGTTTCACTAAAATCAGGAACAAGACAAGGTTGTCACCTCTATCCATGCCTATTTAATATAGTAATTTAAATTTTTGCTAGATCAATAAGAAAACAGAAGGAGATCAAGGGGATATGAATTAGAAGGGAATAAGTCAAAGTATTCTTATTTGCAGATGATATGATAGTATATATAAGTGGCCCCAAAAAATCAACAAGGGAACTCCTACAGCTGATGAACAACTTCAATGAAGTGTCAGGCTACAAGATCAACACAAAAAGATCAGTAGCCCTCTTGTACACAAACAGTAAAAGGACAGAAAAAGAAAGCAGGGGAACAACTTCCTTCACAATAGCCACAAGTAACATAAGATATCTTGGGCTGGCTCTAAGAAAGCAAATGAAAGACTTATATGACAAAAAATTTAAGCCCTTGAAAAGGGAAATTGAAGAAGTTCTGAGAAGATGGAAAGTTATCCCATGTGTCTGGGTTGGTAGGATTAACACAATAAAAATGGCCATTTTACCAAAAGCAATCTACAGATTCAATGCAATCCCTATCAAAATCCCAATTCAATTCTTTATAGACTTTGAAAGGGCAATACTCAACTTCATATGTAAAAAAAAGGATAGTTAAAATAATCCTAAAAAATAGAACTTCTGGAGATATCAACATCTCTGATCTTAAGCTGTACTACAAAGCCATAGAAATAAAAACTGCATGGTATTGGCACAAAAATAAACATGAGCATCAATAGAACTGAATCAAGGATCCAGACGTAAAGCCAAACACTTATGGACACCTGATCTTTGATAAAGAAGCCAGAAACATACAATGAAATAAAGAAAGCATCTTTAACAAATGGTACTGTTCTAATTGGATGCACACATGTAGAAGAATGCAAATACATCCACATTGATTATCAAGCATAAAATTCAAGTCCAAATGGATCAAAGACTTCAACATAAACCAAATACACTGAACCTGATAGAAGAGAAAGTGGCGAATAGCCTGGAGCACATTGGTACAGGAGACAACTTCCTGAATAGAATACTGATGTCTCGGGCACTAAGATCAATGATTATTAAATGGGATCTTATGAAACTGAAAAGTTTCTGTAAGGCAAAGGATGCTGTCAATACAGCAAAATGTTAGCCTACAGAATGGGAAACTATATTCACCAACTGCACTTCCAATAGTGGGCTAATATCCAAAATGTATAAAGAACTCAAGAAACTAGACATCAACAAACCAAATAATCCAATAAAACAATAAGGAGCAGATCTAAACAAAGAATTCTCAAAAGAGGAATCTCAAATGGATGAGAAACACCTAAAGAAATGCTTGGCATCCTTAGCCATTAGAGAAATTCAAATCAAAACCATGTTGAGATTCCATCTTATACCTGTCAGAATGGCTAAGATCAATAACACAAATGACAGTTCATGCTGGCAAGGTTGTGGAGCAAGAGGAACACTCCTTCAGTGCTAGTGGGAGTGCAAACAGTACAGCTACTGTGGAAATCAATATGGAGATTCCTCAGGAAATTGGAACTCCACCTACCTCAAGACCAAGCCATTCCACTCTTAGGCATATACCCAAAGGAAGTTCCATCCTACCAGAAGGACACCTGCTTAACTATGTTAATATAACAACTTTATTCATAATAACCAGAAATTGGAAACGAACTAGATGCCCCTCAACTGAAGAATGAATAAAAAAATTTTGGCACATTTTACACAATGTGTACTCCATTACACAATGAAGTACTACTCAACTATTAAAAAATGACTGCATGCATTTTGCAGGTAAATGTGTAGAACTATATAAAAATCATTCTAAGTGAGGTAACTCCATCCCAGAAAGACAAATATGACAGGTACTCACTTGTATGTGAGTACAGTTATTAACTGGTAAGCAAAGAACAAAGACACTGCAATCCACAGAACCAGAGGAATTGTACAACGAAGAGGGTCTCAATGGGGACACAGGGATCTCCCTGGTAAAGGAGAAATGGAACAGGTGTTGCAGGTTGGACAGGGAAGGATAGGAATGGGAAGAGAAGAAACCAGTTATGGGGACAGGGATGGAGGGAGAGAATATATGGAGAGACGACTGGAATTTAAGGAAATTAAAGGGGGGGGGAAATCTGAAGACTGAGGGAAACTCTCTGAAGTCCATGATGGAGACTTTGGCAGAGGACTTCTAGCAATGGCGGATGGGGAGCCTAAACAGGCCATCTCCTGTAACCCGCAAGGCTCCCAGTATAGGGACTGGGATATTATTCCAGCCACAAAACCTTCGACTTACAACCCATCTTCCCTACAGGACCCACTGTGACAATGGAAGGGCAAAACCCCATGCCAGAGGTGAGAACCCATGCCTGATTCTTCAGGATAGGCCAGGAACTAGAGACTAGATAGCCAGGAGATGATTTCTAATGATATCCTGTTCTAGTCATAGTTCATTATCTAGCCCAGTCTCCATCAGCAAGGCTTCTGCTGGCAAGTACTTGCAACTCTGATGCAGAGTTCAGAGCCAAACACCATGCAGAGCTCTGGAAAACTCACAGAAGAGAGGAAGGAGGAATTTCAGGGACCAGAGGTGTCAGGGACATCAGAACAAGCCCTACAGAATCAACAGACCAGCACCCTTGGGGTCCCTCAGAGCCTGAAACAGCAAAGAATCTGCAGGGTCTCCTAGATGTCATGTGTTTGTTTGGCTTGCTGTCCTTGCAGAGAACCTACAGACTAGATGTATATGTAGGGGTTCTCTTACACTTTTGTCTGCCCTTGCAACCCATTTCTTCCAACTGGCTTGCCTAGTCCACCCTCAATGTAGGGACTAGTGCCTGGCCTTGTCTCATTTGTTATGCCCTGTTTGAGCAGTAACCCTGGGAGGACTGGTCTCTTCTATTGGGAGAAGCAGGGTTAGGGATGAGTGGGTGGGGGCGGGGGAAGATATATAATAGGAGGAGAGGGAAGATGGGGGAAGCTGGGAGAGATGGAGGGAGGGTAGGAGGGGTGTTGATATGTATTATATGAGAGAATAAAAATAAATAAGTTAATTAATTAATTAAAATTTAAAAATTGCATCAAAAAGGAAAAAAGGCCTTTTGCATTTAAAATTCATAAGGAAAATTGGTAATTTGGTATTGTCATTAACTCTTCTTTGAAAGTCTGTTAAAATTCTACTTAAAAACCATCTGGCACTGACCTTTTTTGTTTGTTTGTTTGTTTGTTTGTTTTGGTTGGGAAACTTTTAATAATTTCTTCTATTTCATTGGGGGTTATAGGTCTTGTTTAAATTGCTTATCTGATCATCATTTAACTTTAGTAACTGGTACTTACCAAGAAGGTTATCCATTTCTTGGACATTTTTCAATTTGGTAAAGTACAGGTTTTTAAAGTGTGTCTTTATGGTTCTCTAGATTTCTTTAGTGTCTGTTATTATGTCCCTCTTTTCATATCTAATTTTGTTAATTTGTATAATCTCTCTCTGCCTTTTATTTAAGTTTTATAAGGGTTTGTCAATCTTGCTAACTTTCTCAAGGAATCTACTCTTTGTTTCAGTGATTCTTTATATTTTGTTTGTTTCTATTTTATTAATTTCAGACTTGCATTTGATTATTTCTTTCTGTCTACTCCTCTTGGATATGATTTCTTCTTTTTTTCCTTTGCATAATACTTTTCTTAATTATTTGAGAGTTTCATACAATGTATCCTGATCACACCCTCTTCCCATTCCTCCCAGGTGTACCCTCCTACCCATATGCCTTCTTAGAAAAAGAAAAAAGCAAAGCAAAGCAAAATAAAACAAAGCAAGTCCAATCTGTTTGACAGGAGAATGGTCATTACCATGGTTTTGGTGACATCAGGCAGCACAGATCACAGGCATCCACGTGACCTATAATAGCCTGAGATTAGACATGACAAAGTTTAATCTAAAGTTGGTATTAACTGTCCAAACATGCAAGAACCCAGATGCCATGCAAGTACATCTCACAGGGTACCAGGACATCAGGAAGAGATCTGGACATCATGTAGGCATCTAGACATCACACAGGTACCCAGACATCACACAGGCACCTGGACATGAGGCAGGGAACTGCAGGTATCCAGATCATGCAGGTATCCAGACATCATGCATGCATCTGAACATCATGCAGGAACTCAAACATCAGACCAGAAAGATCACCTCATGAAGCCAGGCTCAAGTGCCCAATGAACTCTGATAGAGTCAGCCATACAAATGGAATTCTGCAAGGTGTTATTGCAGCCCATTCCTTCCCCCACCCCATTAGGGACAGCATTATGCTTATCAGCTGTGGCCACAGAAGCAACAGCTTCAATGTGGCAGGCAGTAATGTGACCAGGTAAGTCTGGTGGTGGCCTGAAGGTCAGTCCCTTGTGTAGAGAAAATAAGACTTTTTCAGCTGGAATATCCTGTTTTTGCTCAGATTCAGGGTGATCTCATGGTTTGGCAGGGTGTTCAGGTACAGGACCTGCTCAAGAGATCCAGATTGTTGCATGCTGCCCTATCTTCAACACCATCTTGTTACCTTAACCTCTGTCCTGGCAGCCTATGGGTAGCTCTGCAGCCCATATTCTTTCTAACCCCATCAGGTAAAACACTACAAGTGGCATCTACAATCAAGGGAGATGTAGAACTGGTCTTGTGGGTGGTAAAGGGGCCAGCTGGGTCTGTTGGTAGCCCAAGGACTGGTACCTTGTCTACACTGAGTATGCTCACATGTCTACCAGGGCCTCCAGTTATGTCTTTCTTAGTATACCTCCATTGTTCCCCTGCCTGCATAATCTCCATCTCTGTGTCTCTGTGCCACGTGTGCCAGGTATGCCACTCTATTCTCAGGCAGTCCCAGCCTGGAAGGTAGTGATAGTGTAGTCTGATTGTGTCCCTTAGACTCCAGAGAGCTCCAATATTCCTCCCATCCTGCTGCGACTGTGTTTCCAATTCAGAGTCTCTCTGCCTTCTACTGGCAGGGGGAGGCAGTGGTCACAGCCTCAGAGCAATTTTACATATCTGTACCTGCACTGCTTCTTTCTGCTTCATACCTTCCTTCATTCTGTCATCTCCCCACCTCCATTTTTGCCTTTTTTCAAATTTATTTTTAATTTTTTTCTCTTATATAATACACCTTAACATCCTTTCTCCCTTCCCTCTACTCCTCCCAGTTCCCCCCATCTCCGTTATCCTCCAGATCTACCCCATCCTCCAACTCCCACCGTGGCTCTCCCCAAGAAAGAGCAGATCTCTCAGGGTTACTGCTCAAACATGGCACAATAAGATAGGAACAGGGTTAGGGACAGTTCCTGATTGCTTTTCTAGATTTTTCCTTTCCAAGATTCCCTCAGTTTGTGTTTCCTTTATGGCTTCTATTTCCATTTTCAGGTCTTCAACAGTTTGGTTCATTTCCTTCCATTGTTTATTTGCTCTTTCTTGGCTTTCTTTTGGGCATTTATTCATTTCTTCTAATTGTTTGTGTTTTCCTGTGTTTCTTTGATGTGTTTGCTCAATTCTGCCAATTGCTTGTTTTTCTTTTCATTGATTTCTTTGAGGGATTTATTCATTTCCTCTTTAAAGACCCCCATTTTCTAAATAAAGTTGGTTTTAAGATCTTTTTCTTCTGCTTTGCCTTTGTCAGAGTGTTCAGGGATTTTATAGAAGGACAGTTGGGCTCTGGTGGTGCCATATTTCCCTGGTTGTTGATTGTGTTCTTAAGCTGCTGTTTTGGCACTTGGTCTTTGGGTGATTCTAGGTTTAGGGGCCAAATTCCTGAGTTTTTCTTTTATTGGCTAAGTGTCTTGTTCCTCAGTTTCTTTTTTCTCTCTGATCTCCTGTTCTCTGTGGCCCCTTGTCAAGCAGGGAGTCTCTGCCTAGGTTGGGGGTTGAGATACAGAGCTTGTAGGCTTCCTACCTGTTGTTCTGCTGGTTACCCTGTTGTGCTATACTGTGGGAGATGTCTGCCCAAGTTGGTATGTGGGACTCCATCAAGCAAAGGTGGGGAAGGGTGGGAGGGAGCGGATGTGGGGAGATCATGGTAGATTGGGATTTGTGGGGACAGGGTGTTCTGGTGGAAGTATTAAACAAAGAGTCTGCCTACCTTTTCTTTTGGTGACTGGCTAGTAGTGATCTGGTACAGATGATGTCTGCTGGAGTTGGTGTCCACCTTTAATTCTTAACACACACACACACACACACACACACACACACACACACACACACACACGTGCTGTGGCAAATAGCTTCTCCAGATTCACAAACTGGTGAGAGGCCTGAGGTGACTGTGGTGGGAAGGGGGCAGCAGCTGGAGCCCTATCAGACACTGTCTACTGCTCCGCCATCATCTTGACTCTGCCTTAATTAATCATGACTTTTGTTTTGGAGCTTTCAGTGGCATTAAATCACTAATAAGAGATGTCTCCAGTTTCTTTTGTTTGTTTGTTTTAATGTAGGCACTTAGTGCAATGAACTTGCTTCTTAGAACTACCTTCAATTTGTCCCACAAGTTTGAGTATGTGGTATATTCATATTTGTTCAGTTCTAGAAAGTTTGTAGTTTCTTTCTTGACTTCTGTCTTGACCCATTTTCCATTCAGTAGTGAGTTGTTCCATTCCCATGAACAACTTTTTGTTCATGGAATGTTTGTAATCTTTCTGTTGTTTCTTTTGTTGATATCCAGCTTCAGTCTGTGGTGGGGAGATAGGATGCAGAGAGCTTTAGCAATTTTCTTGTATCTGTTGAGACTTGCGTTGTGTTCTGGTATGTAGTAATTTTGGATTAAGTTCCATGAGGTGCTGAGCAGAAGGTATATTCTTTGTGTTTTGGTGAAATGTTCTGTAAATACCTATAGGTCCATTTTATTTATTAAATCTGTTAGCTCCAGCATTCCTCTGTTGAGTTTTTTTTTCTGGATGACCTATCTATTGGTAAAAGTGTATCATTGAAGTTTCTCACTATCAGCGTGTGAAGGTCAACAAGTGATTTAAGCTGTTGTAGTGTTTTTATTATTATTAACTTGGGTTTGGTGCACATATTTTAAGAATTGCAATGTTCTCTTGGTGAATTTTCCCTTTCTTTTGATTAGCTTTGGTTCGAAATCTATTTTGTTAGATATTAAAATGGCTATACCAGCTTGCTTCTTGGTTCATTTCTTGTAATATTTTTTTCCATTCCTCTGCCCTGAGGTGATATTTATTCTTGATGTTAAGGTGTGTTTCTTGGATGTACCAGAAGGATGGATCCTGTTTTTGCATACATTAGTCCATTAGTCTGTGCCTTTTCATTGAAGATTTGATGTTATTGATGTTGAAAGATATGAATGAGCAATGCTTGCTGATTCCTTTGTTGTTGTCGTTGTTGTGGTGTGTGTGTGTGTGTGTGTGTGTGTGTCCTCTCTATTTGTTCTTCTAGGATTATGCATTCCTTGTGTTTTCTTTGGTGTGCTTAACCTCTTTAGATTAGACTTTTTCTTCTAGTGCCTCCTGTAGGGCTACATTTCTAGATAAATATTGCTTAGATTTGGTTTTATGATGGAATGTGTTATATTTTCCATCAACCGTGATTGAAAGTTTTGCTGGGCATACTACTCTGGGCTGGTTTCTGTGGTCTCTTAGCCTCTTCAGCCCATTTGTCTAGGCTTTTCTAGCTCGTAAAGACTCAGTTGAGAAGTCAAATGTTATTCTAATAGGTCTGCTTTATATGTTACTTGCTATTTTTCTCTTGTGACTTTTAATATTTTTTCTTTGTTTTGTATGTTTGGTATTTTGATGATAATGATGATGATGATTATTATTATTGTTGTTGTTGTTGTCAAGGGGAATTTATTTTCTGGTCTGAGATCTATTTGATATTCTGTATACTCCTTTTAATTAATAAGCATCTCCTTTTTTAGGTTAAAGAAATTTTCTTATGTAATTTTATTGAAAAAAGACATATTTTCTGTGCCTTTGACTTTAAATTATTCTCCTCTCTCTATTGCTGTTATTCTTAGATTTGGTCTTCTCATTGTGTCTCACATTTCCTGAATGTTTTATGCCTGAAGCTTTTAGATTTAACATTTTCTTGACCAAGGAATCCATTTCTTCTGTCTTGTCTTCAATGCCTAGGAGAATCACTCTTCTATCTCCTATACTCTGTTGGTGAGGCTTGCTTCAGACGCTCCTGTTTGAGTTTCTAAATTTTTATTTCCAGATTTCTCTCATTTTGGATTTTCTTTATTGATTCTCTTTTCACTTTCAGGTCTTGAACTGCTTCTCTCCACTGCTTGTTTGTGTTTCAGATTTCTTTAAGGGATTTATTCATTTCCTCTTTAAGGACCTCTATCATATTCCTTAAGGCTATTTTAAGTTATTTGTGTTGTCATTCAGTTATGTTACAATCTCAGGAGCTACTGTGGTAGAACTTCTGGATTCCATTCTCCTGAATTTTATTATTCTGTAATGTATCTGTCCTCAGTTTACTTCCTCTGAGTTCCAAAATACCCAAGAGTTGATGGCCAGCATAAGAACAAATCAGGCACACACCTGCCCACAATCCATTCACAGATTATTTCTTGTTACTTAGTCATTGTGGACCATGTGAGGCCCCTGACAGCGTGGCAAACCTTTCTGCTAAGAGTGGACTGAATCCACATTTTTTTTCAAACATGTATAAACTTTACTATTCAAGAAGAACTTCTTCCAAACATATCTACCTTTTGTTATTTTTCCCCAGGCCTGGGACACTTTTTAGAGTTTTTTTTAATTGTCATAATTACTGCTTTACATTAGCCATTCCCCTTTTAAATCATTGTGTGATTATTGTCTCCTGGCTGAATTCAGACTATTATAGATTATAAATACAAAAGTAATTTAATTTCATACTTGGCTTGCAATGCATTTCCATCAGATGATGCTTCTTTACAGCATTTGCCTAGAGAAGGGAGGGATAGAGGGGATATTTGGGAGAAAGACAACACTAACAGCAGAGATTGAAACAAATTATATTTAAGTAAAATTATTTTAAAAAATAGCTCAAGCTAAAAAAAAAAGGGAAAAAAGAAAAAACAAACAAACAAAAAAACAACAGATGAATTGTCATTTCAAAATGATCCATACAACTCTTTCTACTATGATGGCAGGATTTTAGGTGGAGAGAATGGAAGAATCTTTGCCTCATTCAAAGATAGTTTAAGTGCAACTCACATTAATTGAAAGTGAAGAAAGGGCTTATTAGATCCAAAAGCCAAATGTGAACTAAAACTGGAGGACTTTTAAACAGAACACATGCACCAGTGTGAGACCAGTGTGAGGCTGAAAACAATACCAACTTATACACTTAAGTCATATTTAACATTTTAAAAGATATATCATGTGCTTATTACTAACAAAAACTACTTACTCATCTAGATTTCAAGAAGTAAAAGTTAGCACAAACTAACTCACAAAATAAAACCATGTTTTGCTATGGTAATTTGATTTTATGTAGGTGATGCTAATCAAATATAAAAAAAAATACTTCTAAAGATTTATTGCCCAGGACTAGGGAGTTTGCTCAGTGCTTAAGAGAACTCACTTACTGTTCTTGAAGAAGATCTGAGGTCAGTTCCCAGCACCCACATGGTTGCTCACAACTGTCCCTAACTCCAGTGCCAAGGGATCTGACACCCTCTTCTGGTCTTCATGGATGCTACACACATGTGGTACATATAAATACACACAGGAAAAACAATTACTCATAAAGTAAAATTTTAATTAAAAGCAAAAGAAGTGCTGCTTAGGAAAATATTGATGATTATTCACAAATTATAACTACCCCTTCAAATTGTTGGCAGAATGCTGGTTAAGAAGGTGGTACCTAGCACTGTCTATATGAACACTGTTATAATAATACTGACTTCATGGTTGATGTTAAACATAGCTATTACTATGTTCTAGTCAAGAGAAATCCCAGTTAATTTTGGCCCATCTGGCATAAGGTCACAGCTATTTAGAGATTTTTCTCCATCATAATGGAATAATCTGTCTAACGGTAGGAATATTTTTTTTTAAATTGCATTATCAAAAACAAAATTTAGTGAACAGCAAAGGAAAGGCAGTTTCTAAAATATAAACAACTACTTTCCAACTGTAATTTCAAGCATACAAGGGCCAGAATATTAAACTATCAAAAAATAATTCATGGGAAAACTGCTGATTCCATGTACTTTGGAAAGAGGATAGGCCTAAAAATACTTTTCTGAAGGTTTGTTTTGCATTACATAACTACTTGGGTTATGCGGTTTCCGTATTTATTAAACCATTGGTCCTACATTTAATTGTTCACCACAAAGGGAGGCTTTCTAAACTTCCAAACTAATAGAATCATATTAAATTCTCCTGAAGTTTAGGATTAGACTTGCATAAGGTTACCTCCTTAGAACATATGAAAACAAGACACTTTTTTAAAAACCTGTTCAGTGTGTGTGTCCTAGTCAAAATTATATTTACATAAACTTTTATAAAATTATTGCCTAAAAGTCTTTTTCAGAGTTACCAGAAGCAGGGGCAGGGACAAACCAGATTTTAAGCAGTTCTGCTTGTGGTGTGCACACACAATTAAAACGCCTTCCAGAACACGTTCCTGGGACCCGGGCGACATGGACTGTGAGGGTGGGCTGCAGGTGAGCATCACGGGGTCACAGACTGTAATTTTCAGATGACGGCAGTGCTTGAGGTTTGGGGGATCTCACATCCGTATCTAAGGAACTCCCATCCTGAAAGGCCTCTGTTAAGGATTCCCAATCTGCATGTCACAGGATACAGGGTAATTGTGCATCTCATCAACTTGACAGAGAGAAGTCGTGCATAACAGTTTGCCTAGTAGATACTTCTCTCTTAAAACAAACAAACAAATTTCAGTAGGACATAACATATTTGATAAATAATACATACTTAAATATAATTTAATCAAGTTCATGTAAATTATTTCTGCAAAGTAATTTCCACAATAAAAAATAAGCATCTCAGGCAATAGTTCCCTAGGGTCATTGTAGAATTTTTCTCTCTTGAGCATATAGCTAACTTACCAGAAAGCACATTTGCATCTTCTAGAGCTGTGTTTAAGTGAAATAAAATGTTCACTCTTATTTTGATGTATTTTCTTGTACGTATCTTCCTATGTTTTAGTATATTTTAAGACTCATTTATTTTTTAGGGTGCTTCAGTACTTTATTCCTTTGTTATTGCTGAGTACTATTCCACTGTTCAGATATCCCACATTTGATTGCATAGATATTTAAATTGTATCTAAGTTGGAGCTACTATAAGCAAAGCATTTACGAACATTTGTGTTCAGCTTTCATTTCCCTTGTAAATGCCTATATACACTTACAGGTTGTTTCTAATTTGAGGAAACTTTTCCTAGTCTTTGTTTTGTATAGATACTTTTGGAGAACAAAAGTTTTATTTTGGTTTAGGGCACAGCTTATCCATTTAAAATTTTCTTAGATCGTGCTATCAGAGTCATAGCTAAGAAACATCCGTGAAACTCAAAAGATCTTTTTCTTGTCTTTCTTTAAAATCCTACTGTTCTATGTTTTATACCTAAGGATATAATATACTTTTAGGATAATTTTGTTGGATTTCAGTGTACCTAGAATTCAAATTACCGAAGTGAGATCACAGAAGAAAAGCATAGTGGGTAAACTGTGATCAAAACTTGTGATTACTAGTTGAGTGATTGAATGGTTTGTGGATTGTTTAAAAGCCTAACTCCTGAGAATTCTAACATATGTTTTATTTAGACTTGACTATATGAAGGAGAGGGTAAAATATTCTGTTTCTCTGGTTTGCCTCAATGAAGAAGCCCTCTGTTCTTTAAACAAAACACATAGGCATAAATGACCAAGGATACATAAGACATTTGAAATGAAAGTTATAAAACACTTCAAAAATATGACCTCTGATGCTCATGGATCACCAGAATTCATATTGCAAAAACGTTCCATTGCCAAAGCATTGTACAAATTCCATGCAGTCGCCATCAAAGCTCCTAAGACATTCTTTATTGAAATGGGAAAAAAAAAATCCCCCAAATTCATAGACACATGAGATATTCTGAACAGCCAAAGCAATTCTAGCAAAAACAAACAAAACAAAACCAAAAAAGTAACCTTTACAATATCACAGTAGCTGACTTTGAGTTCTACTGCAGAGTCACAGTCACAAAACATAGCATCATACTAACACAAAAGCATGCTAACCAACGGGATGGAATAGAAGACCTAGACGAGCCATAGACATCCCACAGAACTTCACTTGCCTGATTCTTGACAATAGTGCTAAAAGCATACATTTTTTTAAAAAAAAAAGTTTGTCATCTGTTGCTGGGAAAACTGGATATTCACATGTATAGAATTGACATTAATCTCTATTCTCACACTGTACAAAAATCAACTCTAATGGGTCAAATACTTTCTTGTAATGCTTGTTGAAACTACTAGATGAAAACCTGGGGGAAAAACTTCAAGATATAATCAATAACTTTCTGATTTAGTAGCTCATGAAGTAACAGAAGAGTGCTATGCAAGGTATCAAGGGAGAGTAATATCCAATAGTCTCACTTGTCTAGAAAGTTCGTGAACTACAGCTATGACTGGACGCACAACATTTAAACAATGGTGCAATGGTGGCACTTGTATCTTGGTGGCTACCAACGGAAGCCCCTCGAGGCATGAACAGCTAAGACCCCCTCACTACTCTAAACTGCCATAACAGTGGGTCCAAGCCCCTTGATGCAGGAAAGCCCCCACTCTACAGAAAAAACCCCAAGATCAGACTACAAAATCCTACCATTCCCTGAGTTTGCCCCAAGATCAGACTGTAGAATCTCACCAATCCCAAAGCAACCCTGGAAAACTCTGCCCTTTCCCCAAAACCCTAAAGAAGGCCTGCTACCAGTTCAGCGTTTTGCTGTTTCTCTCTCAAGCAGAGACTGCCACCCCTTCCTTTGTGTTTTCCCAATATATCTCTTGTGTATTAGGTTTGTTGTGCAGGGTGACTTTGTGATTTTCCTTGATTCCCAACTGCCAGGATACCTTTCCATCCATGCTGTTAATACTTACAACCAATAGCTGTTTAATTGGACTTAAAGCCTACTAAACAGGAAGGAAATCATGCCTGGTACTGTGATCCTAGCCAGCTACCTGTGGCCATGGCTGTGGCCATGGCTGTGGCCATGACTGTGACTGTCACCATGGCTGTGGCTGTGGCTGTGGTTGATGACTGTGGCCATGGCTGAGGCTGTGCCTGTGGCCATGACCATGGCTATGGCTGAGGCTGTGGCCATGGCCATGGCTGTGACCATGGTTATGACTGTGGCTGTGGCTGTGGTTGATGACTGTGGCCATGGCTGAGGCTGTGGTCGTGGCCGTGGCTGTGGCCATGACCATGGTTATGACTGTGGCTGATGATTGTGGCTGTGGCTGTGACTGCAGCTGTGGCCATGACCATGGCTGTGGCTGGGACTATGGCTGTGGCCATGGTTATGACTGGCTGTGGCCGTGGCTGTAGAGGTCATAGACCCAAAAGGAGAACCTACTACTGCCACTTTCCCAAACCAGTTTAATTTCCTAACTGAACTATTGAGATTTTCCTTTTACCAACTAATAAGTGTAGATCTCACCACTTATCCAAGAAGCTTCTTTTTGGAGCCAAAGGAGATGATTACAGAGAGCGACAAGTGAAAACGTAGAGAGCAATTGACTATGAGATATTCAACCCCAGTTTATACACCACAATTCTTTCACCTAAAGCTCAAGGAACATTGAGTAAGAGCGGATGGAAAGAATTTAAGAACCAGAAGATCAGGAAATCTTCTAGCTATGTCAAGGAAGCTGTACATGTGAATTCTCAGCAACACGGCTTACTAAAGACATGAGCAATTCCAACAACAGTTGATATCCTAACATACATGGGGGAAATCCCACCAGACACCCCTCCCATAGATGAATAGCTACAAACAAGTAACAACTGTCTAGAGAGGGAGAAGTAGTCTGCCTCAAGAATGAGGCCCTGATTGGTTGTCCAATACCATGTAATCAGTTCCAGAAACATACATGCAGCAACACTGAAGGGACTTAGATTATATTTATACACTTATTCATTTACATGAATATAATACCAGTTGTTAAAGAAGAGAAGGCTCCATTAATTTGGTAGAGGAATACATGAGAAGGGCAGGATAGAGGAGAAAGGGAATGAGTATAATTATATTTTAATGAATTTTTAAAGGAAATAATAGAAAGAACTGACAAGGAATAGAGCACAAAATTAAAAGTCTCTTATGCAGTCTCTTACCAACATAGTGAATTAACAATCCTCCCAAAAAATATAGGGATAAGCTCTCCATGTATTAGGTAATTTTTATTCAGAAAGAATAGGAAACTCAAAATTTAACATCAAAAGAATAATTAAAATCAACAAATAAACTGAACAGACACAGATACACTTCAAATGAAACAGAGGGTCAATAAATACATTAAGAAGTTCTGTAGCCACCAGAGAAGTTCAAACCAAAGCCCCACTGAGGCCAACCACATTGGCATCTACCAGTCCCAGTGCATCAGAGGCAGAGTTAGGCAGATGTCTCTGTGTTCCAAGCCAACCTGGACTAGTGAGTCACAGACCAGCCAAGGATACATTAGAGACCCTATCTCAAAAAAACGTAAAATTAAATAATAAAAGTACTAGACACACACACACTCAGACCTGCATTGAGAGTCCATCTTACTACATTTGAATTTTTATCATTAAGAAAACATGAAGTAGATCCCAGCTTCCAACTCCAGTGGATGTTCCCTGCTCCAGCCCATGCCACCCAGAAGAACCAGGTAAGCCACCAAACCACCTGCAGAATGCTTGGTTCAGTTCCCACAATCCCTTCCTCTGTATCCCACCTTCTTCTCATTGCCTCAACCCAGATCTCCACTCCAATATACATTCCCCACTCCTGTACAACCCATACCACCCAGAAGACCAGGCTCCAATACCAGCAAGCATTCCCTATTAGCATACCAGCCAAACAGACCAATAAAACAGGCTAAATGAATCCAACACACTCTCTGAAAGTCTAGAGAAGAAACAGAAACCAAGGGACAAAACAGCCACCCAACAAAAACAAACCCAGAAATCAGCACCTGGGCTTATAATCACCCCAAACCCAGATACATAGATCATAGTTTAAGAACACAATCAGTAACAGCTGGGGTGATATGTCCCCACCAGAGCCCAGCCATCCTACCAAAGCAGGCCCTGAACATAGCAACATAACAAAAACACAAGAAAAAGACCCTAAAACTAACTTTATGAAGATAATAGAGGTCCTTATAAGGAAAATAAGCAAATCACACAAAGAAAGTAATAAAACGGCAAGCAAACAATGAGAGGAATTGAGCAAATTCATTAAAGAAACCAAAAAATTATAAACAGAAGAAATGAAAAAAATTCCTTAAAGAAAGCCAAGAAAAAAACCAAACTGTAGCTGCATATGTACTGGGTGGGTCACAAAGAAAGACAAGGGGCATTTTCACATCTGCAAACTCTGCCAGACCTGAGCAGAGGGAACCACCATCATGGCCAGTGTCATTCTTGACCAAGGAACCCCGAGCATCTGTGCTCAGGTGTTTTTATTGATTTAGAACTCCTTAGGTGTTCTGCTGATACTATGTGCAGATCATAAGCAATTAAATAACCCCCACATAAATCCAACACCTGCAGATAATACAAATTGCCAAGACCTATGCAGCCCTCTTTCCAACAGTGTACAAAACAATTATTTTAAATATAACCACAAACAAACTTCCACATTGCCCCTTTCTTGTATATGCTAATCAAAAAAAGGTCTGCTTTATCTCTATAATATAATTTAACACTACACCAATAAAACCATTTACAAGAGGCACATGACCAAATGATACCAAACATCTATCAAATCCTTCATAACATCTTTGGACAGTAGAAAAGCATTAACAATCTGGAATTCACTCACAATTTTCTGGGATCCTCCAAAGGGCTTGGGTCACTTCTCTGGCTCTGACCTCTGCAGCACACACAGCTTGTCCTCCAGATTCTGGCTGGCCCCACTCCACTGCTGCTGCTGTTCTTGGTGGTCATCCCATGGTACTGGCATCTGAAAAACTGCTGGGGTCCCCTGCTGCAACTGGGATGCACTTTCACTAATAGCCTCTCCTGGGCTCTCTTTATGGTGCCAAGCCTCAACTTCTCTACATGACCCTTCAGTCTAGCCCTTCAACTACTACGGAGGCTGCACTTTTACCAATGGCCTCTTCTGGCCTCTCATAGTGCTAAGTAAGCCTCAGCTGCTCCCTCTAAAAACCCCTTCATGCCTTCAAAACCAGTAACACCTGCGTGACTTTTAGAGAACCAAGTTCGGCTGCCAGCACGAAATACAAGCTCGTCCAATTCTGGAAAACAGTTTCTGTGTGCTGACCCTTAGAAAACATTTTCCAGGTTTTAAGATAGAGTCTGGTTTGCTGGAAAAATAACTGGTGACTTTGTCTGCAGTAAGGGTCCCTTCATGGATGGAGTTCTCATCACCATCACTAGTATCTGGATAGCTTGTCTTTCTCTTAGTCAGGTTTGCAGGAAAAAAAAAAGTTCAGTTTAGCTAAGAAGCTTTTTGGCTCTAAGCGTTGGATTCCACAACAGCAGAGGGTCTTTGGACCAGTGGGAAGAATCTCAGGTTGAAACATTCTGGTGGTTTGGCGTTCTTTCTCACCACCACTATGGGGAAACATATAACCCCTTCCACACAACATCTTGAGCTTCACACACACACAATGCAGCTATCAGAAAACCACTCCATGATCAGGAAAAGCAGTAAGAACCTTGGTTTTTATTGCTCCCACCTGAATTCTTTCTCTAAGAGCCATCATTCAGTGGCTCTCACTTTTGAGCCCTCTTTCTCACTTAATTTTCAAAATTTTCTCTCCATAGAGGCTTATTTTCCTTTCTCTCTCCTCTTCCTTCAGGAGCCTTCAATTAATACCTTAATCTCTATCCTCTGGTAGCTTCTCTGAGCATACTTTACCAGACTCTGCAAGGTCTGGAGTTTCTTTTTCTTCCTTGTTGGATTAGCTAGTGTTATGTCATGTCCCACATTATAGTAGTAGTTGCTGCTGAAGCTCAGCAGGGAAGACAAGGAGGCATATTTCATATGTGTAAACACTGCCAGACCTTGGCACATGGAACCACCGTCACAGCAAGTGGCATATTTGACAGTGGAACCTTGAGCATCTGAGCTCAGATGTTTCTATTGATTCAGAACTCCTTAAGTGGTCTACTAATATCATGTGCAAATCATAGACAATTAAATAACTCCCACATAAATCCAATACCTGCAGACAATACAAAATGCTAAGACCTATGAATCCCTTTTTCTAACAGTGCACAAAAGCAATTATTTTAAATATAACTAAAAATAAACTTCCACAATACAAACAATTGAAGGCAATGAACAAAACTTTTCAAGACCTGAAAATGAAAATAGAAGCTATAAAGAAAATACAAACCAAAGAATTCTCAAAATAAAAAGAAAAATCTAAAAAAGCAAACAGAAATTACAGAGGCAAGTTACAACAGCAGAATACAAGACATGGAAGAGATTATCTCAGGAATTGAAGACACTATAGAAGAAAGAGATACATTGGTCAAAGGAAATATTAAACCAAAAATAAATCTGACACAGAATATCCAGAAAATCTGGGACATTATGAAAAAGCCACATATAACAATAACAAGAATAGAAGAAGGAGAAGAATACCAGTTAAAAAGCCCTGAAAATATTTTTAACAAAATCATAGAAGAAATATCTCCTACCCTAAAGAAGGAGATGACTATAAAGGTACAGGAAGCATACAGAACACCTAATAAATTGGACCAGAAAAGAAAGTTTCTCACAACACTCTAATTAAATCAATAAACATACAGAACAATGAAAGAATACTATAAGCTGCAAGGGAAAAGATCAAGTATCTTATAAAGGCAGACCTATTAGAATTACACCTGACTTTACAATGGAGACCCTAAAAGCCAGAAGGGCCTGTACTGCAGACCCTAAAAGATCACAGATGCCAGCACAGACTACTATACCCAGAAAAACTTTCAATAACCATAGATGAAGAAAATATTACATGATAAAGCCAAATATAAGAAATGCCTGTCTAAAAAATACAGCCCTACAGAAGGTGCTCGAAGGCAAACTCCAACCCAAGAAGTAACTATACCCATGAAAAACACGAAATAACCTCACACCAGAAAAACCAAAAGAAGGGAAACACACACACACACACACACACACACACACACACACACACACACAACACACACACATATACTCAAGCATACACACACACAACAACAAAATAACAGAAACTAACAATTATTGTCATAAATATCTCCCAATACCAATGATCTCAACTTCACAATAAAAAGACAGATAAACAAAATGGATTAAAAAATACCATCCATCCTTCTGTTGTATACAAGAAACATACTACATCAAAGATAGACATTATCTTAAGGTCAAGGTTGGAAAACAATATTCCAACAAATAGACCTAAGAAGCAAGGTAGTGTAGTATTTAATTCTAAAAAAAAAAAAAAAGACTTCAAACCAAAATTAATCAAAAATATGAGGAAGGACAATTCATACTCCAAGAAAACCACAAGATGGCATTTCAACTCTTATCATCTATACCCCAAGCACAAAGAGCACAAGGTTTGTGAAAGAAGCACTGCTAAAGCTAAGTCACATATTGACCCTCACACACTGATAGTGGGAGACTTCAAGACCACACAGGAACAGTCATACAGACAAAAATCAAAAAGAGAAATACTGGCTCTAACAGACATTATCAACAAAATGAACTTAACAGATATTTATGGGACATTTCACCCAAACACGAAGGAATATATCTTCTTCTCAGCATCTCTTGGAACGTTCTCCAAAATTGACCACATACTCTATCACAAAGCAAGTCTCGACAGATACAAGAAAACTGAAATAACACCCTACGTCCTATCAGACCATCATGGATTAAAATTAGAGTTCAACAACAACAGACACCACAGAAAGCCTACAAACACATAGAAACTCAAGCACTCCCTACTGAATGACAATTGGGCCAAGACAGAAATAATGAAAGAAATTAAAAACTTTCTAGAATTCAATGAAAATGAATGCACAACATACTCAAACTTATGAGGCACAATATGAAAGCAATTCTAAAAGGAAAGTTTATGGCATTAAGTGTACAACTAGCGAAATTGAAGAGATCTCATACTAGCAACTCAACAGCATGCCTGAAAGTTCTAAAACAAAAAGAAGTAAGCATACCCAAGAGGAGTAGAATGCAAGAAATAATCAAACTGAGGGCTACAATTGATAAAATAGAAACAAAGAGAGCAATGCAAAGCATCAATGAGGAGTTGGTTCTATGAGAAAATCAACAAGACAGACACACCCCTATCTAAACTAACTATAAAATGGAGACAGAACATCCAACTTAACAAAATTAGAGGTGAAAGGGAGGTTATAACAACAGACACTGAGGAAATCTAAAGAATCCTTACATCACACTTTAAAACCTGTACTCCACAAAATTGAAAAATCTAAAAGAAATGGATAATTTTCTTCATAGACACCACTTACCAATGTTAAATCAAGATCAGATAGACAATTCAAACAGACCTATAAACCACAGGGAAACAGAAAAGGTCATTAAAAATCTCCCCACCAAAAAATTAAAAAAAGGGCCAGATGGCTTTATTGCAGAATTCTATCAGATTTTCAAAGAAGACCTAGCAACAATATTAAGTATTCCACAAAATAGAAACAGAAGGAATACTGCCAAGCTCATTCTAAGAGGCCATAGTCACCCTGAAACCCAAACCACACAAAGAAAGAGAATTACAGACCAACTTCCCTTGTGAACATAGATGCAAAAATAATCAATAAAATACTCACAAACCAAATCCAAGAACACATCTAAAAGATAATCCACCATGAGCAAGTAGGCTTCATCCTAGAGATACAGGGATGTTTCAACAAACAAAAATAAGTCAATGTAGTCCACCATATAAACAAACTGAAAGAAAACAAACCACATGATCATCTCATTAGATGCTAAAAAGTATCTTTGACAAAACTCAACACCCCTTCATGAAAAGTCTTAGAGAGATTGGGGACACAATGAACATACCTAAACATAATAAAGATAGTTTATCGCAACCCAGTAGCCAACATCAAACTAAATGGAGACAAACTCAAAGCAATTCCACAGAAATCAGGAACAAGACAAGGCTGTCCCCTCTCCCCATATCTATTCAATACAGTACTTGAAGTCTTAGCTAGAGCAATAAGACTACTGGAGGAGCTCAACGGGATAAGTGGAAAGGAAGAAGTCAAAGTATCAGTATTTGCAGATGATATGATAATATAGATAAATGACCCTAAAAGTTTCACCATGAAACTCTTTTAGCTGGTAAACACATTAAGCATTTTTTGAGATTAACTAAAAAAAAAAAATCACTAGCCCTCCTATATACAAATGACAAATGGTCTGAGAAAGAAATCAGGCAAACGACATCCTTCACAATAGCCACCAATTCTGTGAAATATCTTGGGTAACTTTAGCCAAGCAAGTAGAAGACTTATATTCAAGAAAGAAATTTAAAATTTCAGAAGATGGGAAGATCTCCCATGCTCATGGATCAGTAGGATTAACACAGTAAAAATGGCCATCCTACCAAAAACAATCTACAGATACAATGCAATCCCCATCAAAATTCCAACACAATTCTTTCCATACCTTGAAAATGTAATATTCAAGTATATATGGAAAAGCAAAAAACCCAAGATAGCTAAAACAGTCTTAAATAATAAAAGAACTTCTGGAGGTATGACCATCACTGATGTAGTACATCAGGCTGTACTACAGAAGCTATAGTAGTAAAAACCACATGTCATTGGCATAAAAACAGACAGGTTGATCAATGGAATCAAATTGAAGACCCAGATATAAATCCACAGACCTATGAACAGCTGATTTTTGACAAAGAAGCCAGAAATACACACTGAAAAAAAAAAAGATACCGTCTTCAACAATGACGCTAGTCTAATTGGATATCTGCATGTAGAAGAATTCAAATAGATTCATATTTATCACTATGCACAGAACTCTAAGACCCAAGTGGGTCAAAGACCTCAACATAAAACCAGACACACTGAACCTGTCAGAAGAGAAAGTGGGGAAGAGCCTGGGACTCGTTGGCAATGGAGACGGCTTTCTGATGAGAACATTAACAGCACAGGCACTAAGATCAAACTTTAAAAATGGATCTCATGAATCTGAAAAGTTTCTGCAAGGCAAAGAACACTGTAAACAGGATAAAACAGCAGCTTACAGAATGGGAAAAAAATATTTCACCAACTTCACATCCCATAGAGAGCTAACATCCAAAATACATAAAGAACTCAAGAAACTAGACATCAACAAAATAAATAACCCAATTAAAAATGGGATACAGATATAAACAGAGAATTCTCAAAAGAGAAGTCTCAAATGGCTGGGAAACACTTAAAGAAATGTTCAACATCCTTAGTCATCAGGGAAATGCAAATCATAACTACTCTGAGATTCCATCTTACGCCTGTCAAAATGTCTAAGATCAATAACACAAGTGACAGCTCATGCTGGTGAGGGTGTGGAGCAAGGGAAACACTCCTCCATTGCTGGTGGGAGTGCAAACTTGTACAGCCACTATGGAAATCAATACAGTTATTTCTCAGGAAATCGGGAATTGACCTACCTCAAGACCCAGCTATACCACTCCTGGACATATATCCAAAAGACGTTCCATCCTACCAGAAGGACACTTGCTCTACTATGTTCATAGCCGCTTCATTCATAATAGCCAGAAACTAGAGAAAATCTAGATATCCCTCAATCAAAAAATGGATAGAGAAATTGTAGTTCATTTATCCAATGGAGTATTACTCAGCTGTTTAAAAAATTTACATCATGAATTCTCAGGCAAATGGACAGAAGTAGAAAAAACATCATTCTAAGTGAGATAACTCAGACCCAGAAAGACAAACATGTACTCCCTTATAAGTGGATATTAGCTGCTAAGTAAAGGACTAATACAATCCACAGACCCAGAGGCTAGCTAACAAGGAGGGCTTTAGGGTGGATGCATAAATCTCCCTGGGAAGGGGAATAGAACAGATTTTGCAGAAGGACTGGGGGCGGGTGGGGATAGGAGCTGGAGGAATCGGCTCGGGGGTGGAGGGAAAGAATATAGAGAAAGCCAACATGAATTGGGGGCATTTCAGGGGGATGTGTAAACCTAGTACAATGGAAACTCCCTGGAATTTATGAGGGTGGTACTTGTGAGGACTCCTCAGAATGGAAGATACAGGGCCTGAACCAGCCATCTTCTGTAACCATGCAAAGCTTCCGGTGGTGAGACCCGGTTACCAACCCAGCCACAAAATACTTGACCTATATCTGTCCTGCCTGCAAGATGTGCTAGGGCAATGGTGGTGCAGAACTAGGGACGGTTCCCAACCAATGACTGTTCTTATTTGAGACCTATATTAGGAGAGTCAGACCATGCTTGACACTGCCTAGATGGCCAGGATCTGGAGGCTGGATGTCTCTGAGACCTAGGTTACCAAACATTACTGGAAAAAAATCATTAAAATGATTACTAATAATATTCTGTTATACTTATAGATCAGTGCTTAACTCCTTTGTCACCAGAAAGGCTTCCTCTGGCAGCTGATGGGAGCAGATGCGAGAGACCCACAGCCAAACCTTATGTGGAAAGAGAGTCCAAATTGCAGTTCCTATTGGACTTCTCTCCCAGGAGCTCAGGAAATTCCATGGAAGAGGGGGAAAAAGGATTATAGAAATCAGAGTGGTTGAGGGCACCAGGAGAACATGGCCCACAGAATCAACTAAGCAGATCTCATAGGGGCTCACAGAGGCTGAAGCAGCAATTATGAAGTCTGAATGGGTCTGCACTGAATCCTCTGCATACATGTTTTGATTGTTAGCTTGCTGTTTTATGGGATGCCTAATAGTGGGAGTGAGTGTAGCCATGAACGACAGATATATCCATAGGCTTGGGGCAAACAATAGTTTATTCTTTTTCCTAATTCAGTGACCAGCCCTTACTCCTGGAACCCTGGGCCCCTCGAGCATTTTGGCCTACATACAATCTAATCTTAAGCCTATAACTGAACGCTTTCAGCCTTAGCCTCAGTACAATCTAGAATGTTTAAGCCTCCACTGCTGACTGAGCCACTATCTCCTTCTGAACTTTGACTCTTCTTGTTTACCTTACCCACTGTTGTGCTTCAAACTCTTCTCTAGGCTGAGAAGATTTAAAATTGACCTTCTGAGCTGTCTTACTGTTTCTAACTGAACTCTTCTCACTATGGCAGATTCTGGCTGACTCTCTGACTGCCTCAGACTAAACTACTCTGCTCAGCTTCAAACTGGTTCACTCCTTCCTGTCTAATATTGACTTCTGTGGAGCTGCCTCTGTGTCTCTGTGTGTCTCTCACTGAGTTCTCATTGCTCCATACTGCCTCAGTCAGACTTTCTCCACAGTCAAACCAATCCCCTCATATTCTACTGTAACTGACTCTTTGTTTACTCTTCCTCTGATTAGTCACTTTGCCTGTCCTTAACTCTGACTAATCTCAGACATCACTTCTTGTATGGCATACACTCTTTCTAAGCTCTGCCTTCTATGTCTGTTTCCACATTCTATTTCTGTCTTAGGGATTAAAGGTGTGTACTACCACTGCTTTCTGAATATTAGGATAAAAAGTGTTTGTTACCACTGCTTTCTGAATACTGGGATTAAAGGTGTATCTACATTCCATACAAATCATACAAGTCTCTGAATGTACAACCCTGGAATATAGATCCTTCCTAGCTTTCACACCAGCCTATTCCTCTACAAGTGGGTATGTCTCTGACTTTTTTACCTGCTCTTGGGACCCTTTTCTTCCTACTGGGTTGGCTCTTCCAGCCTTGATATGAAGGTTTGTCAGAGAAAATCATACATTTAGTAAGGAAACTGGAGTGATATCAGCCAAAAGAGCAAGCACCTACGAATTTCCAGACTAAATCATTAGCCAGCTGTCTCTTTATTCAAGCGGGCTTTCACATCTTTTTTTGCTTATCCATTCCTCTCTTCATCAGTCCTTCCCTGACCCTCCTGCTGTTGCTGTGGCTAATCCAGGCAGAAAGAGGTGTCTGGAGAGTGGCAGACATCAGAATGCTGAAAATCTTATCAGCTATAACACAGATTTCCTACACCATCCTAACAATGGTGAAGTCATTGAAAATTATAATCAGAAGAGTGATAATCCAGTTTGCAATGAATGTTGAAAGAATTGCTTAGACCTGCAGAATGAAAGGTGCATGATGGCATGGCAAAGATATTCAGAGACCAGTTAGGAAATATGAACACTGTGGTGGATAGATACAAGGTAAGTTAAGGATAAGAAGTGTAGGGTGGACCACGACCAAACACAAATAATTAGGAGTGGGAAAACACGTTCCTGGGAGAAAAAGAATATGAGTTTGAATGTAAGTTAGAATCCAAAGGGAGTCTGAAGGATCTTTTGATATAAATACCTATATTTGCATCTGCATATAACAAAGTAAATAAATGAACTGAATTCAGTTAGAATTTTTTTAGGTTGATGATAATATAGATTTAAAATGTGAAACTGGGTCTTAAGTATAATAAGAAATGATTGAATTATAGATATTGACCCAAAATAATGTAGGATCCAGATAGATTTCTACAAATCTATGAAGTGAAATTTAGAGGAGAAATTTAGAACTTCCACAATTTAAACAAATCTCCTTTCAGCTTTTCCTTACTAAGTGTATGATTTTCTCATACCTCATATGTTTCAGCCTCTACAACTCTTCTATTTTAAGATATCATAACTGCATTATTTTGTGAATTTTTTCTATATGATGTCATTTTTACTATATGTACAGTATTATTTCAAACTACCCTTAATATATTCATGATTTAAGAATTTCACACGTGTATGTATTTTAATCATATCAAACCCTTTTCCCCTCCAACATCTTCCGGAACTCCTCTGCCCATGTCCCTTTCCCAACTGTGTGTCCTTTTGTTCAGTCCAATGAGCCCAGTCAGTGCTGTCCTTATGCACATGTATGTAGGCTACCCACATGGGCAACCTAAATAAGGGCCAGTTCACTGAAAAAATCTGACTTTCTCTATCCCAGCAGCCTGGAACTGCCAAAACGCCTCAGCTAGGGGTAGAACAATGTGAGCCTTTCTCTGATCTGTGGGAATTTTTACCTGGCTTGACCCCATGTAGGTCTTGTGCAGGCACCACAGCCTTTTGAGTTCATGAATGCAATTAACTTGTTTTGTCCAAAACATGCCATTTTGCCACAGTCCTCCTCAGTCTCTGGCTCTTGCAACATTTCCACAACCTTTTCTACAATGTTTCCTGAGCCACTGGGGAACGTGTGTGTGTGTGATACATGTCTCATTCAGGGATGAGAACTCCACAGTACTAACTCTCTATTATGAGAGTTAGCTGTGGGGTTCTGCATTAAGTGACATCTGCTACAAAAGCAAGCTTCCTTGATGAGGACAACCCATGCAATTTTGATTAGATTTAGCATTTTAACCACACAACTCTCTCCATGTATTGATTTTATCCTACTCTGTTTAAGTAGTAGTTTCCTAACAACAAAATTATTCACATATTAAAGAAATGACCATCTTCATGAACTTTATCAATGAGAGCAACTCTAGAGTAGATGGATACACATACTTCCATGGCCTTCCTGCATACATGGTTTTGACAAGTTCAACACTGTGACAAAGAAAATGTACTACGTGTGTTGTAATTTTAGATTGGAGTTTTGAATACTTCATTTAAAAATTGCATTATAAAAATTCTTTTTTTCTCCTTCTATAAACATCACTGATCTCCTAGCTAGATATTTGACAGACAAGCAAGGTTAAAGTCACCACATTATGAAGAAGATTTAGAGTTGTTTTGTCTATAAAACACAGATTAATCATCAGAATCTTTAGAAAACTTTTTCCCAAAACTTTATGTGCACATGTGTGTGTGTTATACTTGTATGTATATGCATGCTCACATGTGTCTGGGTGCAGGTATATGAGCATGCATATGGTTGTGTCTCAGGTTGCTACTGGGTGTCTTCCTCTATTTTCTGTGCTTTATATAGAGTGGAAGCTTCTTCTATTAAACTCAGAGGTCACCATTTAGGATAGTCTGGTGGCCAGTTTGCTCTAGGAATTCCCTGATTCCTCCTCCCAAAGGCTAGGATTACAGGCAAGCCTTCTCACCTACCTAACATTTATGTGGACACTGAAAATCTTAACTCTAGTCTTCATAATTGTGCAGCAAGAACTTTGCCAATGAGCGTATCTGCAGCTCGAACCTACTATCTTAAAAATGTATGTCTACATTTACATTAAATTGTTTCTGCCATTTTCATTGTATCCAACATCTGATAACTTGATCTTGTTTCTTTAAAGGAAATTGACCATACAATTAGCAACACAGCATTATAGTATCTGTAAGAAACTGCAAGTAGAGGTGAAACATTGTAATTAATCAAACCAATCTAATGACAATAATCCCAGAAAGCTACTTCGAAGTTGGCTATCCATGAGGGAGGACAAATCAAATCAGGTACTAGAAATTTAAATACAGGTAGGAAAAATATACTCAATTTTGAAGCTTTAGGAAGTAGGGAGGGAAATAGACTAGATATATGTGTGAGATAAAAAGAAAAGAAAGAAAAAGAAAAAAAATGGCAGGAAATTCCAGAGCAGTTACATTAATCTAGTTACCGATGGGTGAGATCCTGCAACCTTCTTTTTAAAGAGTTTTTGGGTCAAGAATGGACAAGAGAGCTAGTGAAGATCTATAAAAGTATGTGATTTATTCAGATTTTGATCTTAGAATTGTATAAATCCCAAAGGAATGTGTGGAAAGAGATCATTCTCTGAGGTGTAGAAAACAAAAGGGTATCAAACAGCTTGAACAAATGAAATGACAGAACAGCTAATGTAACTTGGAAGGAATAAGAGGGAACTCGTCTTAAAACCTGGAATTTTCTTGTGGCATATAATATGCTTGTGATTGTGCGCCTGGAGGTCATCATCCTTCAGGACCCACAGAGACACAGACAGTAATGCTTCCTCCACGATAATGGTCTTCATCCATGAAAGGAACCAACATGGAGATGCTGTAATCCTGAAATGATAGCCATGCAAAACCACAAAGAGGCTAAAGACAGTGGCTGAACCAAAAAATCCATCCAAGAGCTGGTGATTCACAAAGCAGGAAAACAGTTAGGAAATCTTTCACTCAAAGTTGTTGGTTCTGGTAGAGCCAGCATTTTTAAGCTTAAGAAAATAACTTAAGTTTAGAATAAATAACACAGGATCAAAATAAATCTAAATGATACCCTTGGCATCAATACCTAAGTTTATTTAATAAAAATAAACACATGTATTATTGGATGAACCTAATGTAATATTCTTCACTGAAAAATATAGTTTCCAAAGAAAATGCAAATAAAATTCAAGATATACATTCCGTAGGGCCGCTACAGTGGCTGAAGGATTATTATGCAAGGCTCTGTGCTGAGATAGGAAAGATGAAGACATATTTTCAAGGAAGCAGTGTTGGGGAATTAACCACAGAGTTGTGACTGACTCAACCATTTGGAGCGTCACTTGAAAACTAAGGAAATGAGTGACTCTTCTGCATTATACTGAGGTGTTAAATAAGATACTGCATGCTGTGCATACTTAGAACAGAGCAAGTCAGTTGTAACTGTTACAGTTATTCCTATTGTGCTCGTCCTGTTTGGTCCCAAAGGAGAAGACAGTTAATAATCAAGCATAATTCCTATTACAGCTTTCAAAATCTGTTTACTTCATGCCCACCATTTACTTAATGACTACAAGGTGCTTACAAATCATCTGAAAGTCAAAGACAAACCACCCAAGATGATTCATAATCCCATCAACTGGAACACCATTGACCACCATCTCCAATGAAACTTTTATCACATATATTATGATAATTAACTCAGACTAACTGGTCCCACAAATGCCCCAGGATGCTGTCCTTGCTGTCAGCCATGTTTGGAGGCATCAACTCCAGAAATCTCTTTTAGTAATTCAGCCTGAACACTCTTAACTAGAACTGTGTCACCTCAGATATCACAGGTCAAATCAATAATGCTGAAGAGTTTAGAGCAGTGGGGATGAGTAGGGTGGTAACTCCTGCGAAAGACAAAGAGGAAGGATGCAGAATTGAGCTGGGAAAAGCCTGAGATTATAATACTATAATCTGATATCTATGGAAGGAAATAGAGGAGGAGTTGGTATGAAATAGGAAGAGCCTCACACTGTGATACAGAATGGAAAGGAAAAAAATCTCAGCACAAACCATGGAGGAACATCTGTAGATAAGTTCCTCACTGAGCAGAAAGGGTCAAGCCCTAGTACTCTGTTGCTCTGGTAACGTAGAGATGACCATTACCGAGGCTGGTAGGGTGTATGGGCTTAAGGTACAACAGCAGTACCTTAATGCAATCATTGTAGTAGTAGTAGTAGCTTACCTCAACTACTACTACATTGTAGTAGTAGCTTAATGCAATCATTGAAGCTGAAAAAGAAGCCCAAGCCATTTAATTCCATGGCCACCATTTGGAGTTCATACCCTACTAAAGGAAACTGAAAGTTAAGAAGTGAATATGTTTGTGTCTGGTGTTTATGAGACTTGGAGAAAAATAAAGTATGAGAATTAGGGAATAGGAGACAGGAAAGAGAGTACTAATGATGAGTTTATGGTGGTAAAGAACCACCTTATCAATTACAAAGTGGTACTTTGGTGATCTTTGATTATCAAGACACTTAAAGGATGTGACAAAATTATCTATGTGAGTATTTTAGGAAAAGTTATCACAGTAAGATATGGAAAGGTACTGAGGCAGATGAATCAGCACAGCCACAGAAGAGTGAAGAAGAAAAATAGTGAGTTCCTATAAGCTTTAGTATGAAAACATAGCATCCAAAATGATAAGCACTTAACTAGTGTCTCTATTTGGCTGTCTGATAATCATACTAAACTTAGGATGTTCAAGGTTGATCTTCTCTCTGCTCTATCATCCCTTCCTGAGAACACAGAACTTGAGAACACCTTTGACTACTCTTTCCTTCACATTCCACACATATCCATCAGGAGACTTGTTGCATGTTCTTTAGAATATACCCCGAATATAATCATTCAATGCCATTATGACTTCCAGCACTCTGAGCTGCTGTAGAAACTCTACAGGAGGGTTCCTTGGTGCTTCTGTCATGTTAGGAGTTTATTCTCTATACATTTGCTTAACGAAAGAAGCATTCTAAAGTTCCCATGAATTCCATCTTGTTTAACGTCACACTCAAGGTCCATAAAATGACAAAAAGGCCTGTCATAGAACAATGTTGTCTGCTCTATCACCACACCAACTCAACCCTGTCACTTCTTCCTCCCTTTTCTTTCTGAAGCAGCACATCTCATGATACTCCTCCAACATCCACATCAGCCTGACACCTCATCTTCTTCAATACATCAGTTCTTTCTGCCAACAGCATTATCCCTAGATTTTCACTGAACCAAGTTCCTACTTGCCTTCAAGGATTTTTTCACATATTACTCTTTTCCTCAATAACCTTTTAATAGAAGTAATTTGCCCCCAACTTTCCACTATTTCCCAACAATCCCTTCATCCTGAATAATATCTTTAATAGCTCTTCCCATCCTCAGCACTACATGGAATATTTTCATAAAGTTTCTCTCTTGGTCAATGAGTCACACCACAGGGATCCAGTATGCCATCAGCATTCAATAAACCTTTAAAGTGTGCACTCTACTAAGTGTAGTGCACAACAAAGTCAGACTACAACAGGTTAATATGTTACCTAGTCTGTTATTTATTGATGCAAGTATTATGTTAATATGTAATTGACCACCATATTTTTAAATTCTACTTTTTATTAAGTAGTCATATCTCCAAATGCATTAGGTCAAAGCAAATGAAACCATCTTCAGTTAAAAGAGGATTGAATTAGGCAGTTTCATATGTTTTAACTTAATTCCAATATTTTTCTGTATCATAAATATTGTAATAGTGAAACCCTTTGAAATGTATTAAATTACAAAATCACACACAACATTTAATGTACAAGTATACAGAAATATTTAACTTTAATGATGAACATAAGAGCTATAAATTTTATTACAAAGGAAAGTCATTATTATGATGTACAAAAATACAGTATAGGAAATGAGAAAATGGAAATTATTTGATGGCACTAGTTTATAGCTACCCAGGGGACATTTTCCTTCACACCTCTCTAATTGCCACATCTTCAGAAAGAGAAGAATTTGGGTGAGTCGATCAATAACCAAATACTAATAACCAAGTACTAAGATGGGGGTCAGTCAATAACCAAGTACAAGTACTAATATGGGTCAGTTTATAACAAAGCACAAGTACTAATATGGAATCAATTAATAGCCAAGTACAAGTACTAATATGGGGTTGATCAAAAACCAAGTACCAATATGGGAGTCAGTCAATACCAAGTACTAATATGGGGTCAATTGATTACCAAATACTAATAAGTTGTTCAGTCTATAACCAGATACTAATATGAGTCAGTCAATAACCAAATACTAATGAGGGGTTCAGGCAATAACCAAGGACTAATATGGGGTCAATCAATAACCAAGTACTAATAAAGGATCAATCAATAACCAAATACTAATAAAGCCAAAAGTGGAAATATATTTATTCCAAGGCTAACAGAAAGAGCTTCATTGCATGTGAAGAAGGAAAGCTTGAGACAAATAATGTAAGAACTTCTTTGAAGCCATTTTCAAAAGATGCATTCATTACTAAGATATCAGAATGCCACCAGCTTCATCTTTCAGTCAATTCTCCTCCTGGTTTTGTTTGCTTGCTTGGTGCTAGTTGAAGCAGAGCACATGCAAAGGTCTGAAATGTGCTCAAAGTTGACTGTTTCTGGTCGACTCTTTTGTACTTGGGAGGTGCTGCTCTGCCCACTGGAGGAACTCCATCCTGGTCTCCTGTGCTCCACTCTCCCCTAGGGCAGTATCAGCAAACTGCACCTGAGCATTAGACTACTCTCTTTCACATAGAAGCTCTGTAATACACTTTCATTTATGTAGTGCTAAAGCTTCAGTACACTACAATGGCAGAGCTGAGTCATTGTGACAGAGACTGCACAGGCAGCAACACAAGTATGTGCTACCTGTTTTTCTGCAGGAAATGTTTCCACACTCCTACAAAGTAAAGTTGCATCTAGAAGACTAATTCTAGCTCAGTAAGAAGCCCACACCCTGTCTGGAGTCAGAGGAAAAAGAAAAAAGTAGGGGGACCTGTGGAACCACTTACATTGTACATGCCATGCCTCCTCACCTTTTATTGACTTGAAGATAAGGAACCAGAAATTACCTCGGACATGTAGATGAGTCCATTCCTAGAAGGCAGAGCAATTTCTGCCCATAATTAACTACAGTGAAAGCGAGATAGTGTTGGTGGACAGGAAAAGCCCCTAAACAACAACCTATTTCACTGAGTTTAGATAAATTACACTTTAATATCAAAAAGCGTTTCACAAAGTAAAAGCTTGCTTTACAACTTTGCCTATTCCTTTCTGACTCCTGATCATCTGTAAGACATCCAAAACTTTGTAATATTAATAGTCTAAAGACCAAGTATTAGACTCTCCATTTGTAGTTAGTGGCTGAGAAATGGGTATGCAGCAGTCCTATGCAGTCCCCTCTTCTCATGTTCTGAAACATCTCCAAAAATCTCAAAGGTACTAGCTATAGATTCAGTTGTTCTGAGCACACTGTGTTCTCCCTCTAAACCACTCTTTCTTCCCCTGCTGTACATATATAAACACAGAAACAAAATGCACCCTCTACAGTTCCACATTTGACTTACATTTCTAACTTTCTGATGTTAACAAGCCTTTGTTGGAGAATGTGAATTCAGGTTTATCTCAAGACAAGAGGAAGCAAACTATAGCTGAAGTTCCAAACTGAGGTCACTGCGTAATTTTGTATATAAAGCTTTAGAGAATTCTGTGCAATCACCTTTATGTTACTGTAACAAATGCCGGAGGCAATTAACTTATACAGAATAACGGTTTAGAGCATTGTTGTACATCAGAACAGAGAGTGAATGATAGAATTAGTTTGCACACCTCACGGCCAATAATAAACAACAAAATCAGAAAGAGTTGGGGGATCTCTATTAACCCACTTCAAGGCCACATGTCTAATGCCTAAAATTTTCCATGAGACTGCATGTATTTCTACTATCTTTCAAAAGTACCAAGCTGGAGAAGAACCTCAAACACTGGAGCGTTTGGGAGCCGTGCAGATCCATACCACAGCAGCAGCATGCGCTCCTCATGTGCCCACTGCAGCCTTCCTACAGTGCTATTTGATGGCAAAAAAGAGACCGTGTGACCCAGAAAATCTAAATTGTTCTCCCTTGAAGAGAAAGCTTGCCAATGTTTAGACACCAGCATTGTAAGGAATCTTAACTCTTATTTGAACTTATGTTATAATTGAGATAGCAAGTTCCCCATTTGAGTAGAAACGTGAATCTCTTACTCCGAAGTAGAGACAAACTGTAGCAGAAATTTGCCTTTACGCTTTTGCTTAGAGTTTCAAAAGAAATAAAAGAACACCCAGATAGTCAAGAAATACTCTAATAAGATAAATAAGCTTAGAAAGAATAAACTCTTCAGTAAACAGTGGTGTCCCATCTGGATACCTAATTAAAAGTAAAGAAACCTGGACTACTCCCTCTATTACCCACATAATAGCAAAATCATGGCTAGATTATTGGTTCAATATATGAGGCTTTTTTAGAAAATGAAAAGAAAAAGTAAGCTTTTAGGGAAAATGCATACCTTCATGATACTGAAATATGTTAAGATTTTTAAACATAGGCTAAAGAAAATCAAAGAGTTTAAAATGATAATTTGGCCTATGCTGAAGTTTACCTATTTCCTGAAAGATTACTAAAACCCATATATACTGATTTCAAAACTCACTACAAAGTTACAGTAATCAAAACATAAAGCTGAGTATGCTTCTTACTGGAGTAAACTGGTGAGCCAAAAGTGACCCATTACATAAATGGGCAGATAATTTTTCTGAAACATTGAATAGAGTGAGGGAACTCTTCAGCAAATGATGATGGTAAAACTGAGTCTCCACATTCAGAAGAATGAGATTGGATCTTAACTTAAAACCATATATAAAAATCAGCTAAAAATGCACTAAACCCCTGAATATATAACATAAAACCACAAAGCTCTTAGAAGAAAACATGGGACAGAAGTCTGGAAATACAAGTTTAGCAAAATTTTTTTGCATATGACACAAAAAAGAAGACAAAAAGTCTAGACAAGTTTTCTTTTATGAAAGTTCAGCCAGGTGGTGTTGGTGCACACCTTTAATCCCAGCAGCACTCAGGAGGCAGAGGCAGGCAGATCTCTGTGAGTTTGAGGCCAGCTTGGTCTACAGAGTGAGTTCCAGGACAGCCAGAGTTACAGCAGAAAAACCCTGTCTCAGGGGAAAAAAAAAAAAGAAGTGAAAAGAAAATTCAAAATTTTTACATTAAAACAGATTTTCATCTTAGTAATTAAAACAACTACAAAAGAACAAAATGTATAAATCCAAAGTACATAAAGGCCTCCTTCCTTTGCATGTATAAAGTAAAACAATTATTGTTTTCCATGTTTTCAGGTATAAACCATGTTTTGAATTTTACAATAACCTATCAAAACATTTTTTTCAATAATGCTCTTTGAAGAAAAAACAAGAAGAGGGCATGAAGCAAACCAATTTTAGTAGACAGAGGACTTAGATATTGACCCCCCCAAAAAAATATACAAATAGCCAAAAGACACATGAAAAGAATCTCCATATCTCTAATCCACAGCAGAATGCAAAACAAAACTCTAAGCATGGCGATTCACGACTGTGATTCCTCCACAGACCAAGGTGAAAGAATCCAAATTTCCAGATCAAACTAAGCTACATAGTGGATAGCAGGGCTCTATCTCTAAGCACTACAAATTCCAAACAAACAACAACAACACCCACAACTCACAACCTCATTTGAGTGTCTACTATCATCAAAGTAAGCAGAAAAGGTGAGAATGTAGACTGATTGGAGCACTGAACACTTAAACCCGTATGGAAAACAAAACACTTGTTACAGAAAGAAAGAAAGAAAGAAAGAAAGAGAGAGAGAGAGAGAGAGAGAGAGAGAGGGAGGGAGAGAGGGAGGAAGGGAGGAAGGAAGGAAGGAAGGAAGGAAGGAAGGAAGGAAGGAAGGAAGGAAGGAAGGAAGGAAGGAAAAAAAAAGAAAGACCATATTATAAATAGTTCCTCTTGTGAATGTTTCCTAGAAGACTTCAAGGCAGAGTCTTAAAGAGATACTTGGCTAGCTGTGTTCAAACAGCGTCACTCACAACAGCTGACGGTTGTAGCAATTCAAACACCCATCAATGAATAAGCAAAAAGTGATCTGAATATATTACGGACTATTGCTCCACCTTACAAAGAAAGGAAATATCGGTGTAGAACACAGTATGGATTGAGCACATCGTGCAAGTGAAATCTGCCACTAACAGAAAAGGCCAAAAACAGCATGATCCCACTTACATGAGGGACCTGTTGGTGGACTAAAGTTAATGCTTGCTGAAATTAGGAATTATTAAATCCAGAAACCAGAGTTGGGGCAAGGAACACAACTCCATTTGAAAACTCAGGCTGAACAGCACAGAAGACTCCTGTTTAAAGAACATCTTTGTTGGAGGCTTATATGGTCCTGATTTACATGGGAGACAAATAATCACAGTTTGGTGGGTCTTACCCACAGGTAGAGAAGACCAAAAGTTGCACATTGATCCCAATAATCTGGTTACCAGAGAATGATCCAGTCTGAAATTCTTACAAAGATCCGTATTTCCTCAAGCAAGTCTTTTTATTGATAGTTTTGTTAATGTTCCCACAACAAAAAGCCTAGAGTGGTAGCTACCCACAGGCCCTCTGGCTGACCACCAGGCACACAGGAAGGAAAGGAAGCATAGATCTAGGTGATGTGAACACAAGATTCTAGTGAAGGTACTAGAAAGTCAGTCTGCTCTCTGCTCAGCTTCTTACCTGGAGCATTAAATTCATAGTTAAGAAGCATGTTGGAGGACAGGACTAGGGTGGGGGCTGGGGGATGCAAAGTTACTGATTAATGTATGTACTGGAAATTACCAAGTGCACAATGCCTAAGAATATAAAGGAACTAATACAAAAGAGGAAGGGAAATTTTTATGAGTTGGAGAGAATTCTATATTTACCTTAGCCCCTGGAGATTTTTTTTTTAATCTATCTTTCTTTACATACCAATTTTAAAGTCCCCCTAGCTTGGTTGCTTAAATTTTGCTTTGATTCTGAATTTACAAAAGTAGTATAAATAAAATGTTTACTGCAGATACTCAAGAGAGATAAGGCATAAGAACAATCACAGCTGATTCATTTTCGTATTGACTCCTGAAGGATCCTAAGCAAGTTTCTGGCAATGCTTGTGTAGATTTCCAAAAAAAAAATATGTACTAGGGAACCCAGAGGAACTCAACCCAGTAAATATAGCTTCAGTGAGATTTAATATTTATTAACTGTGAAGTCATGAAAATAAAAGAGAATTATTCTTTCCTATAGTGTGAACTGCTTTAAATCACTTAGCTTTTTATTAATTCACTGTCTCCATAAATCCTTTAAAAGTATTTCACAGTAAGCAGGAAAAGCCCATTTTTATTTATTTTTACACTTTGTAATAGTATGTAAAAATAATCAGTCATTATAACAGATTTCTAATCTTTTGGGCACTGGTTGTATCAGCAAAATTGGAGTCTCACAAGATAAATTACTGCGACACAAGCAAGGATTTCACTTGAGATTGTTTTGATAAAATAAAAAAAAATTTAAATCATTGCTTTAGATATGTATACATTAAGACTTGCCTTTCTAAATTTCTAGTATTTTATTACGAGTGTTTCAACCCAGTGCTGGATATTACACGATTTCTGAAATATTCATTCTCTTGACTAAAGAGTATTAGTGCAGAAAAAAAATTGTCTTCTTGGAGTTGCATCATGACTTTGCATAATGTTTCATCAAGTTTATGTTGAACTTTCTGTCTTGTTTCCTTTCACTGAGTAGCCTGTTTTTACTGTGGAACTGATTCTTACTTAGCTCATATATATTTAATGTAAGACAATAAAAGATCAACCACAAATTTTACACAAATATTTAATAGCATATTAAGTAAGACAGGAATCTGAAAAATATGATTGTCAACACAAAACTCATTTCTCTCATTTACTGATTCATTAACCATTGTTGGTATTTCTATTCCTTCTCCTCCTCCCCCTCCTCCTCCTCCTCCTCCTGCTTCCAACTCACTATGTAGCTGAGAATGACCTTGAACATCTAATCTTCCTGCATCCACCTCTCATATGTTAGAATTATTGCTTTGCACCACCATCCAGTTTTATGTCATGCTAGAGATCAAGTCCAGGGTTTCCTATATACTAGAGAAGCTCTCTACAAACTGAACTTTTTTCTTTTTCCATTTCTCTTTTGTACAATAGGAATAAACCAAGTAGGCAATCACAGCAAAAATCCTTTTCTCATTAGCAGATCTCAGGGCAAAGTTAAATTTTTAACAGGATTATCACAATATCAATAAGAGAATGCAGAGCAAATTCAAACAAAAACGTAATCTATTAAAGAAAGACACCTTAAAGAAGAGCCTGGGTCTGGGGCCCACAACAAAAGAAGAATTCAAGATTATGCTGCACTGCAAAAAAATGTATTTTAACTGATACATAAGTATATAAGACTTGGGAATACTGATGGAGTGGCGTGTACTGATTCCATATATTGTCTAACATTTAAACCACACTGAAAATGTTATCCCTTAACTATTTGCTTCCTTCTTTTAGTGAACTGCAAAATCTTTTCTTTTAATATTACTATTGTCTGTAATCACCCTTGCTTTGATTGCTTTCTGGAAGGTGAGGTAGAGGGAGGAGATCTGTGCTGGTTGGAAATAGGGGATTCTGGGAGCTGTCCAATGTACTTAGGCACTATGACTTTCCTATTCTTGAGATCAGAAAGTCTCCATTGATACATTTTCTGCTATTTCTTCTGACTTACCTTTGAAATGGTTTTAACATGTTGTTTACCTTTTGGATGTTTTCACAGATCTCTACACTATATGATTAACTATAGCCTCCAGTAAACAAAACTTAAAAAAGGCTTTTTGTGAAAAATTCAGGATATACAAAATTAATAAAACTTTACCCTTAGTATATCAAATATAGGATGTCTTCTATTTTTATGGATAGCCCCCAAATTTCCCTTAAGCAGAATTCAATAAGGTATAGCCTTTGCTCTAAAACCTTACTTCAGGTTGCAAAAAGAATGAGGGGTCGTAGTCAGATCAAAGATCAAACTGGAATTTTTCTTTGTTCAAGAACAGATACTTGATTGACAATTTAAAAGTTAGAAGACTGACTCCTCAGCAGAGGGCGAACTGTTCTCTGGCTTAGTAAAGCTAAATCGCATTTTTCAAAGGAAGGGTTTCGGGGTGGGGGGAGGATATGGTGTTGCTTTGTCCCAAAAGGGGTAATCAAACAGTAGAGGACATATGCAGTAAATGTTTCTGAATTTCATTTTTTAAATTTCATTATCATTGTAACCTTTTCCCTCAAATACAGCCCTCCACTGTAGAGGATAAGGCCAGGGAAAGTAAAGTCAAGTACCTCGATTGTCAGGTTGATTGTGTCCAAGCTGACTTTAGAAGTAAGGGTCTGTAACCAGGCAAGGAATTGTTTGCAATGCCCTAGAAGGAGAAGGAGGAAGAAAAAAAAAAAAAAACCACCGGTTCCAACAGAGACACTGGGGAATGTGCTCAGCCCCCCCTGGCCATGCTTACTTAAGCTAATGGAAGGTCTTGCCTTTCAGCAGTTGCTGCACTGGGATACCAGACAAACAGCTCCCCTCAGCCCCTGGCAGGAAGGGCCCCTCTTCTGGACATCATTAAAAAGCGCATGCACTTGTCTCGCATCCATTGGCAAATGGCCGCAAGATTCAAGACTCCCACCCCGAAGCCAAGGAGAAGCCATCGCAGTGGAAAGATTTTTGGCTTTGAAGATCCAAACCGAAATTAAAGACCTGCATGGGATAAGGAATCAAGGGAACATTGGTTGGATACAGGGGTGAGACCAAACACACAAAAAAAGCATAGCAGGTAAGAGCCAGGGTTGCTGCCAAAAGGAACTGCCCTGCATGGTGCTGCAGGGGGTAAATCTTAGAACTTGAGCCTTCCAGGAGCCCTCAAGCTTGTCATCTTCTATCAGCTTCCAGAAGAGGGACGTTTCCCTAGCCTCTTCCCTCCCTGCGAATAATCCTTTAATCTTAGCTATAAATACGAATATCGCTCCAAGCTTGGTGATGATGCACAAAAAGAGTCAAGGCCTTTGAGAAGCCCCATCCGAAGCTATGCCCTTCCTGCAAGAAAATCGATGCGATAGATAAGACACTGAGCGATGGCCACCTATCCAGAGAGCTGCTTGGATGCGACCATGTTGGACTTTGTTGCGGATATCTCTCTGACGTCTCTGACGTCTCCGAGACACCCTCTTCTCTGTGACTTCCCTCCTGGGGTCCCTTTTGGGGACCGAACACTGGGGTTCAGAAGGGGAAGACCCAGGAGGCTGTCGCAGTTTGAGGAAACAGACCAGGAAGAAGACGGGGGTGAAGTGGACTATGAGGACCGGGAGGAGGAAGAAGAAGAGGAGGTAGAGGGGCGCGGGAGAGTAGCATCCTTGATGGGCCGTCCCAAAAGAAAAAGGGTCATCACCTACGCCCAGCGCCAGGCCGCCAACATTCGTGAGAGGAAGAGAATGTTCAACCTAAACGAGGCCTTTGACCAGCTGCGCAGGAAGGTGCCCACCTTCGCTTACGAGAAGAGGCTGTCCAGGATCGAAACCCTCCGCCTGGCCATCGTCTACATTTCCTTCATGACCGAGCTCCTGCAGAGCAGCGAAGGAAAGGAGGACCGCTGAGCGGGGGAGGAATGGGGCGAAGAGATCCTCCCTCCCCGTGGCAGGGTGCATCTGAAAGCAAAGGGGACCGCTAGCCTTTTGAGCGTGTTCTTAAGATGGTAAAATCTCCACTTTAGCAGCTCTGCTAAATCTATTCTATATTTATAATGGGGATTTACATTGGCAAATATATTGGGGATCCGCGCACGAAGGGGTCGCGCTAAGGGTCCAGCTGGGCAAATTTGGAGTGCCGGCGATCAAGGCTCTAGGGCGCTAGGCTTCTGCGTGGAGCAGGTGGGAAACTGGTCTGCTTCTCCAAGGATCTTTTCTGAGGTTCTCTGGGGTCTAATCCCTCCTCTTTGCTCCTTTCAAAAGTAGAAGTAATAAAACAAAACATTCTCTTTCTGACGATTTCGTTGCTGCCCCGTCGCCATCCCCTGCAGGAGCTTCTCTGCGGTCAGGGAGGGCTGAGCATATCTGAAGCCGAGACCCAGGGAGCGGTCCTGGTGCTACTTTCTCTGCGTTCTCTAAGACTAGTTGGTGTGTTGGGGAGCTGGGAGGAAGGGTGCGGGGGGGGGGGGGCAGAAGACTTGAGTGAAGTGGGGAGTAGGGTCACCAGACCAACCCACAAAACACAACCTCTGAAAAGAATCGCTCCTCCTCCCTGGTCGTCCCCCTCCCATCCCAGGGTACTGTGACCCCGGTCTTGCTGCCAGGCGGACCCTACCTACAAGGCAGAATGTCTCAGAGTTAAGAGTTCGTTCAGTGAAAATCGCCATTCTGCCTTTTGCTCGGAACTAAGCCCTGTTTCAGCGCCCCGCTCAGGGTGGGAGAGGTGGGGGAGGTCTCCTCCGGCCGGGTGCACTTCCCACACTCTGCAGCCTCCCGGGGGCAGGGGTGGGGGGGGTGCGCAAGGGGGAGACTGGGGATTAGCGCTTCCAACAGTTGCCTAGGGGAAAGAGTTGGTATCTCTTAAAGAGCTACAGCAACCCTGCGCAACTGTAAAAGAATCCTGGTAGGAAAGTTAGCTCTCAGTTTCAGCCATTTAGAGACTATTGGAAAAGCAAAAAGCCAAAAGAAGAGATGCGTTCTGATACTTTGAAAATGCCTGCAGGTGGAGATGAAGTTGAAACAGGTTCGTTCTGGGAAGCTACCTTCCTGGACCCTCTGTTATTTCACAATTCCTCCTTCTGAGTGGCCTGGTAGCATCTTTATGAGCTGTGGGTAAGTGAGGATAGGGGCTGAGCTGGAGCACAAAATTGTCAATCCACTCACACCAAGGGTAAATCCCAAAGAAGAAATGCCTGACTTTACCTCTCAGTGTGCACTTACAAAAAGAAATCATATAGCAAGCCTGCACAAATACAACGCTCCATCATAGGCTAATAATAATGACATAGGAATAAAAACTATACATGCTAGAAAGATTGCAAAGTGTAAATTTTAAAACTTAAAAATGAAGTGAACCTTTAAATAAGCCCCCATTACTAATACTACTAGAATTTTCACCTATTTCCTTCTGTTATTTCTTACAAGGTCAGAAATTCGATATATATATATAACAAATTTGGAATGCTTTTGGACATTGATTTTTTTTTTCCTTAGCATTATGGAATGAACCATTGCTATATCTTACTCCCCTGCCAATGTACCACAGCACAATCTCATTCCTTTATAATTGGCTGGCTCAGGCATTTCCTTTTTAAGTATATATATACACGTGTGTGTGTGTGTGTGTGTGTGTGTGTGTGTGTGTGTTCCTATAAATATCTTCTCTGTTATAATCATCTGATATTAGATGCCAACAGTCCTTATTTGTGCATATTTGGGGACATAAATGCACAGAAATACTTTCCAGGCTCTGTCAGTTCATCCCATTTCATTTACATTATGGAGCCTGCCTGTGTCTCAGCACCTCCTATCAGTACCTAGAACATTTACCCCCCCCTTTTAATAGTAGATTTAATTCTTTTTTATTTTTGTGGCTCTAAAGAAAGCTTACTACACATTTCTGAGGTTGTTATTAAGGCTAGAGTATTTTTGAGCACTCACATGAAGTAAAGCACAAAGCTACAGAATGCAGTGCACCAACTGCACTCAGCATTGGAGACAGATAGTGGCATCATTGGGAGCTATATGGCAGGAACTAGTCTTGAAATATATCCCTGGTGCTGTATGAATAGGCTGATTATATAGGTCAGTAAGTCATAAGCATTTCAATATTATTTTATTTTAGCAAATAATTGCTTCATTGTTAGCTTTTTAAATTTTGTGTCAATGCATTTCATAGTTTTGAGTTGAATATTCTTAAAAAGTTATCTTCTGAAAGTTCAAGAGTGATTAAATAATGTTTAAAAGGCAAGAGATCTAGACAAGGATATTAATTCATATTTAGTTATTAATTCATGTCTCATTGCATCTTTACATGGAGAATGGAGAGGTGCCATGATTTTTGAATACCCAATCTGCCTCCAAAGAAGAGTGAATTAGAAGTTTTTAAAAAAGACCTTTAAAACAGATTACATAAATTTACCATTAGTGTGTGGCTACTAACACTGGTACTGTATTATAAAATATAATTTGATAGAATAGTAGTACATCCTTTTGGACATATTCAATACAGTATTGCCTGCTTGATGTACTTATATTCAGTTAAGTATTATTCATGCTCAAATCTTTTCAAACATTTTCTTCTATTCCTTTCCCTGGGACTACATATCTGCAATTAGCCCCGTTTTCCCTGCATTCTTTTAACTGTCTTTCCACCGGGATTTTTCTACCTCTGCAATAAGAATGTCAGAATAACCTGAAAAGATAAAAATTATGAACAGCTAAGACCAAACAGTAACAAAAACCAGGGAGCTTTCCTAACACTCTAGAACCTTTACTAAAATGAACTGAGTCTTGAAAAATGACTTTATATCAGATTTATGAGGTAATAGTCTTAGTTCCTCTTTGTAATGTTTTCTTTACCAAAGCTAGTGTGTATTGTGTTTTAAGATACTTTTGTAACTACTCATATGTAATATTTATCCAATATGTAATAATTAATATGTAAAGGAAAAATGGCTGGCTGTTCTTCAACTCATCATCAAATGATATTTCTCGTATGATCTACTGGGTCAATAAATACCCATGGCTATCTATCTAATTCTTTACTCATTAAATTGAATGTTGACATTTTATAGCTCATGTAGATGGGTTCAACATTGAAGGGCCTATAGAATATCTCCTCCTTCATGTCCTGTGGAAAATAAATATCCTTTTTTTTTAATCTTCAAGTATGAGGCTGAAAAGATAGCTCAGTGGTTAAGAGCACTGTCTACTCTTTCAGAGAACCCAGTTCGATTCCCAGTACAAACATGGTGGTTCACAACTGTAGGCCAGGTTCCAGGGGATCTGACATCCTCTTCTGTCACTTCTGTGAATATCTGTGAATGATACACAGATATACATTCAGGCTAGAACATCCATACACATAAAATAATAAAATAAATAAGTAGAAGTAAAATCTACAATTAAGCAAACTAAATAAAATCTACAAATAAGTAAAAAGAAATATGGAGTTAAAATCTTTATGTTCTTTTTTAAATTCTGGAGAAAAAAAAACCTATACAGTCTATGGACCATCAACAACAGTAGGTCTTAGTATGGTAGTGAGTATAGGCAACCACCACCCTTAATCCTTTCTGTTACGCTAACACTCTCTGCTATGATTATAGCAAATCATGTTAGTCTCGTGCGGAATTTCTCTTCAGAAGCAAATGGTACCAAGAAACTTCTAAATGGAAAGTCATTTCTCATAATTACTAAAAGAATTACATCTTCCATTATTTAAATTGTTATATTTTACACTTGGCTTTTTGTAGATTTTTACAAGTCCCCAAAGGAAACATCCTTTAAAGCATTCTCATGATCACTATACTAATGACAGAGTCTAAACCCTTGTAATGATCCGAGACTCTGAGCAATGGAACGACTTAATCCTAATTCTAAATAATCCTTAGAGACAAAACAATATCATCCACAGCCCAATATTAAAACAAACGTGCCACCATATTTAGACATTCTAAATGCCTAAATAATGTGTTTTTATTTTCTCTGTGTTCAGTCTGTATAGCCAAAGTGCATCCAGCAGAAACATCCTTAGTATGTGATGGACACACAGTATGCCAGCATTGCTTTATTTTTATATCTACATTAATATTAATGAAATATTGTAGGAGATTGGGTATTAAAAACTCTGCTAGTTTTTTAAGGGGCCTAATGGTCTCAGTTCTAAAAAACTAAAATAATTGGCTTTTGAAATCTTAAAGTTATTTGGTCATTTTGAGTCTAAATACCATTCTAGATGTTGCTGAGAGGCCATTTATTTATATACCTTATACTGACTAAAAACTGTCTTTTGGTCTCAAACTCAATTCTCCAGAAATATCAGATTACTATTAGAATTTAGACATGTGAACCATAAAAAGATCTAAATGAAACCATATTTGAAAGGCATAATTAAGCTTTCCACTAAAAGTAAAAATAATCAAGAGGCTTTTCCACCAACAGGGTAGCATTCAGACGATCGATCAGCTTTACTCTTCACTGCCCAACTCAAACGCATATCCTGGCAAAATTAGTACCAAAAACCAAACCAAGTATGCAGATACTGTGGGCAGTCGGTGCACAAAAAATACAATTAAGACACTTGTATTGGTGTATATTATCATATATGCCAGCATTTCCACTATTAAAAAGTACTCTGTAGAAAGTTTGTAATGAAGTTCCAAAGATACTGAGATTCAATTTAATAAACAAAATATTTGCTCATTAAACAACTTTTCTTCATAAGGACAGATCTGCAAAAAGAAACTCCAAACACAATAAAGCCAAAATTATATTTTACATACGATGCTCCAAAAACCACCTATGTTTTAAAATTCACAGGTTCCCCTCAAAACAGGATATAAATTAGATCACTGTTTTATTTTTATCAGATAGAGATAACAGATTCTTGTTAAGTATTAAGTACTCAACTAGCTGTTTAAAGTTGATACTATTTTGTTACATAAGATTTGTTCTGATGCTTTTAGAAAAGTGGTATTTTTTTCTATCTATAACTTGGCTCGAGTTCATGCAAAGTTTCTTGAACTTTGCCAGTATTTTGAGGGAATTCAGATCCAAGTCTGGTCAGGCATCATATCTTCCTGTGAAAACTGGATTTAAAAGATGGTTACAAAACAGGAGTCAGCAGTTCTGACCAGAACTTTGTTTTGACTTTGGGGTTTCTTTGAATCTGAAGCACAAAACCATCCTGATGGAGGGGAAGATGGAAAGGTTGAGCAGTCCAAGCTGACTGGGACAAAATAGCAGAGGGGTGGAAGCATCTGCAATCTCTACCAACCAAAGCCTATAAATTTCCACAACTTTCTAAATGACACCAAGTTATTCATTCTGTGCCTCTGACACATCCCTTAACAGAGTATAAGAAAATACAAAGAAAGCATGGCTGCATGTTTCAACACTACTTATGGTTAGCATTTAGTAAAACCCTACCATGGATTTAGCAAAAGGCAATAGATACTTACTAGTTGGTGGAGTCAGGAATTTGATAGATATGACATGATAGAAATAATCATGATAAAAATATTTGACTAATATAGTGCTACTTTCAAACACCATTCACACACCTTTTCTCTTCTAATCTTCACTATTGGGTTTCCACAAGACCTCAGGTCTCTCAATTAAACTGAACCATCACTGTACCATCTTGAATATCCCTTCCCCCGACCATCAAGAACAGCAGGGTACTAGAATTCCTAAAAAGAACTGATGGCCACATATGAATACCACATCGCTTTGAATGATATTGCCGCCAAAGATCAAAAGCACCTTCACATGTTCAGTGGATGATAAATTATACAAAAGGCTGGTATGGTCTGGCTTCCTCAAAGGCCACATTTTACAACCTTCTATTTAGGGCTCTGGGAAGGAGATTTCCACCTGCAACCAACAAATGTAAATGACCTCAATGCAGCTGTTATGGACAGGGTTTTCTTTTTTATGATTTCCAGTCTTCAAAAGGGGAAAATGCCTATGAGGGTATGGAAACAGATCAAACAACTAGTGAAGAATGGAAATCAAGAATATCAGGTAAATGTGTGTAAGCGAATCGATGAATCACCTGCTATTTTATTTAGGTAACTTTGGGACTTCTTCCAATGGCCCTAAAATCCCAATCTACATTTGTGACTCGTCAGATTTTGAGTTAGATGATCATATTGAATCTTATAGTTTAGAAAAATGACAGAAGAATCAGAAATAGTCTCATGAAAACTCACCAAATAACTGCATAATTAATGCTTTACGAGGTAATTATACCCATGTTAATAAGCAGTATAATCTATAATAATATATCCAATATTTTGTTTGGTTTGAATAATGAATGTTCTAATAGTAACAGTATAGATAGTATAATTTATTGCATAGTAAGAAAAATATAGAATAAAAGAACAATTGTCCCAGTTCAATCATCTACCAAAAAGAAGAGCCAAGGTTTCAAAGATTTCAGCGACCAGAGGGACTGGGTTTATTGGGAAAAGTCTAGAATATCTTTATATTTAAGTAGAACTATTAGGGCAAAAATATCATTCTTCTTTTATGCATCTTCCTGGAAACCTACAGTTACTTCAAAATTGAAGTTTTTAAAAATCTAATTATTACTCTACAATCCTTGAACTTGTAACTACAATAAAAATTTGAAGAAATCATTCACAAATACCTGAATCATGTCTTCTATAGTTCTTCAGATGTTTTATGAAAGTGAGCTGTTATTTTGTCACATTTAATGATGAAAGTTGAAATAACATCTTTACCACTTTCCATTTGTATGGCAAAGCACTGAGAATCTGTTTTGGGGTTCTTTGGCCTCAGACGATTTGCTTAGTGGAGACACATTCTCAAGTACAGAATTGTAGCATTTGTGCATCTTAGTTCTGATACTTAAATACACCCTCTTGTACTATAAAGAAAAGTACATACACACCATTATTTAAAGAAAGAGAAGAGATAATACAGAGAACGCAGTACATTGCTTATACAAAGTAAATATTTAGCCAATAGTGCTATTATTGCAATTCATAATACTCCAGTGTTGAATGCGTATAGATGAAGATTCAGCCTCTTAAAAGCATCTGTGAGAGCATGTATGAAAGAATATCAGGCTGCCATGCTTTTTTGAGATAAAGCCAGAGTCATCTAAATAGCACAACATTTTGTGTCTAATTAGTGATGGATGCATAATGACTGCCATGTATAACATGATAACATTTTAAAGTGTAGACACTTTGTTGTAGCACTTGGAACATAAAAAGATCATTCTGCTCCTCCAGGAAAGCCACTGCAAACCCTACACTCCTAAAAGTAACTCTAAGATTTGCATACAGGAGTTTTATATGAAAAATAAAGCATTCGTGCATCACAGAAATGCAGCAGCTCAGCTGGTGACACTTCTGTCTGGAACACTTTTAGAAACTTGGTCTGGAAGCGGTGCTGCTAAGCGGTGACCATTTGGGAAGATGGATTTCTCCCAATCCAAGCACCTGCATGTGCCTGTTCTAAACTGATTCGAAGACTCAAACATGCAGTTCACTCCATTTCGTCCAACAAAAACTGAGGCAGTATGGCTATCTTTTTGCTTTATGTTTCTGACATGTTGAAGTGTCACCCTTTGCTCCTCTTTGAAGGAACTGAGTATTCATGGGTCAGAGACCCCTATTTGAAGCATCAGAAAGGGAACATGGGTTTCAAATCACATCTATGGGAATCTTGTGTCATATTTGCCATCTACAGTATTTTTAATTCTAATGTCTGACTTTGTATTCATTCACGTAGGCCTAAATCTACACTAGTAGATTTACATATTTCTTTAAAAAAACAAATTTCTTGTACTCTTTGGCATGGATTTCTTTTGCAAGCTGAGTAACAGTCTTTTTTTTTTTTTTAAAGATAAGATTGACCTTAACTTGCAAATAATCTCTCAACATTTAAAAATGGGGAACAATTTTTAGATGTAGCGTTTAATATAATAATTTACCACTTTGCCCACAAAGAAGAATTTTTAGTATGCTGTTCTTTTAAAATCTTTGATTCATCTCCATATGTTTCATTTGGGCTGATGGTAAATGGCCTTCTGAAATGTGCTAATACGTTCATACAGAAAACATACCCAATTTCAGATATTCTAATGATGGATTCATAATTTTGGGCCAAAGACTTTTGGCAACTTTAGTTAACAAGCATTTGACATAAAGGGTTTTTATTCATTGAAGATTTTATTGAATATGCCTCATCATTTCTTACATCACCATTCATTTACCTAATCTCACCAAAGCCCATTAAAATTGGAGCATATAAGCTCAGTTGCCGTGTGTGTGTGTGTGTGTGTGTGTGTGTGTGTGTGTGTGTGTGTCTGTGTCTGTGTGAGAGAGAGAGAGAGAGAGAGAGGGAGAGAGAGAGAGAGAGAGATACTGCTTTGCTTCAGAATAACAGAACCACAAATTAAAGATCATACTCTTTATTAGTACACTACATTTCACCAAATTTAATGAACTGTTACTCAAATTAACATGAAACAGGCTGAAAATGCCCCAGATGCAAAAGTATTATACAACAAAACAAAACAAAAAAAATCTCTCCAAATTGCATCCACATGAAAATATCCACCATACCTCAGGCCAAACCTCAGGGACTTTACCCTGAACACTCTCAGGTTTCTGCTTATTAATTCAAATCCATGATTCAGTGTATGATTTACACACACTAACATACATATGCACCCCCCCCAAATTCCTACCAGAATACCTTCATATGTATTTCAGAATGTATTGTGCATTTGCAAACATTTTTTCTCTAAGTAAAACCTCTAAAAAATAATTAGCTATCCTCCCTTTTCTATGACATTTTGGTAGCTCCTGTCTATTTTACTGCTGGTATCTTTTTCTTGGAACTTAAGTTATGTTAATAATTATTATTGAATGTTTCCATCTTTTTGTCAAAGAATGGCTTTTTAAGTTAGTACCCATGCCTTTGCATATAAGAATGCTGTAGTTCTTCTCCAAACTTTGGCCCCACAGAAGTGTATCGGCCTGAATATAATTACTAAGACCAGGAGCTCAGACAGTGGTAGAAAAGAAGGCGTCTGGAATTGCAATTCGGGAAACCTACAGAACACTCATTGATTAGATGAGGGTCATTGGCTCAATGAGAAAAACAGAATTTTCCCTGGGAGCACAGCTCCTTCCTCTTGAAGAGATTCAAGAGTTGCTGCAATTCAGGCAATTTACATGTCAAGAAAGGGGCTTAAAAGGATTCCTGAACACTTTCTAAACCTTGACTCTGATCAGGAAGACATAGGCAGAATTTTATAATATTATAAAACTTCGTGGATTCTTACGTCTTCCTGTATAATTTCAGTTGCAAGAATTTAGCCTGTGGATCCCAGACTATGTATGCATTGAGGCTAGATTACAAAATATGTAACCCAGTGTTGTTTACAATAAAATAGAAAAAAATAACTTAAATGTCTAAAAGGTGAGATCTTATTTAAAACTAACACAGTCCTTAAAAGCATAAATATATAACAACAAATTTCTATAGCTAGTGTTAATAAGTGATAAGAAAATAGTGTATAAACCAAGATGTAAAACACGATTTTATTTCAGTTTCATCTAGGACAGTATGCATATATTTATATTGCTAGAGAGGGATCTTAATTGTGTGCTTCTTTGCATTTATATGTTTACTATAACACTTTTGTAATCAGAAAAATACTTAGAAATTTTTACTAAAATTGTCACCCTAACACAATTTGTGGGGTACCCTTAGTTTAAAAAGCAACACTCCTACCTAGAAGAATTCCTGCTTCTTAATTCTAAAACCTTTTAATTAAGTATTTAAAATGCTAAGAAGATAAATTCTGTGGCTCCTGCAGAGCAGAGGTGGCTCTCCTACACTCTAGAGCCACTCCAGTCACTGTCCCTTTGTCCTTGCAAGGACATCCACTATTCTGCTTCCAACAACCTAGTTTACCTTAACAGATTTTTAAAATTATCATCTTATGTAAAAGAAAACTGTATTCTTCGGGCAAAGAATAATTTTCGTTTTCAAATTTGCTTTTAATGAAATATATGTTCTAATAAAACAAATAAAAATATCTAATATATATATATATCTTTAATAAAATATATGCTTTTATTATATATGGTTCTCCCACAGAAAGATTATTGAAATTAGAAGGATAAGGATTAAATTCAATATTTAGCAACAGTTTTCATGTTTTAAAGAATAAGCATTTATCAACATGTCCTTTAGTTCCAATGGTATCGAAGTGGAAATTTTAGCTAAAATGCAAGAAGAGTTCCTTTAAAACACACCTGAGTTCATCCATTCCTTATAGACACACACACAGACACACATACAGACACACGCACACACGCACACACACACACACACACACACACACACACATACACACAGTGACAGAGAGAGACAGAGAGAGATTCAAAAATAATTCTCATTAATTTATAATAACATGGAGTCATTTGTTAGTCACAAATATACTTACCATTTCAAATGAAACTCTGCATTTTTAAACTTTCACATTAAACCCAAGGAAACTATAGTGAATAAGGAGCAGGAACAGCAAAAAGAAAATATAACACTCAACGTTTATTTTTTAAAAGGAAATGTTAGTATTTGGCAATGTGAGCTCCCAAAGCTTTCCATATTCATAGTCACATTTTTAAATGAGTATTTACCTTCACGTAATTTGTATATTCATCATTTGAAAACTCTACCATACACCAAAAGCCAAAAAATTCCCACACATGTCTAAAGTAAATAATTTATACATTTTTAAAAAATGTGCACTGCTTTTAATAAGTTTTATTGTTTTTAACACGTGACATTTTATCCCCATTAGTAGTAACAGATGTCTAATGCATTAAAAAGGAAAATTCTGCACACGTGTTGAAGAAGTGGACTTCGTTGAGGGGAAAGGCATGTGCTCTGATTTATATTAGTCAAAATTCAGATACTGTATTTGGTTCTATTTCAGGAAATGAAAAGGTGAGGAAACAGCCGTACACCAGTAAACCAGAGCAGAAGTCTGCACAGAAACTGAAAGTTTACATGTAAGCCTTTTGAGCTAAATTAATGTCTAGAAAGAATATGGTCATATAACCCAAGAGATCTGATTCCAGCGAAACAAAACCTGTCTTGATAAACACAAGTCACACAGTATTTATACTTTTTTTAACCGGTCACTGAGATTATGAACACTTGGGAGAACTTTGAAAAGACACGAGAAGAAACGCGGCTTCCTCATTGTTCTCAGGGAGGCTCCATTTTTTCCCTGTTGATTAACAGAAGCACAAAGGGAAAACTGAGAAATAATGTAGGACTAGGGATATAGCTCAGTGGTGGCGTCCTTGTCTGTCATCAATGAGATCTTGATTTCAATTCAATATTGCAACACATAGGTAAATAAAAAGCAAGCACTAGAAAAAGATACCAAAACAACCAAGTTTGTTTCCTTGGGTGGTGTTCTGCATCCACTTCCACACTCACCTTCTCGCTGGCAGACTCCTTATTGCATTGTCTTGGACTTCCTGCAACTTCCCATCATGCACAGTGCTGAGATAGATTCCCTGAGCCACAGGATAGGAATTGTGTCACTGAACAATTCTAGGTAATAACAGTTTGAGTTATGTCACTCCAACTTCCCAGAGGATGTACTTATTAAGATATTACATCACATGAACATGTTACATATTAACACATTTACTTCACAGATAAGCAGACAAGTTCCAGTTAGGTGAAAAGAGCTTAACTAGCTGTGAAGCCAAACTTTTACAAGGCCGTCTCTTTCTCTAGAGGCAGCCTTGACAATGACTTTAACGTAGCTCCATGTTCACACCGTGGACAGGGAAGCTTGCATCTAATCTTTATGGAGATGGTGGGCCCATTGTTTGGAAGGCTGAAGCACTATCCCCAGCCCAGCTCCTTTACAAAACTGCTCTCAGTTCCTATGGCTCCCATTTGCTTCATCTTTCAGGAGGAACATTTGATTCTATCTTACATAATGTATGTGATGATTCCCCAGTCTTTTGATATATTCATGTTCATACAGTAAGAAAAAAATAACTTTTTGAATATGAATTGGGCTATTGTTTTAAAAGCTTCAAAAGCACGTGTGTGTGTGTGTGTGTGTGTGTGTGTGTGTGTGTGCATGTACCACCTGCTGTGTTACAATGAGAAGTTCAGTCTTTGGACTTTCTATCAGGTGATGCATCTTATTAAAGTCCCTGCTTCAAAATTAATTATAATGTAGCCTATCAGCTACGTTCTCCTACTTCAGATATTCATCATATTCATGATGCTTGAAGCATGAGAAGGAGACATATATCATCCTTTGTTCAGTTCTTATCCTGTGCTTCTGTCCAGTCCTACTCCACTACCGTAATTCATCAGACCTCAACACTTCTGTCCTGATAGTTACAGTTACTCTCAGGACTTGTTCTCCTCTCCTCCCATTTTATTATCCTGTTCTTGAAAAAAAAAATTAAAATCAGGTTGAGATGAATTCTCAAAGTAAAACTTAAGATGAAAACAAGGAAGATTCTTATGGAAAGATGTTTGTTTTGTCAACAAAAGCAGAACAAAATTTGTAGGTAAAAGGGCTGGTTCATGATTATGTACAATGTTTCTACAAGAAATGCTTGCTAAATTATATTGTCACAACCAAATCCAGGGATACTAAGAGTCCTGGGCAAGAGAGTGATGTGGAGGGGCCCATCAGAAATCCCTGAGACCGACAGAAGCGATTCACAACAAATTTACAAGCAAAGGGATCAAGTGACAAAAGCAAATATGATTCTCAGATTTACAGCATTTGATTCAGAAATAGAAGTTCTCTCAACTAACTTATGGTAAGTGGAACAATTTCCAAGCAACATGTGATTTATAACATTTTCTTTGCTGAGCCACTGGTTTTGTGACTATTCTTTAAGTGCATCAGTTTTTCATAAATCTAACATTTCCTTAGTACCCTGGCCAATTTGCTACAATTTAGCTGGAATTCCTTCTGTGAGTGGCCCTAGATCATTAAGACTTGGAATATTACAGTTGAGTTTGTTATTATTCATAGGATAGGTGTCCCTATATGTAACAGACAATATAAAGAAATCACTATAGATTTCTTGCACTATCTTTTATTTCTGATCCCACTCCATCTCCTTTTTCATAAAAAGAGTCATTTTGTGGTTGTTGTTAATCTGACATTGCTATTTGAGTTCACAGCGTTTCACATATAATCACATAAAATCAGCTTTTCTTTTTTCAAGATTCTTTCCTCCTGTAAAAGGCATGCAAATTGAATGCTTTCTACAGAAATTACAGAAAAAGAAAACATGAAGATATACTGTAGTTCAGCTCAGGAAAGTTATTGGGCTACTTAAATGTCTCCTTTGGGGAAGAGGGGTTGACAAAATGATCAAGAAGGTGAACAATTTCCTGACTTCCCTTTCCTAAGTCAAATGTTCATGGTCATTCTTATGGGTATCCCTGAACTAAACAAGCACATAAATGTCATGGTGAGGAGAGAGTGAAAAGGAGCAATAAGGCAGGCTCGGTTTACATTTAAATTGGGCTGGATCACGTTGAGTTTTCTAGCTCTGTTCAGCATCCAATTCTTGCGCTAACTTTCATTACCAATTTAATAAACATCTATCAAATATTTATTGGATGGTTACTATGAACTTGGCTCTGCTCTCAACAGTATTCTAGCTTGGTTAAGAATCTTGGCCGATGAGGCACTACAAGTAGAGTAAGAGCTCTACCTTGAACCAATTTCTGAAGATGCTGAATAGATGTTGGATAATTATAGTCATTTGAGTTATGAGGATAGAAGAAATATAGTTAGCATATACGTTTTGCATTGCTTTAAATGCCTATCAACTGAGACAGACAGAGAAACTAGCAATGGTAAATTGAATAAAATGGCCCCTTAGCTACTATAACATACAGACCATGAGTAGAGGCAAAGGACTATAAATCCTACCTTCAGAGCCCATAGTTTACTAGCTAAGACTGCTAGTTAGCTGCCAAGACCAGTTCAGCTTTTTCTTGGAGAATTAGAATCTGCAGAAGTGGTGACTGATGTTAGTAACCTCTCCATTATTATAATGAAGACCAAAAAAGAGCAAACTTTTCCAGCCAGGAAAGTCACGTTGAAATTGGCACAAGGCAGGAGGTTTGCATTGCCTTTCCCCACCCAGTTTACAGCACCCCTCAACTCATTCCTGAACCCTAAGTTGACCTCACAAAGCACTGTTCTGATGCTTCAGAGGGTGACAACAGTATAATGATACAAAATAGTGAGAAATTTAGCATACCTAATCGTATACGGAATGATTCTTCTCTCCCTGGCAACACAGACGCAGATTACTGCTGCTGAACTGTCAATGGTGGTGACTGGTTTACTCTAACACCCCTGTCTTCAACTGGGGCAGCAAAGCACTCCAGCTAAGTGTATATTTTTCCAGTTTTGGTCTTTGAGGGCTTAGTTATTCTCTTGAGAGAATATCACTGCAACCTAACTGATCATATTGTATTAACAGTCTCAGATTATCAAACTCTCAATTCACTTCTCAACAACTTTCCATTTCTCAGGGAAAAAAAAAACAATATAAGTGAAAGTATTTTTTAAAAAGAACAACTGTAAAATAATTTAATATGTGTTTTATTAAATTACACAGTCCCTCAGATATTTAGTGTTTCTCTCCTCATGAACCTAAGTAAAAAAAGAATAACTTTCAATCCACACCCTTCTTGGACTTGTGAGCTTGGTGACCTTGGGCTTCTTCCGGACAGTGTATATGTAGCTGCGACTATGTGCGTGTGTGTACCCATGTTCATGCGTTTCCTTATGGACATCATGATTCTTCTTTTCCTTTTGTTTGCAGAAAAGGGACGAGTTTCTTGACCATCTTTTCATACACATATATAGTAAACTGGATCCCATTTTTCTCTCTTGTCCCCATTCTCCTTCTCTCACTGGTCCCCTTCCTCTTCCCAAATAATTCCTTTTCTAATTTCATGTCTTAAAACAAAGTCTAAATTCTACCTTTGAGAGAAAACATGGAGTATTTGACCTTATAGATCTGGCTTATTTCACTTTACCCAATGATTTCTAGTTCTATCAATTTTCTCTGATAATAATATAATTTGATTATTTATATATGAATAATACTCCATTGCGTGTATGCTGCATGTTCTTTATTCATTAGTTGTTTTAAGTTGTATATGATCTGAATATTAATTCCGGTCAGGTATGCTACCAACCATTCCCTCCCATTCTGCAGACTGTCTCACAACTCGGCTTCATTCCTCCGATGTACAGATGTTTCATGACTTGACACAACCTCACTCATCAATTCCTGCGGCTATTTTCTTAGCTACTGGAGACCTCTTGAGAAAAGCATTGCCTATGTCTAGATCTTCAAATATTTTCCCTGTTCACCTCCATTAGTTGGAAAGTTTTGGGTCTTGCATAACAGTCTTTGACCTGTTTGGAATTCATTTCATGTGATGTGAGAGACTGGGAGTCTAGTTTCATTCTCCCATATGTGGATTTCCAGTCTTACCTGCATCTTTCGTTAAAGAAGCTGACTTTTTTCCAATGTCTGCTTTGGGCCTCTTTGTTGAAGATGGCAGTAGCTGCATGAGTTTCTTTCTAGTTCCTCTGTTCTAGTCAATCCATCTATGCTTGTGCTGCAACCATGTTGATTCTGTTACCATATCTCTGTTGTATATTTGATGTCAGGTATTCGGATGATGCAAGCATTATTTGTTGCTTTTGCTGTTCAGGGTTGCTTTTGCTATTCAGTGTCTGTAATGTTTCTGTATGGATTTTAGGGTTTGTTGTCCCATTTCTGTGGTCTATGCTTCTAAAAGCTTGATAGGAATTGTGATGAACATCAAAACTGCTTTTAGCAATAGAGTCATGTTCATAGTATTAATTCTGGAAATCCATGGACTTGAAGACCTTCCCAACTTCTAGGGTTTTCTCTTTTTCTTTCTTCAGTCTTTCAAAATTTTCATTATGTAGAGCTCTCATCTTCTTGGTTAGGTTTGTCTGTCTTTCTATTTTGATAGTAATATGAATGGAATTGTTTTCCTCATTTTTTTTAAATCATTATTTTTATATTAAGTGTATTTGTGCTTTGCCTATATGTCTAGGTACCACGTGCATGCCTGGTGCTTAGAGGTTCAGAAAAGGCCATCAGATGCCCTGGTACTGTAGAGATGACTGTAAGATGTTGCTTGGGTGCCAGGAATGCAACCTGTGTCCTATGGAAGAATAACAAGTGCTCTTAACTGCTGAGCCATCTTTCCAGTCCCAAATATTTATTTTATTTTATGTGTGTGTGCCTACATACATATATGTTGTGCATCACATGTAGGCAGGGACTCAAAGAGGTTAGAAGAGTGTATCAGATCTCATGGAACTGGTATTATACACAATTGAGAGCCACCATATGGACTCTGGGACCCAAGCCTAGTTCTCTTGCAGTAGCAGAAAGTGCTTTTAACTTCTGAACTCTCTCCAGCCCAAAAGGTGATGATGATGGTGATGATGATGGTGATGATTAAACTTCTGGTTTTGGTTTCTTGAGACAGATTCTTACTGTGTAGCCCTGGCTATCTGACAGTATGCTATATTGACCAAGCTGACCCCACAGTCACAGTGATCTGCCTACCTTTGCCCCGCAAGAACTGGAATTATACATATGCATATACCACCGTGCACAACCTAATTTTTTTAACTACATATGCCTCTTGTTAAGGTATATACTATGTTAGGTATATAGAAAAATTATTCACGTTTGTTATCTAGATTGTTCAAGTTCCTTATCAAGTCTGAACGTTTTCTTATAGGTATCTTAGGATATTTTAAGTACAGGATCATATCATATGGAAATAAATCCTAACAATGATTAAGAACATAAAAAAATTCATCTTCCCATATTTTCTATTAGATGTCTTAGGGTCAACATCTGATTTACCACTACAAAATATCTAAGACCGTGTATGCGTGTCTTGCTACTAACTCAGCTAAGTCTTTACAGTCCGTCGTGTTTCTTTGCTTGGTTAGTCTGACCTTAAAGACATATCCTCCTATGATTTTCTTTTGACCATCTTCTTCTACCCGTGGGAGTTAAGTACACAATTTTGAGTAAATATGTTATGAGATCCTCCAGCCAAAGATGTCTTGTTTACTTCTGTATTTAATGTCGTTTTAAACAGTTGGTTAGACTTTAATTTCTATGTGTGCTTGTTTCACTGCCCATCACAGTCCTTGGAAGTGCCTTCTCAAGGTTCTATAAATCTTTGGCTTTTTTAAAAAAGTTCGTTCCTTTCATACTTGTTACTGATAAAGGAACTTGTAGTTTTGGCTAGGATACAACATCCATTTAGCATTTGCTCTGAGAATACCTAAGTTGCCCAAGTTTCATTCTTTATATATATATATATATATATATATATTTATATATATATATATATATATATATTTTAATCTGGATGCCTTTAGAATAATTAATCTTTAACGGTATTCTGAGAACATTTATGGCTATAGATCTGCTTTCATCATCTTGGCCCTGGGTACGAGTTCTATTTCATGAACTCTGTTGTTCTCCAACTTTGAATAACTTTTTCTTTTTTTAATTACTTTTCAATTTGTTCTTGTTTATAGAAAATGAACTGTCTCTAATTTCGTGATTATTATTCTGCTTAAAATTATAATCTATTTATTAGTTCCTATGGCCCTTTTCTAGTTTATTTTTTGCATAGTAGCAATCTCGGCCTTCTTTCCTTTTCAACCCTCATCTTTGCTTCTAACACACTCACTCCCATGGTATAGCTGCTTAGCTTAAAATGCTATTTCTATGCTAATGAATTCCAAATTTTCTCTCTAGTTCAGACCTCTCTCACAAACTTCAGACTCACATGTCCAACTCTCTGCCCAACAATTCCACTTGGATTTCTAGCTGACAACTCAAATTTAACATGTCTGAAACTGAACTGTCTCCCTGAAATGTGTTCCATCCGCAGCCTTCTCCATCTCAGAGGTTGCCAGCTCCCCACTTTCCACTGCTCAGATCAAAAGTCAAAAGTCTCAGTTTATCTTTCGTGGATCCTGTTGGCTCTGACTTCAAAATATACAGAGAATCTAACCACTTTTGAAAAACTGCAATTCCACGGCTGCCACTCAAGTCCAGGTCAAAACTGTCTCTGACCTAGATTATAACAATGGCCTCCTAACCTGAATCTCTGTTCTCAGGAGGACAAGCTTACCTATGTCACAGAAGTGCTCTGCCTACTATGTCAGCGTCGTTCTGCTGCACTAGGCATTGTGGTCGACCACGTATTCAAGCTCTGAAACGTTTGATGGAGTGAGGTCTTTATATGATGTCCAGAATGAACTTCTCCGTAGATGATCACCATCCTGAGGAATCAGAAAAGAGCAGGACTGCTACTTGAGTGCTTAAAGAACTGCTCTTTTATTACAATGACCAAAGCCTCTAAAACAGGTACTTCACTTTGGATTTGCTTTCAATTTTTTCACATTTTTGTTGTACACAGTACAGGGGGGTTTCATTTCGTTTTGTTTTGTTGTTGTTGTTTTAACTACACAGCTAAAAACCCTCGTCTTTTTCCAGCCCATAATAAACAACTTCCTCCCTGCAAAGGATATAAAATTTTGGATTGACAGATTGTTCACACTTTGTTATAGTTCTCTTTCTCCTCCACAGTATTTGTCCCCTGTAATATCTTTCTAGTGCTATGACACAAAATACAGTACTGTCCCAGTCATTCAGCACGGCCAGATGTATTTACTGAGTCATTTCAGAATGTGGATAAGGAATGCTTTCAAAGTTAATATCAAAAAATTGGAAATGAAATGCTTCCATGAATGGATGTTGAAATTGCTGTCGAGGCTGCTTCACGTCAATGTGGGTATCTTGTTTTCCCGGTCTACACTGTATATGATTCCTAGTCCCTGGAGATATTACTACCCTTGAACATAGCTACATTTAAATAGGTTCGTTATAGCAAAACAAAGAGACTACTGAGTAATGCTTTGCTCTCAGACTAGTCCATACCTGATAGTGAAATCAAAGCATATCCTGTATTTGATAGTGGCGTCTGAAAGCTCTAGAATCTTCCAATAAACACAAATAAAAACACTGGGACAAGACCACTGAGTTCATGCTTGTTCCGTATCCCACTGTACTCTATCTAGAATAAATTTTATAGCAGAACCTTTGGTTGTACTAAGTAAAACCTGTTGAAAGGCCTGGACAGACCTGGTACGGAGGCACTTGGAAAACAGCAGAAGCCCTAAAGCCTAGCACTGCAACTGCTCCGCTCCTCACTTTCTTCTTTGCCTTTTAGTCTGACATCGCTAGTATTTTAGACCTTCCCAGCATTCTTCAGCAGCCCAGAGCCACTCCTCTGTTACACGTCATATCATGTTTGCATGGTCTGGAGATGTAGTTCAACAGTATACTGTTTGCCTAGAATACACAGGCCTTTGGTCCAATCTCGGGGACAGAAAACAAAATAAAACAAACAAGAAAGCCAACCCCATATCAAAAACAAAGCTGGACTCACTCATTGTTCAGAGATCCAACTGTTAGCACATCAAGCATCCTTCATATTTAAATGAGGATGCTAGAGCGGGAAGTATCAAGACCACACTAAGTTATCACAGATAGATTTAAAACATGACCACAGGGAGCGAACTGGTCTGCCCCCATTCAAATTACCTCATTGCCCATTTTACTCATGTTTGACAGGAAACTTTAAGTCCAACTGGCCACAAGCATTGTCCACTAGAAGAAAGCTCACTGTCATCAGTTAGGAAAATTCTCTCAGGCTCTATATGCAGGTAAGTCATAAAGTTAGAAACAGAGAGTTTTAAAAAAATCATTGCAGCTGTGTGGTGGTGGTGCACACCATCAATCCCAGCACTCAAGAGGTAGAGACAGGCAGATCTCTGTGAGTTCAAGGCCAGCCTGGTCTACAGATGAGTTCCAGGACAGCCAGAGTTACAACAGAGAAACCATGTCTTGGAAAACCCAACGACAAAAACAACAAACAGCAACACTGCAAAACTTGCTATGCCAAGATAGCCGTGAAATCTTTCAAGTGAAACATTTTCTGCATTTCTCAAATCATCCAACTATTTCATTTTACATCTATGGACTTATAGGTCTTGCTTCATATCTGGTCATCCCTCAAGACTAGAGCTTGAATGAATATCTTTCAGGAGATTTTGATGTTTGCCTACTACCCTACTTATGAATATCCATTTCTACAAAAGAAGGCACACAGGATGAGTGTTAAGATTCAGTACAGAAATGAGCGGCTTGAAGAACATAAACAGTTGGAGTTGTGGGTACCAAGTAGGAAGGGAGAGAAAGAGCAAGGAGCATCAAGTAGTCATAAGCTCATAGCAAACCTGTATCTATGGGAAACTCTCATAAGCCCATGAATATAACCTCTAATAGAGGCATCCATTCTGTCTAACTTGACTCCTAGCCAAGATAGGAAGATAGAATCCACAGCCCAGGCTGCGTCAAGCTTCTGTGCAGTTGCTTGCCTTTAGAACAACTGCACATCAGCTCTAGTCACACCCTGTCATTGCTATTCTTTACTGTGGACCTTTCAAGCACATGGTCAATTAGAAAGGCTGATGAAGAAAGGGGAAAAGGCCACACATATGGTCACATAGTCCTTCCTGCCCACAGCCTACCCTAGAATAGCCAGTGATCATGCTGTAGATGCCCCTTCATGCTGTATGCTTCAAATTAACTCAATAAGCCATGTGTCATGCCATTTGCATTTCAGTTTGATCTCTGATCTTTGCTCTTCTGGGGAAGCCTTCCTTTGGAGGCTGCCAGTGCATTAAGGAATTTTCCAACTGTGCCAAATCACCCTTATCGCCCCAGTCAAATCTCAGTGTTCTTTCTTGAAACTCTTCACAAATGGATATCAGAACTTTGTATTTCATTTGCATAAATAACATTTTACTTTCTATTTTTCTGTTGACTTCCTTGATGTTAAAGATTAAATCTGCTAAGAATACCTAACATAATTAGAGTCACGAACAGTTACAGAAGAACCAACACCCACGTTGTAGCTAATTGGTGCCAGCAGAGACCAGAATTCAAATCGCTAGAATGTACCATCGGGAGAATCAGAACTTGACAATGTCTCAACTTCTCCAGCAGGTTGAGCGAGAAGAGACCTCATCTACTGAAGCTCTGCCTAGGACTGCAAAGATACTGAGCCCCACCGTCCACCAGAAGAAATATCCAGCTTTGCTTTCATAGTGCAGGTTCAATGGTATATAATTATGACCTAGGGGTCTGAGCAACTGCTATGGGCATTCTGAAATTGAACCATGGTTAATAGTATTTTCAATGAGGTAATGACATCAGTATTTCCCCACGTGAAATGTGCCCTGAGGGCTAGTAATGACAATACATTACCACATTCACTCTGGTATAAAATAATTCATACCCTGTAGATGAACATCATCAATAATTAAATGTTTCATAATCTTTCAACCATGTTTACTTTATTATGTTTTAACATAAGATAATGATGATTGAGATATAAACTAATTGGCTTTGCCAAAGGATAGGAAGATACTTGAAACACCTTTGAACAAATACAAATCTACCTAAGTAATGCTGGTGTTTACTAGTTCGGTGTGTCAATTCTGTCCTTGTTATTGAGGCCTTTCGAACTCTCCTTCCATGCAAAAAGCTTCGGTCTGCTTCTCTTTATCATTCTTCTCCTTTTGCCTTGGGTGTCCTTCTGCCTTCTCTTTCCATATTCTGTTCTATCTATCTCTGTTTCTTCCTTGTTCTTCTTACTTGCTTTCCTCTTCTCTTTCTCTTACATTTTTTTTTCTGGGTCTTTGGTCAATTGTTCAGTGCCTAGAGCAGAGTATCAGGGAATATTATGAGGGATGCAGTTGTCGAAATACACACATACAAAACAGGAGTCTAATAGTGATTACCTCAGGTTTCCCCAACCCAGCTGTCAAAGAAACACACCAACATGATGTAATTCTCCCCCCCCCAAAAAAAATCAAGAAGTATTCATTTTAATTTACAAAGTAACCAACTGTTATAAAACCTTTTTTTAAACTCAGACTCTCCCTGTGTAGCTAAGGTACCCTTAAACTTATGATCCACGTGTCTACTTCTTGAGTGTAGGAATTATAAGATTGTGTCACTCATCTGCTCAAATTCCTTTTCAGAGAATAAAGGCAACAAAAGGAGGAGTAAGTTAACCAAAGATTGTGTACAATAATTTTGAATTAGTATAGATGATGAATATTCCAGGTAATCCTACAAGCTCTGCAAAATAATTTTATTTTGCCTAAAGCATGCATTCGAATATATTTGACAAATAAAAAAAAAAAACAGTTTTAATGTGTCCTTCTAGGGATACACATCAAAATGCTCAAATTTAGTCAAGAGAAAAATTTTACTGAGACAGTATCTCACTGTAGTTCAGTGGCTGGCCTAGCTGCACCATGTAGCTCACACAGATTATGAACTCTAAGCAATCCTACTCTCTCAGCCTTGAAAATGTTGGAATTTTAAGCATACACCAACATACCCTTCTAGGAATTTAAAAATGCTCATGTGATTCTTAAAGACTCTTCCTTTGTTACTAAACATTACTCTTAGAAGAGACGTCATCAAAAGTTTTGCCGAAATGCTGTCAAATGTAAACATCTTTCCTTAACTACAACGCTGAATTTTTCACATTTGCTGTAAGTGGATAATTCTCTCCAAGTTTCACAATAAGGGGGAAAAGACATAAAACACCTAAAGGTTGAAAGTTAACTTGTGTTTATGCTTCAAAACATTAATAGAAATGACACATAAGAACTAGACATCTCTAAAATGACATTTATTGATTGCATGCCATTTTTGCTATCTTGTTACCATCATCTTTCATAAGCTTCTCTTTAAGCGAAGTTCCTGGGAAATTGTGTCCTCTTGTGGTCACTGGCAAAAGCAACATTTTTTTTCCCCCAGGAAAAAGCAAATCAAACAATAAGAATAGGACTTCAGGCTTCAGGAAAAGTCATTTGTTGAGGGGTGGCAGGGAGAAGGAGGGAGGGGTGGAAAGGGGAGGGAGGAAGAGGGAGATGGAGAGAGAGAGAGGGGATGAGAGAGAGAGAGAGAGAGAGAGAGAGAGAAAGAGAGAGAGACAGACAGACAGACAGACTCAGAGACTCCCTGAGAGAAGAGAGGTAAAAGTTATGGGTGGCCAAAAAGAAAAAATAGGCTGGAAAAAGGAAAAGTAAAATTGACAATTATAAATTGTCCAATTTCTACTCAAATTGCTGACCCTCAGGTGGCTGGAAAGAAGATATTTTAATAGTACACAGCAGGACTGTGATTTTGATAAAATGTCCCCAGTAGTTCTGTATTTCTTAGGTTTTTTTCTACAGTTATCAGAGCTACTGGAAAATAACTAGGTCAGTCAAGTCAACCAGCAGGGAGATGTGATACTAACTCTCCAAACTGCACCTACCATAAGTCTAAAAGGTCTAACATGCAATCAAGAGAAAAATGTCAGTCTCCGTTTATTGCTTTGCCTTGGTTTTGCTCCTCCAGGGAATACAAGCTAAATCCCACCCTCATTTAAAACACAGAATTTCAGATATTCTAAAGATTAACATTGATTTGCATTTGAGGAGTTCTCCATTTCTTTTGCTTTTTTATTTATTTTTTATTTAGTTCGTTAGTTATTTGTCTTATTTCTAGATTGAAAGTTTCAAATTGTATAACTTCAATTCTATATTATTAAAGAAACTCAGAAACATAAAAGTAGAATCAGTTTGACTCATGAATTAGAATAGCACCAGAAAGAAAAAGATGCTCAAACATCACTGAATCTTTGCAAACTCGGGAATGATGGAAGTCACTGGTGCTGATACGGACTTTATATTACACTTTAATAAAATTATCTCTTTGAAATACCAAACTGGGAAATTCTTGGAGAATGCCAGAAACGAGATGAAATCTAAGATGTGCAGCTTCGTCTGAGACTATTCACCTGCGCCTTCCGACCTGCTCCCTCTGCAGGAGGGTCTGGTGCTTCACCCAAGCAATTCAAAGAGCTGAGCTCACAGACAGAACTACAAACTAAGCTGCCAACATCGAAAGACTGAGGAGAGAGGACTGGAGAGTCAGTGTGCAGTATTCAGCTTTTGTACAAGCCCAACTCTAAACTCCACCAGCTTGCTAACAGTTTTTATAGAGTGTTTCTTTTCCTTGTCTAAAAGTATTTGAAACTGACTGCTAAGAAAATGCCAGTGCATAACTGAAAGTGTACGGATCAGAGTGATACTGTGTGTGCCCAGCATGAGATTTCTGTCCTCCCTCCCTCTCCCTCCCTCTCCCACTCTCACAGTCTCTCTCTCTCCCTCCCCCCCCCCCTCTCACACACACACACCACTGCTCAGGAAGAACTGCACACATGCCAAGTTTGCAGCCTGAGAGCAACACTCCTGTGAATTCTCCAAGACATTTGTTCTCATTTTCAGTGAACGCTTTTTGGGGATGGTTCTTGCTTTTAAAGTAGTCAGAGTGGGTTAGATCCTAATTAACCTATCATTTCCAAAGAAAACAGTCCCCAGCAGACATCAGATTGAGAGGAGCAGTAATGAGAACGTGGTAAAACTTTTTTACTTAAAAGACCAAAATCGGGGTTTGAAAATGAAGAAAATTCTCAGATGTTCAGCTGTGTAACACGGTGTAAATCCCATCGACAGGATACCCAGAACTGTATCACTTGTGGGCATATAAAAAAGGACACATCCTTATTCAGCAATAACGGAAAAGAAAATTATTAAGTAAAACCTTCAAAGGAGCTGTACCTAGCAGAGTGCGCAGCCCACCTCAGCTTGTCAGGGTTTGCACAGCACTGTGCAGAAGTTCTATCAAGATCTAGACATTGCTGGGAGGTGATTCACCTGACAAGACACTTTTTGCTCAAATATGAATTAGAAGTGTGAATCCCAGCCACACTTAACGAGTACTTTCATCGTCCACGAGTCGGTATGAGTTCAGGAGGAATTTCTACTCAGAACTAAAATCACTCCTTATGATCTTGTTCGAAAGATGCCAAGTCCAAGATGGCTCTGGCTAGGTCATTCATTTTAAACTCTCTTAAACACTCTGGCTTTAGCTTTCCCTCAGCCCAGTGGGGGTTCCAACACCAGGATAGGGCAGGGGCCTTCTGCTGCGACTAGCGCAGCTCCAAGGCTGGCCTGCAGGTCAGAAGTCCTGAAAAAGATGCACTTGCGAATGACTCGGGCTGGGCACACTGCTGAAGTATTTCCCTTCACCTGGTCCAACCTTTGTATCTCAACATTTTACATTTTCCCTAATTTTCGCCTTCCCAATGCCCCCGCCTTCCTCAGCCTCCAAAGGAAGAAAAGGTTTCCTTCATTCGGTCTTTTTGTATTATTTTTAATTCTCAGATAAAGCTATTTTTTTAGATTGATACTAATAATGGAAAAAATCTAGATAGCTAAAATTAAAAATTCTCGAGATTTCCGCAACCACTTTGTAAAACGTGTTTGCGGGATACTCTGTAATTCATATTTAGAAAACAGGCAGAATTTCTGCCATGTTTTGTTTCCAAGAGATAAATTCTTTTTGGTGAAAGATGCAAATACAATAGTGCAGGAGTGGCTTTATTTTGAAAAGAATTGGCTACGAGCTATTAAAATTAAGTGGAGGTCAAGTAGAATCTGGTTTTCAGCCAGGCTGTCATTTTAAAATATGGCAGCAGCGGGCGAGGTAGGCTAGTTGGCATGCCGTGGTAATTGTCTCTAGACATCAGTAAAAATGCTGCAGGACAAGCGCCAGGGGCTCTACTCCCTGGGAAGCACAGCCTGGTTTGCTGGTCTCGGAAGAGGTAGCTCTTGCCTTCACTTCCCTACAAAGGCTGAATGAATCCAAGGACCAGCCCCAGGCAGTCCACACCCCAGCGTTTCCGGGACCCAGCTGAGAACTTCAGCCACGTGGCCTGCCCTGCGTCGCAGGGGCTCCGGCCTCCAGCTTCTCCGGAAGTCGGTGGCCACAACCTTTGGTCTAACCTAGTCAGGGGCACTTGCTGAGCTAGCATTTCCCCCAGGGGATTGACCCCGGGAGCGGAGACTGGGATCCTGGGCAAGGATCCCAGCATGTGAGCAGGGCAGGAGATCAAGGCGCTCTGTTGCAGCACCTGCAAACTTTGCTCCTGAACTCTGGCTGGTGCCTCCGGACCCAGAAGTGCCTTTCCGAGTAGGACATCACCTTGAACCGGCTCTCTAACCCTCACCCCCCCCCAAAAAAAAGGCCCTGCAAATGCAGGCTTCTCTCCCTTAGTCAGTCAACCTCTCTGCTTCCAGTTTGCCAGAATCCTCTTTAGAGCCTTAGGGTTTCCAAAGTATTAGGTAGAAAGACTTGCATAGCCAATGTGATCAGAATGCCTTTGAGGCACTGAGAATAGGACCTCCAAGGAAGACAATGGGATGGCGCACTAGGACCAGGCATCCCTATAAATGGTATCGAGCCCTCACCTTAAACTTTTATACACTGACTTCCCAAGGTTATAACGCGGGGCCTAATTTGGAAGTAACAAAGATGAAAGGGTCACAGGGTCCTCCACGTCGGGCTGGCCGAGTGGGGCATCAGGGCTTTCCGGAAAGCTGCTCTATCTTCCGAGGTAGACGAGTGAAGTCAGCCTCATTCCAGCACCTTCACAGGCACAGTCTTTTGAGAGCAAGGAAACTTTAGATTGGGTCACCGTGGCAGGAAAGGAGAGAGAGCCCAGATGTTTCTCCGGGAAGAGTGAGACAGCAGCCGATGCGCAGATCCCCGAATTCACAGCCCCTCGCTGTGTGGCCACGTCTTCAGAACCGCCCCGGACCTCAGGGCCCAGAGGGCGCGGTGAAGCCCCGGGGACTAGAGGTCTCCTCTACCTGACCGTCGGGTGGGCTCGGCGGTTGACAGTTTTCTTGCCACTCAGCCCAAGCCCTAGCCACCCCGGGGACTCTGGGGGATCCCAGTGGGATGAGACATCACCCAGCGCGTAGAAGCCGTTTGCCACTGCCGCTGTCACAGGCCGGGGGTTGGGGGCACAGCAGACAGTCCCCTCTGCCTGCCCGCGGTGCTGCGCTCGGGTGCGGGTGCGCCGGGAGCGCGCTAAGGCGCGGAAGGAAATCGCCCCGCGTCGGCTTCAGAGCCGAGGAGTGGGGAGGAGTTGGGGGGGAGGGGAAGGCGGGTGCAGGGGCCGTCTGCCCGGGCCAGGTCGGTTTTGAATGGTTCCGAGGACGAATTGTTAGACCCCGAGGAAGGGGGGCCGGGTCGGGGGAGGGGGGGCGGTTGGAGAGCGGAAACTTTCCTATAAAACTTCGACAAGTCCCTCCTCCCCACGTCAGGCCAATGACACCGCGGCCCCTCAACTTTCCGCCCGCACGGAGGTATAAGAGCCACCAAGCCCGCAGCCCGCGCCCAACTCCCAGACACCTCGCCGGGCTCGCCAGCACCGGCAGCGGCTGCGCCAGGCCGAGCGGGGTGCAAGTGCGGCCGTCGGGCGCCTTCTTTTTGGACCTCGGGGCCCTCCACACCCGTCCCCTCCCCCGCCCGCCTCCCTCCCCGCCCCCCGCGCCCTCCCCGCGGAGGTCCCCCCCATCCCTCCTCCCTGCGTCCTCCGGGCCGCACCGCCCGGGCCGGCGCCGAGTGCGGGGAAGCTGGCGGGCTGAGGCTCCCCGCTCCTCTGCTCTTCCACCCCGCCGCCGCCGCCGGGTCCGCGAGTCCTCACGTGGCCGCCCGCGAGATGATGCAGGACGTGTCCAGCTCGCCAGTCTCGCCGGCCGACGACAGCCTGAGTAACAGCGAGGAGGAGCCGGACCGGCAGCAGCCGGCGAGCGGCAAGCGCGGGGCTCGCAAGCGGCGCAGCAGTAGGCGCAGCGCGGGCGGCGCGGGGCCCGGAGGCGCCGCGGGCGGGGTCGGCGGCGGCGGCGGCGGAGGCGACGAGCCGGGCAGCCCGGCCCAGGGCAAGCGCGGCAAGAAGTCGGCGGGCAGCGGGAGCGGCGGCGGAGGAGGCGGCGGCGGCGGCGCGGGCGGCGGCGGCGGCGGCGGCAGCAGCAGCGGGGGCGGGAGCCCGCAGTCGTACGAGGAGCTGCAGACGCAGCGGGTCATGGCCAACGTGCGGGAGCGTCAGCGCACGCAGTCACTCAACGAGGCTTTCGCCGCGCTGCGCAAGATCATCCCCACGCTGCCCTCGGACAAGCTGAGCAAGATTCAGACCCTCAAACTGGCGGCCAGGTACATCGACTTCCTGTACCAGGTCCTGCAGAGCGACGAGCTGGACTCCAAGATGGCAAGCTGCAGCTATGTGGCCCACGAGCGGCTCAGCTACGCCTTCTCGGTCTGGAGGATGGAGGGGGCCTGGTCCATGTCCGCGTCCCACTAGCAGCCGGAGCTCCTCACCCCCTCGGCCGCCCCGAGACCCAGGTAAGGACGGGCTCCAGGGTCGCTCCGGCCGGGCCGCGGCTGCCCGCTGCCCTCGCTGACCCCTCCTAGCCAGGGCTGCCACCTCATCCCACCCGAGTCCCAGCAGGTAGCTCAGTCCCCACTCGGGGAGACAGGTCCAGGTCGGGGAGACGGAGTGTGCCGTCGAGAGGAGTGTGCGTGTGCGGGACTGTGCGGGATGGAAGGCCAAGGAAGTCAAGAGTGAGGGCCTAGTGATCAGAGCACCCCCCCCACACGCTTCGACTTTAAAATTCCCTTCTTAAAACAAATGTTTCCAAATTCCACCCCCTCCTTTCCGCCCACCCACTTCCTCTTGCCCTTGGGCTGAAACCCTTCCAGGTTGCTCAGCGAAAATTCTTCGCTAGTTGCGATAGCAGGGCTTAGTCGTCTGAGGAAGCAGCACAGAGACACACAATAACTAACTTTCCCCCCTCTGGATTTTTGCAGATGTCATTGTTTCCAGAGAAGGAGAAAATGGACAGTCTAGAGACTCTGGAGCTGGGTAACTAAAAATAAATCTATATGACAAAGATTTTTTTTTTTTTTTTTTTGGAAATTAAAAGAGCAGAGCCCAAATTCAAAAGAATCAGGGCGTGGGGCACACTTTTAAAAGAGAAAGCCAGACAGGCCCGTGGACAGAAATTCCCAGAGGGGCAGCGGCCCCACCCTCATACCTCTGCATTCTGATAGAAGTCTGAACCGTTCCTTGTGCCCCCACCCCATTTTTTGACGAAGAATGTTTTATTTTTATTTTTTCATGCATGCATTCTCAAGAGGCCGTGCCAATAAGAGGAAGGGCATCACTGTGGACTTTCTCCATTTTACAATGGTAACAATCAGAGGAATTTGAGCAACACCTTTAGAAATAAAAACGCTGGGATCAAACTGGCCTGCAAAACCATAGTCAGTGAATTCCTTAAAAAACAAATACTTCCTCTGAGGGAAAAGAAAAACATAAAATACAAAAGACACATTCTATTTATTTATTGATGACCCATGGTAAAATGCAAATAGATCCGGTGTCTAAATGCATTCATATTTTTATGACTGTTTTGTAAATAACTTTTGTATATTATTTTTCTGCAATAAATAAATATGATTGAAAATTTTAAGAACTTTAAAGTTTGGCGTATATTTTTTAAAGCTCAGAATTAAGTTGGTGGTAAATACTTGGCTTGTTTAACTCTAGGGGCATCCAGGAGGGAGTGGGGCACTAATACAAACAAAACAGTGAAAAACTCAAATAAACCAGCTACTGATAGGGACAGCCATGCTATTTAAAGGACAGCTCTATTATTATTACAGCTTGCCGTTCAGCGGGGCTCCCTGCTTCTCCATCTCAAGTCTTTAGGCAGCAAAGGTCGAACAGATTTGCCTCGCCTTCCTCTTTCGAAAGTACAGTCTGAACTGGTAGCTCTGAAGCATTTAAACAAGCAATGTGAAACCAATACTAATTCCTCTGTTATTATGCATTTTTATCCTTTCCTTCACTTTCATGAAGATTCCTTCAAAGCCTTATTTTGGTGAAAGGCCAATGTGTTAATGAAAACAATACGTGGATTGCGTATCTTCTGCTTCAAATGTGTAGAAAATTTTAATTCAGCAGGAGACAGTTGTGTGATTTGCTTACCTCTTGAGTGGATAAATGATTTCCAGTGTAATGTTGGTTAAAAAAAAAAGGGTTTGCTATATTAATGTTATCATTCTGGGAAGCATGCTCCTAATTTATACATAAAGAATGTACAACGGTGGAGTAAAATAAATAAGCAAAATTTCAGTATCCTTGGTAACTGCTATAGTAATTAAAATTGTTAAATGGTACAATTATTCAGTCTTCAGTCAGTACCATGTACACACACGCACACACTCACACACACACACTTGAAGTCCTGTAAAACAAGGACAGATGGTGATAGAATTTTATTTCATTCAGGATATTCCTGGGTCGAAAGCATTGGGTTGTTTTCTGTTTTTGTTGTTGTTGTTTGTAATTAATGACTAGAATACTGATATTTTTTTTAAAATCAGTTTAGTCCTTAATTTTTCATCAGCTTAACACATTGAAATGTAAATAAGGGTATTTTCAAGCTGGGAAGTAATGTGGTTCCTCATTCACACAATAATGTAAAGAAGCCTGTGTCTCCAGATGCATTTACCTAGCCTCCTTAGCTGAGGTAGAAATTATTTTATCGCCCGAAGCCTTTTCTTTTCTTCTTCACACAGCAGTATCAAATGCTGACATGACAGTGTTAGAAATACATTATTGTGAATAATTTAGATCACATTTTACAATAAGGAGTCTGTAGCATGGAGTTATATTAAAATATTAGCAGAAGCAAGGTTTTTATTTTTCTATTCTGTTTTGTAATTTGGGGTAAACCTTTACCTCATAGTGAAAAGGCGATTCTGTGTTCGGTGTTTGTGGACTGTAGAAATACAAAGAATGAGGGAGAAGACCAGGGTGGCACTCCTCTCTTGCATGAGTCTCGCCCTCGTGTCCATTTTCCAGATGCTCTTGGGGAATGTGCATGTTCACTAGCCTGGTCTGCCTATTTAATATTTCAGATGTCTGGAGCTACACCAGGATGGAGGTCACATCATGCCTGAGAAGGTAAATGCTATCCCTAACTCTGGGTGTATAAGCTTGAGAAAAGAGTGGTTTTATACTCATCTGATTATTTCAGCTTCGTTTTTTTCATCAGAGGAAACTGGGGAAAGGTAATTATCATGCTGCCACTCAGTAATAGAAAAAATGAAGGTAATATTTTCTCCTGGATTTTTATAAAATAGACAAACTTTTTTAAAGTCATAAACAGTTTTATTTCAATGAGACAACGGTGGTGGGAATTGTTACCTAGAATATAATCTTCAGCTTGCTCAGTTATGTCTACAGTCTTACCTCCAAATAATGCAACAGAAAAATGTTCTAGGACTTATTTGTTCACCTCCCCCGTTACTCTTGTTTTATTCCAGTGTTTTGTTTTAGTTACCTCTGTTTAACATACACATTTCATCTAAACCTTATCATGTACTGTGCCTGGACTCCAGTGTTTGTCTCCCAACCACAATGCTTTCACTGGGAGGAAGAATTGTCTTAAATGGTCTTCCATCAGAAGAACTAGATTTGTTTTTATTGTGAAAATAGCTGTTTTGTCTTGTTTTTACTTTCCCCTAATTGATAAGCTTTCAATGATAGCCATAAGTGCTTATGCACACATTTCCTGGTGTGCACACACAGGCACGGATAATTCAGGCACCCTTACAGATCCCTTACCCAAAGTGCAACACATTAATAAAATAACCTCACATAAAAACTCACATAACCTGTGTCCTTTCTTCCCACATGCAAGATCGGCACAGGCTTTCTGCCCCTGAGGTCTTTGGGCTCATATTCATAAGGGAGCTTTTTAAGGGACACTTGGCCTCTTGCAAAAAAGTAGAGCATTTTGCACATTCCACGGTTTGGCAAAGTCAGAACTAGTTATTTTCTCTAGACCAGTATCAAGTTCTTCTCAGGCATATGATTTCACTTGAAGTCCTGCCCAGGAATCCTTCAAAGTGAGCATTTGTCCCGCTCTCATGATGTCAGGCGGTTTTCCCTGCATCTGTAATTTAAAGAAAAACAAACAAACCTGCGGGAGAACAAACGCCACGGAAACCCAAACAGAACTCCGTAGGGAATGAGAGTCTCACCTGCATAGGGTGCACCCGAGGGGCACCGACTAAGGCTCTCCTGCGTGGGTGGCAGTCCTGCCTGTGCTGTCGAGAGAGTATCAGTGTCCCTGCCCTCTGTGGATGGCGCAGACCCACCTCTCTGGGCTCTGGACGCTGCTAGGGTGCCGCTGCGCCAAGTGTCAGCGGTAGCACCGGGAAGCAGCCAGAGACACAGGCAAAGGCCCAACCTCAAATTTCCAAGGACAGGCCCGCATTAGTGACAAACCAGGGTCGGGAAGGGAATCCCCAGGGGCCACTTTTCCAGAAATTTCTGCTAATGTGTCATAAAGAGTGTCCCACCCCCAGCACCAGTGAAAGTGGAAGGAAAGTGCTCCCGTGCAATGGAAGTCAGCTTCTCTCGTAACAGCGACGACCATCATTTCTCACACTAATCTTTGGAATCTAAGCATCGAAAATACAAACAGAAGGATTGATTTTCAGTATTCAGAGGGCAGCAAAAGACAGATCTAGTAAACCACCGGGTACCGGTACGTTTTTCATTCTCTTTTGTTTCAAGGACCCAAGAAGCAAGCCCACTTAATGTTCTTAGCAAATCAAAGCACGTGTCCTTTGAAGAAGGTGTGTAATTGGAGTTTGAGGCATGTATGGAATTCCCAGATGTCTATAAAGTAAGACGGAGCCTGTGGCAGGTCGCTGGAAGGTGGGGCAAGTTACAATCACCGACTCACGGGGAACTGCCTTATTTTCTCTTCCTTGATAAAGGCCAGAGAGTTAAGCTCCCTGAAAGGTCAGGCTGTGAGCATTGTATATATGCATCTTATATCAGAGTCATAGCAACATAGAAAAAAGCACACGGTCAGAAAACCTCAAGGAAAACAGTCAATTATAGTGGGGATTTCATGGGCTCCCTGCAACGAGTTCATTTGGGGTTCTCGCTGCAGCAAAGGCCTTCAGCGGCTTCTTTATCGTTTACGTGGACTATTTTCTGTTCCTTCTTTTCCCTCTTGCCCAAACTGGCTTCTTTGTTGTCGTTTTGCTACATGTGATTTAGGCTGAGGAAGGAGGAACAAAACTCCAGACTAGGAAAGGCAAAAACTGTGCTAAAAGCATTCCTTACAGAAGACAGCCTTCTTGGGGAAAGAGAGATCGAAAGTTGAATGAGTGCAATTACATTTCTGTAAAACATGCATCCGAAAGGTCTACCAGATAGAGGGGGAAATCTGCAAAAAGATGCGGACATCAGCTACCCTCTTTCTGGTTGTACCTAGGAATGTGAAGAGGAGTAAGATCCCAGCTGATGAAGCTGAATGTGCGTGTGAATGTTGCTTACCAGGCAGGTTTTGTTTTGTTGTTTTGTTTTTGGTCCCAAGCCTGAATCAAAATAAGACTTCTCTCTCTGGGTTCAAGGCACAGCCCTCATATATACCTGCCAAGCGCAGAGCCCCAGGCGGAAGACCTTTGGGCATGCTAAAGAAACTGGGTTTGGGAAGGGTTGGCAGTGGAGAGGGACATTTGGAGGGAAATTTTGACTAAGGGCTGGAGCAAGGGGGAGGGCTCGAACAAAGAATCACAAGGAAAAGGCTACTAAGGCCTAAGGCAGAGAGGGTAAAGGCACTTGCTAGGGAAGCAAGTATGACAAGTGAAAAGTTGAGCAGGTACCTGAGGAAGTTTATCTTGCCCAGATGTCAAGGCTTTTATGAAATGTCACGTGAAGAGAACAGATGTGCAAGTTGCAAGTGGAGCCACGCCCTTAAACTCAAGGAAGGCTTGTAGGGAAATCCAGGCGTAAATCAACAGCCTCTGTTTTCGAAATATCTATTTTCTTTCTTAAGTACTCATTCAGGGAAAGTGAAGTCTCATCTCACCTGCATCTTCCTGAGATCCCTTTCTTCCCAGCCTAGCAAGGCCTGTGTCTCTCCTCAGCTTTCTATTTTTTCCTTCTTTACAACCCCCACTTCCCATCTTTTCTCCCTGTTTCTTTGTGTTTGATCCTGAGGGAAGTATCAGATCTCGGTTTGGAAAAGCTGAAACTAATCAATTGCCTTTTTGAAGGGGTAGAGAGTGATAAGAAGAGAGCAGGAATGCAGGCCTAAACCTCTAGGATGCTTGGATGGACTGAAAGATGAGCGGCTGACCCCTCCCTCCTGGGGCTGGGAACCAGCTCTCTGGGGATCCCTGAATCCACAGGGAAGGGCTTTCACCAAGATAAGAAACTGCTTTGATTGATAAGGGTTTTTTTTTTTTTTTAAAGACTTGTGCACATAAGACACCCCCTTTTGAGAGGGAAGCTTTGCCTCTAAACAAAATTAAAATAAATTAATAAATTAACAGTTACCTAGTTTGGAATGAATGATTCCCTTTTCTATGTTTAAGAGGGATGTTCACAGGGGAGGTGCTTGTTAATGCTAACACGTGGCCAGGCCAGGACCTCTGCACACAGAGTTTAAATGTCTGCTGCCCATACAGTAAAAGTGTATAGTAAAGTAACTGTGCTATGTCTCTTCTTGTAAGTGCAACACTGTCTCTAAATATCTATCACACTCATTGCATCTGGCTTCCATTGGGCTCTATGATTTAAACAAAACTTACCTGTCAGTCAGGCTACAAACTTGAAGGAGGAGGAGGAGGAGGAGGAGGAAGAGAAAGGGGGGGGGACATCTAAAGTGATTATATTAACTTTAAAAGGTGACCAGAAATTTAAATACTCAGGACCAGATAAACAGACAGGTCCTTCCTTCTGCAGCGTTTCATCTCAACACACTTCCAGCCTTATCTAACCATGATGTATTGCTGTAGGGTGTATATCATATTATCTGGCTGTAGCCCCCAAACATCCTGAATGCTGGCTCTGTAGTCAGATCCTGCCCCTTTAGATTTGTCTGGTCTTTGTAGACCTCTCCTACCTTAACTGTAAAGCTTTCTTGGTGGGGGTGGGGGCTTCCAGGTTTCCGTAACATACCACAATACAAAGCTGTCTACATCCTCTCTTTCTCTCTCTCTCTTCCTTCCTTCCTTCCTTCCTTCTTTCCTTCCTTCCTTCCTTCCTTTCTGTTTTGCCCTTCGACTTAACAGGAAAGGCATGGGGCTACTGTTGAAAGGGTGTGCTGTGCACCAGAGACCATTCCTCCAGGACTACAAATTTAGCAATGAGATGAGATCCTTTCAAAGGATGTCTAAAGTTTAGAGAGTTCTGTGGGTGCACCCCTGAGGCAGCTTGATGTTCTGCTCTGGGGGCAGAGTCCTTTCTTCCCTAACAGTATTCTTTAAAATGCTCTTGTAAATCCCATTTGTACTTTGAAGGAAATTTCTGTTACCTCTTGCTTAATTCCACCCCTGACTCCTCTTGCCACTGCCCATCAACACACACCTTTTAAAACTTCTGAGTTTTGTAGCATAGAAAGGAGGAGCGGGATGGAGGAGAATCCTTCCTCTTCCTTCTTTCTCTGCAGACTGACTGAAATTTAAAACACATCTCATAGATCAGTTTTCCTCCTCTGATGTTAGGCACAGTCCACGACCCGGATTTTCAAATAGCCAGGCAGGAGTCTGCAATATTTAATCCAGCCAGCTATTAAATGTCCTCAGGCTAAATCAGGAACACAAGAAAGAACTCTTACAGGGATAATGATACCAAAAGCAGTTGGGTGGAGGGAGGGGGACGTGGCAATTAAGGGGCAGAGAACCCCCGGAATATCTCTGACTTGAAAAATTCCTGTTTTTAGAACTCCTGTCAGAATAATAACAAAACTAAGAAACATGAAAGAACAACTCTTTGTTTCAGGATATGGTTTTAATGAAATATTACAACACACTCACTCACACACACACACACACACACACACACACACACATTATTAATAGCAATAACGGCTTCAGAGACTTCGTTGCTTTTCCTTTACCTATTAGGGACTAGGAGGGTCCGTAATGTGATCCCGTCCCTCTTCCTGCCCTGCCCCCCCACCACCTCCAATTAAGTCAAAACGGTTGTTCTCAGGCGCCCTGGCCTGCAGACTGAGGTTGCTTCCTACATCCCAGCTCAGGTTCTGGTGACTGCCATCTCTGCAAAGCCAGGCCCAATGGGACTGGGCCTGGAGGGTCTTGCCTTCCTACAGAAGGCAGGCACCTTCACCTGGAAGCTAACATTCCGGGTACCTAGCTGGGGCAATTCTTAGGAACTTAGCAAATGTAGCAGCAGGCAGATGGTGTTCCCCCAAATCCTCCTGCCATGGCTCCCCACTGACCTGGCCCAGCAGTTTTTGTTGATTTAAACCTTCAGGAGGGATTGCAACTAAGACAGCAAACGGGGTTGGGGGTTGGAGAGTAAAGCCCGGAGAGGTGACTGGAGGTCGCCAATGAAAAAACGCAACAGCATTTGGGAAGGGGTGGGGGTTGGAGAGACAACCTTTTAGGCAGCAGGGACCAGGCATTTGGGCAACCGCATCTGTCATTTGTAGCTGGACAGATAAAACCATCTCTGATCAAATAGGTCCGTCCATAAATCACGCGTAAGACGTGGTTTGTGATGAGTAAAAGACACGTGTCAAATAATCTCGACCCCGGAGTCGGCTCCCTGCCACACAGTCCCCTCCACCCCTTCCCATAGTTTCCCGGTGCCTCAGCTCCCAGCTGAACATGGGGGTGCTCCTCTTCCTGCTCCCCCCCCCCCACCGCACCCGCTGCCCCCTGGCCTCGGCCTCACAAATTCACCCGTGCCAGCCAGGTTCCAGGCTTTAGATTTTCATACAATCTGTGGACTCCAAGCTAACCACGCAAACAGCAAGGGAAGCCGATGCACGGAGTCTTTATTTAACTCAGGAGAGGAGAGGAGAGGAGAGGAGAGGAGAGGAGAGGAGAGGAGAGGAGAGGAGAGGAGAGGAGAGGAGAGGACAGGAGAGGAGAGGAGAGGAGAGGAGAGAGTTGGTTTCTCAAAATTGAAGATAGCTCGCTTCCAGGACCAATCCTGTCCTCAATTCTTCTTCTTCCCCTTCTTCCCCTTCTTCTCCTTCTCCTTCTCCTTCTCCTTCTCCTCCTTCTCCTTCTCCTTCTCCTTCTCCTTCTCCTTCTCCTTCTCCTTCTCTTCTTCTTCTTCTTCTTCTTCTTCTTCTTCTTCTTCTTCTTCTTCTTCCTCCTCCTCTTCCTCCTCCTCCTCCTTCTTCCTCCTCCTCCTCTTCCTCCTCTTCCTCCTCCTCCTCCTTCTTCCTCCTCTTCCTCTTCCTCCTCCTCCTTTTCCTCCTCCCCCTCCTCCTTTTTCTTCTTTTCTTCCTACCCCATCGTGGTCCCCCCACCCCCACTCCCGTCGCTCTTTATTCCCAGGGAACTCAAGTCTGCAAAGTGTTCTGGGCAAACGAGTATGAAGGATATGAAGGAGAGTTCATCCGGAGCAGGAGCGTCAGGGCCGTGTGCTCCGTTCTGGAATCCTTGGGTTTGGAGGCTCAGGGCATCGCTCGCAGCTCAGCCGCCCTGGAGCACTATCTAAGGAGTAATAGCGATCCTCCACATTAGATCCAGTCGGTTCTCTTTCTCCGCCTCCCACTTCCGAAGTCTGGGACTGTCCGGCACCTGCTTCCTTGGGTTGACACAAAGCAGGCGACCGCAAGGTTCAGTTCTTGCGCTGAGCACCCGGCCAGCTGTCTGAGGACCCCGGGAACACGTGAGGGGAGGGCTGAGTCACTGGTGCTGCAGTCCCCATCGTAGTTGGCCGTGCTAACAGATTTCGTGAATCTGTGCACAACAGATGCTCCCAGCTTCTTGTTTTTCTTCTAGCTTCAGCATCCTGTAGATAAGTGGGGTTTTGCATATAATAGGTGTTTATGATTCTGGAAACTGCTCTTTGATCTGCTATTTGAGGGGTGGAGTGTCTGAAGGGTCTCTAGGCGCTTGTCTGATTTGAATGCTTTTCAGGATGATTTATGGCAAAAGGCTCGTTTCTGACACTTCCAGATGCCAAAGCTCCGTTTTACCCGCCAGAAAAGGCGAGAAAAACTGCTTCCAATGGCCACTCGCAAGAGGTATCTAGTCACCCAAGTTTCTTCTTGCTTGTCATCCCAAACTGACAGCGTGCTCCGGCCACCTAGGGAGGCAGATAGCCTTCCCTGCCTTCTAGGGAGTGGGGCGGGATCTGAGATGGCTAAACTATGGAGTGAAACCGAAGCACTCGCCTGCAAAGTTAGGCTTTTGCGCTAAGTCTATTTTGTGCAATTAGCCACTAGCTCCCCGCCCAGTTGGTGGTTTGGCGTTAATGTGATTTGACCCCCCAATGTGAGGTAGGGCAAAAATAAGTCTTCCGCTGGGACCTCTGGCAGTTTCAACCTCCAGTCTCGGCCCCAGACCGTGGCAGAGTGGTTCGAGGTCCTGATTCCCGCGGGCCGGAGAACCGCGGCGTTCAGAAGCTGCTCCGGCTTGGGGCGGGGGAAGGGAGTATGGGGAGGGGGGTGGCGGGATGTCTTTCGGAAAGCTCCCTGAAGGATCGGGACAGCCAAGCGAGGCCAGGAAAAATAACCCTAGCGACTCGTTTACCGCTAGCTGCTCGGTGAGGTTGGAAAGCTGGAATGCGCACCGCGGCAGGGGGCAGGTCAGACGGGGCAGACGGTTGTGCAATTTTAGGAGACCCCTAGGGCCAGCCAAGCTGAGTACGTGCTGAAGGCATTTGTCAACCTGAAGCCAAAGGTGGGCCCGACCCTTAGTAGCCTCCAGTGGACGCTTTTCTCTAAGGAGAAACATTTCCCACTGATTTATTCTAAGTAACAGATTGGGGTGATGGGGGGAGGGTGTCTTATTCCTTCAATCCAGGAATGAAGGCAAATTAAGGGGGGAATGAGCCTTGCAGTCTCGGGCTGGGAAGCTTGAGGTCTGACCCTGCTGGTGCTATCTGTTCACAGAGAAAGTTTTACCCCTGAGAAGTGCTCTGCGTGTGTGCTTAGGAGTCTTCAAAACGGGAATCTGCACTCTTTTGGGAGAATTTGTACTATTTTTTGAGGCAAGGAAGAGCTGCACTGTTTGTGGAGAATCTCATTATTTGGGGCAATCTGAACTATTTGTGGGGATCTGCACTACTTTAGGGAATCTGTACTATTTGAAGGAATCTACACTGGGAGAATCTGCACTGTTTGGGGAACAATGCCAGTGTTGGTCACTTTGGGTATGGTCTTCTTCCCTTCTTTCGATATTAGTGATTGAAGGTTTGTGGGTTGTAATCTTAAGTGAAAAAAAAAAAAACACAAAGAAAAATTTGCTATCCTGGTTGATAGAGCATATGTTAATTCTCCAAGCAAACTTACTTTCCAATGTGTGAACTTTCCTCATTTTCCCTAACATTACAAAATGAGGAACCAGATATCAGAGTTGACTGGGTTATATAGGATCTGTCTTAATTGGAGAAGCTTAATCATAGGCCAAAATTGCATGTTGATTAGTTCCTCCTCTCCCTCCGAGAGCAACGGGAGAAATGTTGAAAATCATTGCCTCTATTTTTCAGAGTTTGATCAGGACATCAAAAGATCTAGATCACCTCCTGTCTTTTGGGTATATATGTATTCAAGAGCACAGACTCTTAAATAAAAACACACACACACACACACACACACACACACACACACACACATTTTTCCAACTTCAAACCTATCAAATGTTTAACAGCTGAAGGATATTCATCTTTAGGAGGCTCGCCAAAATATCAATAAAAATTTAATTATTTCTGAAACATATGGGAGTACTTACAAGACCCAAAAATGTGATACCAAGTATTGATATTAAGAGGAAACCGTACAATATACTTTCATATTTTCTGGTCAAGACCTTATATCCCTGAAAGATTCTACAAGCCACAGAAATATTTATCCTTCCTGGCAAGGTTTCTAAAAACATCTTGAAAGGCAGGTTGGTGGCTAACAGGGTCACCTGTGTTCTCTGTGAGAAGAAACCACCGTGGCATTCCTATATATTTGCTGCGTGCTGTCTGTAGAAACCTCTCTATAATGTCTACAATAGCAAATACCATTACAGTGTGGAAGAGGGGATAGCATCTATTGCTGTGGTCATTTTTGTTACCAGCTAACATGAATTGCCTTCCAAAACGCTGCATCTAAATATTCATCCTGATTATAATTTTGCCAGGCTGCAAGATGAAAGGACATTAATTTATTTAACTGGCTGTAATAAACAAGACTGAGGTGTGGCTTGGGATAAACACCAAAATAGAGTATTCATTTTGATGAGCTACTTCCACTTAAAGGCTGCAGTTCCTTCTTATCCCTTCCAGAGACCTCTGTGATTCAGAGCATAGCACTGGAACCTCAGTGCCTGAGTGTAGGCTATCTTCCAGTCAGCCTGCTCTGGGACCATCCCTCCAAAATTCTGAGAATTGATTTGACTTCCTTACTGTCCTTTCTGGCTGCCCCTGGAGTTCTCTGAAGTTCCTCCGAGTCCCTGGTTATTTTCACCCAGAATAGGCAAGTCCTATTGCCTATTGCCTATTGCACACATTTTTGGTTGATTACAAATAGGTTCTCCACCACTGGAATAAAGTTTCTGTTTCTCTCAATGTTTAGATTCACTTAATTCAACCATTTAATTTACAGGAAGGACTCAAAACACAAATGTTAGAGGCATTTGGCTTAGAACTTGGACGTGCAGTTTTCAGTTTTTAAGAGGCATAGTAAACTCCAGAGATCACCTATGTACCAGAATAACTGGAGAAGCTGTCCCCAAGGCTCACTTTCTTCCTCTTCTACTATTGAGTTTTAGGTAAATTCAGCAGGTAACAGGACTGTGACTGTTTTTCAATAAGTGAAACTGGAAAGGACTCCTCCTATCTACTTAATGCCTGGAATGGTAAACAGGATACAGGAATGAGTATTAATCCTTATATCCTCTCATTCATACAGAATAAAAACAAGTGTCTTTACTAAAATTAAAATTCATCTTGTTACATCTTGAATACATGTAAATGTCTCAGTACTTAAATTTTATTTTGGCTTTTTTCAATTTCTAGTGCCAACGTTTTATTTTTTATTATTATTTATGTATTTATTTGTTGTTTTTGTATTAATAAGCATGATTCCCACTAAGAATGTTCTTATGTATCAAGAGTGACGAGAAAGAAGGATGACTTAACTAATATGTGCAGAAACTGTTCGACAGCCCTTTCAGTAGTTCAGTTTTCCCTGCAGAGTAAGTAAGAAATGGGGCAGAACCCAAGAAGAATGATCTGAAGTGGCCCCAGAGGCCTTTTCTGTCTGTGCCCTGAAGTGTAAGTCCTACCTTCAATATGCTCCTCTAGTGACTCATGAGTTATGGTTACAAAGAACAGCTTACAGTGATGTTTTAAGTGGCACAGAAAGATATCATCTAGGTGAGAAGTGAGTGAAGCTGACTCTCATTTACTCTTGCAAAATGACGTCCTCATTTATCTGATGGTCCTGATAGAATTTCTTAAATCTTCTAGATCAACAAATGCATTTTCAAAATGTTGGTCATCCCAGGCACTTTTCTCCAAGTCTAAGGCTGCATGGTTGGCCATTATTGCTGTGTTTAGCTGAACTAGTACTCAATCAACAAACATTTCCCGGATGTTTCGCTAAGGTCAAGGGACTGTACAGAAGTGACTATGTAACAGTGAAAGGAGGCGCCTTTAACTCAAATCTCATGTCACCTGACCATGTAACTGAAGCCTCCTGTCATGGATGCTTTACTTATTTTTCTTGCTATTTTTGGAAAGGTGCAAAAAATTAGGGACTTGCTATTTCTGGAACCGCAGTGGGCAGAGTCAAAGCAGTTTTGACTCAGCATGCTGAGAACATGGATTTGGGGGGTGTCATTGGAAGCTCCAAAGCTTTTTCTTTGCATTTGCTAAATTATGTCTTCTCATCAATTTGTGCCAACATCCCACAGATTGAAAACTACTGCCAACCCTAGATCCTTTCGATACGAGTACATGCCCAGCACTATGATGCAATCCCTGCTTAGCACCAGTACCTCCTGCTTTTGAACATTTGAACTAACATTACCTTTATTCTAACAGACGATCCCAAAGTAGAGAAGCCATAATACACATCTAAAAGAATGAGACAATCACAACATTGAAATTTCTGTTCTTCTGTGTCCAACGATTTACATTCTTGTGTTAGTTCTAAATTTGTGTTTATAACAAAGACCCAAGTAAGTACAAGTGACTCTTTAAAATATATTTACTAGAACACCATTCATTTTTGCTTAAGCACTTACATATAAAATAGCTATGAAGCCTATAGCTGCCACTTGCCTACAAGATCTCTTTGTACAAGTAAGTAAAGGGATGTATTTGGAGGACTTAAAGCTTAACGTGAAGTAAAGCGTTAATTTCCAGACCTTGAAAAAAACTATCCTCAGTTGGTGAGCATTTCTAACAATCTACGCGTGGCAGCCATGGCATCCCAAAGCAGTAACAGTTAAGTATAATATAAAAACTACCTTAGTATCAGTGCATTTTAATGTCTGTCAAAATAATTCCATTTCATATTCTTTTTTGAGCTCCAAATAAATTCTGCACATGTGCTTCACCCAAGCAACCTGCCTAGAAGAGTCCATCCCCTCCCCTGGACCAAATGTTTACACATTCATGTTTTCTATTCCTGAGCTGTAAACATTCAGCGTGGCTTTGTCACCTCCTGAGGCAGCATAAGCACCAGCAACTAAACAGTCCATAGCAATCAATAACTTCAAGTTATTTATTGAATATATGCACTTGCTGTTCCAAAGCCAAAAGTGGTGGTTTAGAGTCTGCGATATAATTGATTGTGAATTGGAAAAAAAAGCATTCTGAAGAGAGTTCCAATTTGTTATGATGAGTATGTATGGAGAAAGCTGCTTCTCTATCCGACTCCTGCTTTCCCTCTTGACTCCAGAGATGCGGTGAATGTGCGTAATTTAAGGCAGGTGGTCCGCATAGTGGGCTGACCACAGAGGATGAGAGAGTGTGTATTTGATATCCTGACGGCTGCTCTTTAATAGACTTTAAATAGACTCTGACTATTATTTGGCTTTTGGCTATTACACTTATTTTTCACTTTCTTTCAAAGGCTTTTCTCTTTCATTTCGTCATTTTCCACACACTGAAATGTAACCCGGGTCCAATAGCACCAAACAGAGGATTTATCTGTATTGTCATCAAACTAAATGCAAAGGAAATATCAAAGGGGAGCAGAAGGTATCACTATTTTTGGCTCTTGAATGCTGACAGAAAATGCATGCATTTTTCTTTGCCTAGGTAATAACAACACTTTATTTTTATATAAAGCCTTTCATCTGAGACTCTCAAAGGCCTTCAAGATGCCATTTGAGTCTGGCATTCTTCAACTGGCTGCCCTAGGTCTCTTTCAGTAAGGCAGCCTTGCTATTGGGTGCAGTTGCTCAGCAAAGCTGCACTTGGCCCTGCGTATCCAGAGGTCCAAGGGTGTTTCTTGAATTGATCAAACGAATGACCAGTTATGACATTTTCAAAACAACATTGAGAGGAAGATGGGTGGCAGAGGTGATTATTGAATTTGCAGGTGGAACAGTTGTGACACAGCAGGGTTAAGTGAGTCACTCGAAGGTGCACAGTAGAACCTTTGTGTCTGCTACAAAGAGGAGTGTGCAGCAGCCCCTCAGCCTGGCAGTATTTTCCTGACACTACCCACCTGTGTCTTCTCCTTTCTTATTCTTCACTCAGAGACAAGGTAAAGTCTGCATTTGAGTAAAAGATTTCATTGCAAGGAAGAAAAAGAACAAAAATTTAAGAAAATGTGAAAGATTAGTAAATGCATCTAGATGAGCCTAAATTAAGATTTAAAAAAATGTAATGTGACTATAAAAGATGTGGTGTGATTTTTAAGTTCCATCCCTTTTAAGTAAGGGAGTGTTTGCTTTGGGGGTGTTAGGGTTTCCTTGTTCTTGTTTCATTGATTTGGTTTTTGGAGACCGAGTCTTGCTGTATCCCTGGCTGCTGTGGAACTCATGTACATCCAACGAAACTGAAGCTTGGGATGATCCTCTGGTTCTGCCGTCTGTGTAGTGGGATTACAGGTGTGCACCACTACACCCAGATGGAACTGTTAATCACGTCCGGCAGGAAGCAAAGGCATTTGCTCCATCATACATATACATCTTAATTTGTAAATCAACTTATATCTTTATTTTAATAGTTTTAGTGTATACACAATATGGTTCTCTTGCTCTCCGCTGCATTTTGTTTTGTCTCACATCTTCGAGCTTACTCCTTTGCTTCAGCATCATGGTGGTCAGGATGAAGAACTCCCAAGCCTGGACTGTTTCTTCTTGGCATCATTATCATTATGTGATTAACTGTTAACTAGTGTTTCATAATTCAGGGTTATTCCACTTAACATTTATGGTTTAATATCCTCTTGGGACAACACATCATGATCTACATTTAATTTTAAAATTCATGGTGAAGTTTGGGCCAGGGATCTCTACTTTTAAATGCAAGACAGCTCCAGTGCTTTATTCCAGTGAGAATAAGTAATAGAAGGAATATGTATATTTTCATTAAGAGGACTTCATACGGAAGGAGACTAGTTTTCATCTGAGAATAATTACATATTTGAAGGGAAAGAATATTGAGCAAATACGTTTGTTTTTGTTTCCTTTTCCTTCATTTTGTATTCAATTTGAGCCTTTGTATTGGAATTCATCTTTCATAGATTATTACTTACAGCCGGAAACAAAATTCTTGAACAATCCTAACATTCTGCATACTGACACTGTCATTCCGCCACTCTTACGGCTGCTTTTCAGAAGAAGTCGTCCGAGATGTGTGCCTTCTAATTTTCTAAGATCAGGAATTCTTGGATCCAAGCGATGTAGTTTAGAAAGTTAAGAAAGAGTTCCTGCTTGTAGCACACCACTTTCACCATGCCTGGAACAGAAATCTCAGAGTGATATGTCGTGTTCTTTATCTGTGCATACCATCTGAGTCCCAAGCTCTGTTTTGATCAGCTCCAGAAGAAATATGCATAAACAAGCGAGAGTAACGATGAAAACAGCTTAAGATCTTGATCGTCTTACTCTGTCTGAACTTGAGAGTCTAGAGTCTGCACTGCATTTTGTTGCCCTTAGCCGCTCTCCTCAAAATCTTCCTTGCTTTGTGCTTCCTCTATGTAAGGGTAAACGTCGAGAAAAGTACCAGCTCAGCTAGCAATACGAAATAAGGAAAGATACTTAAGAATATTTCTTTATTAGGTAGTCTAAGTATGGGCCTTTTATATTTCTCCTAGGCGGTAGTCAGACCATTAATACTGCCTTTTAGATTGGCATCTGTATTACTGTTTAGAACTTATAAGGTCTTATAACATTATTCATTTTTTCATAAACAAGATCTCCCTTTCTGATGTGCAGTTGAGTCAGTTTAGGGTATTAAAGGAAGTCTAGTCTGAGTTCTGCCTTTTATTAGGGCGTTATTTAGCCATGTAACTGAATTTATTTAGGTATCAGGTTGTCTGTAATCGAGGAGTGGAGTGCATCACTAACATTTTCATCCTGTCGTTCCATGATCTAATATCTTTGGTGATCCCTCAGTAAAATGTAATATAAAACTACAGTTTTGGAGATAGTTTTCTTTGTGACTTGACAAACTTTTAAATGTATACAATCAATTAAACTGTTGATTTTCCTCAAATTGTAGCTCTAAGCTGTGAATTGAAGGGTTATTTAAAAAAAAAAAACAAAAAAACTCCCAGACTCTGAACCTATAGTCACTGTAGTTAAAAATAGGGATAGAAAACTTGAGATAAGAGCAAAGACAAAAATAGTTATAAATTAATACCTTCTCCTTGATGTTAAAAGTCATTTTACTAAGAGCTTTACTTTTCTATTTTTCTGGAAAACATTGCTAGTAAGTTGAGTCAAATAGTAAGAGTCTGTCTTAAATCATTATCAAGATGCCCTAACCAATGGACATTAATCTTCTTCACAGCTGAATCTCCTGTCATATGCCTTGAGGGCCGATAAGCATGTAAACGTCCATCACATTTAGCATGCTCACCATTGTAATTGAACAGTAGGTATGGGAATGCATCTTGATTGTGTTAGTCCACCTCTTCCCCAGAATTCCTTATTTTCACATCTGATAGCAAAGCAAGGCTCTAAAACTTAAACTTTTCTTAGGATTCATGTTCTGTAGTGTTTCTACTTCTTGTTTTGTTTTGTGGTCACTAACCACGAAGAAATTTGTATTTTTTTTTTACATACACTGGAAATAATTTACTGGTTTTAGAAATATTAAACCACAAGGAGAAAAAAAAGTTTAAGAAACATTACGGGTCTGCCGAAGCCTTTGCAAAGCCAGGAAATTGAGAGTTAACGCGGAGGCTCTGATCTAACTCTGTGTCTCAGGGAGTTAACAGCCCCTGAAGAATGACGGCTTGTGCCTAGCCCGCAGAATGGAAACTTAAAAATCAGCACTGTGTTGGCAGAGTGATGTGGTAGAGGGCACCCGTGGTGAGCACAGTTCATCTGAGACACTAGCATTCAGGTTTACTTACTATAAAATAACACCTGAAGCATCTCCTCTTGGCCAACAGTTTTACATAGATACCATTTGCAAGTTCAAAGTTGACTAACACAACAAATTCTAATTTACTTTATAGATGTAGTTAATACTGATTTTAATACTGATATTTAATACTGATATTAATACTAATAGTCAGATTTGACAAAAGTGAGGTTCTCAAATGAGGTTTTAGTAATGCTCATTTGCATAAGTTATGCTCCTGGCACAGGGGAGAAACAATGCTTTTCTCCAACTTACTTTACTAGTCACACTCTAAAGACCCAGACATCTATAACGTTCCCAGAAGAGAGCTCAAAAAATAAAATTCCTGTGTGTTCCTAACAGGGAAGACAAATCTTTATTGGGAGTAGAGGGTGCATGTTTCAGATGCTGCTTTTCAAACATTATCTGAAGCATTTCTCATATAGAAACCACAATTTGAAAAGAAGTCAAGAAAGAAAATTTCTGTTAATAAAATCATTTAGTCAAAATTTCTATTATCTTGTATTAAGTTTATTTAAAAGTATGCAAAACTTTTCACTGGTGCCAAAGTGAAGAAGGAGCTGTTTCATCTTGTTATATAATGAGAATGTGGTTTCTGAAGGTTTGGGGGTGTCAGTGTTTACTTACATCATCCTGTCAGTTCTCAAATGGTGCTCTTCCATTCTAGAAGTCTGACATGTGTAATTTGAAATCTTTAATTACATTAAATCTGATTTTGCGTAGTGGAAAAAAAACACACATACAAAATTATGTATTTTTCCTCAAGACCTTAGCATTGTCTGTTACTTCTGTTCTAATGGCTAATTATCATGTAGTGCAGAAAATATGTACTGAATTTTAATTTTAATGAATGTTTATATTAAAGTCATTTTGCTTTTAAATAAGTTACTCAGTATATAAGCGATTATTGTAGTTAAGCTGAATTTATATCAGAATGGCCTCCTGGATTGAATTCAATGCTTTATATCTCTTTAATTTGTAAAACTAAAATTATTGAAAGTCCTTGAATTATAGACATACCTTTGAGCGTACTGAGCTGCATCACCACAACAGGATAAAGTGCAATATAAAATAATTGTTCTTGAACTGGAGTTTTATGAACCGAACCATGACCGCTGGCTGACGGATGCTGTACCACGTCATTTAGAGCCCTGATGTTTCCTTTTGTGTGAACAAAGAGAAAAGTGACAGTTTCCATATGCACTGGTTACATGCGTAACCAGAAAAACTAAAGATAAGTTTAGGAAGTCACAAATGGACTACTTTTAACTTTAATAAAAGAAAAATAACTTTTGTTTGGGGTGACTTTATCTCCCCAATGTATTTTTTGTTTTAAAAGAGCTCTGTCTATTTGAAAAGCAAATGAATTATAAAACTGAGGTGTGTTATATTGTTGTACTTAAGAAATATCTATTTTGAACATACAGTTATATTTATTAAAAACTAATAATTTGCTTATATGCACTAATAATTTCATGAAACACTAGTAAAATAAGAAACACTTAATAATCTATTAACTAGCAGTTGAGATTTTTCTATGTAGGAAAGAATTAGGTTTTGCACACTGAAGTATTTTTCATCTGAATCTTTACATCTTAGCAACTCAAATCTAGTTTTTCTGTGCTTCAATATAGAAGTGTTTGAAATATTGGTGCACAAATATTATACAATGAAGTGTATCCAGATTCTGAACCTAAATTATAATTTCTCACACTAATATTCCAAATCCCAACTTGATAGGGTTAAAGTTATTTGCGTGATAAATTATTGAGCTTATTGTCCCCACCCTTTCACCCCCAACACAGGACTCACATTACTAAGGACAGAAAAGAGTACAGGACCCAAAGTGTGTCATTAACACACTTCTAATATTTTAACTATAGGTGCTTAAAAATTGTCTCTTTAGCAATAGGGAGTTTGCTTTTCTATTCTGAGCTGAAAGGACAGTTGACACATTTACATAGCAAACTTAGTCAATGTTTGGAAATGCTTTGTAGTGGCCAAAAGCTGTGCATTCCCTTCTGTTGACCCGATTCTTTTCTTCAAATAAAGTAAATTAATAGAAGATGCATCACACAGGATTACTGCAGATGTGCACAGCCTGCAGAGCTAATTGCTCTTATTTTGCACAGTCCAATCCTGCACATGCTTTAATTTACATTTGCCTGAGTTAGCTTTTCAGTGAATTAGCGGCACTCTGCCACACTGGATAGTAATGTGCTTGCATCACCCGATTATCTCAGATACATTATTGCCTCGAATCCATGCTCCTAATTTCTTTGCCACCCACACCCATCCCTTTCCTCCTTTTGGAAGGCTGATTTGTGTTAAGAAGGGACCACCAAGCCATTAACCCTAGGCCATAACTAGCATTGTGTGTGGAGGACGAAGCTCATGATCATATCACATTAGCTCTTCTTCCTCCTGCACTATCCTTGTTTCTCCCAGTGCTTTCAAGAGGCAATAACTTCAAATACCTCGCATGGAAATGATAAACTGCCTGTTGTGCCTTTTCTTTGAAGGCATTCTCCTGCAGAGTATCATATTTAAATAAATTGCCATTGAGTTTAGCAAGCAGCACAATCATGCCCATTGAGGTAGAGTCTTTTGATCATATTTGGTAATGCAATCAAGGATCACATGAGGATTCTCTAACAGGCCAGCCTTGCTGTGTGCTAAATAGGCGACAGGAGAGAGGGCATTAATTGCCCTGAATCCCATCGACATAACAAAGCACACCTGTGTCCCATATACTTTGACCCTTAAGGCAATGGTTACATAAACCACAGAAGAAATTCTTTTCAGTTGATTGATCAGTAATTTCGTAGCAACTATTCAATATTTTAAAATGCAGGTATACTCTTGTTAAAAACAAAGAGCAAGTGTACATATACACACATCATTGTTGTACATTTATGCAGTGGAATGATCTAAATGGGATACAGAAACCAAAAGACTTGGGTCTTTCTCTTTGCTAAATGACTACTCAGTTACCACCCTACCACTGGTTTCCTTTCTTTTGTCCCTACTTATGGAGGCAATAGCTGCCTACTTAACTGAAACAGTTTTCTTGAGGATGACAGGACGTAATAGTTAAGAAGACACTTGAAAACAAAGCTTTCAAAGTACCTTATAAATGAACTGTTCTGCCGGCATGTGTGACACGTACTATACATGACTAGTGAACAGCATTCTCTTCTCATTGTCTCTTTGCAAGTGTTCTGTGGTATTAATCTTGCCGAAAAAAAATAGAGCTTGGGTATCTTTCATCTATCAAAAATACAGGGTCACTAGTAGGGACTTTGCTCGCTGAAAATTAATTGAGGAAACGTGGGGACACTGTTGAACTACAGCAGATGGGTTTCAAAAGAAGCAACACATGTGGAAGAGGGGGCTTGTGAAGAATTTCCTGCTGAACAGTCCAGCATTCTGTCTTTCTGTTCCACTCTGAAATATGAAGGAGACAGAGCTAGCTAATGGCATCCCGGATCATTTCCTGCTGGCAGGCACTCTGATGACCTCTTACCCTACCTGCCACCCATTTTTTTATAGTCCAAGAAAGTGAAAGAAAAATTTTAAAATGGAGAAATCAACTAATACAGATTTCTTTTCAAGTTCTACCTCCACCAGATTGTGGAAATGTCACCTCCTCTTCCCCCCAGAATGAGTCAACTTGGAGCACTGCTCTTCCTTAAAGATGGAATGTAGAAGGCAGATTCCTAGACTCTCTGTCAAAAGGACAAAGAATGGAGGGAACTGGGCATAAAGAGAGCACATCTTTAGTCCTATATTGATGGTGGTGATCAAAGCTCTTTCATGAATTTTAAACAGTGTTTATTAGCTATACATCCTTATTATGAATGGATTATTATGCCTATACCTCTGTTCCTTAATAGTGTGAAATATAACCTCCTCCATTTCCCAAATAAGATCATGAATGTTAGAGGTTTGATTAAGTTACCCAGAATTCCCCATCCTTTGTTGACAAATCCAGAAAGCAAGTCCGGTTGAAAGCAATACGACCTAATTCCTATCCAAAAGCCTGTAGTCAAAATGGCCCCTATAATGGAGTTGGGGAAACCAAGTAAACCATACCCTCATGGCATTTGTATATATTCTGCTAGAAAATTCCACTCTCCTTGTAGGAAAAGTAGAACAAAATAGTAAGTATTTGTTCTAAATGCAGCATGTGTAATGAAAAACTGGGTGGTATTTTCTAAAAGGAAAGAAAAATTACCCGTCTTTTCTCAACTATTTTTCTCATAACTTGACTCCAACTGGCCTTATTAATCAGGACAATGAGGAAAACTTCACAAGGCCCATGAGTCAGCCCATTTCAGATTCTCTGTGTCAGCAAATAGCCACAAAGCACAACCACAGTATTTTCGCATGCATCTTTGCCTGTTTATTCCAGGGGAGGTGGGAGGAAGAGAGGCGGTCTGCTTTGTTACACATTGAGGAACAAGTCTTTCCCCAGCGGCCACTGGGCAGTTTTGGGCTTGGTGCCGACATTGTCAAGACAGTGTTTGTTCTCAACTCTCTAGAAGGATTTTTTTTTTAGCATTTAAATATTCATGTTTTTCATGTTCCTTCCCTATTCTCTAGAGAAATTGTTTAAAACATTTGATTGATCTATTTTTAGGGAACAACTCAGTTGTAAGTCGTTAGCAGAGAGACTTCTTTTCTTGGAGCTTTATAGTACTTTATGTAGGATCTCTTAGTCATGTTCATATAATTTCTAACAATTCATAGTCCCAGTCTCACCTGATACTTACAGATGCCTCATGAACTAAATAGTTTGTACGTTACTGAAAGCCTTTCCAGCTGCAACACAATAAGCCCTAAACATAAGCTAATCACTGTTCTTTTCTCTTTACAGTCAATTTTAGTGATTGCATTTTAATATTGGAGTGTATGATTCTTATTGTACACAGAAGGCTATGAAAGGTTGGTGAACTGAACTACAGTGCATGCTGTATGTGTTTCATTGTCCAGCCCCTTTCGCCGTAATTCTGATTTCCTTGCGACGGCTAAGCCATGTGGTACTTTGGGAGGGGTTCAATCTTTCTGCAGTTTCCACACGTTTGCTAAGTGAGTACAAAGGACATTTTTGATAGAAGATGGGCACATGAAGGAGACTATCTAGCTCTGTGATTGATCCTTTTGTTCTATTAACCAGTCTCGTTGTGATTCCTATTATCATCCCAGAAAGTGAGACAATTAGCCTTAGTTTTTATTGAAAAGAAGGGACATTTATTAGAACTATTTAACGAAGTCCTTCCCCAGTTGCGTTCAAAAGTACAAAGTGTGTGTGTGTGTGTGTGTGTGTGTGTGTGTGTGTGTGTATGTGTGTGTGTGTGTGTCTGTGTAGTAAGTGTTGCAAGATTGGAACTGTAAATACTGTTGATTCTCTGGGATGAATGGTTTTCTTCTTTATCTCTACCCTTAAACTTGGTATTCTGAATTAACATGTGTTGACTCATTGTAAGTACATAGGGAGGAGGGATGGGTACTCCTCAAATGAGAAGGGATGCTGCTGATTCTGATTTTATAATAGTTAGAAGGTTTGTATTAGATCAGAGTAGAGCTTGTCTGGGCCACCTCCCTCATATTTAGGGACAAGCAAGAACCTGTTCATTGTTGTTGTTGCTGGTAGTGGTGAGCGTATGTTTGTTTTAAGTTACTGAATTCTCCCAGATTTTTAGGCTTATACAATATAAATTCTCATAGTTTGGAGCAAATCAATCTCTGGTTTGACTTAAGAACCTTGGCAAGTTTTAACGAATGTTTTTAAATTACTAACATGAAGTAAAGACATAGAGGAAGAGAAAAATAGAAGGCTTTGGGATACATGGTGTGTGCCACTCATTTCAAGCTGGCACATCCCTCTTGGCTGGAAATATTCCTGGTACGTTTGTGCACTGAGTCCACACTGTAGACCCAGGTGGTAGAACTCTGTGCCGGGAGTGTCCTTCCTGCTCCATCTACGCAGTACATGTGGCAGCCTTTTCACTCCCTGCAAGTGCCACAACCACTGCAAACAGAATTAGTGCAAAGCAGACTTTGGATTGCTTTACATAAGGCCCAAACTCCAGGCATTTGAACTTGCTATCTCACTCATCAGTGTCACATGTAATCTGCTTCATCACTTAAATCGCAGGAAACAATATGTTCCGCATTTTTACAAAATGTAGGACTCCCTTGCAGTTCCCGAGATCTGAGTTTGGAACTGGAAATGAACCTTTCCATAACTAAGTTAAAACTAATGTTGTCAAGCACAGCATCGTGGTTCAGAGGGGAAAGAGAAAACATCCGACCATGTCAGCAAAGAAGAGATGTATCAGCCCCTTTGTCACCAAATGCCTCCCAAGGAATCACGCTGTGGATTCACATGTCAATGAATCAGAAACAGGGAGAAGGAACTCAAGTCTTAAAGGGAAAAACATTTAGCTGTTTATTCGTTCATGTTTTGTAAATATTGTTAGATTCTATAGTGATAGGTTGAAAAGTAGGGTTGGTTTTTCTTTTTCAGTTTTATGGGGAAATAGTTTGCATACCTTATTGTTGACTCCCTTATAATGAACAAGTTAATGATTTGTAGTGTATTATCACAATCAGTTTCAGAAGAGCTTTATCGTCTCAAAGCCAAAACTCATGCCATTCAACTATCTACCTCTGTAATGTCAATTTTAGGTGTCAGCTTGACTGGGTTACATCACTTCTGGTATGTCTGTGAAGATATTTCCAGAAGAGATCCATATATACCTGCACTTGTGACCTGAGTGAGGAAAAGAAGTTTTCAATGGGGGTGGTTACCATTCCAAAGGCTGGGGAACCTGACAGAACAAACAGGCAAACTAGGAGAGTTCACTCTCATACAACACCCCTCATCTCAACTTGAACACCCAACTTGAATACTTGAATAGCCCTGAAAGATCAGAACCAGAACCTGAGACTCTCTGGTCTCTGGCCCTTGTCTCTTGCACCGACCTCTATCTGTGCACTCAGGCCCTCAGCCTCCCTCCCTCCCTGAAAGTTACACCATTGGCTCTCCTGATTCTCAGACCTCCCACTTGGACTGAGCCACATAACTGACTTCTTATTTTGTAGATTGTGCCTATCTTGAAACTTCCTATAATGAATAATCTCTACTTTGTCCGTCTGTCTAACCACCTATTTATATGTATCCTACTTACTCCATTTATACACAGAACCTTAATACATCTACTATGACTCTGCTCTTCCCAACAATAAACAACAATGGTTTCTATTGAATTGCCTGTTTTGACCATTGCACATAAATAAAATTGGTGTGTGTGTGTGTGTGTTGTGTGTGTGATTTCCCCTTAGCATGTTTTCAGGTTCTACCAACACCATGCATGAATGGCACTGCACTACTTTTAAGACCAATGTTTGGATGAACAGTATTTTGCTCATTCATTTGTCAGACAGTGCTACTCAGCTGTTCCAATGGCACTGTAAACATCCATGATCTACGTTTTTATTCTTTTTGGGTATATACTTAGGAGCAGGATTAAGTCATATAATCTCCCTGTGTTTAGCAATGTGAGAATCCACTAGAATGTCTCCTAAAGTGGCTGCCCCATTTTATATTTCCCAAAGTGGTAAATGGGGGCTCCACATCCTGTATCTCCACTGTTTGTTTATATGCTATCTTTTAATTCTATTAATTATAGTAGCTATGAAGTGGTTGGATTTGTAATTGATGGCTTAATTTTCAATCTTTACTGATTTGCGGGATTGGAGAACTGTATGTTCAAATCCTTCAGTCATTGTTCAGCTTGGTGACTTGTTCTATGATCAGCTTGTATGTCTCTGTGTGTGTTCTAGATATGTTTCTTAGTACATGTGTGCAAAAACAGGAGTAAGTGTGCCAGTTTGCACATGCGGATGGTTTTTCTAGTTCTCTGTTTCTTTAGAGTGTCTTTTAAAGTATGAAAGTTTTTAATTTTGAGCAAATCTCATCTATCTCAACTTTGCTGTTCACACATTTGACATTGCATATTAGAATCCTTTACAAATCCAAGGAAGATTTACTTGTAAACTTTATTTTACAAGCTTCATAGTTCTGCCTCTGATACTGAGGCAACCGAGGCATTTGTTTCATTTTTGAGTTAAGTTTTACATGTGGCGTGAGGCGTAGACCCTCTCTCTCTACCAAGTTGTGCTCACACACGTTATCTGATAATTATTATTTCCCTATCAAATGACCTTGAAACTCTTGAAAACAAGTAGACTGTAGTGAATCTTAGACGCCCAGTTCCACTCACGTGATCGATAGGTCTGTACTTAAACCAATATCACATTGTCTTGATGAATCCTACTTTGAGTAAATGTAAGTCTTCTCACTTTGATCTTGTTTTCAAGACTGTCAAGTCTCCTGACAAACATCACTGAAAGAAATTAAAGTGTAGTTAACAAATAGGGGGAAAAAAAATCTCACATACTTTCCAATGAGGTCCAGATTTCTGTGAGCACACTATTTAGAAACCTAGATGATTTCTTGGTAGGAATTAGCAAGCTGATTATAAAATCTTTATGAAAAATTTGAGGACCAGAATAGACAAAACAGTCTTAGTTGTTGTTTTGCACATATATGTTGCACAGATTCAAGACGAAAATAAGTCGCCCAAGCACGGTATCTTCAGTGGGTGCAGTTATAGTCAAAATGTTTCAGTCTTGAACTTAATTTTCTAGAATAAGAAAAAAAATATAATACAAAATATGAATTTTCCTTTTTATACTTTTTGGAGTAGCAGAGGAAGGTAGCAGTATATTTTGTGATTTTTATTTTACCTCTTAAATAATTATGCAATTTATAGTGTCTATGAAATGTAATAGTTTTGATACCATCTAATCTTGTAGGATTATATCTTGTAAAGATTTATTTTTATAGAACCAATAATAAATCACAAGTGGTCAGAAGTTATATGGAATATTATAGACTTGCAACACTGATCATTAACTATGTGGATCTTTCCCCATTAACAGGTGCTATGAACTCCTGAATTTTATTCAAAGTATGCCCTTTGTGAGCTGCCAGGAGATGATGATTCTTTTTCAAAGCTTCTAGTAATCTCAATTATTTCCACAAAGAAGTCAAGTAATTTTCCACAATAAGAACTGTGCTTACCTGTGAGATCCACATGTTACAAGAAGCACAAATTACCAGCTTAGCCTTCAGTTTGGGTAGAAATAATATCAAAAGTGTTTTATTGGGGAGGAAAATAGGATAACTAAGAAGGCACTGGGGTTCTGTAGGCAAGAAAGACAGATAGACAGATGGTTAATTACTAGTTTTATAACGAGTGAAGTAATCGCACCCTGATGTGTGCAGGTAGGAACTAGCGAAGTCTACAACTGAGAATACTAGAAGAGGAAGGTGTGAGTTTATGTTCAGACTGGAATGCCCAGCTGGATGCCAAGGTCAGAGAAATAGGAATTTTGGACTCAGTTTTCTTAAATACCTGACATCCTGACATGTATTTGACAGATCAATGGGAGTCTAAAGGAACAATGTAAAATATAGAAATCACATAACTGTTCTTTTTAATATTTTGATGTAACAGTGTATATTCTTGAAAGGAAGCAAGAAATGAGTATCTTATTTCTTCTAGTAGGGCTTATATAACACAATAATTTAATAACAAGCAGAACAGTCTCTCTCCCCCTCTCTCCCTCTCTCTCTCTCTCTCTCTCTCTCTCTCTCTCTCTCTATATATATATATATATATATATATATATATATATATATATATATATTGGTTTTTTTGAGACAGGGTTTCTCTGTTGTAGCTCTGGCTGTCCTGGAACTCACTCTGTAGACCAGGCTGGCCTCGAACTCACAGAGATCTACTTGCCTCTGTCTCCTACAAGCTTGGATTAAAGGTATGCACCACCATCGCCCAGCTCAGTCTAATTTTTAAGTCCATTTTAAAGATAAAGAAAAAATTTTACAAATCTGAATAAAGTTGCTTATTCAAACATATGAATAGTTATATTAATCCATTTTCTTCAGTAACAAATGACCAAAATGGGAAATTAAAAGGCTTTACTAAGCACGAAAGAATAAATAGTCTCATTTCTGCCTCACTGCCATAAACAAACAGAAAACTGTAATATATATATATATTACATACATATATATATATACAAACATACATATATATATATACATATATATATATGTATATATATATGAAGCAATCATTTTCAGATACTGTCTAGCAGGCAGGGAAAGACTTCCTTTGGAAAGCTAACTAAATAAAAGGAGGCTTATAACAGCTCCAGCTTTATGACTGAAGGGATTCTCTGGACCTTGGGACACAAACATGGTACCCACAAAGAGCACAATAGTCTTGCTGAATAGAGGAAAATGAGATCAGAGCTCTGGGAGGCAGGGAACTAGCATCAGCTTAGAATGTCTGAAGTTTATAGGTGATTACTAATCTGTGTATATAAATGAAACTGGATGAAATCAGGCTAAGCCATAATTCTTAGAACTAACAGAAGAGGAAGAATATTTGAGTTCCATCTAACCAGGGAAGAAAGACCTATGAACCTCCATCTGGTTATTCAGTAGTAAATGTTAAAAAACAAAAACAAAACACTGAACTAAGAGGAAAGATGAACTAGATGTCTGATAAATTACAGAGTCTCACTGATGCAATGTTTGAAACTGTCAAGCTGATGTGCAGGTTACCCAATTGCCAATGGAATTATAGTTCAACACTTTATAAAGAGGAATGTGTTCATCAGTGAAATAGCATTTGCAATGGGAGGGGAAAGCAGAAGCATAAAGCTGTAAATATTTTACTTTCCATGTGCTGTGTTACAACACTACTTGAAGACAGATGATGATATTTTAAAGATGCCTTTTGTAAACTCTTGAGCAATGGCTTAAAAATCAAAACAAAATGAAAACAGAGAGGTATTGCTAATGAACCAAATGCACAGAGTTATATATGAAACATAATTTGAAACTAATTAGGAAATAAAAAAATGAATGAATAAAAGATAAAAAGAGAAGAAAGAATGGACATAAGCCCCAGGGGACAGACAATTACATTCGCTAGAAGTACTCTCATTTCAATCAGATCATGCACATCAACAAATACACAGAGCTAACTGTGTGCTCTCTAAGAAATTTCCAGTAATACATGAAGCTACTATGATTGTTTCATCTCCATAGACCAGGGTCTTGTCTTTAAAGTTTAGTTTTAGCTTTCATTTTAATCTTTTTATTACTAATACACACTTGTATGAACTTAATATATACATAAATCAACAATAAGTTATTTTCTGAACATATATATATGTACATATATATATACTAAGTTCAGTATATATATATATATATATATATATATATATATATATGTATATACACACACACACACACACACACACACACACACATAAACAATCAATATAAAATTGACATTTAACTTAATAAACATTTCCAATGAGTTTCTGAAAACCAACAGACTGCCATTTTCTTCAGAATCTTTAATTCGTGTGTATTTGTTGTACAAAGTGTTCGGTGTCATAAAATTTCTTTGAAGTATAACATGTAGTTTGAGCATATTCATCCCAACTGTATCTATCTCTTCCTTTAATCCTCCCAATTTTCCTCTCTTCTTTTATTCACCCCACTTATCTTCATCTTCCTTCTTTATCCCTCTCTCTCTCTTTCCATCCCCCTGTCTCTGTCTCTGTCTCTCTCTCTTTCACACACACACACACACACACACACACACACACACACACACACACACACACACACACACACATTTGATTCACAATTGAGAGAACACCTATAGTATTTGTCTTCCTGCACCTGACTTACTTCACTTAGTGCGATCTTTAGGTGTGTCTATTTTAAAGCAGAGAGCATAATGGAATTCTTCTTTGTGGCAGAGTAAGTCTCCATTACATGTAAGACATGATTTCTTTATGCATTTATCTGTTGATGGATACTTCAGATGATTCCATTACTTGACTTCCATGAATAGTGCAGCAGCAAACATGGGCATGCAGGTGTCTATGAGTATGCAACCTTAGCATTCAGGTTATCTGGGTCATATGTTAGTTATATTTTTTTGGAGAACTGTCATACTGATTTCTAGAGGGACTGGGCCAATTTACATTTCTACCAGTGTGTAAAAGGATTCCCTTTATTTCACAACTTCCCCAGAATCTGCTATTTGTTTTCTTAATGAAAACCATTATATCTGAGGTGAGAAGGAATCTTAATGGAGTGTTAGTTTATATTTCCCTAGTGGTTAAGGACATTGGACATTTTTTGATATATTTATTAGCTTGTACTTTGCTTTTGAAAATTGTTGAGTAGTGTAGGTTGAGGTAAATAGGCTTTTATACTCGAGTTTTATGTTAGCTTTATACAGATGTCAGGGCCTTAATTTCTCTAGTGTCCTTTTTGTAGCAGTGCACTGCTGTCATGGCTCAGCAAATAAGACAAGGAGGCATATTCATAAGTACAAACCCTGTCAGACTTCAGCAGAGGGAACTACTATCATGGCAAATGCCATACTGGACAGTGGAACCCCCGAGCATCTCATCTCAGAGGTTTTTATTGATACCTAAGCTCCTCAGGTGTTCTGTTGATACCACATGCAGATTATAAGGAACCAAATGTCTTTTACATAAAGCCAACACCTGCAGACAATTCAAATGCCAAGGCCTATGGAGCCCTTTTCCCAACAGTGCACAAAACCACCATTTTAAACATAACTAAAAATAAACTTCTACATCACCATTTATTCTCATTTCCATTGACAGCTTTGGACTTTCTTAAGGATTCCTGCTCAGAAAGTCTGTGCCTTGCAGTTAATTTATCTGTTATCCACCATCTTGGATGATACAAGGTATAGTGGAGGAAATGAAATGTTCTACTGTCTTATGATTATATGTTAACCTTGCAATGGGCATAGCATCTGAGCTATGATTTCATGGGAATCTCCCAGGGGCTTCTTCCATCTCCTTAGGCAAAACAAGAAGTAAATAAGAGGATGGAGTGGTAAAATGCCTAGAATTATCCCAGTCTTTTACCTAAAGAAGGAGAATAGGTCTTTTTTGTATGCAGAGTGTATTTCACAAACATTATTCATCACCTTCTCTGGCAGAGTCAGAGGAGACATAGGAAACCTTTCTCTGCTTTAGACCATGGAACATGGTAGGGCTCCTGGGAGTAAGTGCACAAAAATAAGAGGATCCTCCAAGACTTTGCCCCCTACCCTTACACTTCACCATATTCAGACTTGTTTGGCCAAATGCTTATGCTCTAATAGCTTTTGCTTCCAATATGTGTATCTCAGCTGTGACTTCTGGTTTCTGTTTTAACAGATTTAGCGTGATGTTTTATTCTTAGAACATAGTTCTGCAGTTCATTCAACCCACTAAGTCCAGCTGGTGCTCTGTGCATGTCCATAGGTTTAGGCAATTCAGTGGAGCATGGGCAACCTATCAGGGGCCATCTTCCTGAAGAAAAGTGACTCTTCCTTCCTCAGTATCCACAGTCTGTCAATAGTTCCTCAGCTAAAGACAGGCCTTGTGAGTTCCCTCCCCATCTACCTGGGAATTTGGCTGGTTTGATTTCATGAGGGTCTTGTTCGGACAATAGTGTCTGTGAGTTCATGAGGTCAATGGCCATGTTGTGTTCAGAAGACAGGGCTTCCCGGAAGTCCTCTGACCTCTGGCTCTCACAATCATTCCTCCCCTTCTTCCACGATGTTCTCTGAGGCATGTGGAAAGGGGATATAAAGGAAGGTGATGCACTTGTCACATTTAGGACTGCACACTCTACTGTTCTCTTACTTATTCTTTGTACTTTGACCAGTGTGAGTTTCTGTGTTACCCCTCATCCACTGTGAAAAGGAGCTTCTCTGATGAGAGCTGAAAGCTGCAGTAATCTCTTTTGCAATGGTAGTATACAGTAGTAATATAAAGAACAAAACTATACTATTCATACATTGGAAAGCATAGATAAGTCTCAACACCAATTGTACTGGCTAGTTTTACGTGACCTTGACCCAAGCTATGGTCATCAGCAGAGGGAACCTCAACTGAGAAAATACCTCCACAAGATTGGGCTGTAGGAAAGCCTGTAGGACATTTTCTTAATTAATGATTGATGTGGGAGTCCCCAACCCATTCTAGGTGGAGCCATCTCTGGCCTTGTGGTTCTAGGTTTAAAAAAAATTTTTTTTTAAAAAAAGAAAACTGAGCAAGCCATAAAAAGCAGTCCAGTAAACAGCACTCCACCATGGTCTCTGCATCAGCTTCTGCCTCCAGGTTCCTGCCCTGCCTGTCCTCACTGCTTTTGAAGATGAACATTATGTGAATTGTGAGAAAAATAAACACTTTGCTCCCCATGTTACTTTTGGTCATGGTGCCTCATCACAGCAATAGTAACCCTAACTAAGACATCAAACTTTAACCAAAAGATCTAAGACCTACTCATCAAATGCTGGAATGGGTAAAGCTAACCTAATCTGACTGACAAAAGTAAAGAAGGAGGAGGAGGAGGTGGAGGAGTTAGGGAGAAGGAGAGGAGGGAGGGGGAGAAAGGGGGAGGGAGAAGAAGAAGGAGAAAGAGGAGGAGGGGAAGAAGAGAGGAAGAGGAGGAGGAGGAGGAGAAGGAGAAGAAGAAGAAGGAGGAGGAGGAGGAGGAGGAGAAGGAGAAGAAGAAGAAAAAGAAGAAGGAGGAGGAGGAGGAGGATGAGAAGGAGGAGAAGAAAAAGAAGAAGAAGAAGAAGAGGAAGAGGAAGAGGAAGGAGAAGGAGAAGGAGAAGGAGAAGGAGAAGGAGAAGGAGAAGGAGAAGGAGAAGGAGAAGGAGAAGACCCTAAGCTCCATCAGAAGTTACTAGAGCTTGGGGAAGGAGTTATTGACTTTAATGAAACATGAGTATTTTTTTTATGGAAATATTGAAATGTTGATCAAATGGTTATGTATATTTGTCAGAATGTGAGGTCTAACATTTGAAAAAGCTATATTTTGTCATATACTTTTAATTTATATCTCAACAAACTTGATTATAAAAGAAAAGCAGACTGAGCAAGCCATGAAAAGCAGGCCAGTGAGCAGCACCCCACCATGGCCTCTGCATCAGCTTCTGCTTCCAGGTTCCTGCCCTGCAACTTCAAAAATAAATTATCATGTTGTGTAGATAAAATTATAACAATTCATTTATATTTTGATAAAAACTGTATAAATGAAATTGCTTATGTTTGATAACATCTAATGCAACACTTTATATTCTAATAAGCTATTTTGTGACAATCATATTATAGCAATGTAAAATACACTGTCATTATGACCTTAAATTTGGAGTTGAAAAAATATAAATTCCTTTGAGTTGTTAAAGAATACGTTTCAGGAATATATTAAATACACGATTAGTTGAAAAAGTCCAGTACATTTCATATTATTTTTAAAAGTTGTTTTGTATTTAGATGTACTAAAAATTAAAAACAAATTTCCTGTTTTGCTTTTCCCTCCAGCACTGGAGAACACAAAGTCCTCCAATGTGAAGGAGACAGGAAACTCTTTGGACTTATTTTCTCAAGATGACAGAATTTATTGTTTAAGATTTTTTTATGCAACATTTCAGTGGGCAGATACTACTTAAAAGCAATTACACTTCCAATTGTCAGTTCTTGGCATTGCTTTGTTTCCTCTCCACCCCTTTAAAAATCTGAGTTCATCGTATGGAGAACAGGTTCTGTTTATTTTTCACATTGTGCAATGAAGCTCCTGCATGTGGAGAGAGTTCTCTATAAACTGTCATTACAAAGGATGATTTTAAATAAAAGTCAGTGTTTAAACTGGTGAAAACATCCAAAACAAATGAAAGGAGGAACTTAGAACACTGAAGTCTTATAACATTGTCTTTAAATATTATTTGAAAATAAGGCAGTGTAAAGAGCAGGGAATATCACATCAGAGTTTTAGAAGGCAGATACTATTTCCTTTGAGTCACGGAAGCTTCAGAAGCCTTTGAGTATTATTGTTTACGTGTGAAACACTACTGGATGAAAATATTACAAATCTTTGGAGGTTACTCGGCACTTTTCAATAGAAGAGTCAAATATGCAAAACTGGGTATTGGAAAGAAGATGTATGTAGCAGTAATAAGTACTACTCTGATAACATTTGCCATCTGCCTGTCAAAGTGGTCTGCAAATAGGCCAGCTGAGCCTAGACTCCTAATCCAGCCTCAGAGCTGACACTGTTAATCATTAGGTCACATAAAAGGTGCCAGATAGAAACTGGAAAGTCAAGAAACTACTCAGTGCTTTGCTAGTATTTCAGTCATAAGAGGTGGACCTATCGGGAAAGAATTCGTGGTTTACTCCTGAGTAGATGAGTATAAAACTCTTGACTGCTGAACAGGCTATTAATTCCTGCCCTGATGTGTACAGAAGCACACGCAAGTGTCCATTAAGAAATACTCACTCTCAGGTGTAAACATCTGGTAGCAGCCTGTTTTACTCATGAAAAGAAAGGAAAAGAGGCACAAGTGAAGTCAGTATTTGCTACCTACCATCACACACCAGGTTCTCCATGCTTCTAAAATAAAGTATTAGCTTGGAGATTTCAGATGAAACTATCAGAAAATATACCAAAGGGAAGATGTGCAATTGAGTGTGAATAATTAACCTAGAGTAAGGGAAAATGAGCCAACTAGAGAGTGACTTCATTTGTTGAAGAGAGTGTTTAAGACATAATGATGTCCATGTTTAAAGTTAGCAGAAGGTGAACTGAAAATGTAACTAGTTTTCAGCAATCCAGACCCTCGTTCCTGTTTTCATGTGGACAGTCCAGAGTTTTCCTGGGTCATGTGACTGACCTTGAGCACAGAAATAGATTAACATGGTGATAGTTAAGAGACAATATTATGCACGTCATAAACAAGGAGAGTAATAAATTTAGGGGACGTGGGACATGTGACCTGTACCGCATAGGAGAACAAGGATAGCTGTAGACGGACTTAACAAAGTGGGATTCAGGCTGTGCATGCAGACATTTGATAGTTCTCTTCAGAGCATCTTGTTTGGAAAAGACACTTTGTTTTAGATAATCTAGTGTGTGTGTGTGTGTGTGTGTGTGTGTGTGTGTGTGTGTGTGTGTGTTCCTGTGCACATACATGCATTCCACAGTTTCACGTGGTGGACAGAGGACCTTCTCTTCTTCTACCATGTGGATTCCAGAGACTGAAGTCAGGTCAGCTGGTTTGGTGGCAAGCACTGGTGCTCATATTACCTCCTCCAAAACACCCAGCCATTAAGCAAGAAATATAGGAACTGTTTGTACTTCTTTTTCGTATGAGTTCTACTTATCATATGAAATCTATTTGTGTCTCTGCTCACTTCACATTGTGTTCAGGTCTACTGTAGATTTCTAATGAGGACTCACCTGGAGGGACTAAGCCCACTTACTTCCTTTTCTCTGTGGCTCCACTCCTATGCTCTGTTCTTCTCAAGCAGTATGTTGAGTATGCTCTCCTTTATCCTAGTTTTTCATGATTTAAATGCTTTGCTTGGAATGATGCAAAGCAAATGGTTCATTCTTACAAACTCTGGGATTAAAAACATGACTGGCTGATGCTGAGAAAGTTTATAAGCCTGTCTAGGTCTCCATTGTCTTTTTTGTTTTTTAAATATGCTTTTATTTCTGTTAGAATTGCAACACTTTCCCTTCCTTCTACCCTCCCTCCAACACCTCCCACAATTCCTTCACTCTCAAGTCAATAGACTCTTTTTCTTTTATTATTTGTATATAGAATATAGTATACAGAATATATATTATATTCTCTTCCCAACAGTTTTTATTTATTTTTTATTTTTCTTATTTCATAACCCCTCTTTCCTCCTCTCCACTCCTCCTAGCTCCCCTGTCTTATCTCTCCCCAAGAGTTACCCCCACACACACTCCTCAGAAAAGAGCAGTTTTCCCAGGGTTACCTCCCAGGGTAAAAACAGGGCATAATATGATGGAACAGGCCAGGCACTCATCTCCACGTGAGGGTGGACTAGGCAATCCAGCAGGAAGAAAAGGGTCCCAAGGGCATGTAGAAGGGTCAGAGACACCCCCCCAGCCCCCCACACACATTCCACCTTCTATGAGTTTTGCAAGAACATCAAGCCAGACAAACAGAATATATGTTTAGGGAACCCTGTAGGTTCTGTGTCTTACACTATAGTCTCTGTAAGCCCCTAAGAGTAGTTGTCATTTCACTCCATGGGGCTGGTTCTCCAGGTGTCCTCAACTCTTCTAGTACCCATAATCCCTCCTCCTCATCTTCTGCGGGGTTCTGGAGGTCTGCACAATGTTTTGCCCTGGGCTTCTGTGTCGCAGCAGTCTTTTTAAATATAGCATTTAAAGTAATTCTTTGAGAATTTCACACATATATGCAATATATTCTGATCATATGTAACCTCTATTCTTCCTACTTCTCTACTCTCAAATTTCTTTCTGTTGTTGGATTCTCTCATATCAATTAATACGGTCAAGACTACCCACAACAAACATACCCATAGGCCAACCCTCATTGAGACTTTCTTCCCAGGTTATTCTACACTGTATAAAGTTGGCAAAGCTATCATAACTACAAAGAAGACTAAAATAGATTAACACTTGAAATCTAATTGACATGTAACACATTTTTAATGTTTAATTTTTACTTATAGATTGAAAAGTGATAGCTATATGTCTTGTATGGAACTTCAAAGTGATGCTATAGCAATGCAATATAGAATAAATGATTGAAGCTAATCAGTTAATTGCTTGGCCTTTTATTTGTTGTGCAATCACAACCTAGTTATTTAAACTCTTAACTTCAAATTTTCATTTGAAAGATAGAAACAGAGATAGATACAAGGGGAATAGCACACATAGCACAGATCCTAACCCAGAGAACATTTGGTATTTACTGCTTTCCTTTATAATTTTCAAAGGTAACATTTTAGGTAGAAAGAGTCCTAATTAAATTGGTAAACCACCCTTAATTGCAATGTCAGACAAGCAGTAGGGCCAAATCCTTACGAAGTATCAATATTATAGAAACCGAGACTTTAGAAGACTGAAAATATAGTCTCTGAACCCATGGGCAAATGTATCCCTTTAAGAGGAAAGCTGCACCTTTATGGAATCACATTTCTAGGTGCCAGTTCCTGCCATTCATTATCATCATGCTTAAATGTGGTTCCGGAAGCCATCTCAGTGTAGCAGTTCCCTCAACTAAATGTGCCCTATAGATTATTAGGAATCATTTCCTTCTGAATAATGTTATTTATAAAACAAACGAACAAACAAAACCCATAGCCTGAGCATTCAGAGGTCAAACTATTCCTCTCAGTTAACAGGCTACTCAGTGGAACTGGGAAAGTTTGACGTGACTGCTGTGCTGTCAGTTTGGCCGAAGATCAATGAAGATAATCTACTCTTGGTTCCAGGATAATGTGGATCGATGAATCAAAATCAAGTATAGAAAGATGTGCAGTGTTATTCAGAAAAATCAAGACCCAGCAATCCAGAATAATTCACTATAGTAACGTTATGATGGATGGAATTCATAGCACAGTTCATATTTTAAATACATAAGCAAGAAGAGAGAAAGGGGGTAAATGTTGAATGAGGAATTCCAGAGCAACAAAAGGAGTGTTGATTTTATAAGTCTGTAGTCTGTCTGTAGCGTGAGGTATTTTGAACTGTGGCAAAAACATCCAGATACTGGAAAATATTGTCTGGCCATGGAAAAGACTTTGAAGACTGCTTGACTCCTGCTGCTATTGTCAGCGAGCAGGGAAAGTCTGGGATTACATGCAAAATAATATATAGATTGCAAGTGTCTACACTGGAGTTTTAGTGCGTCTAAGAGTAGAGCCAGTGTTTGCCCAGCTCTCACATCCGTGGCCATGCTGCCTTGTACTCGTGGTCGGCTGGGAAGAAGCCACGATAGAAAACACATCTTGCTCATCGTGATTTATGCTACTCCCATTTACTTGGCTAAATGAATTGAACTTTTTCCAAGACTACAATGATGAGAAAGGCTTTAAAAGATGCTTCTTCACATCTTTCAAATCCTAGAAATGACTGAGTTTCTTTAGGGAATACATACAATAGGAAAATAATAACCTTACCCTGAACATTATTAAAGCAATTTTGACAAAATTCTAAGACAAGGAAAAATCACAAGATGTTTTTATCATTCATACTTCAGCATATAGCCAGAATGGAAAATAATATGGCCACTTTGTGAAAAAGTTATTATAGAGTCACATAATAATGTTTTTCATCATTAAAAGGAATGTACTAACATTGATAATCACTATTTTTAAAATATTATTTGAGAACCTCATACATGTATACAACATATTTTGATCGTATTCGCTCCCCACTCCTCCCCTTAACTCCTCCTAGATTCACCTCCACCCTTCACAATGTTCTTTCATACTTTTTTTTAATAACCCACTGAGTCTAGTTTCTATTTCCTATACATTATGAGTGTGAGGTCATCCACTGGAGGATAGTGAGCCCACCCGGGGCCACGCCCTTAAAGAAAAGAAGTCTCTCTTTCTCAGAAGCAGTCAACAGCCAAGAGTTCCTCAGCCCAAGGTTGAGCTTGTACGTTCCTCCCCTCTCCGTGCCAGAATGTTGACTGGCTTTCCTCTTCTGCACCTCTTGTGCAGGCAGCCACGATGCTTGGGAGTCCATCAGTGCTGTACTCCTGTCATATCCAGAAGCATTGCTTACTTCAGCTCCACTGCAGTCTCTGGCTTTTACAGTCTTCCCACCACCTTCCATGATGGTCTCTGAACCTTCGGGGGAAGGAATATGACGCCGGAGGACTACGCTGACACTGATTTTCTGTACCTTGTCCAGTGGTGAGTTCCATGTTAACCACCGTCTGCTGCACAAAGTTTCTTCTCTAGAGAGATATGAGAGCCACACTAGTCTATTGGTATCTGGATACAAAGTTAGAGGGTGGTTTGATACTATGTCCATCTTGCAAAAGAATAGTACAAGGTTTTCTTTTTGAGTGTATGAGTTTCCCAACCACGGTTCTTACCTGCATTTACAGTAACCGGCATGTTTCTACCAGTGAGGTGGGTCTTATAAGGTTATGCCACTCTTATCCCCATGGGCAAACCTTCCCAAGCTGGTTGTTGTCCACTCACAGAGTTCACAGGTAGGTAAGACTGCTGATGACTTTTCTCTCCAAGCAAGGATTTTTATTCTCTGACTCATGGAAAGTGACCCTCCCCCATGCCTCAATGGAAACTCCAAGATTTGAAATACTAAAACCCAAGTCTCAACCCTCTGACTTAGAATTATGGTCTAAAAGGCACGCCCAATGGCACTGTCCACATAGCCCAACATGAGTTTGGGATTCAAGGTAAGAGAAACGGATGTGTACTGCTCAGAACTCCTTATAGGAACACATGCTCCCAGCCTGTGAGCAGGCAGCCTCCACAGCTCAGACCTTCAGGGAGTACTTTAGCTATGGACAACTGCTTGGCCCAATTTCACACTTTGTCAGGCATGTGGCATCTAATGGCTTGTACAGGTGGGATTAAAAAAGGTTGTCCAATTCAGGTTACACAATTCTGAGACCTCAGTGTGGGAATTGGCAAAGGATTTGTAGATCCTGCATTCAGAATTCTCCTCTGACGCTTGCTGCTTCTTCCTAATCTTTTGTACAGGTCTTAATCCCTAAAAACCCCACCTCAGCTGCTGCTTCCAGAGAACCGACTACAACAAGCATAGTACAAATGTGCTGAGTCTCTGGGTGTCTCTGTCTTAGAGTTTCTATTGCTGAGACAAAACACTACGACCAAAAGCAACTTGGAGAAGAAAGGGTTTATTTCATTTATGCTTCCAGGTTACACTCCATTATTGAAGGAGGTCAAGGCAGAACTCAAGCTGGGCAGTACTGGAGGAAGGAACTGGAGAGACCACGCAGGAATGCTCTTAATGGCTTGCTCCTGTGGCTTGCTCAGCCTACTTTCTTATAGAACCCAGCACCGCCAGCCACGGGGTAGCAGAACCCGCAATGGACTAGGCCACCCTACATCAGTTATCAATCAAGAAAATGCACTAGAGACTTTCCCACAGACCAATCTGGTGGGGCATTTCATCAACTGAGATTCTTTTATGTATAAAAACTTATGAGATTCCAGAGATGAACTGTACTTTATATAATATTTTTATAGTGAATAGAAAAAGAATAAAGCCAAACTTGTTGAGTTGTGTATAAGATAGGCAGTCTAGGGAAATCACAGAACATTCTAAAAGAAAATACAAATAAATTGAAAATAAGAATAGAAATAAATGAAGTAGTAGGTGTCAGCAAGCTTACTGCCTGTGGACAAGTAGTCTTTTTTTTAATAACTAAAGTTATATTGGTCTACAATCCTACAGAAAGCTGATTTTATGCTATAATGTGAAGTTTGGAGATCACATGGTCTACACAGAGTATTTGATATCTAATCTTTTATAGAAATATTAATGACTATGATTCAGAAATATAAATAAATAAATTTTAATCTCTAAAATGGCTAATAGTTAACATACTTTTAGGGAGACTAATATGAAATTAAGATAAGGCCTAGATAAACATTATTAGAAATAATGATATATAAGCAATGATAGTATGAGAATATTATGAACTAATAGCATTAAATTTGAAAGATTAGTAGGATTGAAGAAAGGCCTAAAGAAGTATAAATAATTCAACACATACTTATAGTCTTGACAAGTATGTAAAGAAACTGACCTTGGAGTTTTTTCCCATATACAAAATACTAAATCCAGATGTGTTTCACAAGTAATTCCTGTGTACACTTAAGAAATAATGCAATTTCTAAACAACTTTTTATACATGATTCCAGAGTATGAATAAACAGAAAATACTTTCTTACATTCTTTTTTTAATAAAAAGATTCTATTTATTTATTTGTTTATTTAAATTGTACATATATGCTTCGGGGGTGGGGGGGTTGCAGGTGAATGCGGTACTCTCAGATACTGGAAGAGGACTACTGACACGCTGGAGCTGGAATTGCAGGTGGCCTGGGTGCTGGGAACCAAACTTGGGCCCTCAAGATGAGTAGCATGTGTTCTTAACTGCTGAGCCATCACTCCAGCCTCTCTTACCTTCTTAAGGAACTTAAGTAAGTATGGACCCAATTTAAACAAGAATTTATGAAAACCAAATCATAGGCAAATCCACTTGGTAAAATACTAACAAAAATTCATGTGTACAAAAATAATCAGTGAAGTAGAATGAGCATTGAAGTCAATTAACGTAGCAAGAGAAGCAAAACAAAGCATAGCAAAGCAAGAGAAGGCTTTTATCCAGAGATGCTCCCTTTTACTGAAAGTACTGACTAATATAAAAACTTAGAATTGGTCAAAGAACTGAGCAGATGTGACGGCGGACTAACCAGCTGTCAGCAGGACATCTGTACCAACATTCTAGGGTTCAGGGATTATTGCAACAAAGAGGGAGGAAAAGATATAAGAGCCAGAGTTTGGCAGGAATGCTGCAAACAGTATCTTCTGGAGATGGCACAGCAACTGTGTCCACAAACACACTTCAGCCATGGTTTCCTGTACAAGACCTGCAGAAAGTTGGACTCTTCACTACTTTGTCATGCAGGGGAAGGGAGTCCTGAGGCCCCGCTCTTCACTGAGTTACCATGTTCAGTTAATGGATACTGAACGGAGAGACAGTGCTGTTTTCTTCAGTGAACTATCCACTGGTAACTTGCCCATGTTTTACCAGATAATCCTTATTCATACTCATGCAAAGAGTCATAGTCAAACTCAAAAGGTCACACATGAACAAAAGATACAAAGGTCAGGTGGGGGACTTGATGGGAAGAAGGGTTTCAATAGAAACAGACAATAAGAGAGATATGTAAGGTGTGAAAGTGACCAAATTTCATCATATACATGCACAAAATTGTCAAAGATTAATCATATTAATACTTTTTTAAAAAGAAAGCCAATTACCAACCATTATGTTAAACCATGACAACAGAAAACCCAAATCGTATAAATAGATAGATGTGTTGGCTAATTTGATGTGTCAAGTTGACTGGGATATGAGTTACCCAGGTGTTTGGTCAACCCTTCTTAGAATATCTGTGAACACATTTAACATTTAGAAACCTAGTAAAGCATGTTGCCCTGTGGTTTATGGACGATCCTCTTTCATTCCTTGGAAAGACTTGAACTTTCCTTAAATAAGAGTGAACAGCCTTTGAACCAAAATACTGCCTTTAGTGTCTGAAGAAATTCACATTGAGACATGGGTTCTGCAGATTTGGGCTTTTCAACTTCCATACAATGTGAGCCAATTTCTTAAAACAAATGTGTTTACATATAGAGAGGTTAAATGCATGCACATAATTTTTTTTTCACAATTGCAAAACATCTGGAACTAGCTCAAAGACCTATTATTTTGAGAATGGATGAATGGGATGTATTCGCACAATATAGAAATACATAACAGTCCAAACAAATGACCTCTTCAAACATTTAGTATTTGTATAGGTTTCTAATAATTTAGTAAAGGTCTCAAAATAGTAAGCACTTTGATTTTTAAAATAAAATTTAAATCTATAATAAAATAAGATATACCTTCAAAGGAGTATATGTGGATGCACTAAAATTATTTTAAAAAATAAAACAGGGAAAGAATAAACAACATAATTAAGGAGAATGGGTATCTTATATAGAAGGAGTCGGGAAATCAAGAAGTAATATAGGTCATACAGGTTAGGTGAGGTAATTCTAATATCTTAATATTTTTAAAGATTTTAAAAAGTTATTAGTATGTATGTGGATGCACTCATATGTGGGGACACTGTCATAGGCCAAGAAGGGTTATAGGATTCCCTGGAAGTGAGTTACAAGGAGCTATGAGACACTCAATTTCAGTGCTGGGATTGAGATTTGGGTCCTTTGGAAAAGCAATGTTTCAGTCACTGTCTTATTGCTGTGAAGAGATACTATGACCATGGCAAACCTTATAAAAAGAAAGCATTTAATTGGGCTGCTTACAGTTCAGAGGTTTATTCTATTACCATCATGGCAGGAAGCATGGAGAGAGAGAGAGACAGAGAGAGAGAGAGAGAGAGAGAGAGAGAGAGTCTTCCCTGGTGACCATGCATCCAAATCTATTAGCCTATAGGAGCCATTCTTAGTCAAACTACCACAAGCAACAAGTACTCCTAGCCACTGAGCATATGTGTCATTCCAGCCCTTAATATCTTAAATTTAGTTTAGGGTCTGGATTTAACAGGGGGAAACTTATGAGTGTTAAATGTCCAAATAAAAGCAGACTACAAAATGGTAAAGATGTAGTAAAATCATGATTATGGAGAGGTTATGTATCAAATAAGGAACTGTGGGGGCAGATTTTTCAAGGAAGAAGAAATAGAATACATAGTTATGGAGAGAGTGGACAGAGAGAATTAAACGGGGAGGGCGGTAGAAGAGAAGAAGAATGAAGGGAATATCGGGAGGGACAACTAACAATGAAGGCCATTTGAGTGTCAATATGGAAACTTACGACTGTAGAACCTACCTAAAATCTATGCATATATATGAAAGAAAGAATCTAAATAGAGTCACCAAATATTGAGGAGACAGTACCCCAACTAGAAATCTTTTGCCACCAAGTAGAATCTCCAGTGCTAGAAACAGGCTCCATCTAGTTGTAATGAGCTGCAACTAGCCAGAAACAGCATGACATCTATTGGAGTCATTTCCTACCCCCCATGAAACCCTCCCCAACCCCCAAACATCTCAGGCTATTGCCAAAGCTACTAGTTACTCTCCACAAACCAATGGTAAGGCTCTGTTACTGGAGGCAACAATTACATACCTTATAGAACATGGTGAAGCGGATCTGGTTCCTAACTAGAGCTTTTACTCCTGCAGACTAGTGTCCATGATACTAGAAGGTACTTTATACGCTACCAGAGGAGAAAGGTAACCATCAACCAAGCTACAAGCCCTGTGATTTACAACAGTGACCTGCCTGTTGGAAATACTGGTGTAATCGTGGTATAAATGTAGTGGAAATTGCCATCTACCCTCTGATTGGATTCAAGGCTCTCTCCAGGAGAGGAAATGTATGCTGACACTGCTGGATAGGCAATGGACCTAGGGGAAAACAAAATACAGCCATTCTGCTAAGGGAATAAACAATTCCTAATGACGTTCTGCTATAACAAATAGGTGAGTGTCTCATTCAGCCATCACCAAATAAGCTTCTTCTTGCAGTAGATGAGAACAAAATACGGAGACCCACAACTGGACACTGTAAAAGATGAGAGACATTAGAATACTCAGTTTTAAATGGGATGTCTTCATAAAACTCCTCCCCTTACGAATTAGGAGCTATGTGAAGGAGGAGGTTGAAAAAGAGTCAGAAGGATGGATGATTTCAAGGAAAAAAATGCTTAAGAAAAACTCCGACACAACAGGACTTATGCGCATATGAACTCACAGAGACTGTGGCAACACTCATAGAACCTGTACAGGCCCAATCCAGATGCTTTCCCAGTGCTGAGAGGGCAAAGTGGACAGGAGCTCCCATCCCTAATCAAGAAGCTATCTCCAATTGACAACTGCTTGCGAAGGAAACATTAGTTTTCTCTCATGGAGACTTGCTGGGTATAATTTACCACACTTAATCAAAATCCATGCTTAGCAGTAGATGGCCAACACAATACTAATTCAGTGATGTTTTGTAGACCTTTTGTCTCATATTGCTTTGTTTGGGCATTTGTTCTTACTGGTCTTTTGCCTGTATTATAGTCTCTGATTTAGTGTTTTCTTATCTGCCGCCATTCTAACCTAGGTTAGAATCACTGGGTCAGCAGCTTTGTTGGCAAGCTGATTTCCCTGTTTCTAATGTTTTTCTCCTAAAATCTTTTTCTAACTAATGATCCTAAATGATCCTTTGAAAATAAGTCTGAGAATGTGTCTTGGAACTGAATGCTCTGTATTCCTGGATTCCTTCTTCATTTGGGTGCAAATGAAGTCCTTGCAAAGATATGGAAGAATTTCATGCCCTGGATCTCTCTCCATCCTCATTTCTCTCTTGCTGGCTTCCCTGCCTGCTGTTCTTCATACAATAAGGGACTTATTTGTAGTGTTTCATGACTCTTTTCCAAGAATTTGCTTGGCTAACGCCTTCATTTTTTTCCTCATGTCTTTGCTCAGATTTTGTCTTAGACTCTGCTTTTACCAATGAGGGACAAATATGAACTACTGAGCAAATTTACAAGCCACTTTATGACCCTTTGGTAACTTGAAAATGACTATGGTGGAAATATTTATACCACAACATATCTCCCTTGACTATTTATTTGAAATTGCAGGGTTCGCATCCTGCCTCCTTCATTCCTGATGCTCTTCATTCTACTCTGTCCTTCCTTTGAAGCCTGCTCTATTATACAAGGTAAAGTAGTTATCTTCCCATTTATCTACAAACTCTGCGTATAGAAAATGAGGTTTTCTAGGACAAGAGATTTTTAGTTATCAAAGGATTCTATCGAGTACATACTAAATATCCAATGAATATAAAAAAGAGGTATTATACACCTGTAATATTAGTATGTTATATACTACTATGAGATAAGTATTAAGTAAAACAAATAACAAGTGACTTAGTATTTTTACAACAGTAACTGATTTATTTGAGTTGACAAATACTAGAGTAAATGATAAAGGTAATGACTTCAAATTTGGAATACTGGCAAGAATTATCTTAGGTAAGAAATGCTCACTAACTGGATATATCTGAGAGTAGTTGAGAAGTAATGAGACTATTTCATAAAGACAATACTCTCAATTAAAAAAAATTCAACTTTTGCCAAAATTCTAACAATGTATTGTATGTTGAGTTCTTATTCCACACTTAGAGTTATGCACTTAGTTCATAATGTCATATTGCATGATAAAACTTACCGTTTTATAACTAAATTTTTATTTGTTATTTACACTTCCTTTAAGGTTAATGATTTTTAATACTTGTAAGAAATTAGCTTCTTTGGTTTTGACTATTCCATACATGTCAAGACTATTAGACTTGAAACAAAATCGTTCATTTCATTACTTCATTGCTGGGGTTTTCAGAAGCAAAGACTGGAACAGACATAATGTTCACTGTAGATAATTTCTTATATGGACTACTGAAAGAAGTATGTGTGTCTTTACATATTAGAAAATTACATACATTTCAACAAGTTATCCTCTGAAATTATTTAATTACTACCAATAGTCTTCAGTTACAATTTGTCTAGATTACACATCTTAAGATAAGGTTTAACAGACCTCTGACTCTCAGTGTCTTCGGCAGGTTACTTAGCTTTTAAATGACTGTGGGCACGCTGACATGACTGAAAAAATCAAAAAATGTAAAAGAGTCTGGCAAAATCCATGCATACTTTTAAAAGCATGAAAGAAATAAGAGCAATCTTAACTTACTATTCTTGACTGGATTCCTTTAGAATGGTTTCTAAGCTGGTGGGGGTGACTTCTCTTTGCAGTATGCTTTTAAATGTTGCCTAGTTGTCTTTCCTCTGCTCCTCGGTGAAAGCATAGATTAAAGTCTTTTACACTGTAATTTTAGGTATCCTAAAACACCACATTACACACATTTAAATGACTAACATTTCATAGTTAAAAGTGAGAAAGCATATGTACTAAACTCACTATCCCCAATTTGCTTGGATTCACATTCAAGTCTTCTCCAATGTTAGATTTGGGGATTTTTCAGCATTCAAATTGATAATTTCCTTGAGGAATTTGTTTAGATAAGCCAAGAGTTTTAGTCAAAGTCAAATGGCAAGATGCTCTTTGAAAAAGACAAACATATGAGTGTACCTATTTCTTGCGTCTGGGTCCTTTGAAATGTAAAAATGAGAAGTCTGTTAGGAATCTTAAACATGTCTCTCAAAATTGTTTTGCTTTCTTAACTTTTTGAAAAATATAGAGCTGTGCCCCGCCATTGTTATATTCTTGATCTATTACGGTCACTGTAGGGAAATAATCCAGATGAATAAAATCAATCTCAGTGTATAAAGGGATTCATGCCTGTCAGATTGCCCCTTGGAAGTAAATTCAAATAGTTGGGATAAAGAAGCAAATTCTCCCATATACCTTACACTAGAAGGTTGCACTCTGTGTAGAACTGTGCTTGTAGAAGTCTCCTGCTTACACAATTGCACAGCTGAAAATTCTTCCTCTGATTACTCATCATCTTTCCTGCCAGCTTTAGTATGGACTCAGATTCTAGATATTTATAGCTCTAAAGTGTATCACAAAATCTTACATCCACCAATTATCTTGAGGATGACAGGATGTTTCATGACTTAAACAGATATGGCTACTTGTTAGAAGATATTGCTTTGGCCTTTCTTAGCTCTATATTCCTAGACATTGAGTCTAGTCCAAGAATTAAAATGCAGGACATACAGTTTGTTGGTGCCCACAAGCAGGGTCAGCAAGCATAATTTAGCAGTTTGTGATTTGCAATGTGGTAAATATATTATCAAAATGCCTATTGTGGGTCATTTTCTGAGAATGATCAATTAGCAGCAGAGTCTGCTGCAAATAAGTAAAAACACATCTGCTCTAGCCTAAACAATTACCCTACCTGACACCACCAACGTCATAACATAAACACCAATCCTAGGTTGCTTGGAGCTGATGCTCACCAACGTGTCAGAGATACAGGCTCTAACTGCATCCTTTCTGCATTACCATGGTTCTCATTTTGTCTATCATTCTCATGCTTCTCATTTCTTGGTCATTATATGGCTGGCATATCAGCAAGGATTATGTGCACACACCAGGCAAGAAGAATGAAGTGCAGGACCTGTGCTGGCTAGTTTTTCCGTTTTGTTTTTTGTTTTTTTTTTTTTTTGAAAAAAATATCCTTTCTAGAAGTCCAGCGAAGCAGGCCTGCCTTGTATCTTATGTTCTTCTATCTTCTGCCACAAGTATAGTTCCAGATCAATAAAATGAGACCTGACCAGAGAAAATGAGGGAGTCAGAAAAGCATGTAGACAAACTCTCTCACAGCAAGTACCAAAGTCTCAGAGGTCAAGATACGGCAGCCACTGTCTGAACAATCTCAATTAACAAGAAAAGATGCTGGGCAGTGTGCAGGCAGTAAAAGATGTTTTTATCTTTACACGCATGCTTAATTTACCTTTAATCATTAACATTAGCCAACAGCACAAAAAGGCAATATCTAAGGCACCATAATAGTCAGATGAAAACATACTTTAACCTCTACCTTTCTCAGCTACTTAATTTTGAGGCATGATGGAATATAGATGACATATAAAATTGATAACTTGATTCATAAGGGAGATTTGGTCCCATGATATAAGTGAAGTATAATACTCAAAAACCTTAGCATTGGTTCTCAGTTTTGGCATCTTTGAGCTATGGGACTCTGAGCAATGTTAACTCAATCTCATTTGTAAAGCAGGAGCATTATAATATACTGTAGAGACATATGCCGTGGTGTGTGTGTGTGATTGTAAAGATTAAGAGCATTAAGAGTTTAGCACAGAACCTGGTGTTTTAAAATGCCCTATAAATGCAATCGGGATTTCCCATTCTTATTACCACAGCTATGTTTAGGGATGAACAGATGGCTAAACAACCTCAATTTATTAAATGTGCTGTATGCGAAGTGGAAGAAGTAAGGAGGCTCCACAGCATGCCCTGCTCAGGGATTCTGTCTTCAGTTACTATAGAAGCTACATTTAAAAACACGATTCCTCAGTTCATCTATCGTATAATTATGACTCTTGGGATCCAGTCAACACACATTTCCAATAAATCTGAGACTTTACAGGCATCAGGACTGTTCCAAGAAATCTTGGAAGACTAGTTCTCAGATACTTCGTCCAGAGCAACTGCATTTAAAAATCAAATGTGAAAGCAAGATCCTACAAATAAATCTGTATCAATACAATTCTAAACTATTGTCTCTAAGGACAGGGTCCATGTGTGTGTGTGTGTGTGTGTGTGTGTGTGTGTGTGTGTGTGTGTGTTGTGGAACTTGGAGGTACGCATACAGGCATTCAGGTGCACATGCCCGTGTGCAAATATGTGGAGATGTCTACTACTGTTTCCCCCTTGTTTTGGGGGGACAGGGTCTCCCACTGAAACTGAAGTTTCCTTTCAGTATCTGTCACTGAGCTCTGCTTTTATGCGGGGATTTGAACTCACATCCTGTTCCTTTCATTACAAGCACTCTTACATGCAGAGTCATTTCCCCAGCCCTGACAGAGTTCATTTCTAATGATGGTTTTTGGCCCATTTTTTAAAAAAGGTTAGTCACTATTTCATTTCTAAGTTAACATGTTTAAGAACTTAGTAACATCCACCCCATCATTAAAGCAAACCACAGAAATGTTCCCAGATGTAAGATAAAAAGCAAAAGCAAACAATTATTTAAAAAGCCAAAGGTGTTGTGAGTTACAGTGAGATCCTTCTAGTGATTTAAGCTGAGTGACTTAATGATACAGGTGATGTATTATTTCAGTCATGGCTAAGCTCTTCATCTTCTTCCTATTTCTCATTTTTGAAATCATATAACAGTACTGGGTCTGTAGCTTGGTGGCAGAGTACTTTTCTAGCATGAGTGAAGTATTTAACCGACAACATTGCAAAAATATCTTTGGAAAACATAATAAAATAACCTTTCTAATTAAACATACCTTACAACAGGAATTTTACACACACACACACACACACACACACACACACACACACACACACACATTAGCATGACACACACAAATCTTTAGGACAAGAGCCTAAAACAACCAGGAGGCCATCATGTAGCAAAATTGTAAATACCCACTATGAATAAGATGCTATGTAAAACTTACTTTATTTTTAAGACCAAGTATATGAATAAAACTAGGTATATAAATTCCCTTCTCTTTTTAATACTAAAATGTAAAGTCTGTTGAACTTTTTCTAAATTTCCAAGGGATTATAAAGAGAAAACATTTGAAGATCTAAACACTCCAAGGATAGAAGACAATTTGCTGGAATTTTACTAAAACTAGAAAAATCAAATTATTACTCATGAGGAAAGATAAAGAGCACATGGCTTTACCGCAGTCATGAGCATAACCACGTATCTTTATGTAAATATATCCTCTTCTAGAAATCCACAACCCTCACATAATTCCTACCATCCCCATCTAAAAATCTTTCAACTTCTTGCATTTCTGGATGAGTGTCTGCAGACCACACAGTTTTTGATGTTCTCTTACTATTTCCTATTATATCAACAGACTTTACTACCATTTTACTCTTCATGACATCATCCCTTGTCAATCTCCATCCATCTAAACCCTCTCTGCAAATCGTTTTTGGGGTAAAGGATCACAGCAGGTAGTCTGACTTTAGTAGAAAGTTGGACTTCAAATCTCTTCCACATTCAGCAGTTACTGCTTTCCTTATGTAGAACGCTGGAACCAACCAATTCCGTGAGCCCATGATGATCTAGCATTATGTTCCCTACCTCCACCTGTTACCATCATGAAATACTGATTTTTTTCCTTATTGGTATTAATAATTCTTATTCACGTCATAAACTATAGATAGTCTTTATGAAAGAAAAGTGCACAACACCATGCAACAGGCAGTAGGGTCTCACACAAGAGGTTTATTGGGGTGGGGTGAGACACGAAGTGTCTGCTTCCAAGTGGAGGGAAGAAGAAAGAGAGAGAGGGGAGAGGAGAAGAGGGAGAGAGAGAACAGAGGAAGAGGGAGAGAAAGAAAGAAAGAGAGAGAGAGAGAACCAGAGAGAGGGGTCCAAAGAGGAGAGAGAAAGGCCAAAGAGAGAGACAGAGAGAGGGACAGAGAGAGACAGAGAGAGAGATCCAAAGAGAAGGAGTTTGAAGCTTACTGGGATTACATGGGACTGATGACACAGGACAGGAACTGGTCTGGGGGCAGGCACAGGGGCAGTACCTGGCCAGAGGGTGGGGAGTGTCAGGAGCATGGGGGCCATCCCAAGCTTCAGGGAGGGAGCTCTGGCCAATTCACAGCACTTTATCTTTCTTGTAAGGTTTTGTATATTTCTTATTTTTATTGGATTGTCACAGCGTAAGCACAAATTAGCTCTAGATGTGCAAGGCATTAGTTTTGAAATGACAGTCGGATAACTGCCTGGTGGCCCAAAGTTGTAATCCTACTTATATCATTTTGAACAAAATAAGAGATACAATATTCAAGAAGAAGTTAATGATTTGTCAGATTCTTCGTCATACACAATCAGTTTTAGATATTTTGTCACTATTAATATTGCATTAGTACTGCATACATTAAATAAAGGTGAGGTCTGCAATCAACTCTTAGAAACGGAGCTTAGTAGGCGTTGTAAGGGTCCTGTACTGAATATTGACAGTCACTCCAAACTGACATAAACTATTTCAATGTTAATGGGCTGGAAAGATAGCTCACTGGCAAAGAGAACTAGCTGCTCTTACAGAGGCTCTAGGTTCAGTTCCCAGAACCATGTGCATCTCACAATCACCTGTAACCTTAGTTCCCTAACACCCGACACCTTCTTCTCATCTCAGATATGCAAGCAGGTAAAATATCCACACAAACAAAACTAAAAATAATAAAAAATTTAAAATATACATGAAAGATTTGATTTACTTGGTATTTTTGCTTTAACATTTTTACTTAAATTCTATAATCCATTTCTTCAAGGAAATTTAAGGTAAGTCAGCACTCCCCATGAATACTTTTTCATAAGCAAGAATATATTACTTTTCAGGATATGACATTTCAAATTTAGCATCAGTCACTCACACTCAGAGGAGATAGGGGTATGTTTAAATATCCTTTCCACATCTTCCTTGTTCCTTACCAACAACCTTCTCCCAGAGGGAAGGTATTTTTCAAATTTTCTTCTTGAGTTTTCTGCTATGATTCTTTTTAAAATAAATAATATCTCTGGAGAACTACTTTTAAAGAAAAATTTCCACTTTTAAGTAGACATATATCTATCGCCGGTGGTGGTACTATGCCTGCCTGTCACACGGAGGCAGCCGCCGTGCTTTACGTCACAGGGATTGAGACTGGAAGCTGTACTGTGTAGCCTACAAGTGTCTGTGACATTTCCAATAACACCAGGATTCCAAAGACGACCAATGTTCTCTACTTCCACATCCGGGTGCCATCTGTTTCAGAGAAGAGGAATTGACCTTTGGCCAGTCATATGAGAAGTCCCGGGTGGAATCTTTAGTTCACTAGAAACATTTTTAAGTGGTATTTTAGTGCCTTTACATTTGGCTTTTAAGGAAGCAGCCAGGGCAGACCCCTCAGTCTAACGTGGCTCGCTGCAGTGGCAGCTACCAAGTTGTCATTCCCGACAGCGCTTCCTTCGAGGGACAAAAAGTCCCCCTGTGGCTATTGCCACGGGAAGAAGCCTTTTGTAGTTAAAGTCCCAGCTAATAGGCAGTAGTCCTGTCTCTGTCACATATTCATCTGCACATGCTCCCCAGCCCCTGAGAACCTTGGGGAACCAACCTGCTGCTTTCCAGTGTGGTCTGCTTTAAAGGAAACCAGTCAATGATCCATACCTTCTTCTCATCCTACGTGAATAGACGAAGTGGAGAATTATTCTTCTGTGATTGATTTTCTTTTTTAATAGTTTGGTGGAGTGAAGCAGAAAGATACAAATTCCAGTTTCTAGTAGCAGAGAAAGGCATACGCTGTGTCACCGGTAGTAGGTAGCTCTTCCATTGAATGGCTCTGAGATTTCAGTTTAGGAACTATTTTGGCATAGAGGATTGTGCAAATTTATCTGACTTGCCCAGTAGACTCTCAAAATGATGCGCAATGGGGGAAACTGCATCCGGAGAAATAATGAAGTAAAGGGAAAGTGTGGTCAGACACTGAATGCAGGATCCAGTTCTTACTAGTCCCATTCACTTCCTACCCGGTACACCAGCCATGAGGACCATTGCTTTATTTCTGTTCCCAACTTCACTTTAAAGATCCTTATAATGTTTACACATGTTTTGTGTAGAATAAAAGTACAATCGCGTTTTATGAGGGCTAGAAATAAAGTATATTTGTTTTTACCTTCTGAACTCTCAGAACAGCGTCTTAGAATGCTGAATGTATTTAGGAAAGTTGAGTTACTACTTAAATGGGTGTTATGTTAGAAAGTTGCTTGCAATTGAGTTTTTCTAGGTCACATACGGACGTTCCTTATCTACCTTAAGAGTTTTCTTATTTCAAACACTTTTGAAAAGTTTCAGTAAAACACACAATTTCATTGTTGTAAAATATATGTAGCATAAAATTTAATATAATAAAGTTAATATTATACATACACTTTTCGATGGCGTGAAATATATTAGGTTGTTCTGCAAACCACTATCACTATTCATCTCTAGGTTTTTTCCATCTCTTCCAACTGAACTTCTCTATCTGTTGTACATTAACTTCCCCTTCTTGTAGCTTCTGACAACCACTTCTCCACTTTTGTCTCTGTGAGTTTGACTGCTCTGCAAACCCCTTACTCATTTAATTATAATGTATGCATCTTTTTATGACTGGCTTACTTAGTTAGGCTTAATATCTTTAGGAATCATCTATATCTCATACTTGTCAAAATGTTATTTCTGATAAAACATTTCCATTCCTTGTTAAAGCCAAATAATAAACCATTGCACGTATATACTGCACCTTCTTTATCAGCACCCTGTGTGTGAACACTTTGGTTGTATCCATAGTAGCTATTGTGAATAATAACATATGGTGAAGATAACTCATGCAAAGAAACATCAGGATCGTAGCCATTTATAATCCAAGGAGACGATACCCACTGTGATCTGACCACGATAACAACTTAATCTAAAGCTCATTAGCTCTACGGATGTGATAAATATATGCCTGGTATTTATGCTGGTCAGTTGATGGCATTTTGTTGCAGTAGTTGAATAATCTACAATGCCACTTCTGACTTCAGTGTATGTGATGGAAGAAAAAGGATATAAAAAACCCCCAGCGGAATAAGGGTTCCCCCTTGTCCACATCCACGTTAGCATTTGATGTCAATGGTTCATTTGTCTGTTTTGTTTTGATCTTAGCTATTCGGATTGGGATAAAAATGAAATCGCAAAGTATGTTTTAGCTTGCATTTCCCTGATGACTAAGGATGTTGAACATTTAAAAAAATGTTTCTCAGCCATTTGTGCTTCATCTTTTGAAAGCTTTGTTTAATACCATGCTCCACTTTTTAACTGGGTTTTTTGATGTTTGATTTATTTAGTCTTTTTTGTATATTCTAGCTTCTAAGCCTTTATTAGACATATAGCTGGTAAAGGATTTTTTCCTTTCTGTAGCCCCCCCTCTTCCCTCAAACAATTGTGTCTTCTGTTGTTCATGTAGTCTTATTTGTGAATTGTTGGTCTTAATCCTTATACACAGCTGGTCAGAGTGCAAACTGGTACAAATACTCTGGAAATCAGCATGGAGATTCTTCAGAAAGCAGGAAATAGATCTACTGGATGATCCAGTTATACCACTCTTGGGCACATACCTAAAGGACTTTATATTGTTCTACAGAGATACTCTTCCATGTTCATTGTTGTTATATTGACAATAATCAGAAAATTGAAAAGGTCAATATATCTATCAATTAACAAATACAAAATGAAAATGTATAATTACACAATGAAATAGTTTGTTGTTAAAAAATGAAATTAGGAAATTCACAGAACAACGAAGGGACCTGACAACAGTCATCCTAAGTCAGGTAATGTAGACCCAGAAAGACAAAATGGCAGTTTTCTCTCAAGTGTGGACATTAGCTTTGATTCTTTAGATATGTGTGTTTCGTTTAGAATATCCATAGGGGTTTAGAAACAATTAGGGGGCCATAAGGGAGGAGTAGATCTTTCAAGAGAGAAGGCATGGAATACAAGGATAAAAAGGGGGAGAGGGAATAATTGAGCAGGAAGAATTAAATGGAGTGAGGGATAGGAAGACAGGATAGGGAAGGAGCTGTGAGGAGGAATAACCAACACTAAAGGCCTTTTGAAAATCCATATGGAAACCAAATGTAATATGGTTTAACATAAATATGAATATAAATGTGCATAGACATTTATAAAAACAGTTTCAACGGACTTACCTGTAAATGGTGAGAGGAATAAGACCACAACTAAACACTGCATATTTGAATCATAGATATGGACAAACCAAGCTGACACCGACCTGGAAGCGTCCTCTGTGCCGGTTAGCTTTCATATTGCTGGAAGGGCTATGCATGTAACTGGAACAGAAAAGTGATCATGAGTCTCACCCAGCTGTGAACCCTGGGAGCTCAATAATAACTGACGTGAGAAGGTGTGCCCCATGTGACAGCATGTACAAGACCTGTGCAAGCTCAAGCAAGACAAAAATCCCAGCGGATGATGCAGGGGAAGGACATTAATAACCACCACTCACCAAGAAGCTATTGGCGTTTGATAGCTGCTGAGAGAGGAAGAGTCAGTGTTTTCTTTAATGATGTGATCCTGGTAGGCTAATTGCATTGTGGGTCAGTTCTACTGCCAGGAGATGGGCAGCCAAAATTTGACTTGATGTGTTTTAAAAAGTGAAGAAGAAAACTTGCAGTAGGAGGCTGAGGGTAGAAAGGGTGGATCTGGGGTGAGTTTGGGGAGGGGTGAATACTATTAAAACTGTAGAAATTCTCAAAGAATTAATAAAAATATTATTTTTATTTTAAATAAAACAGTAGGTTTTTAAAACTGGTTTTTGTTTTTATCTTTCTCTCCCCTCATATACAACTTATACAATACATCCTGATCCCCCTTCTTCCTTCCCTCCACACTGTGGGGCTTGTTCTCCTGATGCCCTTGAGCCTTCTGGTCGCCACAATCCCTTTCTTCAACTGGTTCCCCCGAGGTCTGTACAACGTTTGGCTCTAGGCCTCTCCATATACTCCCATCAGCTGCTGGAGGGAGCCTCTCTGGTAAGAACTGGGTTAGGTACAGATCTATGAGCAGAGCATGGCATCATTAGAAATTGTCTCTAGGTTATCCAGTCTCTAGTTCCTAGCCTGCCCTGCAGTTTGAGGCCAGGGTTTCTGCCTTTGGCATCAGGTTCTGCCCTTACACTATCAATGAGGATCTTACAGGAAGGATAGGCCATAGGTCAGAGGTTTTGTGGCTGGGATGGTGTCCCAGTCTCACCACTGGAAATTTTGCCAGGCCACAAGAGATGGATGGCCTATTCAGGCCCCCTGTCTCCCATTACAAGGGATCCTTGCTAGGTTCTCCCTCATATATTCCTGTGAGTTTCCAACACACTAGGTCTCCCCATTGCCCCCTAATTTTCTCTCAATTCTTTTCATCTCTCCATATATTTTCTTCTTCAGTCCCTCTCCTCATAGGAGTCTTCTTTGCTCTCCCATTCCTGCCCACTCCCAACCCACCTGCACCCTCTGTTCAATTTCTACCCTGCCAGTGAGATAGATCCCCGTGTTCCAAATGGGGCCCTTCTTGTTGCATAGTTTTTCTATATCTGTGGATACTAGTACCTTTCTCCCTTGCCTAGCAGATTATATCCACATAAAAGTGAGTACATATCATGCTTATCTTTCTGGGACTGAGTTACCTCAATCAGGATGATTTTTTTCTAGTTCGATCCATTTGCCTGTAAAGTTCATGAGGTCATTTTATAAATAGCTGAGTAATACTCCATTGTGTAAATGTACCACAGTTTCTTTATCCATTCCTCACTTGAGGGGCATCTAGGTTGTTTCCAACTACTAGCTATTATGAATAAAGCAGCTACGAACATAGTTGAGCAAGAGTCCTTCTGGTAGGATGGAGAGTCTTTGGGTATATGCCCAGGAATAGTATAGTTGTTTCTTGTGGTAGGTCGATTTCCAATTTCCTAAGTAAACCCCATATTGATTTCTAAAGTTTGCACTCCCACCAGCAATGCAGGAGTGTTCCCCTTGCTCTACATCCTCACCAGCATGAGCTGTTCTTTGTATTATTGATGTTAGTCATTCTGACATGTATAAGATGGAATCTCAGAGTAGTTATGATTTGCATTTCCAGGATGGCTAAGGATGTTGAATATTTCTTTAACTGTTTCTCAGCCATGTGAAATTTTTCTTTTGATAATTCTTTGTTTAGATCTGTATCCTATTTTTAATTGGGTTGTTTGTTTTGTTCCTAGTATTCTTAGGTTTGGTCTTTTCACAGTGTCCCAGATTTCCTGGATGTTTTGTTTTAAGAATTTTTTTTTTTTTTTGGATTTAACATTTTCTTTTACGGATGTCTCCAATTCTTCTGTAGTGTCTTCAACTCCTGAGATTCTCGCTTCCATCTTTTGCATTCTGTTGCTGTAGCTTGTCTCAGTAGTTCCTGATCCCTTTCCTAGATTTTCGTTTCCCAAATTCCCTGTTTTTTTTTTTTTTTTTTTTTTTTTTTTTTATGTCTTCTATGTCCACTTTCAGGTCTTGAACAGTTTTTGTTCATTTCCTTTAATTGTTTGCTTGCTTTTTTCTTGGCTTTCTTTAAGGGATTTATTCATTTCTTCTAATTTGTTGCTTGTGTTTTCCTAGCTTACTTTATGAATTTACTCAGTTCCTCCTATTGTCTGTGTTTTCGTCAATTTCTTAGAGGGATTTATTCATTTTCTTTTTAATGGCCTCTGTTAGCATCATAAATTTAGGCTTGTGATCTTTTCCTTGTGCTTTGGCTCTGTTGGGGTGGTCAGGGCTTGTTGTAGTAGGAGAGTTGGGTTTTGGTGGTGACATATTGCCTGGGTTGTTATTGATTCTGCTCTTACATTGGCATTTAGGTATCTGGGATTGTGGTGATTTTAGGTTTAGGGCTGAATTCCTGTGTTTGTTCCTTGTATTTTTTGTTTTGTTTTGTTTTTCTTAGTTTATTCTCTGGTCTTCTCTTCTTTGTGGCCATCTTGTCAAGCTGGGGGTCTCCACCCAGGTTGAAGGCTGGAGCTCTGGTGAGCTACTTGCCCTCTGGTCCAGCAGGAGGTCTCTGTTTGAGTCAGGGGTTGGGACTTGGCTACAGTTCTTTTGGCTGTCTGTCCTGGCCTGCACTGTTCTTCTGGCTGGTTGGCATGGTCTGAGCTAGTTCTTCAAATGGGGTGTGCTATGAAGGTGCTGGGGGGGTGGTTCTTCAGCTGGCTTGGCTTGAGGTAACATGGGGGGGTTGGCCTCAGGATTTGTGGGTGGGGGAGGTGCTGGCTAGAGGATAGTGGGGAGGGGCTATGGAGGAGTGGGTTGTGGAGACTGAACCACCTATTCTGCAGGAAGCAAGCCTATCTGGTCGGTCCACTGGCTGGAGCTGCAATCAAAACTGGTTTTTAAACTCCTATGAAGTTGTCTTTATCCATCTGCTGTTATTTGTTTCACATGTGTGTAAGAAACAAATTCCCAAAACGTTTTCTTCCACTATCAAGTTCATGTGACTTTCCCCCAAATTTAAAATGTTTATTTTTAGAAATAAGTGGATAATCTATAATAATTCTGTATGGCCCACATGTGAATCTAATTCTTTACCTGGAAATAGAGTCAAACATTTAACAAATACACTTGACTAATCCCAGTAATATAACTTTATGGAAATGTTCAATTTCTGCCAATTCATTGATTCGACTCTACACACAAGCATATCCAGTCTGGTATCCTGAAGTGTGTGTGGTAATACCAAGTTTTATGCCTAAGTCTCTGTACTAAGTGTGCAGCTAGAAACATTTTTAAGTAATTATAAAACATGGTATTTTAACAAACATGTTATTCATATGTAACAAGTGCATTATTTCTTTGTGCCCAAAATGCAAAGTTGCAAATTACATCCAGAACTCATCAAATCTGCTAGATGAATTATGTAATTCAATTTGGCAATTCTTTTGCACACAGCACAAATAGTTTTCTTTGGTTTTTTTGGATTCTGTTCTGAGAAGGAGGTAGCTGGAAAAAAAGTGAAAAATTACAGGATATGATTCATAAAAATCCCACATCTTTTTTGTGTGTGCTTGTGCATTCTTTTTTGAGGGGAAATATTTTTGTCCCACAGCATCGGTTCTTCTTTTTTTTCCCATGAATTCATTTATTCAAAAAGATATCCATACAACCTATACAAAGGATTACAAAAAACAAGACTAGCTTGAACAAGTGGAAGATGCAAGGCATTCAGCAGATTGAACATGCAGTATATTCATTAAATCTCTTTTTCACCAGGAAGGAATGTGAAACCTAAACTTTACCATGGCCACAGTATGTAACTCAGAGCGAAGAAATGAAACCTCAGCTCTGTGTGCTCCTGCCAAGCTTCGGCCCAAATCTTTTACTCTCCAACAAGTAATGGGTAACTGTTTTCCTGTCATATTTGGAGAAAGAAGAAAGTGATGTTCATGTAATCTCACCCTCATTTCTGAGTTTCAGACAAGTAGTACACATTACCCACTACCAGCTCTTCTTCTATTCACTTACTTCCAACAGGAAGAGTAAGTGCACCCCCCACCCCAGAAAGGGCTGTTCTTGCTCCTTGTAGCAGAGGTAATGTCCATAGGATGCCACCAACCTCAAATAATCAGGAGTCCAACCTCTGCAGCTGCTTATGTGCTCCTGACTTTTAGTTTCTCTCTCCCTCCCTCTCTCTCTCTCTCTCTGTCTCTCTTTCTCTCCCCCCCCTCTCTCTCACTCTCTTTCTCTCTCAACTTCTTTTTATCATTTTGGGTTTATGAAGAACTGTTTTGGGAAATGCTCTCCATTACCTAGACAGAGGAGCTCTCTTAAGGGACGATGAACAGTTTCAGAAGCTAAGGTGTCTTTTTGTGTGTGTGTGTTTATGAAGATTTCACCAACTATCCAAGATGAAGAGGTCCACAGAGATCAGTATTCAACCCTCAATTCCATGGAACGCCACTGAGATTATAGGTTCCCACTATATCTTTCAAGTTCTGGGATCATAGACATTTACCATCCACTGCTTCTGGCTGAATCTTTTGGTTTAGAAAAATTTTAAATCCCATGCTGGTTCAACACAGAAAAGGTCACATCTTCTCATTGACAAGAGATTAAAAAGATGAGAGAAGTGGAGAGGAACAGATTATATCAAAAGGAATAATGATTAGTGTATTAACTATTTTTGTGATACTGTGACCAGCATTGCCTGACAGAATAATCACCTAGGAGAGATTATTTTGGTGTATTGTTTTAGAGGTTTCCCATCCACCATGGTAGGAAAGACATGCAGCTCAGCTCCCAGCAGTGGGAGTCTGTAGTGGAGGCTGTTCATGCTACAGCGAACCAACAAGCAGAGAGAGGAGCCTTCAAGAGACTACCTGTAGTGACCCCTTTCATCAGCAAGACCTTGCTTCCTAAAGGTTCCATGTCCTCCCAAAAGGCACATTCAGCTAAAGAACAATCATTCAAAACATAAGGCCGTAGAGGATAGTTCAGAATCACCCCATGATAATGAGGCAAGTCATTTTAGTAGTAAAAGTAAAGGCAGTGGTTCAAAAGTGAGGCTGTCACAGGACCGAGGAAATATAACCAGTAACCTGGAAGTTTAAACTCAGCCCTACATCATTAAAGAGTGAGGACTGAAAACTTAATCTGTCTCAAAGTAGTGAAGTGAAAAAAGCTAACACTCTAGTCCGGAAAGAAAAATAGAAGAGGAGTCGGAGCAAGAAAAATGTGGTGCAAAGAAAGGGGCCAAATGATGTTTTGATAATTGTTGGTTTATGTTTTAATCAACGCCTCCCCCTCATTGCGTGTGTGTCTTTGTGTGCATGCATGTTTAGGTACATATAACTCAAGGTATAAGACACGCTTGTGAAGGTTAGAGGACAATTGTCAGATTGTCTTTCCTTCTCCGTGTGTGTCTTTGAAGTTGAATTCTGCTTGTCAGGCTTGGCAGCAAGCAGCCTTTTCTACTGAGCCATATTGTTGACTTGATTCATTTTTATTAATGTAATAAGTAAAATATATTAACAATTAACTATTAGGTCTTCTGGAAGAGCAGCAAGTGAGCTATCTCCTCAGTGCTAAAAGTAATATTATTTTTATAAATGAAATAAAAATTTACAAACAAAATGAAACTACTATGATAGACAATGATGAATGTTAGATAATGTAAGAATTAGTATATGTATTGTATTCGTGTACAAGAATGTTCTTGTATTCTACTAGGCAGGGTAAAGATGTGTAATTGGGACAATTGACTTTTACATTGAGACTGCATTTCAAAATAGCATGAATGTTCACTGCAACAGTGAAAATATAGCACATATTTTTCTTAACAATACATGTAGATAGATTATTGAACCATCGAATCATTTAAGAGGAAACAAATAGAAAAAATGAGGTCGTGATCAAATATGGACTTACCAAATGTCACAGTGAAGCTGATAGAGAAACAGGGTTGGAAAGAGGAAGGTTGGATATATATATATATATATATATATATATATATATAGATATAGATATAGATATAGATATAGATATATAGATATAGATATAGATATATATATTCTGAGAATTCTGCAGTATCTTTTTCTCTGCACATTTACCAGTTTGGGTCACTGTATTAATCACCACCTTTTTGTGAGTATAATAAGCCATTAGGGTTCAGTTAAATCTATGTTAACTTATTTAGCAGAATATTACTAGTAGGGCCTCTCCTAAGGCTTATGACCCATCTGGCCACAAGTTCTTCTTTGAACAATGGTGCCTGGTATGGGTTTCATCGTGTAGACTGAGATTCAATGCTTGGCTACTCCCACGATGCCATATCACTATTGTACTAGTAGGGACATTTTGCCCTGCCAGTCATTATCACAGCTTACATAGCGTCTAAAAATGATGATTAGTTTTCTTTCTCACTAGTGTGCGAGGCACCTTTCAGTAGAGATAGAGCTTTCAGGTCAGTACCAGCTTGGTATGTTCATACAATATGACTTGATTATAACAGGGTCTTACTGTCAAGTTCTAGAAGGTAACTCTTAGTACTGTTCCTAACTTGTTGTCAGAACAGGGTTCAAGAGTGGAGTCATCTGAGGAGAATTCTGAGCTCTTGTAAGAAAACTCCAAGAAAACAAGACAAGAGAAGGATCTTGTCACCCCAATTTCTTCAAAACACAGAATTGTTCTTGAAATGTGCTTTCAAGTGTTGTCGGTGACAACTGGATCCTGATGGCAGGAGAGAGAGGCGTAGGCCAGTACCCTGGTCCATGGCACGTGCATACGTGGCCCTTTAAATGGAGGTTCCTGGCACACCATTCGAGCCCCACCAGGGCAGTGCCCACTTCCTCTGTCTTTATAGATACCTTCTTCATCAATATCAGCAATACAGGATAGGCTAAGAGCCTTTATATACAAGACTGTGGTTGATGGGGCCTTTACTGACCTTACGCATCTCTCTCTGATTAGCAAGGTTTAGATAGGCTGATTGAAGTGTCTAGTAGACCAAAGCTCTGGATCTATTACCTTCTGCACTGCCCTACTTTCTACATAAAACTTGCCCCCCTCCCCATCACCACCACAGGAAACTAGATCTGCACCATGCAGGCTTTTCCCCAGTCTGTTTCTTGGGCTAGTGACGGTCTGCCACTCACTTTCTTGGGACCTCTGCGCCCACAAAAACCAACAATGACTCTTCCAGGTGTAGAAGATAGGAGTGAGTTCACTTCAGGCCATTCATTACAACTGGCTATTGTTATTTGTTTACGTGTCTCAATAGAAAAACCTTCTTTGCACTTGCAGCTTGCCCACCACATGTGGCTGGCCCCTGTTGCTGTGTACTTTACTCATGTGGCTGCTCTTAACCTTCAGAGTATAAATTATCTGATGCTCTGAATAAAGTTGGGCTACTGCATGAGACTTTGGTCTACCTCATTTATAGGCTCCATTCTCCCAGGTCCCACTACCTCTAGAGTGATGACAGCCTGCAATTTTGGGGATGCTATTGAACCTCATTGACTAACAACTCCAAAAGAGGAGGCCCATTGCTGGAACTGAGCTTTTTAATTTGTCAGCCTCTGGTGTCTTAGTAGGGACAATGTCACCCTGTTATAGTATAACTCCATTCTAACTCCTCATACACACACACATACACCCATGTGTATGTGTTTGTGTTTTGAAAAGTAAATGATACTGTAAATTGTTTGTTGTATGCGAAGTTGATCTGTTTATTGTAGATTTTGATTATTGTAATCCAACCCAAGCAAATTACTAGAATTAGGAAGCTCATTCTAAGGTTGTTCATTTTTCTGGTGCTTCCTTAACATTATCTTCTTTTGTCTCGTTTGTTTTGTTTGGCTTCTGTGGCTGTAAATATTGAACCCAAGGCCTTGCGAATGTTAGGAAGCAGTCTACTACTGAGCCTTTCTAGGAATTAATCTCTCCACCAAATGTTTATCTATGAATGTATTCATATGTGTGTTGTAGGTCATTTAACCACATAGAGGATTATATGAAGGCATAAGAAATCCAAATGGAGGTTGAGAATGAGGTAATAGGTTACTTTTAAAAGAAGCACAAGGGAGAACTAACTGGAAGAAGAAAGGAAGAAAGCAGTTGGGACAGAGGCAGATCATAAGCAAGGGAACCTTTCAGAACAAAGCATAATGACACATATGTATGAAGACGCCATGATGAAACTCAATACATTGTGTGCTAAACACCCAACAAAAAGAAAAAAATAAATTTTAACACAGAATTAAAATAAAAAGAATTTCAAAAAGATGAATTTCATTCAGACATTTGAGCTTCAATGTGATGATGTTTTATATTACTCCCCTGGTAATAGTTTTGAACAGGGAAAATATTAATATCTATTAGTATTTCTATTTTATTTTATTTTTGGAATGAATAATCAAGACCAAAAATGAATAGCAAAGAAGAAAAAATAAACACAATGCAGTAAAATATTCATTCTTAAAAGAAATGATCTTATTAAATGGATATAAAATTTTTACAATTAGGAATAAATCATAAATATAATATTAACTTGTTAAAATCTGCTTTTTATTATGTTACTAAAGGATTCACTGTGATCACAGTTTAAAAATTTAAATCTTATTATTTTTGTACAAAATATTAGAGGAGATACATAAGTGAGGTTATATTATATATTATTATTAAACTGCATGCTCTTTCAATATGAAGCTCAGTGTGTGTGTGTGTGTGTGTGTGTGTGTGTGTGTTTTATTCTGAGAACTGTAAATCCTTTTACTCCCTTTTCATTCCTCCTGCTTCCTATGGATCAAAAAGAAAACTTCTTAGCCTCTTTTCCTGAATCTCGCTCCTCTATTGTAAAGACACTTGTCAGAAGAATTTTCCGTCTTTTCAAAATAACTGCTAAAATATGTATGGAGTGAGCGACCCATTTGTGACTAACCAGGAGGACAGTAAGAATTTGTCCTGTTGGTATCACAACACGTGGGAGTAATGACAGCGCTTGGAAGTGCTTTGTGTTCGACAGCACTAAAGAACACAACTATGAACACGTTAAGTAATGAGAGACAGGCTTTGAGCTTCCACTTTCAACTAGAACTATTCTTTGAATGGAAAGGGTATTCATTTTTACTTTTCTCCTTATACTTCCCTTTTTGACTTAACCTCTTACACCATAGAAATGTAGAGAAAATAAAGAACCATGTAGTGACATTTGTCACGTGACAAGTCTGGTGAAGGCAAAGGTGTTTACTATTGAAATCAACTCCGCTCACTCCATCTCCAGTTTCCTTTTTGTTTGACAAAATATACCTGTCTTTCCCAGAAGGAACCAAACCATGGTCCATTGGAAATAGTTATGTTTTAGAATGTTAAATGTTGCAAGAGGTTATAAAATTATATTAATTATAAATTAATTTATAATTAATAAATTATAAAAAAATATATTAATTATAAAATTAAAAAAAATGTTGGTCTAGGACTAGATTTCAAAAGTTTTGGAGCATGTGTTCCAAAAACAATTTAGAATGATTGTCTAGATTAAAGTACGATATTGAATATGGGAAGAAATAACTGTTTATTATTACTATCCAGACCTAGTCATGATGACCAGATCCATTAAAAAGAATCGGGATAGCAGAAGAGGCTGGGCATGTAGTCTATTCTGAATGTCAGGCACAGATTTTTAGTTGAAGTATGTTTAGTATATCATCTTTTATGGGTAGTAGATGACATCCGGAGAGAGCATAGACTTGTTAAAGTAGGAAGGAGCGTTGACTCTTACCGACTGTAATGATGGTGAGTGGGTTAAATTTGTTCTCATCCATAAATAGCTCATGTGGATAAAGAGAATTTTAGTATAACACTCTGTAGAATAACATGCATTTGACAGGGTTTATTACTCTTTATCCTGACAAGCAAACTACAGTCACACCAGTAACTATAGTTTGTTATTGTTTAAGACAGGGTCCTCCCACAATAGCTCAGGCTGACTTGAAACTCACCATGTTGACAGGTTGACCTCGAACTTGTGGCAGTCTTCCTGCCTTAGCCTCCAAAGTTTGGGGATTGCAGGCATATACTAACATGTCAGCTAGTAACTCTGTTTGGAGTTTGATATTTTTTTCTGTTGTGAATTGTTATTTCATCCCAAGAGATACTTGCAAACAAACATCTCCAGTTTTTAAATTTAAAAATTTATTTTTATTTATATGTGTGAGTATTTTACCTGTATGTATGGATATATAACACATGTGTGTCAGGTGCCTTTGGAGGCAAGAATAGAGTATTATAGCCCCTGGCACTGGAGTTACAGATTGTTGTGAGCAGCCATGTGGGTCCTGGGAAATGAACCCTGGTCCTCTGCAAGAGCAGCAAGTGCTCTTAACTGCTGAACTATCTCTCTACCCTGAAATCTCTAGAGTTTTGAAAGGTAGAATAGTGTATGTCATTAATAGCTCACAATTAGTAATATTTTGTTTATCACAGAATGTCTGCCATACATTTGTGATACAGAGTCCAATGAAAGGCACCTGGGATGTAGAAACTTTAGGACACATTTATTTCAAATAGCTTTTATTCGCATAGGACTAGACGAAAATCTAATCAGTAGAAAACACAAGACAAAAAGGGCATCATTATTCTTTTGAAGGAATGATGACACTAACAACAGCAATAATCCTTTGGAGCATGATACAAAAGAAAACAAAAAGGAAACAGAAAAAGGTGAACATTCCAAAAGCATGTTCAACAATGGTGCTGTTATTAGCTATTAATCCTTTATTAGGTAATTATCTTGCACATCTGGGAACACACCACTGGCAGAACAAATTTACGTTTCGCAATGTATATTTTTCTAGCAGTTCTGGATGACAGATTTTGATGAAAGCCAAAAAATTAAGGGCAAAACTACTTGTTCACAAAGGACAAGCAACTGATCTTATTACAGTAACAGATACAAGACCACAATACAAAAGACACATTCACATTACAGGAACCAGAAACTCCAGATTATGCGCACTCACTCCGATAACCCTGGTCCAGCATTTATTCAACAAAGTAATAAATGTATTTACTTACTTATTTTTTGCCTGAAGTGCCCAATTGATTTAAAATATCAGGATATTTGTTTTGAATGACACCGACTGCCCAGTCTATAACCTACAGAATGGTTGCTCATTTTTGACAACACACTTGTCCAGCCCAGCCGTCACTGAAAGGCAATTTCATCTTACCCGATTTCTATGCAGGTCTGCCCTGGAATTAGAGGTTGAGAATCTTCCAATTTAGAAAGAGAAAAGAAACTTGTTTTTTTATTTCTAAAATAAATCTTTATACACATAAGGAAGTAAAGTTCCTCTTCAGATTATAAAACTTTTAATTCTTTTGTGTTTTTTTTTTTGTTATTCCATTTCTCCTAAATGTTAAGTTAGTGACAGTCTCGATCCAGACATTGCTGCAATAACTATCAATTGTTACAGTACGCTGTCTTCATGAGAGGGCGAAATATATTGCAGTGAAACTCAAGGGACTTGATCTCAGTGTCCCTGAAAACATTTCACCTTATTTAGTACATTCGACATTTATCCTTAGTGTGCTTAAGGACCAAACAAGAAAAGTAAAAGGATTCCATTTCTTATTTCAGAGATCATACATTTTTTATTGCCAAATGTCCTTGAGTTTCTCCTTTGTCATTTTTCACTTTAGGTGCTCATGTGTACTTGAGGGTTTGACTCACATGAACATCTTCTAAAGGGCATGGAAAGTGTGTGCACGATATTCTTTGCTGTCAACCAAGAGTACCCAGTTGAATGGTAGCAAAGATTGTGGGAGAACTGTATTTGACACAAAAATAATACTCTGCATTGATAAGAGAAAGTGGAAAGCCCCAAATACAGAATAAACCCAAGCTTGGGTATCCTTTTAGGTAAGTCAGGTGTCTCTTAATAAGGTATATGTAAAAAACACAGTCAAGATTACAGACTAGGGTTTAGATAAGGTGCTTAAAGAAATATATGCCAAGTAGGGTCTCAGAAGATAAATGTGCAAGGTTGTTTCTGCTTAGGAAAGATAAAATATAGAGAGCTCAGAAATTATTCTGATTGTTTAGATATGCCAATTTGGTATTGGTGGGCAAGCAAGGGAAACAGAGAGGGAGAAGAGAAAATTATTGGTTAGAAATATTGGCATTGTGTAGTGGATCAGGTGCTTGCTAAGTGTCCTAGTCTGAGAATTAAGACAGTTTGAGAAAGAAATTATAACCACTCTACTACCTTATCATTGAGATAAAGTCTAATTAGCCTCAGATCAATGGTCTAAGATTTGTCTGATGATGATAGTCCCATTCTATTTATTAAAAGCGGACACAGTCATTCCTTAATATATATCACGTGAGACCAGGTAGGAACGCTATAGGTAATATGTACTTCAGTTGGTGTAGAGAAAGGAAATTCTAGAGTCCTGGGTATGTATAACATGTTCATTTAAAATATCTATCCTCCAGTCGCACACAGTCACTCACGTAGGTAGAGGAAGGCTGTGGATTCCAATGTAAATGCATCCCGAGATCAGAGCCACACCACAGGCACCTGCATGTTTCAGTGATGGTGCTGAGGAAGGCGATGAAATTCTCATAGAAGCTCTGCTGAAGGGCAGCAAATAGTGCAGACTCCTACTAGAGACCAGATATAACTGTGTCCTTGGGGAACGCGGAAGTGCTGATAGTGAGCTGACCACAGCAACGGCCAGCTCTGAAGACAAGGGAAAGCCTCTGTTGCCAGCTCAGATAACCTGCTCTACATCTCTTTTGGAGGTGAGAATGCCCTCTCTGTGAAAGTAGTACAACAGGTGTGTCATTTGTGTTCTCTCTCTCTTTCTCTCTCTCCTCTTCCCTCTCTCTCTCTCTCTCTCTCTCTCTCTCTCTCTCTCTCTCTCTCTCTCTCTCTCAGCTAGCACATGATTTCATTTCCAAAAGCAGATAAGGAATTCTAAGACAGCTAAGACTAGAAAAGTCAGTTGTCACACTTCGATAAAATGGCAATGTCAAACTCAGGATAATTCATTTTTATGAGAGAACATTTTGGCTTCTTTTCAGCTGGTAGATCTTAATACTTATTTCTGTTGGGACAAGTAGAGAAGAAATTTTGAAAAGAGAAATAGTAAAAAAAAAAAACATTTAAGCAAATTTCCTTCATCATAAATGCTGGGGGGGGGGGGTTAAAAAAAAAAGCTTAAAAGTGCTGACTGAAGAGGAATTTTCTTCCAGCCGACTCCACGGGACTTTTCTCATTTATTCCCATATGGAGTCTGTAAAGACACCTAGTAAATTCACAAAGCTATATGATTGACCTCTAGAAATAAAGCAAGTTTGAACTATTAGGAGAGACTATCCATCTATCTCATAATTTTTGAAATCTTTGTGGGAAGAGATGCCCCATTTTCAAGGCTACTGTGTTTTTCGTTGGATGAATGAAAATGTCCCTAAAGGGTTTGTAGCCACCACTGAAGGCACGATTTCTGTTCCTAGGACTGTGGATGGAAGTGTGAGGTGCGGGAGTTTTTAAAAGATAATAGTTTCCAAAATCTGAGCTCTCTTTCCAACATGGATATTACAAATTTGCTAAAATATTTAAAAAATATTTCTCCAATATTTTTCCTGTTTGCTAATCAGTAGTAAAACATCCTAAATTTTCACTTGTGGTTCATACTTGCTCACTACTTACCAGGACTGCTTAATTCGATCTAATGTTAAGACCTCAAATTATATATAAAAATGATTTTAACATTTTTTTTGTTTCTATTGTTTAAACTCAGCAATGCTTGCTTATATATTTCTCAAAAATCATTATTTCATTTCACTGCATGTGAGTTATGTTAGACTGTGTGGGAATTCATGTGATCATTTTTCAAAGGTAGATAAGAATGAGATCCACAAGTCATAATGCTTTTCTACTGGCCTTTCATTGGGGACCATTGGAAACAATAAAAACTGAATGTGTAGGTGAAGAAAACTATGCCACTTGAACCACTTGTATAAAAGAGCTGGTCAGTTTCAGAAGAAATGCTGATATTCTCAGAAGTTTCCACTCTGCCTTTGGGGCCACACTCTATCTTGTAAGAGTGTACATAGTCAAATGTATCACCATCCAGCTCATAACAACTACATTCAGCTGTGGTCAGTCCTCACCACAGTTTATCTGCCTCTCAGTATCCTAATAATCTGTATTGCAATCAATTAGATGTGTTGTCACATGGTGGGAAGGAAGTGTGTGATTAACTCTTCCATAAGTATTTTGAAAATCTAAACTATCACAGAGATGTCCTATTGCTTTGGCTATATCAGACTGACGAGTCTCCCGACATAGCCATGTGTTACACAAACAGCAGATAGTATGCTTGTGCTGCCTTGTTTGCTTCACTATCAACATCAAAAGTATCTGAAAGGACTGAAGAGTAATAATAGGAATGTGGAGTATCGAAGTTGGTTTTAAAGCTTCACAATTGTGTATCTTTTTGAAGCATGATAACTTTTCACTTTTTTAAGTGAGAAGGTCTTTTGTGAGCCTTTGGTGTTTTTTCTTTAGGTAAATTTCCTCAATTACAAAACAAAAAAAAAGGAGCTAACAAATATAATTGACATGAATTTCTCTAAGACATCGAGAAAATGGAATTTGCAAAGAAATTTATTACAATTAGGAGTCTAATTGACTTAACCCTTATGCAATGAAAGTAATTTTTACCTAATACTGAGTTACACTCCATTTCAGATTTCCTATTTCAAAGGGTATCTCGAATTTCTAAGATGTTAAACCAAGTACTGAGCCATTTTTGTCTATGTAATAAAAGTCTTTAAAATTAAAATGGTAATCCTAAAAAAACCAAATGCATGAAAAATGCAGTCTGACTGTATCACAAAGGGGAGTTATGTAGTTCTATGTGAGTGAGATCTTTCATCTTTGATTTACAGGTTGGAGTCCTCCCTAACTCAAACCACATTGTCCCGTGTCTTTCACATCTTGGCCTTCCCTAAAATCTTGTTTTAATTAAGGTTTCTTTCAGATTTTTGAATAAAAGCATGACAATCTTCACTTATGGCTTTAATATACTCTTTGAGTTAGGAAAATATATAAAAAGAAACATAAATGTTCAAAAGCATTGTCAGATATTAAATATGTGAGATAGTCTCCCTCATTGTCTTTAGGTGTTTGAGTTATACACTGAAATACAATTTGCAGAGGCAGTGGCAAACTTGCTTATATTTTACTTAGTAAGCTGCTTTTGATCTCAGACATCAATGTCCTTTGTTTTGAAGGTTTCCTAGAAGGGCTACCTGTGCAGAGGTTAAGTTCTTTGTGAAGGCACAGCTCCTAGCTTAGCCCCATTCAAAGTGACTTCAGATCACTGTCATCGCCATTGACACATTTCTAAGATCTGGAAAGTTCAGTGGCATCGCTTAAGCCATCTGCACTACAATAGTTTCAGGGCAGAATCAGATAAGGAAAGTGGGTTAACCTGAAAAGTAAAGAAAATAAATCAAATCCCCAAATCCCCTGAGCAACGGGGAGGTTGTGGGTGAGTTTTCTGAAAGAAGGAAGGGTAGGCAAGGCGGGAGCAGTGGGCCAGGGGAAGAAAGGCCAGAGATGGTGTGCTGGACAGATTTGGAACAAACTCCCATCCTTGAAAAGTTACGTGCTTCTCAAGGCCTGCACATCCACCAAGATGGAGTTGCATGGGGTGGAGACACCTCATTACCAGACAAAGCTTCAAGTCAGCATCCTGTGAGAACTTGAGACAGATGCAAAATTCCAACAAAATATGAAACAAAACACCGCCCTGTTGCCTACAGTGTTTAAGTTTCTTTTGGACTATCAGATACATTGTGGGTTTTTTTTGTTTTGTTTTTTGTTTTTCCATCAGGAGAGAAACCTCACCACAGGTCCATCTTCCACTCTCACCGGGCAGGATGGAAATGTGTTAGGACAAAGGCAAAAAAAAATAAATAAATAACAAAAAGAAAAATCCCTAAAACCCACGGTTGTAATTCCCATCCATTCATAGCTGAAAAGAAATCCCGTAAACAATTTAAGTCTACGTGACAGTAAACTACATATTAAAACACTGATCAGAATGTCAGGAATGAATATGTCTCTGGTTTTGCCCAAAATTTCACTGGCCGTTACAGCTTCTGAAATGAACAATATCTAACGCCGTACTGAAGGTTTCTAGCTCACGCTTTGTGTCTGGGAGCGGGTCACCCAGCATAAGAGCATGCTGGAAGCAGTTTCTTCCAGTGCTGCTTACTGTAACTTTAGAATCACAGTGGTTACATTTCAGGAATCTGCAATGCCCTTTCAAGTCCATCCAAAGAACAAGTGAAGCTGCTGTTCAGAATTTTGTGCCCAGTGTTTATGTTTCATCAAACTGCGCCACCCAGGCAGCAGACGTGTCTGAGGGTGCTGGGGTTGTGGGGGGGGGATACACAATGATGTCACACACAGGAAATATCGGGGGAGAGTTGGCACTTCACAAGGCTGGCTCCTCTTCCATGGGCTCACCAGCAGTTCTGTAAAAATAAACAGGCAATCAGAATACGGCACAAGAGTACACAATGGCATTGTAGATTTTCATGCACAATCAAAGCTGATTTTTCAGCTCTCTCCCATGTTTATTTGTGTCATTCAGTTATCCATAAATAGAGTTTCTTTCCTAGGCAGTATAAACAAATGTCAAGTGGAAAAACATTTTAGATCCAAGCAATCATTTGAAATGTTCCTGTTTATATTAAAACATGTCAGAATATTTTATAACTCTAGATTCCAAAATGTACGTTTTGTGTCTTGAACAGTCCAATAATTTATTGAAAAAATTAGCTATGATATCTTATTTTAGGAGCAATTGCAGTGATTCCTGGAACCACTTTTGCTAAGGAGAGCGAAAGATTCAGCTAGCTTCTGGAAGAGGCTCGCCCAGGCTCTGGGTTTTGCTTCTGTTCTTTCATAACTGGATTGGCCTTCTGCCGGAGGCATTTCGAATCAAATTCTGAATTTGATTAGCAAATCGTTGCTACAGACTTAACATTTTTATAAGAAATGCACTATGTTAGTATCTAAATCATTTGTATTCGGCATCATAAGTAGGATGTTCTGCTCAGCTAAAAACCAAAGCTAATTGCTTGAAATTTATACTTGAGAGTTAACCTTAATTTAGTGACACATTGAGAGTGTTTTAAGGCAAACTTTTAGAATGATTTTTAATTCAGTCAAAAGAACAAATTGTAGCAGGAATCCAAATCCATTAGGTAGTTGGGTTGTCTCGGGAAGTTGGATTAAGGGGATTTGAGATGCAGAGATCATTGAGGTTGAGTCTGAACTCTGCAAGCTGAGAATGTGGTGACTGATAATCGTAGTGCTACACTCTGTGAAACCCAGCTCCAGGTAAACCATGAGGAAGAACAGAATTACTGCGGAGTAAAAATAGTAATAACGACGAAGAAGAGTGTGCAAACAACAAACACCAGAATACTTTGGCTTCATCCCTTTAGTATCTGTCGTGCATAGAAAATTATGTCACATGACACATAAATACAGTGTTATGCTTATGACAGCAGTAGGAGCATAAGACACACTCTCTGACTCTGTCTAGGTAGCAGAATAATAGGTATATGGATGGTATTCATTTCTTCACGTTGTCTACTGACTGGCATTTTATAATAGATCACTTTCATAGCAGAAACACTTTGTATGCCTGCTACGCAGAGTTCACAGAGGCAAGGAGGCTACTTAGGCATGTTATTTTACAGGCTTAGCAGGAGAAGAGCCAAAATTTCAACGAATCTTCAAATAAAGTGGTTCTTACTCCATTTAGCATTTAAAATAATGAATTACAAAACACAACATACATTGTCCTTGAAACGGCAATAGAAAAATTTTAACATAGCTTTTAAAAATGAAGATAAAAATGTTAGTTATTATTTAGCATTATCTAAAGTGCAGAGTTCTTAAAAATTCCATGAGTAGTCATTTAAAAAAGGAAAAAGGAAAGAAAGGAAAAGAAAAAATAATTTCATAGAAATGCCCAAGAATTTCAGAATACAGAAGCTGAGAGACTTGGTCTATAAAAGAGAACTATCAAGATGAGTCATTATTAAGATTTGTCTTTATTTGTACCTATCAGTGTTTGAGAAAGAAAAATTAAATTTAAGGAAATATTTTCATTTCTAAAAACTTTGCATATAAATATGCAATCTTATTTAAGTCTGATAATATGTGGATCAAAACACGAAGGATAATCTATCAGAGACTCAATCACCCCATTCTAACCTTTTAAAGCCACAGTGGGGTGACCTTTCCTGACACAGACATACAGGACTCAATGTGACTGGAATTCCATGGAAATGCCCCGTTCGTCAAATGTAAAGGATGCTTGCTGCCTCTTGGAGGAGCAACAAAGGCATTCTCCACAGGCCCAAAAGATGCTTTATAGGTGTGAGCAGACTGACCACACTGCAAGCTAATATTGGCAAAACTTGACTTCTCCCTTGGAGCACAGAGATGTGTGAGTAGAATATAAAACTGTGTTAGAGGAGTCTTGTCTCTACGCTCTCTTTAAAGTCACTTTGTCTTAACTTCGTTTCCAAGGATACTCTATTTACTGCTGCTCACCTTTAACCGTGTCTGCATGCATAGACTGCTCCCATCTCCCTCGTGTGCTGCACGGCCATGTACCTACCAAGTTAAAAACTGTCTTTGATCTCAGAGTGAAAGGCCTGTGTTCAAGTTCCAACTCTATCAGTGTCTAAAACTTAACTTTGAGTAAGTCACTCTCTTCATTCTCAAAGTCCTCTTTAAAAGAGAAGAATACTTGATTGTCCTCAGGATTGTGGAAAGCAAATGTGTTAACATAAAAGAACATGCTTTGTAAACTGTAAAGTATTTAAAAACTATAAAACAATTGCATTACTTGTATCTCAAACTCACAGTCTTCCTGTCTCAGCCTCCTTAGTGCTGAGATTACAAGAATTACATTCCATGGGTATTATCTTTACTACATCTTTATCCCTAAGTAGTTGTTTTTTAGAAACACTTAGCATGTGTATTAGTGACAGATGTAAATGGCTTTTTTTTGTTTGTTTTAACTTTTTATTTTTTTTACTTTTGCTGTTGTTTTGATTTTTGTTTTTGAGACAGGGTCTCATGTAGCCCAGGCTAGCCTAAACTTGCTATGTAGCTGAGGCTGGCCTTGGGCTTCTGAGTTTATCCCCTAAGTGCTGCAATTACAAATATGTGTCACCATGCCTGGCCACAATGGCAATGTTGGGGGAAAGTAAGAAGAGGTGCTTTGGAAATAGGAGAGCTTCTCACCTCAGTCATTCACAGACATGCAGAGTGTACCTGGATTAACAGATACTCTGCTAGGTCCTATGCCTATCCAACCACAGGTTCTGGGCCCCTTTAACAATGCTAGGTATACATTCCATCTCATGGAGCAGGCTTTAAATCCAATCAGAAAGTGGTTGGTTGTTCCCATAACATTCATGTTACTGTACACCAGTGGACATATCTTGATAGGCCATGAATGCAGTTTTTACTTCTTTAAACTTAAGTCCATTTGCACAGTGGCACACTTCTCAGATTACACATGGTAATCTCAGCACTCTGGGAGGCTGAAGAAGGATCATCACAATTGCAAAACCAGTTAGAGTTATCCATATTGTTCAAGATGTACCTGGGCTATATACTAAGTCTTTGTAAAAAAAGAAAGAAAGGAAGAAAGAAAGAAAGAAAGAAAGAAAGAAAGAAAGAAAGAAAGAAAGAAAGAAAGAAAGAAAGAAAGAAAGAAAGAAAGAAAGAAAGGCAGGCTGGAAAGAAGGAAGAAAGGAAGGAAGGAAGGAAGGAAGGAAGGAAGGAAGGAAGGAAGGAAGGAAGGAAGAGAGAGAGAAAAGCAAAATAGATTTAAAAAGTAATCCCACCTATAAGGATCAGAGCTAACCATACAATAAACCCACCAAAGATAATTCATGTTGGTTGGAAGATGTAATCCTCTACCACTGCAAGCCACAGCCATTGAGCAAAGATGGGCTTTGATATTCAGGGAAGGGTTCCTTCAGACCAGCCTCGCACATTAAGACAATTCACAAAGTAAAGGGAGGAAGGAAAGAGTAATCTTCAGATCAGATACAGTGAGTCTAAGGGCCCAGGGCTGGTAGGCAATTTAAACAGCACTGAACAGACCAAAACCTCCACCCCCAGAGGTCACAGACTGCAGTTCCTCTTATGGTCTGATGAGTTTAATGTCTGTAAAACAGAATCCTATTGTTATCCAAATTTGCATGTTTGTGTTACTAACGAGCTGTGCCATACATGAAAGACTTCTTGCCAGAAACACACAACTCAGTGGAAGGCTCCAGTGTCTGGCAAAAGTACACACTGCCATCCCACTGGCTCTTTGCCATAGCCATGAACCCCACTGCAGTGTGCTTTATGAATTCTACTTTCTTCTACTTCCACCTTTGCTTTTCTTTGTTGTTTTCCTCCGCTAACAATTTAACACAGTTAGGAGATATTCCATGAACCCCTTTGAAATGTGTACACATAAGCAGGGCTGGTGGTAGAGCTCCTTAGAAACAATGAATACAAGAAGAACTAAAGGACAAAAGTTCCAGAAACATTCTTAATTTAAACTCTAACCGCACACATATTGCACAGGTAAGCAGGAACAGAAAGAAAATTCACCATAGAGTCGCACACACATGAAACATACCTGTCACAGAAAACTCCCCAGTTCCGTGGGGAAGTTCACACAGATTTTCTATGTCTTAAAAGGTGTGTGCGTGCGTGTGTGTGTGTGTGTGTGTGTGTGTGTGTGTGTGTGTATTCACTCATTATGTGAAGGTCAATACAACTTTCTTGAGTCGGTTTTCTCCAAGTTCTTGGTACAGGGCTCTCGTCAGGCCTGGCCACAGGGACTGCTCATGCATCTTGCCAGCTGTTTCCCCCACGCCTAGGAGTGCCCACTAGCTCGTCCTCCCTCACCGTATTGCTTCCTTTTATTCCTTCCCATCTTTAATTCTACAACCCAGCACAAACTCTTTCTAGTCTCTTAACTAATAGAGATTATCATCTAGCTAACACTCTGCTGCTGTTAAAAAGATAACGAAAGCAGGAACAAGGGATAGTAGCCAGGTCTAGGAGGGAGGAGAAAGAGAGAAGTTGAGGAACAGCGATAGGGCTAGGGTTTTACAAAATGAAGTTCTCAGAATGGACGCGAGCCTGTGTTCCCACCGTCCACATTCCTGCACGGCATGGTTAAAAACCATTGACATGGTAAATTCTGCTTTCACCATAAAAAAGCAAAATCATAGCAGTTTTTATTTATAATGGTCCAATGTCGGAAGCAAGCCAAGAAATCCACAGGTAAGTGGATAAACAAATTAGGATATTTTAATATCCTTGGTTTAAGGAGCAATTACAAATGGGTAGAATACTGATTGTCAGAGACATGGATAGATGTCAAAAATATTATGCTCAGTGGCGTGACAGAAGCCAGATTACCACCAATATGTAGTATACAATTCCGTTAAAATAAAATGGAAGAATAAGCTAAATGAACAGATCAACAGGTGTTGAAAGGTGGTTATGCCTCTGTTGAGACTGGCGCTGGCTGGAAAGGCACATGAGGACTTTGAAGAGTGATAGATTCTCTGTCAATCTTGCAGTGAATGCTGCTTATTTGAGAGTGGTCCAGGTAACAACCCCACTGTGTGAGCAAATTACCACATGAAAAGTATATTTCAGTAAAAAAAAAAACAAAAACAAAACTAATTACTTCAGGTTGTTGTTGGAACCTAGAGCAAAGTTCAAAGAGATGAAGAGGCATGGGCTTCAGGTCAGGGTAAATCCCACAGAAGTGGTCTTTACAGAGCGCTGATGTTCCAGCAAAGAGTAACAGGGTTTGCTATTACGGTTTTGTTTTTTAAACAGCTTCTTGATACTACATAGAAAAAAGGATCAGAAAAGAGAGATAATAATAAGAAAAATACTAGAAATATTTGAGAGGTTAGTGTAGATTGGCATGTGTATTGGTAATACAGATGTGTGGGGGGGGGAAGAACAACTAAGCTCTTTACCACAGAAATTCTTTGCCTGGTCTCAATAAGAAGAATTGTGATGAAGAAATGTCAAGAAGATATGAACTGTCACTGGCTTTCAAGACAGAGGAAGAAACCCTGAAGCCAAGGAGTGTAGGCAGCCCCTGGAAGCAAGAGAAAGGGAGAAGATTCTTCCCTGGAGCATCAGAAAGGAAGGAAGCCTGCTGACACTGACTAAATATGCAAAGCCTGCGCCCCATTTGTACCTACAGAATCTCCATCTTAGTGTAAGTCATTAATTTTAAACAATTTTTATAAAGCAGTAGAAGACTGCAAAGTAACTTGGTGACCTTGGCTGCGAGCATTAGGCACACAAGAAAAACAATCAAAATATCTAAAGAATGAATGGGCTCAGTGTCTTTCCTGCTCATTCTGAACAAGGGAGGACAGTCTTGTTATTACCCGCACCACTTCCATTCTCTGCCCTTAAATAAGGTTCCATTAAATATTGCTCTTGAATTCCTCAAATACAATTTTACATTCACACAGATATTTTACACAGTACCCCCATTATATTTTCTTAGCTAAATAATCTTTATGATGTCAGACTAATACAGAATTGGGCCAGTCAGCATGCTCTCAAAATAGGCATTGCCAATTTATACTTAAAAAAAAAATTTATATTTGGAAACATGCGATATTGATTTCCTTTGAAGTCATAGCAAATAGAGAGAACAGTATCATTCAGGTTCCAGCTTTACTATTTTAAGAGTGTTTGTCTTCCAAACTACTCATTGGTTCATTTAGTAAATATTATATGTATAATATTTATACAATTTGTGAGGTGGGTTAGCTAACTACACGTTAGGTAGTAAAGTCAGCTTACTACTACGTGTTATGCATTGTTGGCTTCCTGTTTTTAACCAAGAAAAGTAGAATGCACAGATATCTAGGTATTGTCTCTGTATTCTTACAGGTCACTGTGTCATGAACAACTTCTTAGGAGAAGAGTGTGTCGAGCAAATGAAAGAATAAAAACGGAGGGCATAGTCAGATGTGACTTTCTCGGGCGCTTCCTGTCAATCAAGTGTTACACTAAGGTCTTCACGTGTGTTCTTTAATGTCATGCTCATGAGAACCAGTGGCCCTTTCTGAGAGCCACGCCCTGCTCTTCCTCTAGCAGGGAGGACCAGAATGAAGAGAAAGAAGAGAGGCGACACTGAAGCTCTCCGTGCATCCCAATCTCCTCAGGGTTCTATTTAATTTTGTTTCCTTGCAGTAATTTAAATGATATTTTTAAAGAATACAGATGGGACCCTACAATACAGAAATGGCATTAAATTTATTCCCTAATGTATTAGGTCTGATTTCACTCCTTCTCCAAGATTGTATTACATACCGAAAACACATAATATAGGCATTCCGAGAAGGTGAGGGATGGGAGGACTTGTGCACACACTTCTCTTTTCACTAGGAAACTTCTAGATCTGAGCCAGCTTTTAAGCTAATGCTTTGTTGACACTGAGAGAAAAATGAAAGTGAAACGCATTTTGGAATGTTTGCTTAGATAAACGGGTGCTTAAAATAATGTATCACGGAGTTAAACCAGGGAGTTGCATTATCTGTGCAATGTCAGTTCCTCGTAGTCTTAGAGACATACTCCCAGTGTCTGGGAAACTGGAGCAGCCATGTTTCTATGTGCCTTAGATATGAAAATGCATTAAAACGGCCCATGCTTTTATATAAATCATCATAGTCAGGAAAACAGTACCAATGCCCTGTGCTCTGTGGATAAGCTATCCGAAGTGAAGACCTCGGATTTTAGTTCTCAGCCTATTTTCATAAAAAGATGGTTATTTCACAAATTCCAAGGCTCTGAAGCAAACGTTTCCTCATTCTTCAAAGATAATACAAAGGCTTGAAACTACCTTTTTCATAAGAAAAACTATCAAAAGTGGAAAACTGAATGATTAAGAGCACCACCATGACAGATGTGTTCGGATAATCAAACATGCTTCACCCTTTAGGTGACAGCTCAGACTGACATGTGAACATTTCGCTTTCACTTCTTGTTTTCAGTTGAAAAAAAGGAAAAGACTCAGCCGAGAATTCTGGAGTGCCAGTGTGCTCCCAACACTTAATCGCTGGTCACTTGAAGTCACTAAGGGCAGAGCAACCTTTCCTTTCAGAGGAAACTGAGGCCCTCTATCAGCTTCCCTCAAGTTGAAGCACGGAGGCGCAAACAGCTGCAAGTGTGCTCCGCAGATCTCACAGGCGTGCTGTCTTAGCAACAGGAGAGAAAACATACAGCTCGAGCCGCCTCAGCAGCCTCAGCGTGTGATACGTCTACACTCTCATTACTCTCTGACTCCCTCCCAGGGCACACTCCGCCTTTGTTTCCCACTTTCTACTGACCCACCCATCACTCCCTTCCAGTTCTTTGCCACCTAAAAATCACGCTGCGTATCTGGGAGTGCGCTAGCATGAGCACCCACTGGCCTGCGCTTCTCTCATCTTGTGCTCTTCAGGGCCCTTCGGTGTGATCATAAAGATGAAATGGTTGCCACCCCACCCCCATTTAAGAAAATGAACAGAAAATACTTAAAATGGTCCTTAGCCAGGAGCGTTTTATCCTTTATTCACTAGTGGTAAATGAGTCAGATATGAGTTGGCCAGGAAAAGGGCTGCCTTACCCAGAATCTGAGTATGAAATGAGTCATCTCACTCCAAACACCAATATATCCTCCAAAATAACTGGCAAGAGTTTCCTATAAAAAGAATTTGCCTTTGCTCTTTTCCATCCATTTCAGTCTCTGATTTTTTTCTAATTTTTCAATTTCCTGTGTGATTACAATATTGCATTCACAACAAAGGCCCAGGGGTATTGCCTTTATTTTTGCCTGCTGAGCAGGGGGACAGTTCTGATAACAATCCCTGGAACAACGCCCCCTCACCCTGCACCCCCATCATCCCCTTCACGAAAATCATACACATTTTAACTGAAACATAGGATCTGGTTTTAGATTTTTTTCTGTCCCTTTGCTGAAGGAAATCAAAAACATAGAAAACAATTTCAGTTTAACCACTTTTTTCCCCACAAGGAAAAAAAAAATCACAATTGATATAATCTGTCTAAAAAGGACACATAGACATAAAAGCAGCTTGCTCTCTGCCTTCCTGTTCATCAGGACGGTGCTATTCATACTCCCTAACAGTCATCTGTGGATGGGTAGAGTCACTGTGAACTGAAGCTCAGTTAATTCTTATAGATCATCAGGAGCTAAGCAAATGATTTAACAGGATAAGTTGTAGAGGCAGCTCCTGCCAAAGTGCTAAGATCTTTATATTGCTTGGGGTTCACAACATCTCACACTATTGTTAATTATTCTAAGCTCTACAATTTCACGAGCAGAATTACTTAGAATTCACTTCACCCAGGGTGGAATTCGCCTCATTTTTCTGTATTAAATGGATTCTAAAGAATAGCTTTGCTCTTTTATATCCAACACTAACAGATGTTAGTTTGCTCAGTTTTATGGCCCTCAGATGACAGACAACTAACTGGTTTTGGCCTTGGGAATAATTGCAACACCTTTGGATTATGAACTCTGTTCAGTTCTTAGCTGGGAACAGCAGGAGGCTAGTTCATAATATCAAAGATGTAAAATACGCTTCCCCTTTTCTCCAGTTACTACAAGAAAATGCCTTCTAATTCAGTAATACACAAGTGCTTCCCTATTGATAATCTTCTACTAAAATGGTAACAGCAAGAGAAAAACACAGGCATAAAAATGAACTCTCTTATGCAGTTTGTCAATTGTTTGGGCCCAAACAAGGTGTTAAACCCATCAAACTTGGAATATTCAGCAAAAGCAAGAAAGTCAGAACCATTCACATTTGTGCATTCTGGAAATGGCAGGCTCTGTGTAATTAACAGTGATGTTATTGATGGAGAGGGTTGGAATTCCTTCTCAGAAGCAACTTGGGAGTGCAAGCCCCAGAGCATCAGCAGAGTCTTGTGTGACACATGCTCAGAGAGGAGATGTGACTTTGGAGTCAGCTATGGGCAGCACCGGCATGGCTTGACACTTGCAGTACACTGGACACAGTGGACTATAACGAAATATTGAATGTATCTAGCGTTGTCATTGGGATGAGAGAATGGGCAGGAAATGTACAAACTGACAATGATTTCTTAAAAAGGAATCAAGCAAGCATAAACTGAGACTAGTTTAGGCTCCATAGTCTATGTACACATGAAAACAAATTGAAAACATGCTCCTCCTATAATATAGAGTGAATCTGGATCAATCCTCCTCGTCCTTCTTGCACACTCCTGTCTCTGGCAAGCACCTTCCATCTTTATCCATTTAGACCTCCAGGACACACACATATGAACACAGTTGTTGGCCCCTGACCAGTGTCACACACAGCTTTTGCCTTTCTGTGCTCCCTTGATTATATCAGAAATTTCAAATGATGTAAGGATCAAAGGGAACGTCTGGGAAAACGGAGATAAGGAGAGGAAGAAGCCAAGCCCCCCAAGCAGCTCTTTCTACAATGATCTGCACTAAGTCACCCAACAAGGAGTGATTTTTCTCACCATCTATCTCATCCTCTATTTCTCTGTGAACCACATGCTGCAGGCTGATTTCCCTAGGAAGCATGAAACAGCTGAGTACTCCACACCCTACAGCATACACTCCGCCATCTGTGGCTTTGGGATACAGAAAACAAAAAACAAAAACAAGTGGAGGAAGTGGAAAAGACAGGTAAAGAAGAAGCTGGAAGAGAGTTCTAGAATGCCAGCAATGAGTCTGGACATTACTGACCACATGATTCCCCCATGCTGGGTGCATACCTGCCATCTTCCTGAGCAAATGGCTGTTCCACATGTACTGTCAGGGAGGCTAGTGCAGAAACGGTCTCTGTCTCCTCTTGTAGCTGAGAACCAGGCAGAGCACAGCCCCTTGCAACAGCCATCATCTTGATCGACTTCCAGTACTTGCCTAGAAAACACGTATTTTATAGGAATTTTAGTTAGATCAATAGTAACCACAGTATGATTCCAGGTTCAATTACTCTTGTTATTCAGTTGTAATTTCATTTCTGAACTGTTATTGTTACGTCCTTTTGGGGGGAAATCTAAGAATGCCAAGTTGTAAAGAACTCATTCCCAAGCCAAGATCTCTGCCTTGCTTGGAAAGTAATACAGCAAGGAATAATCCATGGTTTAATGAACTTGCTAACAGACTGACAGCTGTCTCTACAACTAAATAAGCAAACTCTAGGCATCACGCCCTATGGGAAACCCTCAGGAGACCTGGAGGTAGAAGTCTCCTGGAGAAAAATGAATGAAACAGTAATGTTAAAAATCGCTACTTGAACCATTAACTTGTTTTTTTAAATATGAAGTTGAAACACCAAGTAAAAAGAAAAGCTCAGAGATGCCAGCATGAAGAGAACAGCATCTTTGCCAGAACAATCAGGTTTGTTAGTCCTGGATGTTCTTTCGTTCTCAACCTCAGGGTGTGTACTAGAACAATAATTGATTTAAAACTTTAATATATGCACTGGCTGATGTTGGAATTCATCCATATGTCATATTGATCTTTCTTTTTTCTTTTTATTATTTTTATTTACTTATTTTTTAGGTACAGAAGGAGAATTAGAGGGTAGTGGGTCATTTCTTGTAGACATGCCATTTGGATAAATGTCCTAGAGCAGGGGCAAAGATTTTATAGCCACTAAGAGTCATTTTTATTTTATTTATTGATGTTTTTTAATTGTTAAGTGTTGAGTGGTCTCAGAGACTCTCCTCAGTCTCTGACAAGACTGTCCAGTTTCAAACAATCTGTGGGCTCACCAATGAGGAAGGAACTTTGGCATGCCAAGGGTTTGCATATTTAAAAACAAGAAAGTATTGCTTGAGAGCACAAGACAGATTCACACTGAACTGCTAAGTAAGATCACAGCTCTGGGCCCAGCTGTGCTTCTGGCCATTCTTACAATGTGTGTAAGGTTTTACTGGGACTTTGTCCTTTCCAGCTCTTCCTTATGGAAGGAAAGCCAGTGCACCGACCCACTTCTTGCCCCAAGACCTTCAGGTGAAGGTCCTTACTGCTGCTATCCTTGCAGTCATTACAATTCTGACCATAGTCTAGGAATCTCAAAAATTTAGTATCTGTCCAAACAACAAGTCTGACAATGGACTCACAAACCTTTTTGGAAATTTATGCTGAACTAGATTTTCCTGGCCTCATGAATGGGATAACCCTGTCGAAGAGCTCTGTAAGTTTATAATATCAGTTCTAAGCTAAAGGCCTATATGATCTCAGAGAAAACAGAAGTAGCACAAATATGTCTGGTGATGGCCACATAAGGGAAAAGTTGCTAGAGGCAAAAATGATACTTTAGAAAAACAACTGAAAAACTGGAAGGGGGCATAATGCTTAGTGGTCCTGGAAGAGGAAACAGGATGCTGAGTAGGTTCTGACAGCCCTGTGGCTCATTGGGGACCATCAAGCTGCTAGGTACAAGTAGAACACAGGGCGAATCTGGAATGTAATGAGTGAGACCATCTGGTAGGTGGGGCCTAGTTAATGCACTGTCTTGAATCTGAGATAGAGAACTGAGTATTCTTTTTAAGAGATTGCTCTGGAGAGGCGATGAAGAACAGATTGACAGGTGATACGAGTGGAATCAGGAAGACCAATTTCATATCTTGCCGAAGTAGAGGTGGAAAGGGTGTCTAATGTCAAATGAAGCTTCAGAACAGGGTTGAGGAGACAGGGGCTTAGGAAACCCTGCTCCAAGTATGTCTGGGCTCATTCTTCAGCATCCCTCTGTCTTTCGGCTTTGAAAGTTAGCCCTGATTCACACTTCCATTCTAAGTCTTAAACTTCTCTAGACCACAATGTCATTATTATCTGTCATTATTATCTCATATAAGTCAGAAATCATATATTCTACCACCAAGTAGATAGATGTATACCGGGCCTCAGGAGATAGCCTCATTAAGCATTATTGTAGTACATGCTATCCAAGAAGCTAGTGCCCTACACGCTTACTTGCAGACAATATGGCCTATCTACAGTATCCAAGGGCTTGGCTTCCTTGACAAGCATTGTACATGTTCCCTCAAGAAGAGAGTTCTTGACCTTAAAATAAACAGACTACCAGACAATGAGGAAAAAGAACATGAGAATAGATAGCAACACTTAAGAAGAATGGCTGGCAATGATGGCCCTTTAAATGTTATCACACGTATAGACGCAGCAGAAAGGACTTCAGTTGGTGAGGTTCTTTTAGATATAAATTAACGTGTATAAAATGTGCTGCAAAAGTTAAGGTTGAAGTTTGGCTTTTATCCAAATATATGAGTTATTGATTCAGAAATAACCCAAAACTTTAAGTTCAATGAGGCCAAAGTCTATCGCAACAAAAGAAATAGTCAACATTAGTAACGCATCAAGAGACTGCTATCTATACTCATAAAAGAGAAGTATTTAAACAGAGGCAGGTGCAACCCAGACTGTGAAATATGTAGCCAGTCCAAGCCCTGTAATTTATGAGTTATGTTTTCACATGATATCTATTTTTTTTTCTTTTTCAGAGACAGACGTGCAAAAATATCATATCTAATGGCATGGGAGTAATAACATCATGAGCACATAAGAGAAGGCTTACTATTGAAGTTCTCAGGGACTGCTATTCAAAAAGTAAAATATTAGTAACCCACCATCACTGGGGTGCTTTCTCTTTTGGCAATAAAACTGGCAGAGGAGAGGGTTTTCCATTAAAACTGGACAAACACCATCCCTCTTCAGTCATACCCTTTATCCTTATTTGGTTTTCCCACCATGTAGTTCTTCCCACTTTTCAGCACTTTTTTTTTAAAGGATTATTTAGCCTTCATCATTCTGAATAGTTGTTTTATTTGGCAATGGGAAAGTGAGGAATGAATCCACAATAGAAGCATAAAGTAGATAGTAGAATTCAGCCAGGCCGAGCGGGATGTGTGAAGTGCAAACAGTTTTCCTGGATCAGAAAGGATGCCAGGAGGGCATCTTGCAGGGATTGTCTTACTCAAGGAAGAACTAGATTTCTCTTGGTAACAGCCCATTGGAATAAACAGGTGGCTTTTGACTTATGGCGATTTGAGATGGAAATAACCCCCTGACCTTGAGCTTCTCCTATTAGAGCTCATTGTCACTTTGAAACTTCTGGACCTGCCAAAATTCCCCCTTCACTGTTGTGTTGGAAACCTTGGATCTACTCCAACAGAGACTGGCAGATTTCACTTTCTTGCTATTTGAATGAGACTCTCTTTACCTTCACACCGTGTTCTCCTAGGTAGAAGACTGCTACTGACTCCAACCATATCAACACTTGGGCTTTATGATAGGACCAAACTCATAATTCTCTGTAGCTTCTTATTTGCAAATTCTCTATAACTTCTTAATACCAGTTACAATCTACTCATTAGAGCTAAATGGAGAACTTTATGAGGATCCAAAATATTACATGAGATACTCTTAAAATTTGACAAATGAATTGAGTGACCAGTTAATATTTTGACACAAATTGGTACAACTTTACAGTTAATAGGGCAATTTTTTTGAGGCTAAAGAGGACTAAAATAAAATTCTATTTTATAGGTCTAAATATTTGTTGGTCAACAAATTATTTTGTATTATAAGACATATAAAGAATATAAAGACATATAAAGAATATAAAGACATATTCAATTTTGAGGCTAAAATTCATTTTAAGAAATAAAATTTATGTAAATAATATATATCAAAGAATAATAACCAATTTCTTTAATTAACAATCTGAATATTAACAAATAACATAAGCAAAATGTGGTGCTTCAAATGAGAAATGGCTGCACAGGCTTGTGTGTTTAAACACTTTCTCGTCAGCTACTGGTGCTGTTTGGGGAGGTCACAAAACTTTAAGGGGGTGAAGCCTTGAGGGAAGAAATAAATCTCAGTAGGGTTGGGCTCTGGGGTTTTACAATCTCACCCAGTTCCTGTTCTCCCCTTAACACACCCCTCTCTCTGTCCAAATGTGATCAGCCAGCTTCCTGCTCTTGCTATGATGGAATCTATGTCTCCAGAACCAAGGGCCCAAATAAACCCTTTCTTCTTCAAGTTGTTGTTATCAGAGTAGCTCATCACAAGGACAGAAAAATAACTGATTCTTAAACTTATACTTCTTGGTAAATATTTACGTGCGTTGTTCAGTTTGTGGCAAGGTTCTCTCCATCATCCCTCACTCAGTTACCACCTGCCAACACCTTTATGAAGAATATACTTTTGTCTTGATGGGTTCTGAATATTGTAGACTGGTTACAGCACTGCTTGCAATCTTCTACGGGACTAAATGTCATGGTTAATAACTCTGAAGTTGCTTTTGGCTTTCCTGAAGGCTACATTTGCTTCACAAGATTTATTATCTATGCTTCTGTTTGTACGATCCTTCCATTTTCTGGTTTTCTTTTGAGGTTTTATTCTAACGATACTCAGTATGATTCTTTTTTTCATATTTATTTCGAGATTCTCTGAGTTCTTGGACCTGAGGATTGAGATAGTTTCCTTATTTGTAAACACTTTTTCTATTATCTCTTTAAATATGTTGCATTATGTTCAATTTCTTTGGAATTTCAACCACAGACATGTTAGCCTGGATAAGACTCCTACACCACGAATACTCTGCTCAGTTCTATCTCCTCATTTCTTTTCTTTCTTCAGATCGATCTCCTTTCTTCTTTTCTTCTTTCTTCTTGATTTTGTGTCTTCAACTTCACTGCTTCTATTTAATTGCTTCGTTTCCTGTAGGGTAACATGTCCTTCAATACCTTGTGCTGCACTTCCTTCTTATTTTGATATCGTGTTCCATTTTTAAAACTTCTATTTGCATTTTTTTTTTGTTTTCCAGCTATCTCCTTATTTTACTTGAACTTGTCTTTTTTTTTTTTTAAACAGTATTTTTTTTCTTTAACATTCTAAGACTAAACTGTTAGAAGTTCAGAAATAAGGAAAAGGAGAAGGGAAATAGTTCAAGAAAGGCAGCGTATGTGGTAGGTACCAGATACTTTCAAGGACTTTGCTAAAAAAAAAAAATATATATATTAAATTCATTCCTTAGAAATAAAAATTCCAAATTAAAAAAAAATGAGAAAATTATCTAAAAGGTATTTTATCAAATCAGATATATGGATTACAAACAACGGACACCAAAATCATTAGAAAATTGGAAATTAAAGCCATGGCGTGATATCACCATGCACACTTCTGCATGGGCAAAGCCCAAAGATACAGTACCAGTCATTTATGAGATTTCAGGCTACTTGGAAATCCTTTGCTAGTAGGAATGTAAAATGGCACAGGTATCGTGAAGAATGGCACAATGTTTTTTTTAAGTGTTTATAATAAAGTTTCCAAAAAACTGATAAATCCCACTCCTAGGCATTTTCTTCAGAGAAATGAAAACATGTGCTTACACCAGATCTGCATGTGCATATTCATAGAGCTTTATATAGAGTTGCCTGAACCAGAACTGATCTTTATGTGTCACTCTAGGTAAATGGATAAGTAAGCTGTAGTTTATCCAGACATTAGTCAATACTTAACAATAAAATAAGCAAACTAGTGACACAGTCAGGGCTATAGATGGGTTTGAATGGCTTTTGCTGAAACAAACCAGACTCAAAAGGACACCTTTTTATTGTTCCATTTATATATCTTGCTTGGAAAGCTGAAACTGTAACCTAGAGAATAAGTTAATGGTTACCATGAATTCAGAGTGATGGAGGAGATGACCACACACAAGCAACTCTGGGAAGATTTTCACAGGCATATGCTGAGTTAACACTATGATGGTGCCATCTTTCTCTCTGAAGTTGGGTTCAAGGTCACCTGCTTTGTCACTCAAACAGTGGTTAGAAATCAGCAAATTTCAACATCCTTTCCTCAGTAACACTCCTACTCGAACAGATTTACACGGATCTGGAATTCAGTAGAATAATCTCTTTCTCCATTCTGCATTATTGTGTGATCAATGAACTGTTTGCCTATAACTGTCCAGACCAGTGCTTGAGAACATTGAATGCAAAACTAAATAAAATATGTTTTTTCATACACAGATACAAAGAAAACCCATGTTGGTAGAGATATGATTCTCTATACTTACAGTTATGTACTCAAAGTCATAAAATTATTCCTCAATAAAAATGAATTTTACTGTTTGTAAATTTCTAAAAATAGCTAGGGTATGGGGAAATCCCAAATGGAAGACAAACGATAAATAATGTGACTAATTATATCATAAAAGATTAACATTAATGTGCTTAAAGGAGGAGAGTAGAGAGCTAGCCTGAATAATTTTAACAATAATAGTTTTGACTAGGTACAAGGATAAGGGCATAAAGACCATTCTCTAGTTTGTATACTGCTTCAGATGGTATTGATCAGCAATTCTGAAGCTGCTCCATATGCATATGAGTTAACATAGGGAATACATGATAGACAATGAGAGTCATATTTCTCACTTTTAGGGGAAGAAATAATGATTAAGGTAAGGTAAAAGACTCTATGAACCCTGTGGTATTGGATTTGAGACATGGGTATTGGTAGGAAATATGTTCTACAAGTACATATATTTGACCCCAGTCAATGAGAAAGTGCAGGATCAATGGTGCCCCAGTAGCAAGGAGAAGCAGCTCAGAATTTCCAAATACATTTTTCTTTGAAAGATCCAGAGCTCCTTTAAGATGGATGTCCAATCCAGGACTGGGACAGTGTAACTCTCTGTGTCAACTTGAAATTGGTTAACATGCACATACATTTCTTTGAATATTATTCTACTTGAAATTAACATTTGACTCAAAAGGCTCAATAAAGAGATTGCCCTCCCCAGTGTGTGTGTCTTACATAAGGTGCAAGGCTAACTAGAGAAATTGGGTCTGTCTCTGAGTGGGAACATCAATCTCCTACATCTGTCTTTGAACTTCAACAGAATCTTATACCATTCAGTCTCCTAGCTCTCAGGCTTGCAGACTCAATACAGAATTTTCACCAATTCCCTTGATTCTTCATTTTGTCAAAAGTATGTCTTGGGGTTCTTGTGTCTCCACAACAAGTCAATTCTGTGGAACAGACTTTGATTTATATAATGTTCCCATTGTTTCTTTTTATCTGGGGAACTCAGACTAATACAGGTGGGAAAACTGAGCTAACCTGTTCCAAGGTGAGTTTCAAGCATGCTGTAGTACCAGAAAGTAGGATGGCACCCAAAGACAGACAGACAGACAGGACATGGGAATCTAGTTGACGGAGTGCTATTCTAAAAAGCCAGAGCTGAACTGATTTTAGTTGAGAGTATAATATTGTATTGTAACCCAGAGAACAAATATCTATGGGTTTAATAAAATTAAAAATTTTAAGTAGGGTACCATAAAGACTCCTGGTGAGTGAATGTGATGTCATCCATGCTGAGGTGGTTCTGTCCAGCGATGTAGGACTAAGACAGTGGAGATAATTAGGCGTGGAACATTGGCAGCCTTGGAAAAGAACAAGCTTTCCACAATTTGTTTTTAAAGATGGGAGGAATTTTATAGTGTTTTATTGTTGATGGGAAAAATGGCTGTAAGAATGCAGATTGGTGCTGCTGTTTACTTTAAAAAAGGTTTGTTGCTGATGTTAGAGGAATGGGAGGGCATCAGAAATAAGGAGCGTGAATTAGGAAAGGGTTGGAAGAGGCAAAGAAGACTGACCTGAGACATAGCAGGATTGTACTGGGTCCATATGAGTTCTGTGATCAGAACTTTACAGCAAATTCAGCCACCGTGATTTGTGCCTGTGTCTCAGAGACCTGTTTACTTGAGTCTAGTGTTGCAAACAGTTATTCGTAGTACTTATCCAGAGTTCATATATTCTTAGATTGTTAAGAGGTATGGGCAGGGCTGTGGTAATGTAGACCGAAAAGTAGAAAATCATCGCAGTTTAAATACTATTACATTCTAGTTAAATACTACTACATTCTATGTAGAACTCAGTGAAGAAAAGAACAGGATCATGAGTGAAGAGGAACGAGGGTTTAAAAACTAGGGAATAACCCAGAGCCCTATGTGTGGAGGTCAAGCGTGGCATGCATAAGGCCTAAAGCAGTCATGTTTCCATCTTTGGCAGAGATAGGGTTGCCAGTGCTGGTTTATGATTCAGTTTTCATCCTTCCCTCACATCTGTTAAGACAATAAGAGATGGTCATCTGCTCTCCAGGCTTCTCTTAATTCATTTCTCATCCTTTATTCCTATGTTTGTCTTTGGAAAAAAAACAGGGGGAAGAGCAAGATTATTATTTCAGTAAAGTTGTATGCGTGACTGTGGGCGAACGGCCATTTTCATCCTTTGCTGGTATTATTATCTCCTTTATATTAAACTTAAAAATAAAGCTTGGTCAATCCATTTCTTTCTTCTGCCTACTCTCGCTAGTGCTATGTGTCTTTATGCTTTGGATTTTATTCATTTCTCTAAATAAATTATTTATTTATTTATGAAGTTCATATTTTGTTGAACCCAGTGTTCCTACGCACTGATGATTTAAGTTCGGTATACTTTCCTCCAGAAAGAAAGTTCACTTGCCTCTTCTAGAACCTAAGTGTTAAATAATGAAAAACTTCTTTGAGACCCATCAAACCCTATCCCAGCCTTTGGCAGGTCTTCAGCTCTTGTAACTGTCAGATCCCACCACGAGCTCATGTATCCGTCTCTTCCTGATAGTCCCTGCCCACTGCTCTATAGTACATTTCAACTTATTTTTTTCCTTTCTCTATTCTGTTTCCCTACATTGTAGTGAGCTCAGTAATATATTAAAACCCATCCTTTTAACATACACTACATCTCTTTGATTTTTAGGTGGAGCCTGCTACAGGTTCTGTCGTACTACAACTGAAAGAGGAAATTTGTGGGATTCTACTTTTTCTTAGGAAAGAGGATGGGGACAGGTAAGATGCAGAGATACACAGAGAGAAAGAAAATGGACTTTGGCATCACAGCCAGAGGAGCAAAATTTTAGTTTTCCTATTGAAAAGACCTTCAACAACATACCTGGCCTTGTGATGTCTAAAGTGGCCATGAATGATTTGCATTGCAGAGGTATACAGGGACCAGACATAATATATGCAAATATACAGCAAGTGCTGTTCCTTGAAATCTGACCTACTAGTGGTTTCTGTCTGGGCTAATGGGGTCCTACAGGTGTGAGAAACTCAACTGCTTGGGTGCTATCTTTCCTAGAGCACTCCTGTTGTTAAAGAAGTTTCAGGCCTAGACACATGCATAATCTGATTAATTCTTTTGGTTTGATTAGTTTTGACTTGGAAGAAACATGAATGAACATTTTTGTAACTTCAAATGCAGTTGGAAAAAATAAATTAGCAAACCAAGTTAAATCTCTAAGATTTTTTGCTTTTATTCAGGTGAATTTTAGTGGTGGGGCTCTTCCACAGGACAGTGAGAGTTTCAGTGTTTCAAGAGAATGGCTAATTAGAAGTTCGGAATCCACTTTGCAAGAGTCACATGTACACACGTGCCCTGGTTGTGATACAGGTGGCAGAATTTCCAGTGCTGCTTTTCTTCAGTGCAGGTCTGCCTGGCCCAGGACTCTAACTTCAAGACCTCTGTCTAAAGCCAAAGGCTCTATGACAAATCACAGCTCACACGTGACAATAGTCAGGGCTTTAAACTCAATAGGGCAGGGGACTGAAATTCTGCCAATTCTTGCATTTTTTTCTGATTAGATTTGTTTAACAAGTTTACAAGTGACTGCAGAGTGGAGATTCAGAGCTCTGTGGATTCTTGGAATTTGGCTGTGTGCTTCCAGACCTGACTATGGTGCAACCTCAATTAGTCTGGACAACTAAAACTCCAGTTTTTAAGTCAAAATGATTTTTCACCCTAAGTATGTCACCTTTGAAACATGGGAAAATGGGGGAAGTACACACAGAAACTGCAGCAGGAGTATATTTACTTGTGAACCGACAGAACACAGTGGCTAGGTGGGAAGATAATGGAGCAGATCCACAGGGTTTATGGTCTTCATTCTCCCGTGCACTACCTATGATACCCAAAGGAACTTAAGTAGCCCTATGTCCTTCAGGTTCCTTAAAGTGACAATGAGAATAGTACTGACCTTATTGAGTTGTTGAAAAATGTTAGAATCGTTAGTTGATATTAGTAAGAGCCTTCATACAGCACTGGGCAGACAATAAGCATGCAATAACTGGCATTCGACCATTTACTAAGAGCTTAAAGCATTTGTCTTGTAATGATAATCTCATCCAATGGCCAGTGACTTCGCTGCAGAGAGTAGATGCTTAGAAGAAAGCTGAAATTCTTCCAACATTCAAGACTTTCAGCAAAATTTGTTTTTCTGAAGCCTGATTTTCTTCTCCCTTTCAAATCCCTTTTCCCTTCACTGCTTTCAATTTCATGAGATAAATATTGCCATCTTCTCTGTTTTCAAAATCAGAAAACCTACAATTGGTTGATTTTCCTCATGCCAACTAATAACATTATGTTAATCCTACTTTGCAACTGAATAACTCAATAAGTCTTGTATAGGCACAATAATATTTTAAAATTTATTTTCATTATTTTAAATTATATGTGTGTGTGTGTGTGTGTGTGTGTGAGAGAGAGAGAGAGAGAGAGAGAGAGAGAGAGGGGGTGGGATGGGGGAGGGATAGTACCCATGCCCAAGGAATCCAGATGTATGGAATTCCCTGGAGCTGAAGATACAGATTATTTGGCGCTGCCTGACATAGATGCTGAAAACCAAACCCAGGTCCTCAAGAAGAGCAGCAAGGACACTTAACCCCCGAGCCATCTGTCCAGCTCCCACAGTGATCTTTTAAATGGAGTCCTGATGATGCTTTATTCTTGCTTGGAACCAAATTACATTCTCGGAAGTAAAATGTCCCTTTATAACACTGCACTGTACCCTCTTATCCTTCACCCCTGAACCTCAGCAGGATAGAAATAAAGGAGAGAGAAACAGAAAGACCAGAGAAAGGAAGAAAATTAAAACAAGAGAGTATGGGACAAAAACTCAAAGGAAAATTTGAGTTTAGGTAAGCATGTGGGTGTATAGCCAAGCTGCTAATCAACTGCACGATGATTTACTAAGGGTATGTCGAAATGTGGGGGAAATAGCACTTTTTACTGTGCGCATGGCCCCTGTAGCTCAAATACTAGGCAATTTCTCTCATACCAAGAGACATATGCAAATTCCCATTAGATGAGAAACCATCATGAGTTTCTCCTGGACTGTCTGATGTAGATGCCCGTTCCCTGGGCATGGAGAAAGTTCAGTGTCTTGGGGATGGGAAAGAGCAGCTGGATGGCACTGCAGATGAGTGAATGCAGTCGTTACCTTTGCAGCAAGTATCTTACTTTAAACAGCCATTTTCATTTATTACTTTCCAGATCTCTCTTACACTAAGAGAGCTAAATGGCTTATGTTCTGACTATCCATTATCACTGGTGAGATCACTGGTGTTTATCTTATTTTGCCAACTAGTTGACTATTTTTGAAAACAGAGTATAAATAAAACCACCAAAATTTCATTCCTCTGTCTTTGTCTTTATTTATTAGCATCAGTTTTTTGCTTCTAAGGGGAGTTTTCAAAACTAGAGGTTGAGAAAAAGAAAGACGACAGAAAAGAGAAGAGGATAAAGCGTAATAAGAGCAAGAAGAGGCAGGAGACATTTACTTAATAACACACGTGCCAAACAGAACGCAGCAGCGGTTTTGAGGAGGAGTGTGTGTCAGACAGATTTTCCTCTTTGCAGGAAAGTCTCTTGATTCTTATTTCCCTAAAAGATGAAAGAGTGTAAGTGAAGCTTGCATACCACCCTGTGCTCGAGTACACGCTTACTGGTATCATTGTCCTTCATCAAAGAAAATCATCTCCCTTTTCAAATTGGCTGAAGAACTGGGTATACTCAGAGAACTATATACACATTTGTCATCCCTGAATAATACTCCACAAGTGTTTTTAAAAGCTACATAAAAGAGAGTAATGTCTCAGTTACTTTTCTATTGTCGGGATAAGACACCATGACCGAGGCAACCTATAGAAGAAAGCATTGATTTGGGACTTACTGTTTTAAAGGGTGAGCCAGTGACCATCATAGGAGGGAGCACAGCAGCAGGCATGGCATTGGAGCAGTATCTGGGAGCTCACGTGTCATCCACAAGAACCAGGCTGAGAGAAAGAGCTCACTGGGAATGGCATGGCTTCTGAAACCTCCTAGCCAACCCCCAGTGATACACCTCTTCTACCAACACCACACCTCCAAATCCTTCCCAAGCATTTCCAGTACTGAAGATCAAGTATTCAAATACGAGAGCGAGGGGGCCATTCTCATGCAGACAACCGAAGCAACAAGGTTGACATGTAGGAGAAATAGATGCTCATCTTTTATCTATGTGATGCATTTGACACGAACATAATGACAAAATTGCAAAGACAGTTCCTTCCTCACTTTGCAGTAGTTAGTAAAATAAGTAATTATAATAAAATTCAAACTATCCAACAAAGGAGAATCTTTATAGAGGAGAAAAGATAAAAGTAAGGTCTTGAGGAGAAAATTCCACAGTTCCTGTATAGTTTTACTTCTTGTCCCCCGCATCCCATCTCAGTAGTGCCAATTTAGAAGAGCAGTGTCGTGATGTTTGCTCCCATGTTCCTCTTGAAACCCAAGAAAGTGGTTTGCTCGATGGCCATATGATGAGTGAATAGAGAAGAGGGTTATAGAGGGATTCATGTCATTTTAAAATTCACCACTTAGTGTTTTTCAACTTGTCAGCTCCAAACCACTAGATGGTTGCAGCAGTTTTGAAAAAGAACCCTCAAATCCTTCTGCACACATATATTTTCTTGATCCTAAAATCAAAAGATACTATGATTATCACATAGGAGGTCTACACAGTTGGCTGTCACTTAAAAAGGGTATTATTCTCAGTAAGAAATTAAATGAAGGGAAACTGTGTCTGTATACTTACACGTCTCATATTTTAGGGCTTCACACATGAAAATCAGTATCATTTGTTTTATGTTTTTAGAACTTAAAATTATACTCTTTCCAACTGAATAAATTTAATTTTATGGAAAACTTAGTTCATGGTTCTTCCATCCAAGTCTTAGTGAAGCTGTTATCATGGCCAGGACTGGTTATGAAGAATGACATTAAAAGGCCCTACTTTCTACCATGCCATGCAGAAGCATGGAGAATTTCAGGGTCACACTGATGCTATAAGCTGTAAGCAGGGGTTTTAGGAAAGTAGGTTCAGACATGAGGGCCCTTTACCCTGCCCTGGGTGACTCTTTCTTGGTAATACTTGTTGGTGATTGCTGTGGTACAGCCATGTGTCAGATTCAGGTCTGAAAAATCATGTCTTCCAAGATTAGCTGTGTGTTCATAGCAGGACTGTCTCATGCTTATGGGTTGTAAAGTAGAAAGAAATGGGCTGTCACGTGTTTTGTTTTGTTTGTTCTTCTTAATCCTCTGTAGCATGGATGGTTGGCTGGCATAATTATGCTAAGCTACCTTAAAAAATAAATCTGATTTAAGTAAAAAATAAAAAGAATGGGACTTACTGGTTAAATGGCTTATCTATTTGAAAATATTTGCAAAGCACCTATGCATGCCAGTCATCACATAAAATTCCAGCAGCTAAAAACAAACAAGCAAAATTATCAGTGAAACAATTTGTGGCGTTAAATGACATAAAACTAAATGAGTAATAGCTTCCTCTTTAAGACTGAATACTCTTCCTTTGTCTCTACATATCACATTTCTTTATCCATTCCTCCACTGATAGACATTCAGGTTCTGCTCCCATCTCTTGACTATTCCGAATAGCGTTGTGATGAACATGTAAATATCTAGAGGTGAGATGACTGTATCATATATGGTAATTTTACTTTCAACATTTTTCTTGTTTTGTTTTGTTTTTTGAGACAGGATTTCTCTGTTGTAACTCTGGCTATCCTGGAGCTCACTCTGTAGACCTGGATGGCCTCGAACTCACAGAGATCTGCCTGCCTCTACCTCCTGAGTGCTGGGATTAAAGGTGTGTGCCACCACTGCCCTGATTTTAAAGGAAAAAAAAATTTTAAAAAGATTAAAATATATTGTTAACCATACATCCCATTACTTTGCAAAGACAGTTGACCCTTAGACACCATTCATTATCATAAAATGTAAATAGTCTGTAATCTATTGTTGAGGGGGGGGAGCTCTACTTTCAGGAGAAATGACTACACTTCTGCATGTTTATAAAGCTTTCCTCTTCAGCAGAATGAGAAATCTGAGGAAGGATAGGACCACAAGGGTGACCCTGCGGCACAATATAAAAAGGCATGTGGCCAGGCAGTGGGCCAATGCTAATCAGCGCCCAGCACCTGCATACCCTCAGCTGGGGGCTCAGTTCTCAAACAGACATTCACAGAAGGCCTGTCAGCACCTTGCTGTGTGTCTTGGGACAGACCTCTCTAGAAACTTGCCTGAATGTTTCCCATACGCCTGAAAATTTCCCAACATTTACATAGTTCCAGCCTGCAGCACAGAACAATCCTTTAGAACCAGGGTAGAAGAGAGAGGAAACTCAAATGCCCACCTTGAGTTGAAAGGAGGGCCCTTGTGGTGCTCAGAGACACATGTTAAGAACGGGGCACTTGTTAAAGAAATGCTACATTTAGGGTCCATTTCCTTGGGGTGCACCGTGGCCTCAGAAGGACCCCTGCTTGGATCACTTTGCTGCTGTGAGCTTCTCAAAGTTCTTAACAACATTCTAACAAGGAACAAGTCACATGTTTCCATTTTTTGTTAATCCAAAGGCCATGTAGCCAGGCTTGATTATTTTCCATGTCGAACCAGAAATGAAGAGCCTGGCCAAGGATCCAGAGTACTCCAGGGCATTGAGCATGGAAAAGTGGGCTATAGATCAGGCAGAAATAAAGGAAAGAATACAACCATACTTTGTAAGGACATTGAGTATTATGTATTGATCTCAAAGCCCATCATTTTAATTTCTTGTTAATATATGAAGTTTCAGACCCTAAAATATATGCTTCACTTTGCTTCTTCGTGGACAGTCCTCATGTTCTTCTCAATCCTTTACTTTGAAAGAGTGGCCTAAAAGACACACACATAACCGCATAGAAGTGTCTCACCATTGTCTGTTCTGATTCTTACTTCTCTCACACATGCTAAGAAGTCACTTCCAGACTTGCGTCTGTCCCATTACTATTCAGCCCACCACAGTTCATTTCCCCCCAAACTACAATTTAAATTCAAGTTTAGACTCAAATTTCAAAACTTACGAAGAATTTTTAAGGCAGCAATAGCAAGAGTACTGACCCAAACATGAGCCATTCTAAGCATGAGGTCTGTATGACCACAGGCCAAGGAGCCATGAAGCCTAATTTTCCCTGTCCAGATTGTAAAATAAATGCTTTCTTTAAGAAATCAATATTAAGCAGGTTGACTGGCTTGGACTAAGACTAAGAACAGATCCCATGAGGGATCTTCCTGGAGTTGCATGTTATTTGATGGTAAGAATTCATGAATAAACCCATCTGAGTAGGTGAGAGGAGACCCTGGTTTCTAGGCAGACCATGGAGCTCTTCGCTAGGAGCTGATGCAAACATCCATTCATTACCACATAGAGGAATATGATCCCACGGTCGTCTATTCAAATCTACCTCCTCTGAGCTTCCCCCAACCTCAAGCCCCTTCTTTGCTGAGAAAGAAGAAGCTGCTTCTCTGCCATGGCGTTAGTGCCTCCAGAGAGCATTGAATTGAAGTTAGACATTTATTCTCCTTCACCAACTGGACTGTAAAATCCTTGAAGCCAGAATCCCTTCTACCTGCTCTTCTCTTGTCTTCCTCTTCCTCCTCTCCCTCCTCTCCTCCTTTTTCCTAACTACTGTGCCTTGACAACTGGTCAACACAAAATGAAGCCATTCTTGGATGCTTTTTGTAGTGTTATATTCTGGATATACACAGGGAGAATTTTCTATGAACACTGTGTGTGTAATGGCAAAATAATTCTTGGGAAAAACAACACCACCACACACAAAGACTGAGTTCTCTTTATACTGTCAATGCTGTATACAGAGACATTGATCAGTCAGACCTTGATAAACAAGAAAGGGCTGTCAGAGATCACCCGAAGAGTCTTTCTGCATGATCTGGGGTGGCATTCACTGGACCCTCCTGATCTACTCTCAAAACAAGGGTCACAGTTACGAGCAGGGTTTCTGCTAGAGCAGATGAGCGTATCCAAGCTGGTCCTTGGCAGTCAACTTCTGTACCTTAGCATTAGACCAGTGGCTTTGCTCTCAGGTATTTGAATGTTTATTTTTTTCTCTTCTCTGAAAACCTTTGAAATTCATCATTTATTCCACAGTGATATGTAGCTAGGAAGCGTTCAGTGGATGCATGTATGGGATTTAAATGGAGGTTTATTTTGAATTTGTGTGTGACATTATTGATACAAAAAAATATGGTGATGCAAAGCCATTCACATCCGCAACTCCAAGTCACCACTGTGCAAGAGAAGACAGGGACTCTAAGACACGGCAAAGGCTTTTGAGTGCTACAGAAAACCAGCAAAACTAAGGGTTTTCTTGATCATTGCTAGAACCTACTTTTGCCATTTGGCATTTCTCTTTGTGCCAGTCTTCATATTACTCTATAGTTGGGGGTGTTGATGTCCGTGAAGGTAGTTGCCTAATAAAAACCACCTTATCATGTTTGCCTAAGTGGAACTTTCTCATAATGAGAACTACTCATTAATTTTCCTTCCTTGCCAAACTTAAAGCTAGGACATAATTACCAAATTCCAACACATCTAGGAGATAAATTACTCTGACTTAAAACCGTACTGAACACTCACAATTTCTACATTTACTTCACTGTTCTAGGGCTGTGCTTAGTGGTCAAAACAATTTTAAGTACATAGAAAGTATGAGAAAAACAAAACTCTAAGTCTAGATTCTGAGTTATGACTTCAGCATAGGATAAGACTATCACAGAGTACAGCAATACATTTCAATAAAATATATGTGCAAATTAATACAATTATTTGATGTTTTAGGCTTCACTGTGCTTTAATGACCAATATAATTTCAGTGAATTTGACATAGTGAAAAAGAAACTGTGAAGACATACTTTGAGTTTCGATGACCTTCTGTAAAGAAGCAGCAGCGTTCGCATTCGGGGCTTGGTGGAGAACGTGTTCCTCCAGGGACCCCACCTGCAAGAAGAGCATGGGTAGAGTGTGAGGACCTTGTGGGTAGCACAGAAGCACAGCAAAGGCAGCCTTGCCTCAGAGCCTGCCCAGGAACTGCTCTACACTGTGATGACACCAGTCCTTAGGTGTAATCCGCTGTATCTTCTGTCTTGTGTCTATATAATTAAACTCCGAGGAGCTTTTCTATGGGTCACAAGTTTATTGTATAAAGGCCCTGAAGCAGGTGCACATCTGTGTATCAGTATTTTAAAATCAGAGATATTTGTGTGTTTTTTCATAGGTTTCTCACAAGCCAAATTCTATCATGAGGGTATCTGCAGGTGGGGCCAGGGAAGAAACTCTCAGGGAAGTAATGTCAGATCGAGTGGAAAGTCTGTTCTCCATATTTCAACAGTGCTTTTACATTTAATGATCTTCAACATTGAACACTTACTTCCTGGTGGAGAGCCATAAGGCATTTGTTCTTATTCTTTGAATAAAGCAGCAGCAAAAATTGTATTAAAGAAGCCAGAGGTAAAAGAACAGCACAGTTCCATTTAACATCTACTTTATTCAAAACCACATGCATGTCAGCCTTAAGCATGGGACAAATTCCTTCCACGCAAATCTATCATGACCTTCTGGAATTACACCCAATTTTCATGGAGGAATTCTGCAAACATTGCAAGAAATGCAGCAGAGTTTCTGACAATCTATGGAGCGCCTCTGTTAGAACCAAGTCTGACAATGCAGACCCGCACACATGGTGAGGGGTATAGTGTAGGCTAGGGTAGCTGCAAACGAAATAATTGTCTAGTTTTGGGGACACAGAAATCAAGCAAACAGTAGTAGCAAGACAATGAACCCTGAAAGCTGCTTTCCTAGGAAAGTTCAAGTTAATAACCTCAAATAAAAAGTGGTGGTTAGACACAGTGCCATGAACAGGGACCACTGTCACCAGATGTACCAAAGCGTAAACTCATCCGACTTTCTTTATCTGGAGGAAAACTAAAAAAACTAAGGGATTTTAAATTTCCACAGCAAATATGAGTGAATCTCACCCCTAGGGTGAGTTGATTATTCTATACTTCAATCAGGAGATTGAAAACAATGGCACCTTTCTTCCAGATACCACAGGATAACAGTAGCTCGGGGATATTTTTACATGTGTAAATTCACTAAATATAACTTTGTAGAGTGTTTTTCTTAGTTGCCAAAGAAAAACCTTTAAAACACCAAAAGGTCTGTGTGCAATACAGTTTAGTAAGAGGAAAACGCCACTGTACCTAAGTCAATGTCAGTGAAAGGTTGTGAAATCTTAAATACCTTATATACTTAAATTTGGTTACAATAATTTTTTAAATCAGTATTTCAGATTGTATCTTTAAGAGTATGTTACACTGGCATCACCCTCTGATCTCAGACAAAAGGCTGAGTCATAAACTGAAGGGTCCTTGAAAAAAAACTTTCTGAAGGAGTAGACAGGGTTGAGCGAGCCACTTTGCTCATACACAAACTTTCCTCCCATTCACTTCTTTCTCAGAACATAGAAATAATTTTTAAGAGCTATAAAATGTTCCGAAACACCAGTTCATGTTAGAACTTATGGGCAAGATTAGCACAGTTAGTTCTTTCAAAAACCTTCCTGTGATTTCAGATGAAAAATGCTGACAAACTGAATGGTGTTGGATACTGGAAAGACAGCTAGAGACAGATCATGAACGCAAAAGCCCTAGTTCTGCAACTGGAACACATTGAGGTCTGTGGGCTTGATTTTAAGTCCTGGGTAATATAGAAAGTATATGTGGTTCAGAGTGTTGAGTATGAAAATACAAACACGTCTAAACCCACAATTTGGAGTCTTCAGTTAGATGCGATAAAGTTGTGCCTACTTGTAAAAACAACCCAGAGAATTAAGGAAATTAAATTGATCATTTAAGCCTCTCAAACCATTTCCCGCATGTTTTAGGTGAATGTCATTAGAGGGTTTAACCTTCAGTAAATTGCCTCAATTTGTTTCATTTTGAGTGTGTACACACAGACAGGGCTGGATTCAGAGAGTTCTCAATGTGGGCTCTTTATTTTTCATCTAGTAGCTCTGCAGAGAAGGCAATGAGCAGTAGTCTCTCCATTGGCAAGAAAGCAAGCAGCATTTACAGGCTGTTTTCCTAAGATTAAAACCTCGTATGGAGGGACCACAGAATTGAGTTGTGTTTTTTTGAGAGAATTTGTTGACTTAATCACTCAGAATTATGGGCACTAAAACCATCTGATTGAAGCATCCACTCGATAAATATTTATGAGTATTGGTCATTATTACTAATCTAATAACCAAGTAATGAAATAATACTAAGTAAATAGTCATTTTTAATAAATTTGGAGCAAATATGAGAATACACAGTAGAGCTATGTTAGGCATTCAGTTTGGCCAAGATGATGTAGCAAAAATACTGGCTATTAAGACTAATCAGAATGTCTAAGAGATAAAAATAAATCTAAGCAAACAGACAGCTTTGCATGCAAAAAGTTATACTAAGATAAAGCGGATCCAGATGTAAGAAATCTTACACACCCATCATGATGTCTGTCAAGCAATTCCTTTACATAAAGATAATTTTCATGAAGTTATGAAGATAAATTAGATAATTTGAATACAACCCGTGGATACACAAAGCTAGTGATCATCCTTGTTATGTGTAAAATATAATCATAATCATTCCTTATATAAATTTAGGTCCAGTGATAAGGAAACCCATTCTACATCTTTTACATAAAATTGAGGGGTATTGTATGGACAAAATTCAGATGTTTGCTCAGTTTCACCTGTGACATGATTTCCTAGTACTGCAGCAATTTTAAAACACCAGCTACAGGTAATTAACTAGTAAGAGAGGGGGAGTTGGAGGCCATGAATTTAAGAGGGGCTGGGGAATGTTTGAGGGAACATGGAAAGGGTTGGAGAAAGGAGAGAGGAAATGATGCAATTATATTTTAATTAAAAATAAATTAATAAAAATGATAAAAAATTAAAAATGATATCAAGAATACAAATATATTGAGATTTTTTTTAAAAAGAATTGAAATGTAGCACAATCTGGGGACAAATGAAATCTTCACAACGTATAACATTGAATCCACACCCATGGATTTGTGAGGATAATGTGTCTAAAGATATTTTAAGATTTAGTGCTCAGGTTCATAGCATAGAATTATTCTAGGCATTTGGCATATTTGATGATATGTTCATAAATTACCTATGTTTGTGTAATTATTAACAATAAAATCTAGCTAGGGTTGGATTCATACCCTTCTACATTAGTCTCCCAGCTGTTGCCATTATAGGCGTGTGCTGTCATAGTCAGATATAAATTTATTTCCTAAAGCTTTTGGGGGCAATTTTCGCTTTCAAAGACTTCTACAGATCATACAGAATTTTCATAATAAGGAAGAGCTCATCCAGGCTCTCCCCATGTTAACTAATTGCATAAAATCTTCATATAGTTCAGCTGTATTCTCTATATTATTCTTGGTATAAAGATATAGTTGACTTTTACCAACTTTTCAAATGAATTTTATTTTTTCACAGATGTTAGCTGAATTTTAATAGACCATAAAACTTGTTAAACTTAAGTACTAAACATACTTTAACAAAAATAATTATTAGTAGACTTGTTGCATATACAATCATACATAATAAGATATTTCTCGTTTATCTCCAGGCTGTAGGGTCTTTTTGTTACTTCACTATGCTGTCTAATCCCCACATTGTAATGTTGAAATGAAGAGTGAGAATATTGGATGGGTTTTATTTCAGATTAAAAAAAAAAAAACATTATATATTCCTCCATTGAAACACAACCTGAAAAAAGTCCATATCTATTAAACACAGTATAATTGTCAATAAACTACAGTAGCCTACTAAGAATTCTCTTTTATGAAGTATAATACCATGTAATAGTGAAAATGAATGGATTATAGTTGAGTGTAAGCACAGAGAGGACTCTCACAAACAAAATATTCAGAAAGGACATTCTATACAAAAGAATATGCACACATATTTCCTCCTTATAAAATTTACAAATGGAGAAATTAAAAGATGGTGCTAGAAATCAGAAAGTCAGTTACTTCCAGAAAGGTGAAAATGGGTTCTAGTCATCAGGAACTCAGATTCGCTTGACCCAATTGATGTCTACACATGCTATATCTTTGTGATGCTTCATTGAATTGTTCATGTTTGTGCAGATTTCCGTATGAGTATTATATTTTACACTTAGAAGCAATTTTGAAAATATTAAAACTCCCTTCACAAACCTAACAATAAATATGCTCTCTGACATAGGCACGTGGGGACACAGACTTGCTCTTCCCACCATGCACCATTGTATGATGTCCCCAAGAAACAAGTAAAAATGTCTTGCTTCAACAACATTATGGTTTTAAATACAGAGGCCATAGATTCGATTGCAAAGAAAACTAAAAGTCTGCCTATGACACTTGAACAACTCAGATGCAATCCAAAGAGCGTTCCGTTGTAAGGATCAAAGGGATCACGGAAGACTCTGATGGCCAACACCAAGAGGACAAGGGAGGCGGGTCAGGGTACTCACACTGACCTTCCACGCTGATTAACTTTATCTTCAATTCCCCTGTGAGGAGGGATTGATACTTAAAACCCTACTCTAATTTAAATAATTGCCCTAAAATGACTGTAATTAGTTGTAGATGTTTAATTTGATTGCATAAGTAAATCTGGTTATAATTTCACCGTATTGTGAATCATGAGTCACTCATTCTTAAAATAGTCATTGTTATTAATTTGAAATCATTAATATTCTTCACCAAATACAGTTGGAGGGGCTGAAATCAGCATGCATTGTGTTGATAATCAAGTCACTAGGCTGACAGGCTGCTGATATTATGCTTGACTCTCACCTCTGTGTGGATGATGAAAGGTGACATCAATACAGCAGTAAAGAAATGTCTCTGAACAATAGCAGAGCCTAACAAGTCTCATAGAAGTCACAACAGGGCCGAGATGGAAAGGGGAGTTGTGGCTATTCAGTTCTTGATGCCAAGGGTGCTCTCCAACATGACAGGAAGCAACAGTGGACTAGTCTGAGATTAACTTTCTTTTCTGTTTTCCTAATTGTCGATTTATACATTTTAAGTTTTTGAGGTTTCACTATGTAGCCAAGGCTAGCCTTAAACCTGTAGTAATTCCCTTGCCTCGGCCCCCTTATTTGAGAGTTTACAGACAGTAGGCACCAGGCATGGTTTCCTTTTAGTTTCATCGAGAGATTTGCACAAAGATGTTTCCTAGCACAGATCCGTGATCTTCTGGGAGTGTTCATAAATGAAATGCTTCATTGGACAAGTGGTGAAATCTGTGAGGTAAATATTCACCACGGCCTGTTTCACCCTGCCTCTGGGATGCCCCTGAACTCAGAGTGGAGGGAGCTACTCACAGCTCTTTCCAGAGTGCACCAGAGATGGCCGCAGGATCACTGAGAAGGCACTTGCTCATTGACAACTTGAGCAAAGTCGCTCCTAGTGATGCTTTCCTCTGCAACTGAGCTTCTCCTGCCTCCAAGTCTTACATTAGAGGTTTCTTCTGTTTGTTTTGTTTAGTTTTATTAGGGTGATTGTTGTTTCCCTCCTAAGTATGGGCACATTCATTCAAAACTTGCATAGTCGTCATGGAAATCCAATTCACGATGATACTCTATTTCACCTGCCCAGCTGTACTGCCTGCTCTTCTCCTCTCAACTTGGCCTCTCTACCATCAGAAACAAAGCAAGATATCCAGCTGGAGCCATCTGCAATTCCAAGGGGCCCCACTGTACTCATTTCTGTTTTCCTATTATACGATGTATCTTTTCCTTAAATACTAACTTGCCAAAGTCTTACTTTATATTCAAATTCAATGCTACTTCTCTGTAAAGTACTCCTCCATTCCTATAGATAAAACAAATATCCCTACATTGCATGCCAAGACTCTTTGATAATATTCTCATTACTCTTGCTTGCATTCGTACTTCTGGTAACACAATAGACGTCCAATAAAAGACAACATAATGTATGGACCCATCAAAGCATTCTATGATGGTTGGTGCCTTATCAAAAAAGAAATGCTTTCTTCCTTTTATTGGTAACTATAACCCATGATGCGTTCAAGCTCACAACACATATTTCTTTTAACTCTATCTGAAAACCTCAGACAGAAATAACTCTGACGATTTTCAAGTAGTTTCTGAGTTACGCAGACGATGGAACATCTCATGAGGCTCAAGCTCTGACACTCATCACTGAATATAAGAAACCAGTCTCACAGGCCATATCTTTACTCGAAAAAATATTCAAATAATGTTTTTCCAAAACAAACTTTTCCCTTTAGAATTACCCACACGAGTACCTTTGGAGTACGGACAGGCATCAACATATAAAAGAAGACCACCTAAAAAATGTCATTCTGGTGTCTCACACACTTTCTCTCATCCCACCACTCATGAATTGCAACTATTTAGGATCTTGTAAGCATTCCCAGATTCATACCAATTCCCCCGTGGACTAAGCCTCAGTCATCCACAATCTAAAAGATGAAAAAAGATGGCAAAACAATGTCCTTATGTAAAATCCAATGCAAACAACTCCCCCAGCGAGCAACTTGGACATTATTTCAAGAGTTCACCTCAGGGGTGGCTGTCAACACCTACTAGGAATCAGTTAAAGAGTATTTTTCAGTATCTTTAGAGCACAGTCAATTTTTTTTTTTTTCAAAACAAAGACAACCTCCAAATTCAGCCACTGTCTGTGAAATCCCAGTCAAAGCAGCTGGTCACATTTTAGAAGAGAATAGTTCAAAAAAAAAAAAAAAAAAAAACATGGAGGAAAGGAAGCATAAAGAGGGTGAGGGCAAAAGAAGGAAGGACGGAAGGGGGCATCAACAGAAAGATAAAAGAAGAAAAAGGAAAGAAACCAGAAACCAAGCATTAATGAGTGCAGGCAGTCCAGAGGCCACAGCAGCACCTCAACAGCTTCCATAGCTATGGAGAAATGGGTTTACCTTAAAAACTGCCTTCTTTCTAACAAGCTGGAACCCATTATTTATTCTTGTCCCATCTGTGGCCTTTGCGAGGTCGTGTTGGCAACTCATGACTCAGAGCTTCTACTACTGGGTAGCCTCTTCTTTACTTTGCTTAATATGAAGTTTGCTTTCAGATTGGATTCTGTAGGGATGGGAAATTCCTAAAGCTTGTCTCACCTCTAAGGAAGATTTCTTTCAAAAGAAGCAGCCTGAGATGCTACTAATTGGCTTTGCAGAACAGTAGTTGAATGTGTCCTTAAAGAAACTGTATGTTTGCTAGACAGCTCTAAGACAAGTGACCAAAATAAAACTCCGAAGGGTATTTACACATGTTCCTGTCACTAAATCTAAAAATGTCGTGGCTATTCACAGAACTGTACTTAATGCTTTCCCAATTAATCTCATGATTTTTCTCATTTAGGTATTCGATTTCTCATCAACCCTAAGCTGGTGTTTTTAAGGGCTTCAGTGAAAATGTTAAAAAATATTCATCAGAATTTGATTGGACTGATAAACCTCAGTTCTATACTTGGCCAAGAAAAAGAATAAAATTTTTAAAAAAAGACTTCTAGTATGATTTCAAAAATCAATCTCCTCCAGGAATTTCCTGTACCTTGCTCAAATTAGTTTTAATCCAATAGTATATTATTTTGACTGACCTTGTATGTATTTCTTAAAAGAACAGTTAGATGTTTTGCTAAGCAGATCATTTTCATGCTGAAAGTATTTAAAAGGGATAAAATCCTAGTTTAGGTGCAATGCTTAGGTAGCAATTTTTTTTTAAAACAGTGGTTTTTGGTACCCATCTATGTGTCTACAAGGACATGCAGCCAATGGTTCCTGCTGATCCTACAGTTCTTTGGAGTTTGGTTTTATATATACATACATATACATATATATGTATATATATGTATGTATCATTTTGCTGATAATAAGATAGAAGAAGTATTTTGCTGTATTGAAAAGGCCTGGCCAAGAACAACAAGAAAAAAAGAAACAGCATTTAAAAACCTGGCAAAATGTTTGTGAACTCTAATCCTCTACACATGGATAAATACATCTGACGAAGTGCAGAGTCCCTCGCAAAGGCCCTCTTGACCTTTCTAATTTGAGCTCAATTGCATGCTCAGAGTTGGGAAGCTAGTTGATTCTGTCAGTGTTTCTCAGCTCCAACTTCACTACATTTTGTTATTTGTAAAAGTGAAATCCCAGATAATAAGTCATAATTGCTCTATTAATCACTTACAAGGGGGGCTTGGAGGCAAATTTGGATTTTTAAATTGCAGTAATTGGTATCTGAAAGATGCCGTTTTTATTTTCTTATCCAGAGATTACCACATAAAACTGCTGTGGAAATTGCATGTAGGTACTTTGGTTAAATGGTGAAGTACATGCAATATGCCTTATGTATTATTTTTTGCAGGAATGAAATTTAAGACTCCAATGTAGTCACAATGACCTTTGACCTGGAAAAAAAGTACCCAAAGTCAGGCCTTGGATTATAAATTACATTGTCAATGAAAGTGAGAACTCTTTGTTTCTTGAGTTGTTTCAAGTATTACATTTTCATTTCCTCTTTCCAAATGAATTATAATGTACAGCACACTTGTATTTTTCTTTCACTTTTCATTTTAAAAATCCTTCTTTCTCTGTGCTTTGTTCTTCCGGGTGTAGAGAGACCAACTGAAACAAAATTTACCTTTCAATGGTCAATATACTCCATCTGTCATTCCCAAAGTAAATCTATATCCCTGTCTACATCCCTAGAATCTTTAGCTGGAAAGATTGAAACAACCGGACTATAGACTAAACTCTACTTTCTCCAGATTAGGATAAACAAACTTTAGATTTTGTTTATACAATTGAAGGTGACCAATCAAAGGAGCCAAGGTGTTAATTTGGATATTATATTCTCAAGATAAAACTTACCAAAAGACTTTCAGAGATTAAAGTCAATTAAATAATCAATACAGTTCCCAAATAATTTCAGTTATCACTTTACCTGGGTTTTGTTAGTCATCTCTACACCCATGAAGATAGATGAAGACTGGCTAAGGATGATTTTATGCTTACTCTTTGTCGGAACCTGGTCATCCTTAAAGTAAACGATCAGTGGAGAGATCACTCGATCTTCACTGGAGACGCTTTATTGGAAGTGAGAATTTGATCTAGTACAAAGTTTTCAATAGACTAATTTTAATGGCTCTGTTGAAAGACAGCCACTAAATCTGTAATTTCTATGTAGCTGGAAATGTAGCTTGCTTATGTTGCTGGGTAACATTTCTTTCTAGGAAGATCAATCTTCTGTGGATTCATGATACGCAACTCATTCTGGTTTTCTGGTGTAAACCTTTATAGTGAAAGTATTGAAACCAGTCTGCTTATCTAAACATCTTCAAAGTCTTTAACACTAATAAGTGATTAAAGACCATCAAAAAATGTTATCTGGTTTGCAAGAAGAGCAAGTTAAAATCATCTCCCCAAATAGATACAGCATTTTTGACATTCTTTTCTTGCTAACCACCCCCCATGCAATCCCACACTGTGTTTGATATTATTAGTTTATAACAACCACAGAAAGACTATTTTTTTTAAAAGAAAAATCTTTGATCCTAAGAATGATGTGTGATCTGAAAGAGCAGCCTATTGTTGATGCTAATCATTAAGTCCTTATCTTATACCTCCCTCCCTAGTGTATAATCAAAAATTACACGACAGTGTTAGTCATTTTATCAGTGCTGAGATTATTCTTTCACATTAAAAAATATATGTACTTATTCAGTAAATATGTCAAAAGAATCATGTTGAAGCACTTTCGACTCATATGCTAATGACAACAGGAAAAGAAGTACATTCAGTGGACAGAAGAAAAAGTACAATTTTCCAGAAATATATATTGAATATTGTTTTTGTTAAAAAGAAAAAAAACAGAAAAGGTAAGTTTCAAGAGCAATTTTACGAATAAGAAAAGTTATATTTCCAGCTAAAGTTCACAATAGAAATGCAGAAAGCAAAACAAAAAGCTTTCCCAACCATCAAAGGAAAACAAAAACAAAGTCATTAAAACGCCATACATTTACTTTTAAAAAACTTAGCAGCTCCATTGTACTAATGAATATACAAGCATTGAAATAGTTGCTGTGTTGTGATGAAGTGAGCTAAAATCTTGTCTTGACCTAGATACACATGTGCGTGTGATTCGTTGTGAAGTGTGCTGAGTGATTAGCAATCTGTGCTGCATGTTATATATGTGATGTGGGCCTTTGATCTCTTACATTCAAGTTCAGATCTTAGATCCACTGCACTGCAGCCACACGGCAATAGTAGTTTTCAACCTTTAAGAGATTCCTTATCATCCCCGGGAAGGCGGGGTACTATCTCTACCTTAGCACAAAACTCTCAAATAAAGGGCAAAAAGCTTACGGATGTTGTAAAATGCCTTTGTTTTTCTGAATTAACAACCCTACAGGAAACTGCAAGAGCTTTTAAAAGTTTAATTTTATATTAAATGATTCAATGTTCATTTGATTTTGTCAGTAGACAAAACATTATTCTTTCCAAGGATTTTCTTTGCTCAGTTTTTGGCTGTGTAAAAAATTTGATTGAAAGGAATGGTATGTGGATACTCTACCTGGAAGACAGTACAGTACCTCACATCAAAACTTGTTTTGCCTACATCCTTCATGGTGAATGCTACATAGATTAAATACTAATCTTTCTAACATATATACATCCATATTCATCTGTTTACCCCTGCTGTTGTCTATTCCTTTTACCTCATTTCCTAGAAGGGCATTTATGCAGGCTTCAGAGGCATCACAGATGGCTGTCAGATCATGTCCTCCTTCTAGAGCCAATGCCACACGCCCATCAGCCAACGTCATCAACTGCTTCGTCAAGTGACCAAAGCCTGCCATAACAGAAACAGAAAATTTCAAAGTGTTAATCAACGTTAATCAGTAAATAACCAAGTACCACTGGTGAGTAACAGTGACTGACATTTATCTATTAGAGTTCCTTCTCAGCATTTTCTAGTGCTACTTCATTTAACAACCATGTTATTATCTCAGTGTTACAGACAAGAGCACTGAAGCAAAGATCCCACATATAAGGAATATCACAAGAGTTGGGTTGTTTCACTTCTTTCTTTACAGCAAAGCCTCACCTAACAGGATTGTCTCCATATGATGAAACACTTGAAAAAGCTGTGAATGTAAATCAGGAGTAGAGTGTTTGATGTGTGGCATCAAGCATTTCCCAGAAATGTACAGACACACACACAGAGAGAGAGAGAGAGAGAGAGAGAGAGAGAGAGAGAGAGAGAGAGAGAGAGAGAGAAGGAGAGCGCTAATGTTAACAAGGTAAACTGTCCAATTTATTTGCCACTTGCTTTTTGTCTCCATCATTATTCTTTATTAGAAAAGGAAAGTTTGTAAACAGTACTACTTTTCTATTGCATACGGGTCAATTTTTATAATCTTTTGTTATAAATGTTGGGTAAATGCAAGAATATATAAATAAACGCTATACATTAAAAGGCTACAAATGACTTGATAACACTCTCACATGTCTCAAAGGAAAATAGTGCTTCTGACGAAGCCAGGTGTGAGCCGTTCTCCAATAGCATCAGCCACCCTCCACCTGGGGGTCTGCCGTCTGAGTTTAGCTGTTTGAAATTCTGCTGTTTCCCTTTGTTGCATTTGTTTGCCTGTAAACCTTGCACAAGCAGCGTTACATGTTTCCAACTTGCTCTCTTCATGCATCTTGTTTTCTCAGCTCTGCTGATGCACGAAGCTACAGTTCTTCATTGTCTGGTAGGCCAAGTCATCTCCACTTATTCGCCCTTGTGTTCTATCTATAGACATTTGGTATTGTTGTTACAAAACTTAGTTTTTAGCTTTTGCTATTGCAAACAATGTTGCCAAGAATATCCTTATGAAAGTCTTCTGGTGCACATATGTAAGAATGGAATGAAGTGGAGTTAAAATCCGTTAAGTAATGCCAGATTATTTCCAAAGGCCTATCACCAGCCCCCACACTTAGGAGCAGCACACAGAATTCGAGTTCTGTCACATCCTTGCCAGCTTTGGGTAGGATTTTCTATGATGGTGGATGAACCATGCCTTATTTTTGCGGTTTCTTTCTGTAAAAGGGAAGAACTTTCCATTTCTAGTTTGAGTTGGAGTTATTTAAATGTTTGTAGAATTTGTTTTAATTTTCCTCTATGTGGACTGAGTTTTTTCTTACAATCTGAGAGTATTGTGAGTTCGAATGTATTCATCAGTATTTTTAATGTTGATCCATCTGTGCACTTATGACATAAAATAAGCTTGCTTCTGATACATTTCTTTTTGTATGAGCCTAATTCATCTAACTAATATTGTCTTAGGATTTTTTGACCTATGTTCATGACTGGGCTTAATCTTCAATTTTCCATTCTCTTGTTATTAAGTAGATAGAAACCATGTCTTCACTGTCTGACCTAGAATGTTGGATAGGTATCTCTTCTAGTGTCATTTAAGCTTTGAATTCTCTGTGACAGGCTTTTGGTATTGATTTAGTTTTTGGAGGATTAAAAGACTATTCATGCTATCTATATCTTCTTCAATAATATTTTTCTAGAAATTTATCCTATTATTCATATGTCCAAATTTGTTGAAAAATTGTATATTTTTACTTTTTAATCTTATTTCCTAACTCCAACGAAATATATGTAAACTTTGTCTTTTAAAATCTTTCCTGTTTTCCTCTTCTCTTTCTGCGCTGTTTTCTCTTTTTACAAAGAGTTGTTTCCTTCAGAACTATCTTCCCAACTTTTTCTTTTCAGAAATTTCCAATATGTTGTTTAGAACCTTTATTAACTTTTAAGCGATTGTACCGTTTAATTGCAGCACTTCTATTTGCTTCTATTTCATAATTCCAAGTTATTTTTATAGTCTCTTGTTCCTTGCTTGGGTCTTTTATGGCTTCATCATATTTCCTTAAGCATGTTTTACTTGCTCTATCTGATATTTAAATATTTTCAGTTTAGTTTGTCTCTTTGTTTTCTGCACCATTCATCTCCACTGTTCTCCATCTGCTTTGTTCTCTCTTTTTCTTTGTCTCTTGAGCTCATATTCAGTACAACTTTATACATGAGAAATCTTCGAAGCCTGGTGCCATGTGTGTGACCACACTCCCTCTTTCCTCAAGTTGTTATGTTAGGGTCCTAATTGCCAGGGAGATGGTATCAGCAGGTGGGCCTTTTGGTAATTAGGTGATAACCTCATGAATGGATTAGGACTTTTAAAAAGGGGAACTCCAAAGAACACTCTAGCCATTTGTTTTTGGTTTTTGCTAGCACAGGAGGCTGCTAGAAGTTGTAAGTCTACGGTCCACGTGGAAGCCTGCACCAGAACCCAATTATGATGGTGCTCTGCTCCCAGCTTGACAACAGTGAAAAAAATTCAGTTCTTTTAAGCCATCATTCTATTCTATCTTACTGTATCAAATGTAAGTAAGAAACTTGGGTTGAATGCAGCATCTATCTTTAAAGCCTGGTAGAATGTACTTCTGTTTTCTTCTGCTACATGCTTGTGATGCTGTCATCTAAGATCCATTTTACTGTCTTGGATGGCAGGGTTGGCTTAGGATTTTGATTCTGCATATTTATCAAAAATATGGGCTAGAAAACTCGATCACATTTAAGAGGAAGTTACTTGGTTTTTCATCTCCTCGTCTCTTCACTTTCTCCTTCCAGCTTCTTTTTCCTTTATTCTTCTTCCTTCCTTCCTTCCTTCCTTCCTTCCTTCCTTCCTTCCTTCCTTCCTTTCTTTCTGTTTTGTTTTTGGTTTTTCAGGACAGGGTTTCTCTGCTGTAACTCTGGCTGTCCTGGAACTCACTCTGTTGACAGGCTGGCCTTGAACTCGGAGACCCATCTGCCTCTGCCTCCCAAGTGCTGAGATTAAAGGCGTGTGCCACCACCACCGCCCAGCATCCTTTTACTTTTGCCATAAAACAGGCTTTCCATTTTTTCAGCAGCAGTTTTTCTCTCATTTGTCCTTTCCTTTTGAGTTGGCCTTTTGTTGTTCTTGGTCTTCAGTCTAATCCTGCTCTCATTATAGGTTCATGCTTTTCACTGATCCTGGTCTGGTCCACCATGCAAGGAAAAATGATTAGTCTCTGAAAATGAACATTTGGGGATAGATACTCTAAAGTGACCAACATCTTTATTATTTGTTCACTTCCTTTATCTTTTTATATGCCATCAATAAACCTAGAGGTTCTTTTTTATATTTAACTTAATATTTTAAGATATTTTTAATATCACAGTATTTGAAGACACCTACTCTTTCATATTGTCAAATTGGAACATTCTTTTTCAATATTTTTTAGCTCATTATATACAAGCCTGTCCAATTGCAGGAATAATTTAACAATAAATGCATAAAATAAAAAAAGTATTTAAGTATGAGACTTTATTTTTAGGTTTTGTGAACTTATAGAGGGAATACTTACCTTTAAACCAAATACATTTTAATTAATTAATTAACTTTATTTTTCAGAATAGTTTGGAAGTTACAAAGAAATTGATCAGGAAGTACAGATTAATAACCCACATTTCCATTTTTTCATATTGCTAGTTTATATTAGTATTTTCCATTTGTTATAAATTCTAAATTAATTATACATTGCTGTGAACCAAAGTCTATAGTCATGCTTTATACTTTGTTTTAACAAGTCTGTGGAGTTTGACAAATGCAGCATGCCATGTGCCCATCATCATAGTATCACAAGAAATAGTTACAGTTGCCCCAGGATCCCCACATGCTCTACCTCTGCACCCTTTCATTCTGTTCAACTCTTGTTAATCAACGATCTTCTTGCTTTTCGGTTTTGTCATCTATTTTTTGTCATTCATTTTTTTCATTAACTCAAAATTTTTACTTTGTTGTATTATTCTTTTGAAGTCATAGAGCACATGATTTCCTGTCTTCTTACTGATATAATAGTACATAATATTGTAATAATACATGTCTGCACATATCAAAGAAGGGGCACGTGAAGAATGAATCTGTACACAGAAGTGCATGCTCCGAAGGCATGCCAGGACGTCTTTCCAGCCGGACACTTGCATTTCCCTAAAGTATTACAGTCTCATACATGAAAAGTAGTCTAGTTGGCGGAGCAAAGCAAGAACCGATAGAATGGGCAAATAGTAAGAACAGGAACTTAAGCAAAGTTGCTTCCAATTTAGAACAAAACCATAATAAACAATATTATCTTACATTTTGGGATGAAATGAGATACTCACTCAATAAACAACTCTACAAATTTTCAGTTGTGGTTTAGCATTTGATCTTAGCTGTGAGCAGTATGGGATGGTTTCCCCACTACTGTCCTGAAACACTGTAATGTCAGTTTTAACCACTTAACTACTATTTGAATGGACGACAAAACAGTCACTTTATATATGTCTCATATTCTTACATAGTTGGCAAAATTATTTTAACAGTGAAAAACTAGTGAACATGGCTTCCTAGTATTTTAGTATCTCTGACTTCCTGTGGAGCTGCTGATTATTTTACACTGGACACTTAAGAATGATACTGATGTCAGTGAACTCTACCTTGTTCTCTGGTTAAAGGATAATAGATTTTCAGAAAACAAATGATGCAAAGTGTTCACCCTAGTGTTCAGAAATATTCTTTGGGGGCTGGGGACATGGCTCAGTAGTTAAGAGCACTCTCTGTCTTCTAGAGGATCCAGGTTCAATTCTCAGCACCCATGTGGCAATCCACAACTGTCAAGGTAACTCAAGATCCAAGGGATCTGACACCCTCACACAGACATACATGCAGGCAAATGCAGGCAAAACACCAATGTACATAAAAATTTTAAAAATGAAATATTCTTTGCCCCAGTCAACATTAACACACATAGCGATTCATTTCATTGTAGAAAATCTTTTAAAGTATCCCAGACAAGATCACAAGTTAATTGTATTGTTAAGTATTCTAAACAGCTTCTCCTGTAACTTAACCAGAGTTATGGTGTCCATTTTCAAAATAGAATTCAAAATCAAGCCTGTATACTATATATTTCATACTGACTGCTCCTAGAAATTGAAGACTCGGAGATCAAACTCCTGTTGAGAAAATCAAATCACATGTATTTTTCAAACACAGACAGAGAAGTCCCAAATCTGATTTAAGTTTACCTTTGAGAATAAAAGAAAAGTCCCATAAAATGCCAAATTTAAATGGGATAGTAAAATGTCAGAGGAAAGAGTGGAATGAAGCTAATCTTTGATGTCTGTCCAAATGCCTTTCTTTTACCTACAGGCTTTGTTTCCACTCACATGCTTCCCATGTGATCCCTGTAGTCAGAGATGGAGGCAGCTGAACTGGGATGGTTATGCATGGAAAAAATACCAAGTTCAGCGAAGAAATAAAATTTCTACAAGTCCATTCTTCTTTCCAATCTAAGTCAGCAATTTAAGAAGTGTCTCTCAGCCTTATTATTCCAAGCTCTTCTGTGTTCATTTCTGCCACACACATATGAAGCATCAAAAATGCCAACTCAACAGCAACCAATGCTGAGACATTACCTTTCAGGACCAGAGAGTCTTAGTGGAAGCCAGGCCTGTGCATGGATCTGCGCAAATATCTGTTTGATTAGAGGCTAGGTAGCAATAACTATCAGTTATTGCTATATCAGCAATAACTATCAGTTATAAAACTATAGTTTTAATAACTATCAGCACAACTTTCATGTCATCATGTTATTTCTAGATTACAAATGACACAAAAGATTCTCTTGCCTTTCGTAGCCTTCAGAGTTGAAAACTCATCTTAGAGATCTTCTCCAAGGACAAGGGAGTGCCCTGTGTGTGAGGGTTAGTGGGTTGAGTACTCAAATGAAGAAGCTTGTCCATAAAACACAAACAATAGTTGGATCAAGCAAGCATGAGCTAGAGAGATGGAGTAGAGTCTCACACGTACCTGTAGTTTTGGAAGTGTGGATCCAGAACTATAGAACTGAGGACAGAACAACCATGTAGAATGGCCCAGGTATTGATACCAAGTGACTGGAAAACAGCCCAGGCAGCTCCCCTGTGGCCTGAATTTATTATTATTGAATTTGATAAGAAAAGTGATGTCTGTGTGTGTGTGTGTGTGTGTGTGTGTGTGTGTTCCAAGAAAGATTTGACACCATTTTTTGAGGTAATCTTGTACATTAAGGAATTATTCAATATACCATTAATACATTATTCTAAAAATACTATGCTAAATACTACATTATATCACTAGACTGTACAAATTATAGACTGCATGTATCCTGCTTTTTTCAATAAGAAAGAATCTATATAGTGTGAAATTATAAATGCCGGAGTGAAGGCTACACCAAAACAAATCATTTCTCTAGATAACCAAACACAGCTGGATTAGTTACTGTTCTCATCATTGACAGAATCCTTGACAGAAGCACATTAAGGGAAGAAGGATTTATCCTGGTTCATGGTTCAGAAGCACAGTCCATCACAGCCATAGAGGCAGGGAGGTGGGTGTGGCTTACACAGAGACATGAGACAGCTGTTTAAGTGTCCAGACTGTCAGTAAGCAGAGACCTATGCCCCTTTAGCTCCATCCTATTGCCCTACATCTGCCCTCTAGGCTCTATGTCCAAAAGGTTCCACAACCTCGCCAAACAATGACATAAGCTGGGGACCAAGTGTTCAAACACATCGCCCTGTGGGAATACTTCTCATTTAGTCTAAGACAGCCGAATGGTAAAACTACAGGAACCCAGACATGACTGCCTCAAAGATTGGGAATTTTTATTTAAAAATCCTGTTCAGTTCTGTTAATTTAGTAGAAACAAATGTATTTTTTTTCTCCTTAAAAAGTATCAAGTGAGCTGTAAATATGCAAAAGTTTTGAATTATCAAGTTCAGGGCAATTTCCTGACACTCTATGTTCTTTGCTCTGCCAAAGAAGTAATTTTGTGTCAGCATTTTCATGAATTCAGAAAAGTTGCTAGAAATGGAAAGTTGCTTTTAGAGATCTCAAAGATTAAACCTGACATACATAACTAATAGCTAAGTCATGGAACACCAAACAAGTCATCTCTCCAAATGGCACAGCTCAAAGCCTTTCCCTCTAAGGCTTCCAGACTATTCTCAAAGAGTGCAGGTAAGAAAAGGAAACAGCCATAGCTAGGTATATTTTAATTTTCCTTAAAAGAGAAGTATTTAATAACCAAAATTAGTATATTCATTCTAGATAATTTGAAAAAATGGTAAAAAAATAATAAACATTATTGTATAGCAATGCTTCTTACTTAATAAGTTAAGTAAGCAACAGCGAGAAAGCAAGTTTATATAGCAAACCCATGGTCCCATCACCCAGTGATAATCAATTCTGCTTTTATGTATTTCATTGTTCTTTATTTTATCAGTAAAATGCTTATTATATTTTTAAAAACTTATACGTAACTATAGTAAAAACATGTCTCACATCCTCAATGTCATCTTAAGTACATTAATATATCAGCCAGTTCTGTTTTTAGATATTTTTTATCACTGTTAAGTTTTATATCAGATTAAAAGGATAGTTCATCTATAATAAAAATAGCCAACCTATGCTGATTTTTGAGCTGTTATGTGCTGTTAGCGATATATTTGGTCTTCTGGTTAATTACCTCTCTTTTTAATCTCTAATATGGGGCAGGCTATAAAAGCTGAAGCATTTAGAGGCAAAATAAGAGTGAAGAGCAGTCAGTATTTTATAAGCCTTATTTTTTGTTAAGGATCTATGTTTGTTTGGTGATGCTTGTTATAGACAATTTAAATGTTCTTGTGAAAACTCAGAGGAACCTGAGAGCCTCCCAGAAAGTTTGTTTTTAGTATCAAGTAGCAAATGGCACTGAAGTCTCTGTGGACATCAAACCTCAGGGAAGTCTACTGCAGGCTGAAGATGAAATTCTTGCCAGCCCACAATTTAGTTCCCATTTCTATCTAGCCATACTGTAATAACATAGACGAGAGTTGAGAGCCATCAGGCAAATCCCAAAGAAACATACCTGTGCAGTGTTCATTTGATTAGTACAGAAATAATGACACGAAGTTATTGTGTAGGTAAGTCACCTCACTTGTCCATATAAAGCTCCAACTTTGCTGACATTCATCACCCATTAACTACAGGTCTTCCTTAGCTATTGTTTTCTGAGTCTGTTCTACAAATATATCAAAGAGAAAATCCAAAAGTACCACTACAGCTACCTTTCCCCCATCACCCACACTGGCATTCATCAGAGATACTAGGGTGAAAGTCTACAGAAGTGAGGATCTCTTTAAATATTTGTACCTATTATGTTATGGTTCTTAACATTCGTTTGTGACTCTATTGCATGGCTAAAAGACACAATATCAATATGCTCATTTATTAACAGGTTAGTTTCATTGGGGCCTGAAATGTTTGTAAAGACTTCAGCGCATATTCCATGTAGGAAAGATCAAAGGAGTCATACATTTTTGCCCAAATTGATTTTGAAATTTAATGGTACACATGAACTGGCACAATCTCTATAGTTTTATCTTGAAAAAAATTACTGAAGAACATTTCTGAAGTAAAGTCTAATTATACAAACTGTAGCCATTTTCCTCTCTAAGCCCCTTGGTCATTAAGTTAGTTTGTTGTTCTTCAAGAAAATATAGTCAAACTGCAGTTGAGAGAGAAGCTAGGGTAGCATGTGGCGGTCTCATGTATTGTAAGGCTCTCAAGCAGGACTTCAAAGCAGAAGCTGATTGTGCAGATGGGAGAAATGCTTGCCACAAAAATACCTTTTTAGGACTCACAGTGCTGTAATTCATATGGTAGGCACTTGTGATTCGTTCCTGATGACGTTGGGATCATTTAACTCACAAAACCATTGTCGCTACCATAAAATCCTTTCATCTGCAGCCAAAAAGGTCCATTTCATGTAAATGAAAAGAATTTCATTAAAGTATCACCTTAATAATGGGTAAAGATATATATTTTTTCTGGTCATGTTTAAAATGCAAATCTAGGAACATATTCTGAAGATTCATTTCATGTTAAGATCTTTTCTTACTTGATGTCCCAGGATTCTTTCCAAGTTCATTGAAACCGGAAATCAATTTTAGAAGAAATATGGAGATTATTATCATTAAATCTTTCAGCTGGCTTACTCCAAGCTGCCCTATAAATATTACATATATTTTTAAAAAGGCATTTTCAAATACAGTAAAAAATCCTTTTGCTCTTCCAGTCAGTGGTGCTCTGGGAAGCAAAATAAGTTTCCATTCTCAGTATCTTTGGAAAGAAAATGGATATTTGCTGGATTTTAAACTGGATTTTAAACAAAGTCTGAAATAACAGACTAGCACACTGATTTATTTCTGAACAATAATATTAATACATAAATATTCTCAAGAATAAGAATAGTGAGCAAGCTTGACTGACATTTTTACTACAAATCAGCACATCTGTCTATGAGCTAAACGAGTCGCTTGTCATTTACTGTAATAATAACTACTGAAACCTTTAGTTGTTCACATAAATACAATCAGGGGCCGATGATGATACATATTCTGCTTCTCACTCAAAGACATAACTAAATAGCATTTATTCTACTTCACAGGTTTGAGATGAACATGTAATCAAAATACACTCCAAAATCATAAGCATGCTATAGAAGAAAGTCTGGGAGAATAGGTCCCCGGTGTGTGAGCTGTTCTGTTTTGTTTGCAGCACTGCATGTTGAACTAAGGCCTCCTTACATGCTGGGTAAGCATTCCATCCCTGCGCTGCATCCATAAGCCTTTCACGTCTGATGATACATTTTAATTCTATAATATCAGGTTTAGAAATCAAGATTATATGTAACCTAGTTTTTTCATCTCCAGAGTTAGAAAATTAGGAGATTAAAACTGGAATTATGAAGGCAAACAGTCAGCCACAGAATTAAAGTTGGATCCAGATCCCCAGAAAGCACATTCCTCATTGTTCCTTGCCAATAACACTTATATTAGTACTGGCCATGTCCTCAGATAAGACTTCCATCTCAAAAAGACCTACTCCAGAAAGAGTGCCTAGATACCAAGTAGTATCTATTCTCTCTATCTGTATCTATCTATCTATCTATCTATCTATCTATCTATCTATCTATCATCTCCTCCTCTTCTTCCTTTCCCCTTCTCCTACACCTCCTCCTCCTCTTCCTCCTCCTTATTCTTCAAATTATTGCTTTATTGTGTTAAGTGCAAACAAACCAGAAGAACAGAAGCATATGAATTATTCAATTAAATCTATTTTTCCACTAAATTTGCATTACAATCTGCAGGTGTAAAACCAATGAGGGAGAAAAAAATCCCTAGTAAATACTGACTTTTGCCAAACCCCAATTGCAACCTAATTTGCCAATAACTAGATTTTACTGCTGTTTCCAATAATTTATCAATGCATGAGGTGTAGCCTTGCACTGATGCCCATGCGTAAGTGACGAAGTGACCCTGAGTGAAGGCAGATCTGATTCATGCTAAGCAAAGATGACGCCATTGCAGTAGTTGGCTCAAATGGAAACAGTGACTCCTGCGCTCATTTATAACTATGGCAATACTGGAGTTCTGGCTTCTCGAAATCAAAAAGTTAGAGTCTTGCCCATAGGCAAGTTGACATGGAGAAAGATGAGTATCACGAAATAAATGAAGTGTATTACGGCTTAATAGAGAATGTAAGTGCATACAGAAGACACTTGGAAGGCAAATGCATAAATACATGCAGTGTTACATTTATAAATCTTTGCATAAGCTTCCATTTCTAACACGGCAGTAGTAATGCTGCTTCTTTCACCTGAGGTGATACATGCAACAAGCAACCAATCAGATCACGGCACATGGACAGTATCAATAGGAAGCACTGGTTCATCCAAATCACTGGACCCGTTCATGGTTTCAAAGCTCTGCTAGATAAGTAGGTGATATCTTCTATATGGCATCATTATCTTAATTTATTAAGGACTTCTTATAGTAAATATATCTCTAAGGTCACTCAGATGAGTGCGTGATCACCTACATCCCATATCCAGAGAACAAAGCAGACAATATATCAATTAACTCAGTAAATAGGAGTCTTTATTTTCAGATTCTCTTTTTTGAATGTCATTTTGCAAAGATAAATTGCCAAGACCTGAGCAATTTTTCTCAAATTCAGTGTGGAATTTGATCAGAGAAGGTGCTCAGGATAGGTTAATGGATAGCTGCTCATTTGCAATACACATAGCCAAGCCTATTTAATTCAATTTCTATTACACACGATAGTAGGCAGGACTTGTGAAATATTCCTTGTGGCACTGATCTTGTAATACCTTTCCTTTTTTGAGTTTGGGTAGCACATATAAATAGTTTAAATGGTTGTTTCAGCGAATAGCAGAAGTATTTTTCTGTTGAACTGGAGTGTACCAAAGAGGTATTTGAGGCACTGTTGATGGTGATGGAAAGGATACTCTAATACCCCAAAGTATTTTAACCAAAATTTCGCCAGCTAGTCACAGAAGAGGTAATTGAAAGATTTAAAGCATAAACATGCACGACAGAGGGTTTGAAAGTTGAGACAAACATAAGTAAGGAATGTGGATGACTTCTAGCCAGCATGGGGACCTCAGATTTGTACCCACCATGGACTGAGTTCTGCCTAGCAACCTGAGCTCAGAAGAGGATTCTTCTCCAGAGACTTCTGATTAAAATCCAGCCTGGCTTGCTACCAAATTTGTGAGAACTGAGGCTGAGAACATAGACCCAGGACTGTACGACTCGTGATTTACAAAACCTTGAGATGAGAAGTATAAGCACTGAATTTCCAAACCTCCTTCATTATGCTAGAGCCTAAGAAACACCAGATCTCCCACTGGACGTCACGAAATAAGATGGGAATAACCAACAGCAGCAACAACAGTAAAGGTAGCTACAATACTTAGTGAGGCTAAAATGTTTGCTCTGTACATGTTCTTGGCTACATAAAGACATTTCTTTCAGTCCTTATTCAGACCTCACGGAGGAGCCGTAAAAAGCACTGTATGTGGCTTTCTATGGAGTAGCAAATAAGGAGTTGAGGAAGGTTTAGGAACTTTACCCAATGTCACATAGATGGAAAGTACAAGAATCAGAGTTCATAGCAGGCTTTCCAACTTTAGAGTCTAAAGTGTTAACCACTAAACGTACTGCCTCTTTAAAATGAAACAATGCAAACTGCACCAAATTTTTAAAGCATGCACACAGACACACATGCACCATGTTTGATTTTCACCTGGAATAGGATAGAGTAATCATTGTCTGAACTAATTAGCCTGCTTACTCTGTGGAGGTGGATTATTGGGAGAAAACACACTGTGATGTTTTCAGGTTGGATAAGATTCTGTGACTATCATTGCTGCCCCGGTATCTCCATGTCACCGAGCCAAGCCAATATATGGGTCACGTTGTGAAAAAGAAGACAGCACATTACTCCTGGATAAACATGAGGTCATGGAGAATAGAAGAGGTTACTGATGTCAAGCGCAGAAACTTACTGACTTCTGAGCTCTCCTAAGGCTCTGCTAAAGAGGTATCCTTACTGCAGCAGCTTCACCTGCAAAGTGTTTCTAACCAATATACCAGGCTCATGATGAGGTTACAGGTGGTAAGATTAGGTATATAAGGCAGAAAACCCTGGATTTAGTGATGACAAGCATGCTGGAGCAAAGTCTAGGCTTAGTACCACAGCACAGTGAGTTTAACACTTCAGCTGCTTCTCAGATTTTCAGGATCAAGGTCAAGTCCTTCAAAAGGCAATCTCACCTCTTCTTCCCACATTCTGCCGTTCCCCACACTCACTCGTTTCTTGCATGTAACTGTTATGTAGTTTGGTGAGAATACTTTCATCAACTAGTAGCCCGTACTTTGAGCTTCCACTTAATGACTCTGCCATCCATCTTTAAATTAAATTGCAATCAATTCCTCTCTTTGCAACCTCACAATCATTTCTTTTCCTTATAGTTCTTAATGTGTCTACCACTCACAAGTCTACAAACTCCTAGAGTTTGGAGCCAGATCTTAGCACCTACAACAGAACTGGGCAAACATAATTCATAGTAACTAAATTACTGATGAATAACTCATAACACTGGGTGATTGCAATGATGGCTAATGTTTCTGTGGAGTTCCTGATAAGAAAGCTTCCCTACTAAGCACTTTGCAACTTGCATTTAATTAATTATGCAAATGTGAGTTTATTTGCTCTCATTTTAGAGTTGGAAAGGCAAGAAGTTAAGTACATTGTTCAAGGTGAAAGAGAAAAGATAGGGAAAATCTCTGACTAGGGAAGCCTTGCATGTACAGTTCCCATTTTGCAATTTAAGATCCATAATTACACTTGAGTGTATTTTTTTTTTTGCAGAAAAAGTAAATAAAATTTTTTTAAAAAATGAAAAAAGATACTCTTATGGTATACCTGTTTGTGTGTGTGTGGTTGGGTTGGTTGGATTGGTGTGTTGTGTGCATGCATGTCCAGATCCATGTGGTGTACAGACATGTGCCTATGTGGTGCATGCATGTAGAGTCAGAGTCCATCCTGGATGTCATTCTCCAGGTTATGTTTATCTGTTTGTTATTTGTTTACATTTACTGTTTTTAAGACAAGGTCACTTACTGCACGGGCCTGACTAAACATAGTAGGCAGGCTGGCCTGTCTCTCCTTCCCAGCACAGAGACTCTAATTCTATACCACGTCTGACTTTTTAAAAATGTTCATGCTGAGGGTCAAAATAAGGTCTTCTTGCAAACACTTAATGATAAAGGTATCTTCCCAGACTTATTTTCTTTAAGAATGTTTTTTAAAGAGAAATTGTTGAAATGTAAGGAGAAAATCTTTCTCAAGGATTGAGCATAGGGATAAAGGATAAAAAGTATTTAATGAAGAAATTCAAACCAAAAGAATCACAATACTCCAAAGACAAAAGTCAATGCCTTCTTGTCGAAGACTGTTAGTTATATAAGCACAGGGAATTGCATTGATTTAGTTTCACATGGAGTGAAAACCACTGGGTTTTCAAGGGGAATCAGTCAAACAACTGTGAGTAATCCATTCATGTAAGAAATTCATGTTCAGTACTGACTATATGCTCCAGTAACTTTGCTGGCCAATGATAATACACGGTAGGCCAAGCAAAGGAAGTACTTGCCATTAGTAGTTTATAAGCTAAAGTGTATCAGAGCTAACGGAAGCAGGCACCATGTTACACTATCTCATTTGAATAACTTGCAGCTGTGAGAGGATAAGTAATAAGAAAATTCAATCACCCAGTCAGCCAGGCCAGTCATGGCCAGGTTGTGGTGATATTTTTCAGTTGGTCACAGGGCTTTCCACCGAGTCATTTGACTATGGCAAAATCCAAAGATATTGGTGCTGCATTCAAAGTACCAATCTTTTATGACTAAAGTTCCTCAAATATCCATTAAAAAAACCTTCTTGTGCAAGCTTTCAGTTACACTAATAAACACTGAGAAGCAATGCATTTGAGCTGTATTCTGTGTTCTTTGTTTGATATACCACCTCACTCCCTCAAAAATTCTCTCATTCTTTTTTGAAGAATCTTAGATCTGTTCACATTCCAACTTCAGCTCTGCATTCATTCACGGCAGTAAGCCTAAACTCAGCTCAGATAGTACCATTTGCAACCATATTCAGAATAATGTATCCATCAGTAGTCACCTCTATCCTTCCTCTATCCATTATGAAGTGGTTACTTCATAATGATCACTTTATAAAATATTTGGATTTTCAACCTGTGTAGTATATGGCACATGGTGTCAAAATTATTCTTTTCTTTGAAAGAAGCATGATTGAAAAAGTCACTGTTGAGTCTCATTGTGCATGTTCCTTAGGAGCAGGTGATAAGTCACCCTCAGAATGTCAGATAAGTATCAGCTATACTATAAAGATTTGGGGAATGGTAGTAAAAATAAAAAAGCTAAATTTCCCCTCTATACCATATGTGGATGTATGTCTCTTTGCCAAAAGCATTCTTTGGGATTGCATTTCCCAAATGACCTTGGTTTTTAATTTCAATACCCAAATACCTGATTTTAAAAGATAAGTTTCTACCCTTGAGGCAAAACTGATGATTTCTTATTTTTCTTGCCTTTAAAAAGAAGCTTAGGAACCCTCTAAATTGTAGGTTTCAAGCAACCATTTAATTTAGATTAAATTAGACAGCAATTGTATGTTAAATAAATATAAAATGGCCCTGGATATTTTTAAAGATCAAGAACTCTGTAATACATAGGCTACTATTACATATTCGTTATTGCTAATTTAAAAAATAAATAACCATTTAATTGAAATACTTAAGAAACATTTGCAAAGGAAAGCACAGCACTTAGCAAGCCTTGTGAGACTCTTAATAAGCCCAACAGAGTTGTTATAAAAACAAAACTCAACACAGTCCTTACAGCGTAGTAGAAGTGTGCCATGTAAACATGGCCGGAATTCTTCCTACACCATCTTTATAAATGCTCAGTTCGTCCTTTCAATATAGACAAAGTTAAGGCTTTGCATAGCATATTGATTATAAAAGTGATTTTGTTCTCTCTCTCTCTCGGATAAAAATAACTATAACTGAAAATAGGAAATCCTTCTCATACCCAATACACATCAGACATTTTGAAACAGGTATCAGAATTAAAGAAGTGTTAAATACTGTCGAGCACATGGTACCAGGCCTTTAAGTTCACGCTGTTTCAATGCATTTCCAAGTTGGAGGTATAGATATGAAAATGGCTCATCCTAGTGGTATTTTGACTCAAGTTATTCTTTCTTTGTGAATAAAGCCCAGGTGAACCCAGGTTCCAACTTAAGTTACATAAGATACCATAAAACATTCACAATGTTACAGAAAAATATTTCATGAAGGATGGGAACACTGCAGTTCAAATACTTCAAAAACACTTACGGGACCTGAAAGTTGATGAGGGTGTGCAGAGGAATAGGCCTCTGTGAAAGCCAGGAGGGCTCTATATTCCAGGGTTCTATATGAAGGAATCACATTCAAAGGCCTGTGTGGTCTGAATGGAATGTAGAAAGAATGTTGAGAATGTTGGCACACACACCTTTAATCCCAGTATTCAGAAGGCAGTGGTGGTCCACCCTTTTAATTCCCTAAGACAGAAACATAGTGTGGAAGCAGACATGGGAAGCAGAGCTCAGAAAGAGTCCTGCCACACAAGAAGTGAAATCTGAGATGAGCCAGGGAAGGACAGGCAAAGTGACTAATCAGAGAAAGTTAGCAGAATGAGTCAGAGTGAGGAAATGCCCACTCTCATGATAGAAAGGCAGGCTCTCAGCTCAGAGCATAGTCCGTTACAGCAGTCAGTTACAGGACTATAGAATGAAGGAGAGAGTGGAGTAACAGAAGCCAGATTCAGGATTGGTAGATCACTGGCCACTAGCTAGCTGCATATGTAGCAGAATAAATGAGGCCTGATCTGCTGGCCATTCTAGAATCATTCTATCTCTCAATAAGAGTCTGTAATGAGATTAGGCAACTGGATCTCGTATCAAAGAAGCTCTCAGATGCTCTAGGCTGGGAGTCTGGCTGGAATACACCAGGGATGAGTAACTATTGGATCTGCTGCTCTTTGAGAATATCAATTCAGATTTTTAAAAGTACCTGAAATTTCATAATCTGGATATTAACGGACATATTCAGAAGATGAAAAATGCTGGGATTTCACTCAGATGTGATCATCAGTAATTAAAACAAAAATAACAATCAGGTGTTTAAATGGTCTAATTAGTCATAGATGACCACAGAAATTCAAAGCGACTGTTTCAGGAATGTGGCTTTTTATAACTATTATGTCTCAAGGGTTGTGTAACTCTTCATCGTCATTTTCAACCTCAGACAAATTCATTACAGAGACATTATTTTTCTTAAGAGACACCCAGCTGCTCTCCACCAGCTGTTTAAACCCTCCAAAGACATTTGTCAATTAATATTTCCTAAAATTCGTTAGCTGCTAGAAAATACTATCATCTTTGTTTCGTGGACTTCAGTCACAGAAGCAGGATGGAGCCCCAGACTGGTGCTGGATAACCCTAATCAACAATTCCAAAGGATACTATCAGATGGATTCCAGGTAGGGCTCTATGATTTGCTAGATAATTTGACCTGCAAATTCTCATCTTAAGGCTTTTGTTTCTCAAGGAATCAAGGACAAGTGTTGGACTAAATCAGTATTCCTTAAAGTGTGGGTTAACCTCTTGACTAATCAAAATTACATGGAATGTCTTAGAATGCAGATTTTGAACCCCTTCCCAGACAAAGTGAAGTTTGAAAACAAATCTCTGTGAGACCCAGAGTACATTTAAAATGTGTCCTGCTGAGGCCAGCTCTTCTGGGTAGGCACCTCTGCTAGCACCGAGCTGGGAGAACCATCTGACTTTTGAAGGTCTCTTCTAGATATGACACCTGGGTTAGACTTCTGCTATCTTTTATATCTTTGGAGTAGTACAGAATTTAAGTCAACTAAGAAACAAAGCAAGAAACTCCAAACACAACCAATCCAGTTGTGCTTTATTAATGAGATTCACAGGCATTAAGACCAAAACAGTAGAGTGCATTGCAACTACCTATTGGGGTTTCCATAAAACTGTCTCTGCACCATCTCAACAAACCCTTCAAGCCACACCAGTTGCATGCCAGCCTCCCTCAGCTGCTGCCTTCTTCTTCCCTCTTAGCTCCATGAACTCTGTGTTCCTGAAAGGCCCTCACACAGCTCATCTACGTGAATAGGTCATCATTATCTAGCACCTGTGGACTTGGAGGACTTGAGCTTTGGACCTAATAGTGAAATGTCTCTATATGTAAGAATCATAGAAAATTGTCAGAGATCTACACCTGTGTGTTAAGCGGGAGGGTTAAAGAAACTTTTTCTTCTATTAGGGAGAATTATCCTGGGTCTTGCCTCTCAGAAACTATAGTACTCAAGGAAACAATTTATTCATATTTAAGACCAAACTCGCTTACTAAATTAGCTAGTTTTATAGTAAATTATGAAAAGGAAAATGCCAACAGGCAGAAAAACTTTCTATAACTGTGAAAAAGAATACTTTTAAAATAATGGGCATCTATCTCCTCATAAACAATGACTCCCAAGTGTTCAAATTCCTTTCTTTTTAAAAAGTACATTTTTCTGTAATCACAATGAATTTTCCTGATTATTAGATTTTTAAATTAATCATGATTAATTTAAATGCAGTATTTACTGATGAAACTTCTATGCTATAGTTATGTCTTTTCTACCTTAGGCTAAATAGGCAGATGATTTGAATAGAGGGTATGAGACAGGTTCAACAAAGAGGACCCAGACTGTGTTGAACCAACCAGAGAAATGCAGAAGACAAACTGCTTAAAAGACTACACTTCTAGGTCACTGGGATTAGAACAAAGTTTATTATAAGAACGAAAGAATTCTGATTCTTTTTAATATACAAGGGAATGTATGCGTCCAGGATAAATCATCACTGGATTTAGTTGATTCAGCAAAATTCTTTAGTCTACAGAAGTGTTGTTTCTAGTTGCGACAACAGAAGTAACAGCGTTTATAAAGATGTGTAGTCAAGGTGCTGGTGTGTGACATAGTACTCAAGAAGTATTCATTCTTTAGTGGAGAAGGAGCATGCAGAAAGCAGGAAGAGACAGTAATAGCATGCTTATTTGATGGCTTAACTTATGAACAAATTTCAGTGATTCTTTTAAAAAGCTTGGAGTTCTTTTCAAAATTATTTGATCTGTTATTGCATGTATATGTGCATCTTGTATACGCGTGAGAATATACATGCGTGTGTCAATGGTGTGCATGTGGAGGTCAGACAACAGTTTGGAACCATTTCATTTCTTCCACCATGGGATCCAGAACTCTAATTCAGTACACCAGGTTTGCCTGGTAAACAATTTTACCTGCTTAGTCATTTTTTCCAACTTGTGGCTCTTACATCTATTACTGCAAATGTGGAAACTATAGATAATTGTACAAATACTTCATTTAAATACATTAATCTATAGGAGCCCTCTTGAGTGACATTCTTACTAACATTTGTTCTTGTTTGGTTGATAAAGATCTCTGTTCAACCAACTATATGTGTGTCACCATATCCTTATATTTCCCCCCAATGATTTCTTCCTTCCTGATGTGGTTGTAAGGGCTTCTGCCTTGGCCCTGCTGAGAACTCTTATCACTCAAGTACAAAAGAGTATCTTCAACCCTCTGCCCTCTCTCTGGGAATGCTTCCCATCTGTGAAGTCTTCCCCTGCCACAGTTATGTTCACTTCACCAAGGCAAGAATTGAATCGTCCCCTACACTCCTTTCTTAGCTCTTGTTTTCACTTATACATTGTCAGAAAGGTATTTCTTTGTAGAACCACTACCTGGAGTGCTCAAACTATTGGACCACATTCATAGTTACTCTTTGACACGTGCAGCCTGTGAGCTGTAGTCAGATGCAGACTCTAATTAAACATACCTAAATAATGTATTATCCATTATTAATTTCATCCATCTTCCTCAGTTTCTCACAGTGACATCATTGTATCTCTCTTATAAAGCTAATGACAAAATATCTCAAAATATGCAATGACACATGAGTTTAGAGTACTTGACTTGGTACTAAAGTACCCAATAAGCTATTGTTGTCAACCTGACTCACTCAAACAGGCTTTTCTTAGGACAGTAAACAAGAGATGAGATTTTGGAGTTTGAACTCCAACTCTTTCACTACTGTCCTTTGACATCCAATTGTAGAGGAATAGCCCTGTGTTAAAGCTAGGGTCTACATTCAGGGGTCTACATTCAGAGGTCTGTGTGGTCTGGATGGAATGTAAACACACCTTTAATCCAAGTGTTCAGAAGGCAGTGGTGGTCCATGCCTTTAATCCCTTGGACAAAAGCAGAATGTGGAAGCAAAGGAGGCAGAGCTCAGAAGGAGTCAGTGTCATACTAGAAGTGACGTCTGAGATGAGTCAGCATGAATGGCAGACAAATTGACTAATGAAAGAAAAAGATGGAAGAATGAGTCAGAGTGAGGACACACCCCACTCTCAGGATATATAAGGCAGGCTCTCAGCTCAGAAAGAGTCAATTACAGTTGGTCAGTTACAGAGGCAGTATGAAGCAGTCAGTTTCAGCAGTCAGTATGAGGAGAGCAGTCTGTCTGAGGAGAGAGGCTAACTGAGGCAGAATGGGACAGTGAGAGCCCACAGAGATAGTCTGAAGAATCTGAGTTCACAGGAGACTAGTTGGGGTGGCTCAGTCAGCAGTAGATGTTTAAATGTTCTAGATTGCATGAAGGCTGAAGCCTTCCAATTCAAGGCTACAAATCTTCAAGAATAGATTGTAAAGAGGACAAAACACTCTAGGGCTCCAGGACTAGATCCTGTGACTTAATCAAAGAATAAAAAGCCTCTGCCTGAATCAACAGCTACATCTGGTGAATCTACATCTACATCTAATACATATTAGGTGGATAAATAATATTTGAGGATTACATGGAGTGCCTGTACACAGTACCTACTGATAGTACTATGCAAGGACATAGTGAACACCAGGGAAAATACATGTTATTGCTTATATTACCCTTTCTGTCAGTTTCTCCTGTTTTTATTATCTATGGTTAGTTCATCATTCAAGAGCCAGCTCTGGCTGGGCATCTCAGCTCCTGACCGTAATTCCAGCTCTCTGGAGGCTGAGATGAGATGAGTGCAAGTCTGAGGCCAGTCGGGGTTACATAGAGTATTTTAAGAAAGCCTGAACAAAACGTTATCCAAAAATTAAAAGTAAAAAATCCTAGACTCCAAAAAGTCATAAAAGAAGGAGGGAAGAAAAGAAAGAAGGGAGAAAGGAAGGCAGGTTGGAAGGAAGGGAGGGAGTATAGGAGGGAGAGAGGGAGTGAAGGAGGGAGGGAGGGAAGGGAGGGAGGGAGGATTGGCTGCATTGCCCCCTCACCTCTGTACTCAGATGCCATTCTCCTAGCACTCAGCACTTTGCTGGCAAATTGACTTTAATCAGATACAGTCTCTTCTATCACATAGGTCATTTGTTATTCTTAATTTAACTGTAGGATTCCTAGTCTTAGCACAGCAGCCAGTAAGCCAGTGCAGTCATATTTAGCAAAAATTGTGATACCTGTTTGTCTCCTCACACTGACACCCAGAGAAACATCTGAATCCTACGTTGCCCACGAAGGAATCTGAGTTCTTCCTCATAATAGACTACAACATCCTGACTATGTCTGGGTTGGGAGATCATCACTCTGGCATCCTCTTTGTTCTTTTCCAAGGAACACAGGCAGATTTTGTGTGGGTATGCTTTGAAGGCACTCCTGCTAACTTTTACTCTTTTCTCTCCACTTTACATGCTTACAGAACAGGGAAAATACACACTGTGTGTATCATCTGCGTTTGGGCATGATATATTCTCACAATATAATTTAACAATAACCAACATGGAGTCTACCCCACACTCTGGGAAGCATCTCAAAGTCCGGAAATAAACATTCTGGGACGCTCTGCAGGCCAGATGTGCAGGCCATTAGATGGCATTGTGGGAGAAAAGAGAATGAACACAAGCCCATTAAACTTAGGATATTCCCAGAGCGGCTAGCTTTTTTTCTGCTCTTTGCAAAGTTTTAGCAGAAAGTCCTTTACCCCCTTCTAGCTATTTATCCATACTCTGTTAATATTGATTAAAACAGAATCCAGGGGTATGTTTCAGATCAGTGTTGTGAGCTGCATGTAGCAAAGTGCATCTACAGCAAGGTATTTATGAACACGCTCCTCTCTGAAGCCCAGCACCTCTCTTCTCCTTCAGCCACATCTCACAGTTTGCCCCAATACAACCCCATGCTCACTAATTACAGTCATCAGCAAACCACATTGCCACTGTGAGATCCCGTGTCCCTCCTCAGTTGATCGTTTGGAAGACTAAGAAATATCTGTAGATGATCGGAAAGCTGTTTTGCAGTGATGAGGTTGCCTCACTCAGAAAGCAGCCTTCTGGGTCAGACTCTGATCACTCTCTTCGACGCTCTGAGAAATGGCTGCCAAATTTCTGGCTAGTGACTGACAGTTCATATTCACGCTGGTGCACTTTCAAATACAAACCATCCCCAGCCTGTCTTTGTTCTTTTTGAGACGTCTGTTTCCGTCATTCCAAGAAAATGTAAGAATAGTCAAACACAGGTGTGTGGGCGTGGCCTAACAACTAAGATTTTCTTTCTTCTTTCTTTCTTTCTTTCTTTCTTTCTTTCTTTCTTTCTTTCTTTCTTTCTTTCTCTTTCTTTCTTCCTTTCCTCCACCATTTCTCTCCCTTCCTTCCTTCTTTTCCTTCCTTCCTTCCTTCCTTCCTTCTTTTCCTTCCTTCCTTCCTTCCTTCCTTCCTTCCTTCCTTCCTTCCTTCCTTCCTTGCTTTCTTCTTTCCTTCCTTTCTTTCTTGAGGAGAGATCTGTTTTAAGGTACAGGAAAAGTAACAAAGGCTGATCTCCAAGCTTTGACATGCTTTCTAGCAGTCTGGCACTCCTTCTGAAGTCTATGGGAATTCTGCACTCCGTAGGGCCTGGACCATAATTGCTAAATGATGAAATATCCAAGGGAAAGAAACTTAAAGTTAACTCAGGGGGAGGGAAAGACCTAAATGCACAAAAAGTGATTTTGTTGTTGTTGTTGTTATTGGGAAAAAAAAAAATGGGGGTTTAAACAGCACATTTATTTCGTTTTAATTTCTGGGCTGTCAGACATCAGCTCTGAAGCCCTGATTTGGAACACATGCAGAGCCCCTTTGAAGTTCTGGCTGCTTTAAAAAAAAAATAAAAATTTTAACAATGGCAGAAAGATATAAAGAAATTAAACTGCAGCATAATCATAAAACAGAACCTCTGGGCTCCTGATGTACAAATTGTCTTTTTTTTTTTCAGGTTTTTGAAGGCTTTGTTTTCAAAGCCTCATTATAGAACATAACTTTTATGCTTTTTATTCTCTAAGCTTAATCTTCATCCATTGCTTCAAAAGTCATGCATTTTATTCAACCAAAAAGAAGTTTATTGTGTTTTTTAAAGCAAAAATGGGAATAGGAAAATCCAGAGAAATTTACTAAGTGACATCTTTTACATTTTTAAAAATAAAAGCCATGGAAATACTATGTTTAAGTTTTAAAGGACCCAAATTTTTTTGTTATATGGACAAAAATGTGGAGAATTTTGAATCAGGCCAAAGGAAATGTCTATGTGGCTTTCCTGTTCTAATGATAAAAGGTTCAGATTTCAAGACTACTTAATGAAAATGTGCCTCACAGTTTAAAGTTTAAAACCAAGTTTAAAGCACATAAGCCCATATATGCATGTCCAAACGTGTAAACTGAGTGAACATTGCCCATCAATTTACATACACACCTGATAGTTTTAATGTGTATATGAGTACCTAAATACCAAAATGACAATATTTGTTCTCCATCTTTATCTTTAATCTCTTCTAGGTTTTATCATTTTAAAACATCAATTGGTCATTACCCTTTCAAATGCTACTCTACTTTATTCATCTTTCCCTTGTAATCGTAAAACTCCTATCCCAGAGGGTCCTTTGGTGTGCCGTATTCTAAATGAGCATTTTAAATTACATTATTCTCCAGCAGATCAACCTGAGCACAGCTACAATGATCACTTCCCATCTGTGTTGTCAGGTTTCACTCTCTATACAGGGCAACCTGAACTTCGAAGTTGAAGTAACTATGTGCAGCAGTGTCCCGCTGAGGCTGTCGCAAACTGCCTGCTGAGAACTGACTGCTGAATTGTTAGCAATTTTTTGTACCAGGTATAGAACAGCCCTCATTAAATATTATATTGTATAACCTCGCAGTTTAAAAATTATATTTAAAAGGACATTACAAAACCCCAAACTCATCACTTCTTAGTTGTTGGACTATATTGTCTATTATTTATGCTCTCAGGTTATTTGTGTTCATTATATCCATGTGGAGGAAATTCCAGGTTGTACATCACTTCTGAACTCATGCCAGTGACTTCCATGTTGGCAGCTTCACGCTGGCTAGGTGTGTGTCAGTCTATCTGTGATGACAAAGAAAAGAAACTACTCCTCACAGTGTTGGAGAATGGGAAGTTTAAGATGAAGATGCTCAGAGGGCTGCTGTGCAGAGATGGTCCACGTTCTGGTTCATGGTAGCAAATTCTTGCCATGCCCTCACACAGTGAAAGAGCAAGGCACTGCTCTTTGGTATCTTGGGACCTCTTTTGTATCAGGACACCAGCTCTATTGCTGACTGTCCGGCTGCCTTTGTTCATTCATCTTGACCTTTTGATATATGTCATTAGGTCTCAACATGCCAGCTTTTGAGAGGCACATACACTCAAGCCACAGCAGCAGGACTATTTATTTCCTCGTCTTTTCTCTTCACTGGAAGAACTGCTTTTATATTGTTCACCCACCCTAGTCATTTACAAAATTCTACCACATCCAAAACAGCCAGACGAACTCATTAACAACTCGTATCAATCAGCTTATTTTAGAGTTATAAGAGTTAAAAGGTAAAATTTGTTTTTGTTTGCATTCTTTTTGACAGATATTAAACAGGTGTACTTAGATGCACAGAACTTTCTACTTCCTTATAGCCTGAATTGCTCTTACTTGCTCAATTGCATGTTCTTCCTTAATCCCTTCACTGCCAGTCAGCGCAAGGACTCGTCCCAATCTTATCTTCTATGTTCTTAACTTCTCTTTTACCTAGAATAAAGCTATACTTGATTTCCTCTCATAGCTTTAAGGAAAACATACATTCTCTGTGATGTCAGCAGTAATTGGGAAGGCTAGTATAACATTCCTATCCTGTCTGGCACAGAATCCGCTACACGTGGTCCAAGTGCAACAGGAATAAAAGTATATCTGTTATCTTCTTAGAGGGGGTGGTGCATACTGTGTATTTCTATGTCATTACCCTAGCATTTGGGATTGGTGTCTAGAAGGGAGGCACCAAATATGTCAAGTAGCCTAATCCCTTAAGCATTAAATAATCGTCACATGGATTGCCAAACTTCCTCCCATTCCACTTAGATAACAGTCTCCATCTAAAGATGAAAGCATTTTTATGCCAAGCGTTTCAATCCTGTTATTTTGATATGAGTGACTGTCTTGAATGCAAATAGACATTAGAAGTAATAAATTAATATATTTTCACTGGAAAGGTTATGGAAGAGATTTGGATAAGAACTGGAGGATGTTTGACCATAGACAAAGCTGTGTTGAAAAGACTGAATGTATACACTTTTGCATAGTCTGTAGCCTAGTCCTCAGGATGGCTAGATTCTTTCCAAACTCAAAAAAGAAACACAAAATTTTAAGGTAAGAAAATAATCATCTGCAATATAATAACTGAACAATAACCTTACTGCTAAAAACTCCACTTTAGTTTTTGGCCTTGTTTGTTTTGTTTTGTTTTTTGATGAGGTCTTCCCTGTGGACCAGACCAGTCTTAAACTCTCCAAAATCCTCTGTCTTGCAATTATAGGTACATGGTACTCTGCCTGCTCTGGACAGTATTCTAATAGTATTCTGATAGTTAAGGTTCAGTATTATCTGTGGCACAAGACTGAGAAAACTCTTAGGCATATTACCTAAAATAGCATTTTCTAAATGAATAGGCATAATTTATATAAATTATAATAGTCCTACTTTAAGTCTGCCTGGCTTTAGTGTAATTTCCATGCAACAGAAGAATACTCTAGTTGTCACTAGAGTCTTTGCCATTAATACCACATACCCTCATTTTTCTTCATAAAACTAAGATATGAGCAATATTTCTGAATCTCAACTTCGTGGACATTTAAAATCAGATAATGTGTTGCTATGCGGAAGTGACATATGCATTGTAAATCTTCAGTTCAATGCCCTCCTCTCCCCACTGTGTGCTAGCAGCACCCTCTAGTTGTAACAGTCACAATCTTCCCAGACCTTGTTGCCAAACAGCCCCTGGCATCCAAAATTTACCTTAGCTGAGAACCAGCAAACACGACTAATTTTCAAATAAAATGTTAATTGCATACATAATAGCTTTTCATATATTTCCAATAAATTGGTGAAGAAAAATCTATAATAACATTTTCTCTTCTTATAGTATATTAATTAGTTCTCACATTTTAAAATATTACCGCATTTGGTTATCATTAAAAGTCCAGGAATATAGGATTTTATGTCCATTTTCACAGATAAGTAAACTGTGCATAAGAAAGGAAATTAATTTTCCAAAGACTATAAGGCTCTAATGACCTGAATATATCTAGAATCTTAAATTCAAACAATATATTCCAAGAAAAGTTAAGCTAGAACTATATAAAGGTATTCTAAATATTGAGGTTCTTATTCTGTATGTCATCTCTACTTTAAGAATTTTAATCTCTAAGAATCTATCTAATTTATGAGGTATCAGCATCTTAAAGTGGGTTCTGTATAAAGATTTTTCTGCTTTATGTTAAGAGACAATATAATAAGTTGGATCTTTTCGTTTAAAATAAAGTAGAGCATCATAGCAAAGATAAAAACAAACCAAATATACAATCGTACGCGCTACGCATATATAGTAAAATATACTGTGTGGTGCAACACAGTTGTAGACTTGATTATAATCAATCCCGAGGAAACTTCCTTGAGTGCATACTTTCAAGGTTCATCAATATGTGATGATGGTAAATGTGACTAGATCCTTAAATACCCCTATCCCATGGATCCTTCACTACCCTCCCAAGAGTAAGATGGACTGTAGGAATGCCTCATGTGGTCTGCATGTTCTGCTGCACTAAAGTTTCTTTCTGGAATTATCTGGCCACATGTCACTGGGCCGCATGACGCTGGAGGTTGTTGGTTCATTCTCACCTAGAGGAATTACCTTACCAGAAGCCCACAGACCACAGCTCTTCTCAAAAGGAAGCATCATGATGCATCGTAATTGTCTTGCTAAGTTTTCTTTATCTATCTATATGTATATCTATCATCACAAAAGCTGTAAAGCGTTCTTATTCTCAACCAGGAGTGAAAGCCAATGATGTAATAAACACTTTAAATATATATAGATTTCTAATTGGCAAATAGTAACTACACATGTTTAGGGAATAGGGAGCGTAGTGTGACCATTCAACGAACATACCCTGTGCATACAGTTCATAGCAGAGTTGCTAACGTAAACTTGTCTTTTGTTTTGATATGGAACTTTCAGATTCTTCTTTACTAGCTATTTTGAAATACTCAATTGACTGTTGTCAGCAGCAGCATCCTGTGATGAACAGAATCTTAGAATTTGCTCCTCCCATCCAACTGCACCCTCATGTCCATTTACCATCCATCACCCACACCTTTCCTGGCCTCCAGAGACTAATACTCTCTTAACTACTTCTTTGAGATGAGCTTTTAGCTTCAAGAATAAGTGAGAACATGTGGAATCTCTCTTTCGGTTCTTCACTTATATTGTCCATCCACATCGCTGCAAAGTACAAAATTAACTCCATTTTCACAGATGGATAAATTCTACTGTGTATACATACTACATTTCCTTTATCGTTTCACCAATGGAAATCTGGGTAACAGATATTGAAATATAACATAGCATCACAGTGTGCGTATTCTCTCCCACTCCCTTTAAACAAACCTTCCACACTTAGATTACACATTTTGAAACTCCCACTGTTGCTTGCCTAGTGACAAGGACACTTGGCAGTTATGCCGCTCACTGTTCTGTTTTGCTTGACCAGTGTTTTCCCAATCACAGCCTTCTAGTAAGTTAGATATAACCTTCCCTCTCCCTCTGTCCTGGAATGATTGTTTTCCCATTTTCAAAGTTATGCTGAAAAAAAAAAGGCCCTTTCGTGTTCTGAATGTGTCACAACGCTGCAGGACAGTCTTCATGGAGACAGACTGATTGCATTGAAACTTGTGTACATAGTGCCTCCTGCGATTTCTAAGACACTAAATACACATTTTATGGTTCCTTCCTTTCTCATGAAAGTGTTCTTACTTAAGTCCTCTCTTTTCCCAAGTTTACACACCAACTCCCCTATTTCTAGGACATAAGTACATAGGTCGCCATTGCTCCAAATGAAAGCTTTCTTTAACTTAAAAACTTCAGTAAAGATACAGTGTAGCTGTGATCGTATCTCGTGTGATTTCATCATTGTGGCCCATAGCCCTTAAAGTTCACTATATGTATCCACTGAAGAGTGGTCAGATACAATATCTGGCTTCATGTTCACAAGGCTGCTCAGGTTAGTCAAATCTAACTCTTTGCAGCAGGAGGCCTGCAAGTGAGATCTTAAGAGCTTTGAAGCAGCAGATGAATGGGTCTTCCTTCTCCATTGTTGTGTCCGATCTTTGTTCTGTTTCGCCTCCTTTTCCTCACAATATTTGTAGCAAGGAATAAAACTGTATTCTTTTCTTAAAAGCATCCTTATAAAAATACACACGTATTGCATTGTAAGTAGCTTGTGAAAGTTACTTAGGAGTCAAAAACTATACCCAGTGGTTATCTCTAACTAGACAAACAATTCCACATTTAAAAAATGACCATAATTTGGGGATGCGAAAAGAGGAACCTGTGGAGGTAGAAGAAAGAATAGGAGGGTTGAGTGATGTGCCCAAAGACTGTAGCCTACAACACAAATGGTGGAATATCTTTACCACTGGGGTACGACATGTTTCATTCATGATGGAAATCTTTTCAACTTCTCATCAAGTTATTAAGACTTCCACATGCAGAAACTTGCAGGTCAGCTTCTTCAAAAAACAAAAAAAAACCCCAAAAACAAAAACAAAACAAGCTTTCAGAGTATTCTTTTATATGAGAGTTGGTTTTCCACAAGGTACAAATGAGAGTCCATCACTGTCTCTGGTGGCTGACAAGATACAGGGAAGACTGAAAGGCTCCCCATTTTTCAGTTTCTAGCAAGTGAGAAGCTCAAATAATTGATAAGCTGGTGCAACCTTTTAAGGATCAGTGGATTCTAGAACAAACTCGGTCCTTCTACACACTTACAAACACATGATAAGATCTACTGGGGCGAAGACCACATACTGGGTTAATTACACTTTCTTATCACAGTGTGCTGGCCTTCATATACACAAGGTAAGCTTTCACTTGGTAGCTACGTTGGCTTTTTCTTTTTTAAAAACACATTTGGTATGTGAGGAAAAGTAGATATTTTGTAATTATGCCCCACTCTTACTATTTGGATTTGTAAAGTAGTGAAAAACTTACTGCTTCAGTAAACTCTTACTACTTCACTGTAAATTATATATATATATATATATATATATATATATGAGCATTGAAACTATAGACATTCACCAGAGTCTCTGATCACAATAGGAGCCAACACTGTTCTGGTACTAGAGCCTCTCTGCCAGTTGTGTGGAGGTCACGTGGAGGTGAGCAGAATATGAGGTATCTGGCTCCAATTCCTTTTGGAGCATTAAAGTGACTCCAGATTAATAAAATGGAGAGAGGGAGACAGCGAACAGCAATCCTGACTACAGAGATCTCCAGGCAGACAAGCCAAGCGGTACATTCTTGACTGATGGCAGCTGACAGTGATGCGGGGAGACGGCTGAGAGACAGAAGCTTTGTTTTATCAGTGTAGAGAGAATACATGAAAACATTTGGCAGGAAGATAACTAAAATCATGGGAAGAAATACTTGGCCAAATGGATAAAAGAAAAAAAAAAAAAACCAGCCTATTGCGTTCTTTGCGGATATGAAAACTCACCGTTTCCATGGTCGAATCCTGGCAGCCAGTGAAATCATGACGACAGGGAAATTAAGGCCGCTACATACAGAAACCCAATGGTCATTCCCAGAAAGCAGAAGGCAGGAAATTCCAGTGTAGGTCTATTTAACACTGGCCAAAGGAACATGACATAAAGAAGCTATGGGAGGTGAAAATGGACTAAAACCTGAAGGGTAATTGCTGACTTATGTTGGTCTCACATGGGCGTCACGAAAGTATTTTATCTTTATACATACATACATGTTTATTTTATGTGTGTGCATGAATGTGTCAGATCATGTGTGAAGGTCAGAGGACAACTTGCTGCGGAAGGTTTTTTCCCTTCCACTCATGTGGATCCCAGAGATTGGGTCATTAGGCCTGATGGCAAATGCCTTTACCCACTGAGCCATCAGTTCACCATGGGAGTAATTTACATAATAGGAAAAAAGTAGAGTAGTTATTTATTTATTTATTTATTTATTGTTACAGAAAGGAGGAAACAGCTGCTTAGAGCATTGTCACTAACAAAGGGTCCGTTAGGTCCCTCATGCAAGTTTTTGTCCCATAAGCCTTGCTGTAGTCACCAGCAGACTAGAGTTCTATTAATCCCCAAAGCTCCCCCTTCCTCACACTCTGATCAATACACATCTTCTCTGACCAGAACATGAACATGTAAATTGTTTACAAATTCCTTATGCAAGAAAATTTCGGAGTGTATTTGCTCATATTCCCCTGAACAACTGGATCATGTTTTATTTTATCAGACCAACCTTTCCTACAAGGCCCGGAAGTTTTCTGTTTTAGCACAACACCATCTGTAAATCAATGGTGTCCCCACCAGTGATTGCATTCCTGAGTAAAGTTCAAAGCAATGGGACTGCGTGGGGGAGGAGGGTTCTGGAACCAGAGGCTTCTGTATCTAGGACAGAGGCACATTTTAATTATTATCAGTGTGCAATTTCTTGCTCTCAACATTGTCTGATCGTTGGGTACTAAAATTGAAAAAAAAAAAAGTGTTCCTTTTGTTCATGTGCAGATTCGATTTCTTAGCAAAGTGGTTACAGTTCAGAAAACCGAAGACAGCGTTTAGCTGAAGTAAGCATATTTGTATTTATTTCTACAGTTCATTCAATCATTGCCCCTGCCCACGTCAGTTGCTGCAGTTGCTCTCAGGCAATTCTATTAGAAATGAAATATTGTCAGAGGGGGTTCTCAAAAAACGCTTTATCTTCATTATATTGAAAATTTGATTCCAAACGAAATCTTGGGGGAAATCTTTTTACTGACATACTTTTCTTTCATAGTTTTCTTTCAAGTGCAGGGAGGTTTTCCTGCCAAAACCTCATTTCTCGCTCTCTCTTTTTGGCTAAAGACAGCCTTCTGCAGACTTCATTTCTCCCCAGTCCTTAGTGGAACGCACCATGATGACTGTCCCAAGGACAAGGTTGAGGAGCTTTGCTCTAATCCATATTCGCATGAGCTGTCCTGGGAGGAAAGGGGGCCTTCCTTCAAGAGCATTTCATTAAACTGTTCTTAAAGCCAGTGCAGACTTTAAAGCCTTAAGAGAAGGCATCTTTAGTGCAGTCTCCACACCAGGCCGACATTTCACTTTTTAGGCAAGCTCCAGGAACACAGTTGGGGATACAGAGGATCCTCCCAGATTAGTTCCAGAGCCTTGGCCTCCAGGGGCTATCACCTGAGAGTCTCTTTATTACACAGCATCATGCTGCTGGGACCGGTGTCTCCACGCAAAACAGAGCAATTTCATGTTGCTTTATACTCTTTATTGAAAGAGTAGAGAGAAGTAAAGCAGGTGAGATCAGACAAAATGTGATGAAATTGAGTCTGGCACAAAATAACACAATCCCATCCTCCCCAGGAGAGATGAAAAGGAAAGCCCCTCACTAAATGTAGTAAGGCAGAGGGTATACATGCAGATCTGAGCATCAGTATTAAATTCAAAATATTTGCTTAATATATGGAACCTCATATTTATGAATATTATGAAAGCAATTTTATCAAGATGCACAAAAATGGCTAACATGAACTAAGTTGGAGGAAATAAAGTATATTCTTGGTCATGCTTTCATATACAGAATGAAGAGGAATCTGACAGTAAAGTGCTTAATTTGGTCATTTTTCTTGATCACAGATCTAATTTGTTGGGAGTGGGCAGATCTGCCTACAACAGTCTCACTAGAGTTTGTAAAATCTCTCTTTTCTGTTCAATAGCTACAGTCCTCTATTAAGCCTTGCTTTTCTTTCTCCTGAAGCCAATTACATACAAATAACAGGGCTTTGGAAAAGGAACATTTTTGTTTTTTAACTTTGGGATATTTTAATTCTGTTCCAGCACAGAACAGATTATATTGCACATAGGCTTATAGAGAGAAACATACACGCACAAACAGACACACACACATTATGTACACATGTGTATGCGGGGCATCTGATCTGTTGTGGGATTGGAGTCCTGGGAATTAAACACTTGTGGGGAATCTCTGCCATTTTTTATTAGATGATCATGATTAATGTCACAGAACTTAAGCAATCTTTGAAAAGAAGTCAAAATGTGCCACAAAAATTCACTTGATTGTGCCAGTGGGAATATTTCCTAACATAGTCCGAAACTTCAAAAACAGTATAAGCATGTGAACTGAGTGAGGGGTGGATCCATCTATTTTTTCCCAAGTACATTTAATTTATTCAGCAGAAAAATGTTGGGAAAGTTGTGGCTCTCATTAGCATGAGAAAAGAGCATCGGGAGGTATCTATGCACTGGCCCATCCATGTGGTGGTTTTCCCAGGCAGGGTGGTATTCCTGTTTCCTAAAGCATGTCACCAGTCTGCCACTCAGATTGTAACTTCAAGATGTTATCTCTTGGCTGCTCAGATAAACAGCCCATTATGTTTTTATGGTGGGCAGTTCTGAATCCTGAGGGGATTAGAAGACACTAGCTGAAGTTTGTGGCTCCCTGCTGGACTATCACGGGCTCCATGGAATCTCCTCCGGACTATGTCTTTAAGCAAACACCTCTCTCAGAATGGTATTCTCACACCGCCTTCTTGGCCATGGACTTCAAACACTGAGGTCCAGAAAGGCAATAACCTTTAATATAACAGAGCCAGCCAAGTGGGGACAGACAGGGCAAAGGTAAGGCGTCTCGAGGTTGGCATTTGTGTGTTTAGCCACATGGGGTGATTGGGGCCATCTGTTCCTCAATTGGCTAATGTGCTTCCATTCCACACCATCCCAGGATCAAGTACATTCCATGCTGACTGGTGTAAGCTTTCCCAATCAGAGTGACGCATATTTTGTTAGTTTACTCTTGATCTCTAAATAATAAAAGGATACGTAGGCAATTGTGTAGGGTGTATACTGTGTGTGTGTGTGTATGTGTGTGTGTGTGTGTGTGTGTGTGTGTGTGTGTGTGTACATGTACACATGCATGCATGCATGTGCATGAGAGGAGGGGAGGGGAAATTGGGTCTATGAACTTGAAAGGAAGATGCTCAAAGTAAAACTCAACTATGTGTTTATAACCCTTTGCACAGGAGAAAGCCCCCTAGAAAATTGCCCAGATGAAATTGTTTTTGAGTAGATTTTTAGTTAGAGAAACAGTGTTTGAGAGTTATATACAAAAGGATACCTGTCATTTTCAGATAGTTCTGTGTATAATGTGTTCTTTTAAGAAACATCTCACTTCAAAAACATATGTTCTCAAACTTTGAAGTTTGGAAATATGAGCTAGAAGCTTGATTTTCTTTCTGTTAACATTTTCATACCTAGAATAAAATTATCTTTTGTGTTTCAGATCATGAAGAATATGTTAAAATTAGTTATGATTAATGTGGATATCTGTCTTTATCCACTGCAGTTAATTAAAAGCTATATCAAATTATTAAGGGCTTACACCAGTTTTTTTTTTAAAAATTACCTCACTGAATGTATGCCATATGTTCTATAAGTACTTTCATGGCCTCCAAACGAATAAGTAAACATTATTAATTTTAATTTGGCTAAATACAAATATTAAAATTTGTACCTACTGGACCCTATGAAAGTTTTAATATTTGGTGCTGGTGAAATGATTCAGTGGTTATCGGCCACCAATCTGAGACCTGAGTTGGATCCATGGGACCTTTGTGGTAAGGAGAGAACAAATTCTAGCAAGATATACACTAACCTCTATACTATCAGACTCGTGAGTTTCAGTACAGATAACAGAAAAGAGAGAAACTGAGTGCATGTTCAGGTTTGGAAAGAGTAGACAACTTTCTGGTGAGGCTAGAAACTAGAATCTCTAGGGAATTCACTCAGTGGAACTTGCAGCTCTTTAAGTTCAATGTCAGCTCCATGCAGGAAGAATCCTCCATTCATGGGGCATCCAATTAACATTTTGATGGAAGGGGAGAAAAATCTCTATATCCAAAAGTTATGTTTTCAATCAATGAAACCATAGCAAATATATTCTGAGATTAAAACATGTTTTTTCATTAATAACCATTTACTTTGTGGAGATTCCAAACTCAAAGCCATACTTTGGAAACGTTCCCCACAGAATAACTTCCTAACACAACAACCTTCTTGGTATCATGATCTTTTTCTTTTAGATTACAATTAATTTCACCCGCTACACAAAGCCAAAATTATACATATTAGTGGAGTGCCTTGTGATGTTTAGATCCCTGCGTGCATTATGCAAAGTTCCTACCGGGTCAGCCCTATCTCCTCAAACGACCACTGGAATGTTTCACAATCTTTTCATCTGACTCTGAGCTACACGGCACACGGTTGTTCCTGTAGGCTCCCTAATGTGGAGGAGCACACTAGAACTTTTGCACCATTCACTTGCTTCCATCGGTGCTTCTTTCTCCCCATCTCTTTCCTACTCACACCAGCCTCCGGTGACCTGTGATCCACTCTTAATCTCACAAGAGCAACTGTTTAGACTCAACAAGTAAATAAAGTTATATAGTAGCTGTTTGTGTGTGTGTGTGTGCCTGGTTTATTTTACTTAACATGATCTGCACGTCCATCTTACTGTCTTTTATCCTTCAAATGTTGGGAATGTACATTGCTATGTGAGGTCATTGATAAGGTAGGAACAGATACACATGTACAAGTGCACACATACAGGTACACAGCCACTCTTAGAATCTGCCTTTCTCAATACTTCTTACAATAGCTCGATCTGTTTTATGGTCAAGAAACTTTCTGGCGGGGGTGGGGGGATATACTCTCTTAATCACTATCTTTCCCACACCTCAAGCATTACTTACACAGTTCACTTTTCTCCCCACTGAAAATACAATATACTGGAGAATCAGTCTGTTCTTTTGACAAAATGCCACTTGTCCTTTTTTTTTTTTAAGCTCTAATCAAGCAACCTTGTTGATGCTGCCTTCTTCAATGAGGAAAACTGGCACGCTTCTTTATTTGTGCTCCCATCAGGCTATTATAAACACTTTACATCTGTATTGGTACAAATGGGTACATGTCTTTTGTCAGCAGATCATATGCTTCTCATGTGCTAAAGAATCAACAAATGTTTTAAGTGAAACAAATGACTCCAGAATTAAGAACTAGTTTCACTTAGAAATGTCTAAAGAAACACGCTGGAAGGACAATAATGGTGTAGGATGCATGCTCTGGAGGAATGATTCCTTAAAAGCATGCAAGAGATAAGCCTGAACAGTTCCTGAACACATGTAAGTATTTTCTATCATCCTTCTTTGTTCCTGGAAAGACTGACTAGGCAAAAGCAAGAACTGGAAAGATTATAGGTGTGTGTGGGCTTTTGAAACCATTGCGTGGTGCACATGCCCTGTGCACAGACCCTTTGCTGGAACCAGGAACACTATGCTTTAAGACCCCAAATCTTAGAAGGCCCTGTGGATAAGGAAAATATCACATTTGTCTCATAACCACTTTTAGCATTTAATTATACCCATTGAACACATTTAACAACTAGCAAATAAAAAATTAAATGAGACTAATTCTAAAAACATAGAGAATGATAGTCCATTATTCACCCCATTACACTGCCAAATCCCGGAGTTTAACCAGACCCCTCTCTAGCACAGTAGGGTCAAACTCAGTTTGACTTCCAAATTTGATTATTTAATATTCCGCAGATGAGGGAGGCAGGAGACAAATTAAAGACCAGCAGCTATGCATTGTGGCCTCAAATAATTTGTTGGTGAGATATACAATGATTTTAGGAATTGTGTTATAAACATATTATCTTCCAACTATATTTTAATACAAAGGTAAAGGGGAAGTCCTAGAGTTTTAGCAAAACATAGATTCTCTCTGATCTTCCAGTATTATTCAATAAGTCATCATTTGGGAGGCATTCTTGTTTTTCACACAAAGACAGCTAAGTTTCTCTTTATATCAACATGGACATGACATATTTTCACACTTGTTTATCATACCACTATAGATAAATATACAAGAAACTCCACTAAGCCCATTTTAGAACTATTCAGACACTAATATTTTTCCTCAATTAATTTTTAATAGAAAATGTTAGTAAAAACATGATTTAGGAAATACAAAAAAATTAGAGGTCATGATTTTAAACATGATGAATTTATAATTTTAAATTTGAGCATCTGGTTTTTGAACCGAACGAATGAATGCTGCTAAATCTTTAGAATGTCCCTAGAGATAGCTCAAAATAACTTTTTTTTTCTTGTTTTGCCCTGGAAACCGAGGGTGAATTTCAGCATTGGGCAGATTAGAGTTTAACTCTCTTTCCTTGTCATTTTTCTATTGATGTCCTTTGTAGTAAAAGTCTCAAAAAGAGAACTTGTACCTTTACAGAGCTGGACTGAGGCAACGCTATCATTTCCCCGACAAGCCACAGGTCGTCAGGAGGAGCATCTGGCCCATGTTACCACCATTAACAGAATGATTTCTATATAGGAAGATTTTTATACCTAAAAATAAAATCTTTTTGTTATTATTTATTATTTATTTATTTTTATTTTAAGACACACTGAAAAATGCTTGGGTCTGACATGGGAGTTTATTGTGCTTTGTCTGATTTGTGAGGGAAATGGAAGATTAGGCTCAAGAATAAAAAGGGAAACACTAAGGGGACCTGGGCAGTTTTAGCAGCATGAGTGAAACACAACACCAGACAGGATGTCTCCATTCCCTTTGAACTTGAGGCTTCCCATAGACCAATACTACTGATTCTCCGGTTAGTTATGTGGTGCCCGACATCCAGGGCACTTAGTGCAGATAAACTCCTACCTTGTGCTTTTAAGGGTGATGGAGAATGAATCCTGCCTGACCTGGCTGAGTGCTTTATCAAAGTCATTGTAAAGTTTGGGGAAATATACACATTTTGCTTGAGTCTCAAAGTAGCTCATCTTTTTTACTGCCTTTTTTTTCTTTCTATCATTGAATGCCAATACATCTTTACCCTAGAAAACAGAGATCTTATACCTTTATATGTCAAGACTAATTGGGATTTTAGGAATTGTGTTACAGATGCATTCTTAAATAAGGGTTATAAATGCACCCCACCTGTCTATTTATTCTGGAAACAAAATTCTATGCAAAATAAACTTTAAATGTAAGCACCAGCTAATAATTTGTCATATATTACATTATCAGAAGTAACAGAATTTCCTACATATAAAGAAAAAAAGGATTGCCTAGAGATTTCCCTTTTGCATGAGTCAAATCATTATTTGTTCACTTTGGAGGTTTCTCTGATTGTTCCAGAGAACAGATGGCTATCTTTGAGTACAGAATCCATACCAAGGACACAATCATCCTTCCTGTTTAGAAATATATTTATTGAAAAATGAGATAAGTGTAATTATTTGTTTTCCTTTTTTTTTTTCTACAGAGTTTCCCTGTTGTGACTCTGGCTGTCCTGGAACTCACTCTGTAGACCAGGCTGGCCTCGAACCCACAGAGATTCTCCTGCCTCTGCCGCCCAAGTGCTGAGATTTAAGGTTTGTGCCGCCACCGCCTGGAAGATAAGTGCAATTACATAATGTCATAGCACTACAATGCTTGTATTTAAAGTTTTCAACAGAAAAGTCATGGCAATTTGGTGGGACGAGAACCTCAGATGGATACAAACTCCCACAGTTCAACCTCACAGGGAAGAAGAGCCGGCGGCTCTGTGCTTTTCTCTGTGTCAATTAAATTTGTGTGTCAATTAGTTGTGTATCTTCAAAAATGTCTCACTTCATGAAGTGATAAGACTGACTGAGATGTGCGTAGATCTAATGAATTTAGAAGGGCTCTGTACATGAACTGATCCCTGGATACAAGCCATGAATCGTCCGTACGGGCACATGCTAGCTATCTTCACCACCAACCATTTGAACTCTTCCTTAATATGGACCTTGCATCCTCAGCTCTTTATCCCTGCCTCCTATCTTTCTAGTTTCAACTCTGCTGTGACAGCTGCAGTAATCCCAGGATCCGCAACCCATTAATCCCACCATTTCATTTCTTTATCCTCCTCATTTCCTCCCTTCCCTTGGCCAAGTTAAAACACATGCTTCCTCACATGAGTGGTTCCTTATCTTTCTTATTCCTGGTTGCATCCAACTTCTTAATAGGCACCTAGCCCCTTTGCTGAATATGGCCCGGGGCAATTACTTTACTGTTCAGACTTTGCACTGTTAGATGATGTCCATGAAATTTACATTGGTCCTTAAAATTGTTCCAAGACATTTTTCTCTAGGACATTCCCATCTCCAACCTCCTGAATAATTATGAAACTTTCCTTTTTCAAAATTTTAAAATGTCCTCCCCACTTTAATTCACAAGGATCACCTTCTTATTTTCTGAGGAAAATCCTAATCAGAAACACACTCCATCCTTTTTCAATTGTATCTGCTGTAGAGAGGCTAAGATCTAGACCATGTACTCTGAAGTTTCCCATTAATACAGATAAATTCTCCCATACCCAAGGCCAAATTTTCCATATTTAACACTGGCTCTTGCTACCCTCACAAGTTCAAAGGCAATTCTACAGCAATTTTCTTCTGTACCCACAGCAGCAGCTGTACGGGCAGCTCAAAATCTGATGCACCTTTTTCAGCCTTCTGGATTTTCTGAATTAACACCCCCGCCCCTGGACATGAGGATTAAATCTATGACCCTGCATGGTAAGTAAGCACTTGACCACTGAGCTACATCCCCATCCTTCCCGCTACTTTTTAAATTTCTGAAAGAGTCTCAGTCAGTTGTTGACCTTGAACTCACCCGGTGGCTCAGGCAGTCCTGGATTTTGCCGTCTTTATGTCTCAGCATCCTGAGTAACTGTATCACGGGCCACACCACCAAGTCCAGAGTGGATTTCTGTCTCTGCTATCATTCGTGTTTCCCCATGTTGTTTGCCCCTTATTAACCTTTAATAAGTCTCTGAGAGAGAAGATGCTATGAGCTAATTGGTGCTCAGGGAACAAGTTACCTCTGTAATAGCTTTCTAAGTCACGGCTTAGGTCTCGAAAGGTCTGTCACAGGCTGTCACAGCACTGGAGTCTGACTTATGTGCAGGTATCTCTAGGGCCAGAGTAGACAAAAGACATGGCTAGTGGGGGAGTTTTCCACTTCCAGGGGATGAATATTCTGAACATTTGGTGATCAATTCTGTTGGCCTGAAGAGTTGGTTGAAATTGCCTTTCTCCTTGCCAAATACCTGAAAGCACCCCTGGAGGCAGTGACAGCGGGAGCTGGACCAGAATGCACTGGGAAGAAGAGAAGCCAGACTCCTCAGTATCCTTAGGCTATTACTTTGGCCTGGTACTTACTCTCTGTGAAGTCTGGTACTCAGTGATTTACTCCAGTGCCTGCAGGGGTGTCTTTCCCTAATTGCTGAGCTCATTTTGCACCCTAGTGCCAAATAGTCCCCTAGAGACCACTGAGTAAAACAACAGGCAAAGTTCCAGTGACCATCACAGATCCTTAATGAAATGCAGCTTTTCAAAGCAGAGGACCTTCCTGGAAGGCTGGAGTAGCCGGACACTGCCGCTTCCTTCAGGCACTTCATGGGCCTGTCAGAAACTGAAATTCGCTCCATTTAGTCAGAGATCCATCTGCTGGCTACTTGGGCGATAAAGTGGTGTGAGGGACTCTTCGGTGTACCTTATTTAGATAACTGCGCCAGAGCAAAAAGGAGACTGTTGAACGTGACGGTGCTATGGGGGGCACATTTTTTCACTATAAATAACATCTGAGAAAGCTGTTTATAGCAGATCCAGACAACTGCAAATAAGTGAATAGAGCCCACAACCTACTTTGAACCTGAGATAGGAGACTCTAAAGGGACCGCTGGATATTACAGAGCACACAAATATGTGCTGTGAAGCTGGATCAGAGAGACTCACTGAAATACCCTACAAGGTCAGAGTCGAGAGGAGGTCAGCTAAGTACAATAAATCCTGCTGGGACTACCTGGGCCTGTCTGCTACTGCGTGATCCTTGCCTGCCTGTCACTGCCTCCATCAATCCTTTCATCTTTCTCTTTCGGCCTTCATTTAAAATTGCATCACAGTGTCGCCAAAGAGAAATACATACATGTACGCACGCACGCGGGTGTAAATAAGATGTCTTCGAAAGACTCCAGCAAATATCTTTATAGTTTCGGAAAGCCACTTTGGAAAAGCTCATGAACTATGCTAGCCACAGTGTAATCACGGCCCCAGAGACATGCTCCTTCTCTTTTATTCTTGTTTTTTATCTCAAGCAGTCCAAAGAGGCCTGTTTCTTCTTTACGGAAACCTTTGGTGTGTCTGTCGGCTGTTTTGGTCAAATGAAGAAGTCTGCCATATGCAGGGGCTATCGCTAGCCTGTACTGTTTACATATGCTTGTCCAGCTAGACTGATTCTCTCTTTTGTGAAATTCCTACAGAGCAGTGCCGTGGACAGACACAGCTTTCAAACCCTGCAAACTCAGGTAGTTCAGGCTTCGGTCAACAGCTGCTAATTATTTCTGATTTCACTTAGAAGTTACTTTGATGCATTTAACAGTTTCATAGCTGGGGCTGGAGAAGTTGCTCACTGGTAGGTCACTTGCTCAGCGTGTGCAAAGCACTGGGTTCTAACTGTAGTCTTTTTAAAAAGGCAAACACGATGCTGCCGAGTCACAGACCTGGTCAGCATGATAGCACGTGTCTATAATTCCAGCTACTTACAAGGCTGAGGCGCTAGGACGGCAAAGTTGAATCCGATTGGGCTACCTGGTGAGTGCAAGGCCAACCTGAGCAACTTAGCAAATCCATCTCTCACAATAATGTCTCTTGCTGAAATCTGAGGTTAGAGCTACACAATAGAGCACTTGTGTAGCATCTCAACCGCTCTGGGTTCTGTTCCCAGTACAGTGTAAACAAAGAAAAACAAAACAATACACAGGCCTAAACTTATATACTTCTGATGCAGGAGAGCAGCATGCTATGCCTACATTAAACTTGTTATGATCCAGATCCAAAATCCTCTTGGGGCACATGAAAATATTGAGACTGTTTAGTGCTGACTAATGTCTGTTGAGTGCTTGCTAAGCGGCATCTTTCCAGGCTGACATCTCAATGGGATGTCTTATATAATCTCCACAAATCTGTGCAATAAAATAATTTTATTTGCATGTGAGGCAATTCAAATGATGAAGGCTCACTAAAAAAAGCAAAGTCCTCTGTCTAAGCTCCCACCTTTGGAAGGACATCAGAGAGCAGCCCTCACAAGTGACTCAGTGGAGCCTTCCTTTCAGAAGTTAATTAGTTTAAGACCAACCTGATTAAGTAATTCTAGACCAGTCAGAGCTACGTGGTGAGACTCTGTCAAAAAAAAAAAAAAGTTAATAATGCATCTCAGCTGAGGGGAGAGTCAGGAAGAAAAGGGCCGAGAACGGAAGAGCGCCCTAGGTAAAGACGGTACGTAAGCCTGCTCTGCATTGGAGGCTGCAGCCTGATAAACAAAGGGAGAGCGGAGGACGCCAGCCTGGGATGAACCCAAGACAAAGGTCCAGCGTGGTAAGAAGTGTGCAGTGCACATCGTTGCAGGAAAAGAATATCAAGCTGGGGGTGGGGTGCTCTGTCGTGTGTCATCGGTAGCACAACCACACAGCTTTGGAAATGAGTATTTTGTCCTGCTGAGAGTTTTTTACCAAAGCAGAGAAAAGAGGAAAAGTGTAGCCATTAAAAGCCGTACTATTATGCTATTAGATCCATAAAAGTGCTGGCCTGGTAAGAAAGCAGACACCAAGGACATCATGCCTCTTACCCTAGCCTGTCCTTTCTGCTTTCATTATTAAAATTGTAGCTCCTTTACACAAGCAGCACCTTTATGCTGAAGAGGCCCACATACTGAGAAGCAATATTGAGGAAATAAGAATTTATATTCTGGTTGGACCCTTACACCTTCTTCTGGGGTGATGCAGTAATAAAGTCATCGGAGAAGGTGAACTTGGGAGGTGGAATAAGCAACTTTAAATGAGGCCTTGTATTTTTTTTTTTAATTCACTGTATCAGTTATTTCTCTAGGTTCCCTATTAGAATTAACTTCACTGGTCCCAACAGAAATACATTGCATATCCATGGGGTTGAGTGATAGCTCTGATTTGTGGTAAAACTTGAGAGTGCTCGGCTTTCTGGTCCAGCGCGCGCTGCTCTGCAGTCTTGCATTTCTCTTCCTACGCATGGAGGGTCACACTTTTCTCGTGCCTGGGCTTCCTCTAGCTATTTGTGAGTAAAGCGTTCATGGATTTCCACATCGCATTGACAATATTAGTGTTGGCGGAGGTGACGGGACATATTTCTGGTGAGTTCTGCACAGAGAACTAAAGCAAGAAGAAAGTCCCAGCAGGTCTCGGGTTGCTGTTGAGTGGCCTCTGGACAACCTACTCTTCTGACCCTGTGAAGCCCAGGGAGGACGACCGGACAGTTCCAGAGCACAGGAGCTCTTGTTTTTTCCACATGCTGACTGCTGGCCTTTGTACTGTGGCTTTCCAGCTTTCAGTGCCCATTCTCAGTAAAAAGAATAGGTAGGTAACTGGAGATCTGGGCACCTCCATTCTTGTCCCTTCGTCCAGGCTACAGCCTTTGGAATATGCAGCAAATAGGAAATGCAAATTGGAATCATCTTCGGGGTCCCCGGTGGAGGAAGACGATCAGCTGCGGAGCTGACAATTCCAGTAGTTTTTCCCGCCGAGGATCCCCTTTTTATAGTGTGGCACCAGCCTGGTGGCCTCAGGGTTTCCTTCTAGTCTGACAACTCAGTGTTTTTAGTTGCCATCTTGCAAGATGGTAAGAAGCAGCGTCTTGTTTTTCTGGGACAATGTAGTAGAATATCCCATAACTTTTCGTATTGTATATTTAAATGCACCCACTTCTATTTCTACAGAGTTCTTTGTGTCAAGAGACCAAGTACAGTTTATGGTATTAGTAACAGTTTAGGTTGTGTGGGCCAAAAGAAACGGGAGTAATTCTTGGTTTAAAATTTGAGGGAGAATCTTTGGACAGAGCAGGCTAAGTGTCTAGCATTTCCGAAATCATGACAGTGGCCAGCATAAAGACTGCCACAATTCCCAGTGATACATCTGTGACGGTGACTCCCAGCACCAGGTATAATAAACTGAGAGATTTCTGTTGGGATAGAGCCACAGAGACGAGGTTCTCATTAAAAATAATTGCAATTAAATGTTTTAAGTGTTTTTGGATATTTCCAAATATTGAGATTTTTTTTTAACATTCTGATAATTCAGTATTCATTTTCATAAAGGGATTATAAAAGTATCTTGACACATGTACTCTGACCTTAACTTGCCATCTTACAAGTTTCCCATCTTGCAATGGGAAATATAGGATCCTCAAATTTAGTTTGCTTAACATCATTCATATCTTGGCATTCCAAGAGTGTCACATTTGCATTTTTTGAAGTCATTATCTCACTGATACTTAAAATGGCTTTACTTAACCAATAGAGACATAATTTGTATTGATTCTAGCTGGAAAAAAAAAAACAAACCAGAAATAAAAACACAGAAAAGTGAGTTTTTAACCAGTTAGAACCCAAGCTGCAGACCATTCAACTCCGGATCCCATGCCTTTATTCCTATAAGGAGCACATTGGTGCTCAAAGAATAGCCCTGTGCCCAGAGCGTCAGCAGCGCCTGGAAACTTGAACATGCAAATTCCAGGCTCTATTCCAGACCTACTAAATGAGAAATTCTGGGTCGGGACCAGCACGCCTCATAAGCTTCCCAGGTGAGGCAGATGCCTGCTAGCTTGGAAACCACTGTACCAATCATGGAGGCTATGGCCTATGAGACCACTGAGAGGAAAAATGTCCTTGGGTACAAGAAACACATCCATACCTCATAATTTCCTTCATTACTATCAGCTACACACAGATTGGTCCATAATTTTTGGTCACATAGTTACAACTCATTCACTTATTACTGGTAGACCTATGACATCACTTACCAAATTGTCGGATTGAATCCTTGGTTATTGATATGATTTGTGAAAGGAAGCAGAAATGCTCTAATAATTTGATATGAAATATTTCCCAAAGGGTCATGTATTGAAGGCTCAGTTTCCAACAGAGTGATGGGGTGGGGGAGTTTTAAGAAAGTGATTAGATTGTAAAAGCCAATGGCTTGAGCAATTAATTAATCCACTAGTGGACTCATAATTGAATGAACTGTTGGGGAATGCAGAAGAAGAGGCCTGACTGAAGAAAGTCGATCGCTGGGTGTGGCTTTGAGGGATATCTTTCCACAGGCACACTCTTGGTGTGTCTCTGAAGGCAGGATAGAAGCAAGCATCTTTGCCCTGCTGTGCTTCCACGATATTCTGCCTCTGTACAGACCTATGGCAATGATGCACAGAAGCATGGGATGAAATTTCTAAAATATCATTTTCTTGGGTATTTTGTCACAGTGATAAAGAGACTAATAGTGAAGCCAATGATTTTACAGATAGTAATCATCAAAATAATTACAGCCTTTTGTTATAGAAGTTTCAGGAAAAGGAAGAATAAATTTTGTCTGAGCTAGTAACAAGCTCACACTAAAAAATATATTGAAGTCTCTGATAATACTATTACTTTCAATTTCTTCAAAATGGAATCAACAGAAATCTGAAAATGAAATATAAAATTAACATCTATGCCACAGTTTTAGCATAACTGTAGCCTGGAATTCTCAGTATCTCAAAGAATAAAATATTACACTGCATCTAATATAATATGTAATTTATTGTGGCACAAAAGAGTTATAATTTAATGATTGTTTTATATGCCATGCTATCAAAATAAGAATACATAGCTAGTCTGACACTGGAATGTCATTAAACATAAATGGTACCCCCAACTTCAGACATGTTAAAATATGAAAAAGTACACATTAATATTAATGAAATATTGTATACATTTTAATATAGATTGAAGTTGGCAAACTCCTTCAGGATGGACTCTGCTTATGTATTTTCTTTTTATAAGGAGTGCTAACATGACCCAGTTATAGAACAGTTATAGCAATTTTGGTCTTCAAAGTTAAGCAACCTCTCCCTAGGCTAAGGATGGTTTTATGACATCAGTAACTAGGCACTACAGGTAGAAAGTGCTCCCCTGTAACTTCATTTTCAAATTGTTATGAAGTGTAAGGAAACAGGCAATTGAGAAAGTGAAGAAAAATAAGATTAACCATAGGGAATACATTCTGAAGTGTAAATCTCTTGGTTGTCATTAGAAATAAAATCATTCTCAAATTTAAGATATGCTATTTTATGCTGAAATTTTCCTTATTTTCTTTAATTGGCTATGTTGTTTATTTACTTTGGATTTTACGTGTAAGTGGATTATGCTGCATATATTTAAAAATATCTTACAAATCCACTTCTGTGTCTTGCAGGGGGCTGTGCACTTGTTGGAGAAATAACACAGTGACATGCTATGTAAAGCAGTGTTAGACCAAAGCCCCAAACCCTGACTGTTTATTGCAAGAAAATTCCATGTGAAATAGGGAACACAGTCTGCAAAATGGTACTTTGGCAGAACAGCTTTTCTGATTTAGAGAACTTTATTCAAATAAGAAACTCGCTGTTGTTAGGATTTTATTTCATTTTCTGTATTTTCATAATTCTGAATAAAATTACATATTGGAGATACTTTTAGTAACACTCTAAACTTGGTGGAAAATGTACGAAGGAGGAAATAGAGACACGAGATCAGCTCATATTTTGTTGTTCTTTAGCTCTGTAACTCTCACAAGGCACTTGAATTCTCTAAAATCAGAAATTTAAATGACTGTTAAATCCTTGTTTAAAGATTCCAGGGAAATAAAATCAGAGAATATGATAATAACAAAAGTCTTAGGATAAAATACAAAAACATATGCTTAAACTTATTGTCTTATTTAATCACCAAAACAAAATAAGGCAATGCAGGGAAATATTAATTGCAGTGATTTGCACACTCAGTGATTCCCCAGCAGGCATTACACTGTAGTATTAGCTATGATCACAGAACCAAGATGAAATAGAGTCCCTGTTTCGGGTGAGAAATAGTCTGCAACAATCTGTGGTCATCTGGGTGCCCCGCAGCACTGACTTCAGGATTAATTTTTTTCATTTCTTTTCTCGATAGTTTGTTGCTTGTCTATAAGATGTGATAAGACTTTTTGATAACTGGATACTACAACTCCCCTGTCATTATTCATTGGTCCTAACGTTTTTTCTGCATTCTAACACTTTTCTGCATTCCTTAGGATTTTATATATGCAGAATTATATCTTCTGCAAACAGAAAGGATTTATCTTTCTCTTTTCTCATACGAATGGCTTTTGTTTCTTTTTCCTGTCTTATTGTTCTGATGAGCACTTCCAGTCCTAGACTGAACAGAATTGTCAAATGTGGCATCCTCAACTTTTTCCTGTCTTAAAGGGAAGACTTTCAGCTTTTCAGCATTGTATATGATCTTTCCTAAGCTGCTGAGGGTTTTTACCATAGAAGGAATGCATTTCTGGCATCTAGTGAGGTGATCATATGGGTTTACATCTACATGGTGTGTCACATTCATTTATTCGACTGTACTGAACTACTTATGCATCTATATGCAAATACCACTTCTCGTGGTGAAATATCTTTTGAATATGTTATTGAATTGAACTCTAAGTGTTTGAGGCTTATTTTTTTTCTGTTTCTAGACTGTGCTTAGATAGTTCAATTGTTAAAAATACATGACAGTAAAGAATTTGTTTTGTATCATATTAAAATGTCAAGAGTAGATTTCCTCTTTCAATATAGCAAAATAAAATGCAAAGTGTTTGTGATGGTTTGAATAAATTTGTGATGGTTTGACTCCCATTGGCTCATAGGGAGTGGCACTATTAGGAGGCACGGACTTGCTGGAGGAAGTGTGTCACTGGGCTTTGACTTTTCAGAAGCTCAAGCCAGACCTAGTGGCACACACTCTCTTGATGCCGCCTGCTGATCTAGAGGTAGAGCTCTTGACTTCTTCTCCAGCACCATGTCTGCCTGCCAGCCACCATGCTTCCTGTTATGACTAAAATGGACTAAACCTCTGAACTGTAAACCAGTCCCAATTAAATGTCTTCTTTTATAAGAGTTGGCATGGTCATGGTATCTCTTCACAGTAATAGAGACCCTAACTAAGACAGTGTTTAAGTAGGCAAGGACTAATAAAGCTTTACCATGAAGAGACAACTGTTTATTTTAATTTAAAGACAGGATATCTGTCCAATTGCCCCTGGATTTATTAAAAAGAAGTCATACACACAGATAAAAGAAATGCAAAATGCAGGCCCTTCTCTTATTAAACTAACTTTTGTTTCGTTTTGTTTTATTTCTTTGACACAAGGTCTCATGTATTTTCAAGACTGCCTTCTAACTCAACATGTAGCTGAGGATGACCCTCTTCTCTCTGCGTCTGAGAGCTGGGTTCAAAAGTACGTACTTCCATGCCTGGTTTAGGTATTACTAAGGATTGAATGTAGGGTCTTGAGTATGTTATGGAAGTACTCTAGCAAATGAGCTATTGCCAGTAACTAAAACGATTTGTGACTGAACCAAAAATCAGAACCTAGAACCTTTCTGGGACTTCTGACCATTTTTCTATCTTGTATAATAAGCACTTACACTATCTTCGAGGAGAATACGGTATCTGTGTTGTGTATTTTATATTCCAATGGAGTAATTAAGTGCCAAGATTTAATTTAACTTTATGTTTAGAATGTTTGAAATGATGTCAACAATAAAGTTCAAGAATATTAACTTACAGTAGTAAAGTATTTATTCTTTATACATGAAATTTCTCTAGATCTTCACTAAATGGTTTTCCAGTTAATCAAAAAATTTATCTGAACATGCTTATATTGCTAGCTTCTGCAGAAAGATCACAAATTTCAGTCCAGCATGGCACAAAGGTATGATACACACACACACACACACACACACACACACACACACACACATACACACAGGGCTCCTCTGTAGTAATTATTCATGTTTAGTTAAAGTTTAGTATTTAAAGAAATCAATAATCTTCTAGTTCTGTTTGCCTAGCAAGTATGAAAATGAATTTATCTCACCAATTACAGTCTAGTAGGTGTTTTGTAGCTAGAGTAGGCATTTTGTCCAAGGCCCACAGTTATACAGAAATCGTGACTTCCTTGGTTAATTCATGGAGTCATTTTAATACTAGTCACAGCAAGAGAAAACATTTAAAAGTCACAACTGTAAGGAACAATTTTTAGAAATATAGATTTGTGTTAATAAAAATATTATGAGAGCTATGTATCTATGGTTCGAAATTAAAAGGAAGTGGTAGTAATCAATGAAAAAAGAATGAACTCCTCATTTACAGTAAAAGAGTAGAAGTTCCACATTATCAGCTTCAGTCCTTTATTTTTGAGAGGTGAGACATGTATGTCAGACCCTGGGTTAATTTCTGAACACAATGCAGAATCATACAAATAGAGCTTCTCTGAAAGGTAGCTGGGTTGTTGGACCCTTTGGAGAGTCAATGCTGACCCCTTTTCTCCAGGTTTGTTTCTGTTGTCTGTTTTTGTTTTAAGACTGGTTCTCTCTGTGTAACCCTGACTTATCTGGAACTCACGATGTAGACCACGCTGGCATCAAGTTCATCAGGGACCCTCCAGCCTCTGCCTACTGAGTGCTGAGATTTAGCAGCATGTACCACCATACCCATCTTGCTTTCTCCAGCTTTTACGATAATATAGAAGAACACAAGCAGAGAAGTTCGGGGTTAGGTTAACCCTTCAGGGAGTGTCGGTTATTATCTGTTACATTGTTCTCCCCACCTTGTTGCCTGTGGGCTGACATTCTATCACCGGAAGTCATGACACTGACTCCTCAGTTACAGATAACCAGTAAGACACAACTGGCGGATAGACTTTTCCCAGAGGTTAAAATATACTTTCCTTTAAAGGAAAGGAATAAATCACACAATAAAGAAAGCACAGAAGTAAATGCGATCAGAGTCTTTATAAGTTTTCATTAGTGAGTAGAAAATACGAGATTTAAAACATGGCCAATTAAGGTAGATATAGTGCCCCTGGAGAGAAAGATGGAGTGAAGGGGGAGTCAACTGCACCACAATGTACTTGATGTGGCTCAGTCTATTTTCAACTCCGGACTAATAAGATTCCTAGAAGGAGGGCACTCCAAGCTGCAGCCATCCACACCCACATCAGTAACGTAATGCAGCACATGTGGACGTTATGGGCAGATGGCACCGGCCAACACAGCCCAATGTATGAAGAAGGTTGTTTATTTGCACTTATTTACTGTTTGGATTGACCCTTAAGCTTACAGAGATTTATTTTTAATGGACCAACCAATAAGGAAACTTTTGTTCTTCCATGAAAATAACTCAGGTAGGTATGAATCCATTTAAGCAGGCGCCTGTCCAGAACGATGCTTTCTCCCCCATCATTCCCACAGTCTGAGGACTAGGGAGGGGATTTACAAACACCGAAAAGTAGCTCTCAATCTAGGGGATCATGGAGAAGCAAGTCTCTAAAATATGTTACTTGATTTCGCCTTCAAAAATAAATAAATAAAAGCAATGCCGTATTATCTGGGAAAATTGGGTTTCTAACCCAAGAACTACAGAATTCTTACTGAAGAAAAAATGTATATGGCTATAAAATAAGGTACATTTTATCAGACATGACTGTCATTTTTTCCAAAGGAAAAAGATTCTTATTTACATGGCATATGCAATCTGCTAATAGGAATTCACTACTATACACCAAGGAACACAGAAAACACTGGAGAGAGAGAAAGCATATTTTGTTGTGAAAATGAATTTGAACTAAAAAGCTTTTGCTCTTCTGAGGTGATAATGCTACAGAGCCAGGAACTCTGCGAGGTAAAGAATTATTTTCACTCTTCGGCAAGGCACGGCTATCATGGCAATCTTCTTAAACTATAACAGGAAGACAATTGGATATGAACCAGAAAGATAAATGGATAATTTCAAGGTCATGTTTGGTTCTGAGCTTGGGGCAGAGAATGCTGTCTTTTTAAATTGGAACTTAATACTGGCCTAGAATATGAAAAAGAACATAAATTCTAAGGAAGTACTTCTAAAACTCCATTTGAAAATGTTCTCAACTGCAGCTCAAACCAAAACCAACATTTATGTTGTAGTTAAGACCAAAACATAAGGAAAGAAGAAAGAATAAAACAGCACATTTTAGGAATCACCTTTAATTTAAAATCACCTCTCTGTGTTTAGTCTGAAATTTTTGTCATAGAACCAGCCTTTGTTTTTTTCTTTTAAAGTCAGGCAGCTATTTAGATGTTTAAAATGAACAAAATCCATTGTTGTTTTGACTTGATCTTTCTTTTCCTTTCAAAAATGCAAAATAAAGTACTGTAAAAACTCAGTTTGATGTGCCAAGGAAATAAAATTTCAGATGTCTGAAATGACAGTGTCCTCAAAGCGATTCTCAGACCAGATCATCCAGTGCTTCACTTGGAGCAAGACTGAGTTTATCCAGAATTGGAAACATTTAGTAGAACATTTGTTTTCATATAGTTTAGTTACAATTTACTTGAGATTTGTACCCCATTTTCAACTTTCTTTTGGGACTCTCCACACTTGGGAGGATGACTTCTGGCATGGAGCATTGAGATTTCAATTTTATTCGCCTGTCTGTCAAATTTAAGAGAAATGCATCTGCCTGGAGCAAGCCAGTAAGTAGTGAACCACTTGGGAGCTGTACAAGACTGTGCAGTAACCCAGCTCCTACCCAGGTAGGGTGGTTATGTCTTTAGTGAAACAGGCTGCATACTGAAGCCTCCCTAAGGATGCTTGCACTTGTTCAGAGGTGGATGCTGGTGTTCATGTTATCCCAGATGGCATTTGTGAGTCTTTGGCCCGAATGTGACCTGTTGGATGCATATTCCAATTCTCTATTCGTTTGTATATGATGACATGATTTTCTTTCCTTACTGAAGGAAAAAAAAATGTAGCACATGGCTTATTCAATTTCAACTAAGTACAAATCAATAAATACTTTATTTTAATCCAGTCATGAAATCTGTGACCTGCTCGAAAGCCTCTCTTACATTCTGCATCTAGATCCTTTCTCCTCATGTGTTTTCCTTATTGAATGGCAAAGAGTCACCTGAAGAGCAATTGTTAAATCTTATAACCTTAGGCATGCCTGCTTCTATTACGTAGTAAACACCCACAATGACGCACATGATCTCTTGAGTAGAATAGAGCCAAGGAGGAAAAAGATACGTAAGGGTTAGAATCGGTGAAGGGAAGATGGAACTGTTTATATTCAAGTTTATTTGCGGATAGAAAGCAATACAAAAAGTTTCCTATATAAATACAAATGTGTTTGTAGATTTAAAATACTGAAGATTTCATTGCATTGTGCTTGACAGAGCTAGGCTCTGAAGCCACCGTATCAACAGCTCAGACCCCAGGGGAACCACAGCACTATAGAGAAGAGGTGGAAATTTAAGAGGTGGGGTCTTGTAGGAGGTTTTTACATCACTGGAGACATGCTTTTGAAGAGAATTATATCCCTCTAGTCTTGCTCCCTCTCTTTTTGTCCTTATCAGTGAAATAAACAGTTGCTTCCCACCATAAGTTCACACAGGTTCCCAAACAACAGGCCCACTGGCTATAGACTCAAAAGTTGTAGCGGAAATAAACCTTCCCCGCTGTATAGGTCGGTCATCTCAGCTGTTTTATTATAGCAATGGAAAGCTGACTGGCACCACTAAAGCAAAAAGTGTTAGAACCCAGGCTTCTAGTATCTATATCCAAGGGACCACATTACTACTACTATTGATTCTACTTCTCAATGTAACATGTGGGATTTGAAACTCATCCGTCCAAAATTTAATACAAAGATTTGTCCCCTTTACTTTTGAGAGATGTTAAACCTCCACCCCTTGGCAAGGAGAAAAACTCAAAGACCAGTGTTTCCCCATTCCTGAGGGAGATGTGTGGATTTAATGAGAAGGGCCACCTTTCCCAGATTTCTGTCTTTCTCTCAATATGTTTTGTATCATTTGGCTTTTTCCTAAATTGGGTAAACTTTTCTTTTTTAATTTAAAATAAACTAGTCACCAGCTTTGACTCAAACAAGGTTTATCTGCAATGGAAAGACTTGACTTCCATTTGAGTTGAGTTCCACGAGCAACATCACCAGAAGGATCATAAAGATATTTAATACAAAGAAATGCCTCTGTATTCAATTTTACCAAAGTTACGAGGTATCTATTTTTTGTTGTTGGTGTGGAGTTGCCTGCTTTAATATGTTTTTGATAGACAACAAGGCACCAAGAACCCTGGGTAAATAATAGATGTTAAAAATAGCTACTACCTAACAATGTTACTGGAATAATTAGAGTGCAGAAATGCTCTCGCATGAGCAGCCAACTAAAAACAAAGGTTGGCACGAAGCTGTTTCTTTGGTTCTTTTCAAATTAATATAGCACACTCCTTCCAAACTCATCTCTCCCACTTAAAACTACTTGAGTTGTTTTCGATTTGGTTGCCTCTCAACTTCCCGTAAAGCATACAGTGCTGGATACCATCCTTTGTGCAGTTTTATGCTTGTTTTTTTTCTTGTTTAGTGGGTAGCATAGTCCCAATGTATATTTATATTCATGGATTATACACATGCTTTGCTTTCATACCCAGAGTAAGAAAATTGTTCTTAAAGAACGTCCCCTTTCTAGTTCAATTCCATGGAGTCATATATTTCACATGCAATACAACACAAACTTCATCTCTTTGTTGAGTAGCTGGCAACTATGGAACATAGACAGAAATTTTGTTTTTGTAATCCCACAGAAGACCTACCTGGACCTCAGAGACCCTTGGGATTACTGCAGCCCCATCAAGCCTGTATTTGAACCTGGAAGCATGTAACATTATTGTCAAATAGGTATTTCTAAAACATGTACATTTCTGAACCATGTACAATTATATTCTCCTTGCAAAAAGCCCAGTAGCTTCTTTAGACTTATGACTCCTCAGATCAGTATTGGAAACGGAACCCAAACCACTTTAGTGAAAACCAGGACTCCTAAAATGTGTCCGTCACGTCAACCATTTAAAACCATTTTGCTTTTCTTCAATGAAAATTTCTACAGAGACATGACACTGACCGAATGATAAATACCACGTTGATCATTTTCAAACATCTCACCAAAGTTCACTGAACTCATCATGTAAGAGGTATTGTGAATCTTAAAGACCTAAATGGTGTATGATGTCATAGCATTTCATGAAGTCCTGAAAGAGATACTTGCATTTCGCTGTCACTTTGTAACCCCCTAGAGGAGGGGTGTGGCCTTCCAATGCATCAAATCCAGCAGAAACCAGGACAATGTCTGGATCAAATTCTTTGGCCACAGGCATCACGACAGTCCTGCACAGAGAAAAGGCAACAGTCACTCACTGGAAGGTGCGTACCTGTAAAAACTGCTCTGTAAAAACCTTGGCACAGACTCTGTCACGTCCCAGGAAAAGACAGAGAAGGAAACGCTAACTGGATCAAAAGCTTAGCATCTCCTTCTTATGTGAACGCTGGTGTTTGAGCATCCCAACGCAGCCCTTTTCCTTTCATCTTTTTTTCCCCTTTGGATTGAAAACCGCCATGCTTTGCAGGTACATTCTTGCCTGTCATAACACAGGCACATCTGTAACTGTTTTATCCCATTGCCTATAGAGAAAGAAAGAAGAGCGAGAGAGAGAGAGACAGAGACAGAGACAGAGACAGAGAGACAGAGGAAGCTGTCTTCTTCGGAGGAAGACTAATGTTTTATAGAGGAAAACTGAAGCTTTAGGAAGAGCCTAGCTTGCTCTAGTTAGTTAGGAAACTGGTATAAATTTTAACTACAAATCTCTTTTGGGAAAAAGTTTGCTTTCCCAACTTAAAAAAAAATTTTTTTTTTAAATATTTGTCATGGTAGGGGGTGACTCTTGCAAAGGAAAAACACAAAATTCCCTTAATAGAATCCAGATCATGATGTTAAGTGAGTCCAAGGTCAGACACACTAGGAATATGGCAGCCCAGTCCCTGGCGGCGGCCGCGCGGGTCTCACTTAGACACATCGGCACTCACCGCTCGGCCTCCTGGAGCTCCACCCTTCCCATCCCTGTTCGTGCTGAGAGAAAATGACTGTAGGACCTCAGAAAAGAATTTTTATGGGGGCTTGCAGCTCAGAGTGCCATCATAAAAATACAAATACCAAAGACTATTTAATAAAATGAGGAAACAGCACACTATTATGAATTTTACTAGTAAAACTTCTGTCTGTGAGACACAACTGAGACGAATGTTCTGAGAGCACTCCTTCAGTAGTAGAATAATTGGTTCTTTGATTAAAAAAATTATATTTTAAACAACGATCGCATACCAGTTTTATGTAAAGAAATTAGATCGAATGTAATAAACAAGAACATGAAATTAGAAAGTAGATAACTAAGTGAAACTTACTTAGAGATGTAAATTAACTCAATACTTTCTCTAATAACTCTTTCTGCTAGCATATCATGCCAAACAAGCATGCACACATATGTATGCGTTAGATTCCATAGAAGATTCCATAGATTCCTCTCAACAGGTAGACAATCCTATAAGTCTGAACTACTCACTAATGAAACTAAGCAAAAACATAATGCTACTCCCTATGTGTAACTTGCTTATGTTTTCCTTCAGTAATGTTATGAATCCTTACTATGGACCCATGATCATAAGAGATACATACGATTCTTTCCTTCAACAATATCAACTCTGACATTGTCATTTTCTTCTTCCTTCATCATCATTATTATTTGTTTGTTTGTGTTTTGAGACCGGTTTCTCTGACGTAACTCTGGCTGTCCTGGAACTCACTCTGTAGACCAGGCTGGCCTCGAACTCACAGAGATCCACCTGCCTCTGCTTGCCAAGTGCTGGGATGAAAGGTGCGTACCACCACCACCCAGCTGACATTGTCATTTCCACAGAATCATATAATCATTCATGATGTTCATGAGTGAAATGTCTAAGTGTTATTGAGACATTGGAATAAACTCTCTCAAAGAATTCAAAATATTGTCTAAAGATTCTCTCTTTCTTTTGGTGGTTACTGGATACTTTCTTAGTAAATGACTGGTCTGGCTTATTTGTGAGACAATCAACACATTCACTGTGCCAATCATTTCCGAATTTACAAACAAGGGATTTCCAGTCATGCTCCACTGCAGGGAATTCAATCCTATGCAGATGAATTTACGCTCCCATAAGAAAAGGATGGAAAATTATGGGGAAAAACCTACCACACATCCCAGTTAGCTTCAGCTGCAAACTTGGCACAGCTTGGAGTCATCTGAGAGAAAAGCCTTGATTGAGGAATTTCCTAGATCAGATTGACCTATGGACATGTTTATGGGGCATTGTCTTGACTATTAATTGATGCAGGAGGGCCCAGTCCACCATGAATGTCACCATCCCTAGGTAAGTTAGCCTGGGGATGAGAAAGCCAGCTAGCTAGTAGAATTCTTCCATGGTTTCTGTTGTATTCCCTTTGCCAGAGGGAACGCTGCAGGAATAGCCAGCCAGATTGCCTTCTGAATCCTGCCCTGACTTCCCTCGAGTAAGTGTAAGATGAAATGAAGTCTTTTCTCCTCAAGTTGCTTTTGATCATGGTGTTTGTTACAGCAAAAGAAAGGGAACTAGAACATCACAATATCTGGTAAATTGTTCCATTTCAAAGTATATAATCTTAACATTCTGGTTTCTCTTCAGAGCAATCCTTAGACTTTAAAAATTATACACTCTTAGAATTTTGTCCAGATGGTAACTGTTTGTGGAATAAACTAACCATGGATGACTATAGAAAGTTTGTGTGATGTTCTGATGCAAAATATTCTGCAAATTTTCTGTTGAACTAAAGAATTTTTATGGCAGTAACTGCTTTAAATGGTGACATTGGTGACATTTTCTTCATTAACTTCAAATAATACACATTGTTCACTTTGTTTCAAACACTGTCATGGCTAAGGATTGTTCAATTTCAAACTAAATCTTACTTATTTTCCTATTGTTGACATGAACTCTTCCTTGCCTACATATCATAGACAGATAGAACTAATATTCCCCAGATCTCTTTATTTTGGTAAAAAAAAAATTTTATATATATATATATATATATATATATATATATATATACACACACACACACACACACACACACACATATATATATACACACACATATATGTATTTATATATGTATACATATATACATATATATGCATATTAAAATACATATATTTTTATATATAAATTGCACAAGTGCTTTGCCTGCAAGTATTTCTGTGACTCAATGCATGCCTGGTAACTATGAAGGCTAGAAGAGGACATTGGATCCCATGAAACTGAAGTTACAGATGATTGTGAGCTATTATGTTTATACTGGGAATAGAACCCAGGTCCTCTGGAATCCAGCTAGTGCTCTCAACCACAGAGCCATCCTCCAGCCCATATTTGGTAACTTTTAAAGAAATAGCACAGAAGTCTTTGAGCTCTTCTATTTATGCTGGCATGAATTGACATTTATTCAATCTAGAATACCCACTATAGCCCAAGTCTCCTTTCCAAAACTCATAATGGAATTAAATATGATTGTCACATTGCCATTGCCATGGGAATGGACTCTTGAGGCAAAGATGACTCTGCCACTTTTCCTCTATGTTCTGTGCTTGTTTATATGTTCTTCTACCATGTTATGACACAGCATGGCAGCCCATTACCAGACACCAGCACTACAATCCTGGAATTTGTAACCTCCATACCATTTTCCAAATAAATCTATGTTCTGTATAAATTGCCTTTCTTCACATATTCTGTTACAGCAACACAGAATGAACTGAGACCATGTATGAAAGATCAAGGCCAGGTGGTGGCGGAACACACTTTTAATCCCAGCACTCAGAGAGGCAGAGGCAGGAGGATCTCTGTGAGTTCGAGGCCAGCCTGGTCTACAGAGTGAGTTCTAGGACAGTTAAAGTTACAACAGAGAAACCTGTCTCGAAAATACCAAAACCAAAAGGAGGAGGAGGAGGAGGAGGAGGAAGAGGAGGAGGAGGAAGAAAAGAAAAAGATCAAAAGACTCCTATGAAAATACTAAGTAAGAAAGGCAGTATAATTTTTCTTGAACAAATTCCTCAAAGGCATTCATGGGGTTTGTTGTTAAAGCAAGCAAGCAAAACATGCATGTTTGCTTAGGTGATCATATACTTCCTAATAACCAGGACACCCCAATAGCAAAAGCATGTCATTGTGTAACTAGTGTTCTATTGTCAATCTCCAACGAAAGAATACAGAGATCCTCGGCAAATGATTTACTCCAGGACACTGTCACCAAATATATGACAGAGCTAAAGAGCACTGTGTGATGACAAAAGAGTATTTATCAGAGAGGACATGTTCACAGGGCATATGGACTAAAGCAGAAAATTCTGGGATGGCTGAAGCTGTGACAATTCCAGAAACACAAAAAGTAATGCTTAAAGTGTGGCTTATAACCCATAAAATCAGATAAGTAGTCATGAGGTCATAGTGTAATGCGGATATTACTGAACAGAGAGGAAACGGTTTTTCCTACAGAATACATCATCGACTAACAAATGTCCAAGAATTCGAGAATTTAAGGAAATAGAAATTACCATTTGAGTAAGATTTAAAAAAAATAACTGAAGGAAGCAAGATTCTCAGATTCAATGCATTTTTCACATCAGGGATACAAGAGACACATGTAAAATCTTTATTATTTTGAAATCTTCTGAAACTCCAATATTCTTTCAAAATAAAAGGTAAGTATCAGATAAGAAATGTCACCAGCTGAACAATGGTAATGTTATCAGTAAGTGGATTTCAAAATGTTTCTTTTTAAAAATACTATTTACATATTTATTTTACTTATGCATACGTGTGCCTGCATGAGTTTGTGTGATCCACACACAAGCAGTACTCAAAGAAGCCAAAAGAGAGTGTTAGATCCTCTGAAACTGGAGCTACGGATCGCTGTGAGCCACTATGCAGGTGCTGGCAACTCTGGTTCTCTCTCACTGTTAGCCACTGAGCCATCTCTCAAGCCTAGAAAACAGATTTCTAAACACATTTTGAGCACAGGAAAAATTGGGTGCAAACTAGGAAAATGGGCTAGAAAACGAAGCTATTGTCCAGAACTTGACAGAGAAGGAACCAAAGAAGAGATGAGAGAGATTTGGCCCTCGGAAACTGTGGTGAGGAGACTGGTACTGCAGGTATATTCTAGCTGCCTTTCCTTCTCCTAACAGCCAGGCTAAGCATTCAGATGGTTTCCTTCTTACTGGAAAATATGTGTAGACAAAGCCCAATCTCCTGAAGTGGATGCTGGTGACCTCTTTGTTTTGTCACTCAAGGCAAACAGAGACCACTAGCCACCTTCCAGAGGGTTAATCCAAAGTAGAGTTTAGAGGGGTTAAAGATGCTAACTGACTCCGACTCTCAATTGTCTCATTTACATACTCATTAGGAAAACTGACACCATCTATGGCCTTCTTCAGTATCAATGGAAAATAAGAGGATTTCCTGACCATGAGCACACACACACACACACATGGTTTCAATAAGTACCTGAGGCTGGTGGAACTCTCAATGTATATTGAGAGCTTCATTTTATTATTTCAGTATTTTATTTATTTTATTTTAGAGTACTATTTTCATTTTCTCAGTGGTATGACTAAATACTTAACAATAAACAACTTAGAGAAATTATTTATTATTTATCCTAGCTCATAGACTGAAGATGCAATCCACTACAGCAATAATGCATACTGACAGGATCTTGAGGCATCTTATTCATATCTGAAAACCAAGAGGTAAAGACTGTACAGAAAGCCAGATGAGGACATAAACCTCAAAGCCAGACAAGTGAAGATTCACTTCCTCCAGTTAATCCAGAAGCTGTAATGCTAGTGTGATGGTCGTTCTTGATTGTCAACTTGACTATATCTGGAATGAACTACAATCCAGAAATGGAGGGCACACTGTGAAAGATTTTCTGCTTGGTTTAAAATGGGTGAATCCACTTCTAGTTTGGACCTGTGAGGTAGGAAGACATACACCTTTGATCCTGCTTGCCCTCTCTAGCACATCCATTCCTGAAGACCAACTGAGATATCCAGCCTTATGGACTGAGCAACTACTGGATTGTTGAACTTCCCACTCACAGCCTGCCATTGTTGAATTAGCTGGATTGCAGCCTGTAAGTCATTCCAATAAATCTCCTTCATGTATATGTACATATATATATATATATATATATATATATATATATATATATATATATAGAGAGAGAGAGAGAGAGAGAGAGAGTGAGAGAGAGAGAGAGGGAGGGAGATTCATTCTATAAGTTCTGTTACTCTAGGGAACCCTGATTAATACAGCTGGTATTCCCCTTTTACCTTCTTAAGGAGAACTTTTCCTCTTCCTTTCCTACATGTCTCCAGGTATGACCCATGCAAATGGGAGTACATTATTAGTAAAGGGAGACATAGACCATGTGTCCAGACACTAAACATAGCATAGAGAAGAGAATAGCACTGGGAATATCTTTCCAGGTATTGGAGCAATGGATTCTGAATATGTGCTTCCTTAGTTAGAGTCAGATCTCTGGAATAAGTTCCTGGCTAGTCAGTGCCAACCCACTGGCTACACTGACAGGGAGTCTGGTGAAGCACTGTCCTTAAGCTGAACCTCACAGTGGCATGTGCTGAGAGATGAGTGAAAGACATCACCCACTCATTTGACATGCTCTAATGCAAGAAGAAAGCGGCAAAGAATACTGTCCTGGCTTTAGAGAACAAACAGGCTAACCTGAAAAATGTGTGTGTGTGTGTGTGTGTGTGTGTGTGTGTGTGTGTGTGTGTGTGTGCATGCGCGGGTGTGCCTGCGTGCGTGAATGTGTGCACAAGCACATGCATGTGTGAATGAGGGTGTGCACATGCCAGGTCCTGCATGTGGATGTATCAGTCCTCACCTTCCAACTTGTTTTAGACAAGGTCTATATTTTGTTGTTTTTCTCCTGCTGTATATGACAGCCTATCTGACCTGGGAGCTTCTGGCGATTTTCCGTTCTCAGCCTCCCATCTCTTCATATGTGTGTTGGGACTACTTACGCTTGCCCTGCACATCTGGCTTCTATATGGCACTGAGGATTCTAACTCAGGTCCTCACAAATGCATCCAAGTGCTTGCGCTCACTGAGCCATCTCTCCAGTAGTGCAATGCAGGTTTTAAAGCTCTAGATCCATAGACTCGCTCCCCGATATTGCTTCATTCTTTCAGGAGTCATTTACTGAACTCTGTTCTGTGGGGAGTATTGGGGTACATGGGAACTTGAAATAGAAAGGAGTTGTAACTATGCCCTTAAGGAGACTTCAGATTACAGGAAGTCAGGAGGAAAATATGTTTTTGCAGTCTTACAGATTAAGCCTCAAGCACATACAATGTACCCAGAGATACGGGAGACAGAGTAACCAGAAAGGACAAAACAACAGGAAGAAAGCCCACCAGAAATGAAGGAGTTGACAGGAAACAACAACAAACAAACAAAACTAAAACACGTAAGATAGGTCAGCAGGTAGCATGAAGAACGTGGATGTGGACACACACCAAGAGTGCTGAGTGTGGAATATAATCCGAGGTAGCAATGGCAGAGGAAGCTGAAGGCAAAGGAATCCCAAGCTCTGCCTGCTGTTCAGTAAGAATGTGGAAGTGTCTTGTTAGGCACAATCATGGTTGTATCTCCCTGCAAATTCAGAATCCCTTGCTCTAAATCTCATGGAAGGATATCCCGAATAGGATTCTCCTCTCTGTGCTTTGTTCGGTATCTGGACACATGGTCTGTGTCTCCCTTTTCTAACAATATACTCACACATGAGCTTTTCACAAGCTAGAGAATGACAGATTGTAGAATGAATCGCAAATTCAACCCATTCAATTTTTTCACTTAATCAAATTTTACCACCCTTCTATGTCATCAGTGAGGTTCACAGACAGTACTAATCTTCATAGACTGCACATCTTAGCAGAGAAGAAAGAGTGTATGAATGATCAAGTAGTCTATAGCCCTATCACCCTGAATGCACCTGATCTCATTTGAACAGGCAAGTAAGAACTAGTATGGAACATAAATCATGCAGAAGGCCACAGGAACAACTGATTTGAGCTTTGGCCTGACTGATATGGACAGTGTATGAAATGGGGAAGAGCAGCTGTCAGATGGGAGAGCATGTGCAAATGTCTGGAGAGGGGTTGGTGGTACTCAGAGAACTGTGAGATGCTACTGTGGTTGGCACATGCCGCTAAACATGGGAGACTGATGGAAATCGTCAGAGGAAGATACTTGGCAATGAAGCCAGAGCAAGCAGAGCCTTGGAGGCCACTAGTAGTGCCTTGAATTTCATTCACAATAAATGAGAAGATCCTGAAAGATCATAGAGGGCTGTGCCGTGTTCTGATTTATGTCACCTCAAACATTGGATTTCAATGCCCTGTGTGACTGATTCATAATGGCACATTACATTCATGCGTATCTGAATTATAGATGAAAAGTCATGTCTACGTTTTCTGTATGTACAATTGTGAGTCATAATTTAAAGGAATCAGATTATGAATTAGACTTTTCCAAATGATACAAGGTATTTTGTTCTTTTATGTTTTTCTTACAAAACAAAGTGTATAAACATTATGTGCATTTTACTTCATGTACCTGTATTTGTACACGAAGGACAAGAAACAATGCTTCCCAGGCAAACTCTTCATGACAGTCCACACTTGGACTGGCAAAGAACAGCATTGTATCACATCCAGGAAGCTGTTCTGGACACCCCCAGTATCCCCATCACCTCTGGGCCACAGTGAGAGTGCTAAAGGTTACCTGTGGAGAGGAATTGTGATGGAGTCTTTATCACACCCAGTATGGTTGTTGTTCACAATCAACCACATAAGCCCTGACTTAATTCTTATCTTTCTAGTCTTCATCTTACATCTCCTTGTACAACCACCCCAACACACATCACACACACACACACACACACACACACACACACACACACACACACCTCTCCCTGAACACATAATGGATGCCCTCCCAAATATACTCAGTACCTACTTTCTAATAAATGCACACACACACACAACACATGTACCCCAAACATATACCCAACAAACCTTTGCACCAATATATGCTTTATACACTTTTTTCTTGCACTCACTTGCTCTTGTATATGTAGTCAATACACCGATTCCAAACAGGTACCCACACAGCAGACACACAACACACACACATACTCACACACCCAAGCACACACAGACACCCAATGTACTACACATAAACATATTTCCAGTACTCACAACAGCCACAACCAAACAGCCCTCCGCAGCAAGCATTCTCCAACATAAACTTCCAACACAAACACCCAGAATATGTGTGCACACAAACGCAAACGAACGTAATTTACTTTACCCACTTCCTTCTTTTGTTCTCTCAACTTATACACTCATATTCGTTCTTTTCTACCTTAATTTTCTATCTTTGGAAACTCTCCTTTTCACTGTCTCACCCAGAACCAATTCATCAAGAAATTCCATTATCTACACTTTGAAAATGCACCTAGAAACTTAGCATCCGACAGACCACAAACGTCCTCACCCTAGACTGTGTCCGCATCATTTTTCTGGTACAGCTTACACGGCCTCACTCTGCCTCTCGTGGACAGCAGCCAGACAGGGCAGCATGTTTGATCAGATCTCCATCATCTCCCTCAGGGCAAAACAAGTTTTTAATGACCCACAAGTCCCTGGACAGTGAGGTTGTCCAACATAGCTAAATTCTTCCAATTCTTTGCAGGGTACTAATCAAAAATATTCCTGACTCACTCTGGACAAAGGAGTATTTTAACAATTTATTTTTTTTTTCATGGTAATATGTATATATCGTAAAGTAGATCACCTATTTTAAAGGGCATGGTTTGGTGGCATTAAATACATTAATTATTACGCAACAACCATTCAGTTGCAGACATTTCCTTTTCCCAAGCAAACTATGCACCACAAGTCAAACAATTATTTAATAACTTGCCATCCCCCACCCACTTTGTGACCAGGATTTCACTTTGTTGTTTATGAATAAAAATACATCTTCCAGGAAGGGTAATACATTCATTTCCTTCCATCCTCTTGGTTACGGTTTGTGCCACATATCTCTCCCTCCCATCCTGTCTCCCTTCCATTCTCCTTTCCTTCTTTTTCCACTATGGCCAGTATACTTACTATCACAGCTACCTTCTTCATGAGAAATGGAACATGCAGCACCGTTCTTTTCAGTCACGGTATTTTACAGTGATCTTTAGAAGATACTCATCGTGCACAGCTGAAATTTGAACATCTCACTTCACCCTCTCCCCAGCCTCTGGCTATCACCATTTATGCTCTGCTATTATTAGACTACTTTAACTATTTCACCTAAGTAAAATTCTGTAAATTTTTCCTCCTGTGGCTTGTTCATTGCACTTAGTATTGTGTCCTAAAAGTTCTTCTGTGTTATCATATATAGGCATGACATGAAGCTCATGTGGCGGTCAAAGGACAACTCTATTGTCCTTCCACCTTCTTGAGGCAGAATCTCATTGCTGTTTTTCTGTTGTATACATCAGAGTAACTGGACCACAAGGTTCCAAAGATTTTCTCTCTACCTTCTATCTTTTGGTAGAAACATGAGGATTGCTGTGGTAGTGCTGTGTATCTGGCTTTTACACAGGTTCTAGAGATTTAAACTCCAGTCCTTGGAGTTCAACAAGTGTCTTAGTCATCTTACCAGGACCCCCAGATTTCTTTTTTAAGACTAAAGAGTATCCCATTGGATATAAATATTGCACTGTCATTTTTCTCTATCTATCTATCTATCTATCTATCTATCTATCTATCTATCTATCTATCTATCTTATCTATCTAGCTAGCTAGCTAGCTAGCTATCCTTTCCAAGATATTTACGTTGCTTGCTGTGAAGATCTGGAACTCTGCATGTTATTGATGGCAATACCATATGGTACGGCACCCTTTCTAAGATGAACTGTTTTGTTTTTCTTCTCCCTCCATACCACTCACCTCCCCAATAAATTTATGTATTTATTCGTGTCTTTATTTATGTATTTATTTGTTATGTTCACTATTTATGGGAAATATTCAACAAATAATTGCTAAATAAAATCTCAAATACGAAATTTCTTCTGCTTTGTTTGAGTTTCTTTTTTCATTTATTTCAGCTGAAGTTTTATCGATCCCTCATTCTTCCTTGGTCATTAAATTTCACAGATACATTTGTAATGGCTCTTTTAGTGAAAGCCAATTGCCTTTGTCTGGTAGCTTCATTGAATACCAACATCTGCTCTTAGTGTAACAATCGGAATTGTAAAGTTCTACAGAAACAAGGTCAGAATAGGAATGGTAACTGTCAGGATACATAAATGCTCACTCTAGTCATGTTATCTATAAATTGCACTAATGAGGAGCATGGGTGTAAAACGTGCACAGTGAGGAGCATAGCCCATGTAGAGGTTGTGGATCCCATCTCTCCAGACAGCATAATGTGTTCCTCTTCCTCCCCTTTTCTACCTAGATCCCCTTTTTGTCTCAATAATTCTGCTTAAAACAAATTTCCATTTGTACTTCTGTACAGTGACTTACATCTTCCCTTTTCTTTATCTAATTAATCATTGAAATAGGAAAGTATCATTTCCTGATAATCTTGCTTTGATACCATTGGAACATGACATGAAAGAGGAGTCATAACAGGCTTTCAAGAAGGGGTCAAATTCAGCAATGCTTCCCATTGGCTGCCACCTCACAGATGAATTCTGTTTTCAGCGTGTAATGTTAGTAAGTGCTAAGATGCCTGCATTCCAACTCAACACATCCAGTTTCTGTTCTTGACAGTGCTTCTACTTCCACGGGCTTTACTTTCATTCTCAATGAAGGGCTGGAAGATTCACCTAGATGACCTTCTGCTGAAGTCAGATGCAGCTCTCACAAACCATGAATATATCCCATCCCAGAGCTACTGTGTCGTACAAATGCTTTTTAAACTTACTTTTTGTTTCCTGAAACTCAATATCCATTCTGGTCAAACTCACAGGCACATGTTTACTGGTTTGTCCTTGTCCTTCCCAGATACTGTTAGATTCCACAGTCAAGCCCTGCCACCTTCAAGAATGGATGTAGCATAACTGCCCACTTCTATAGAGCTTGGTATCCTAACTAAGATGCTCTGTGAGCTTACTTTGTTTTGCCACATTAAAATATGAATGCTAATTCCAAATCTCTGTTTTTAAAGGAATGAATTATTAATAAGAGTAAGGACACTATTTCAGATGGAAGGTTTAGTGTAACAATATATTCTAACTAGGAATAGATTCCTGCATTTATATACATTCAACATATTATAGTACAGAAAGTCCATTCTTTTCATTATAGTTTTCTATATGACATTTAATATATCTACATTGCTTTAGTATGTTAAAATGCCAGTGCTAATTTTGATCTCAATGCTTTTAAAAGAAAATGAATACTTGAAATGATTAAGGGGCTTTACTCTCCCAAGATGTACCATGTAGCCATTAACTTTGACTAATCCAGAGATTTTACTTAAGATACCTCCCCACTGAGGCAAGAGATAAATACTGTCTCCGTAGTATCTCTGGTATGTTGCCAGGTATACTGTAAGTACAACTGGTATATTGCTCTGGTATGTTGCCAGGGAGTATAATATTATTATATTTATGATAACATATTTGGTATTGTACTGAATGAAATATGATTTTTGTAAAATTTTACACTTGAATGTAGCAAGTTGAGCAAAATTATAAGACTGCTTATCTATGGTAAATTTGTTTTTCCTGATTAACATAGTTAAACACAGCATCAATATAACGATGCACAAATTTTGCTGTTGTTAAACACTGTATTGGTGTCTGACCTAGAAAGATCAGCATACCAGAATTACAAACAATGAGACACGCCAAGTGCAAAGACTTCAGAAGTCATATTAAAGTTAATATTGAAACAAACATTCTTTTGCTGAGAAGTATATAATATAAAATATTTCAATACACATGTATATATAAACTATCTGTGCTGTGTATTTCCCTTTCTAGTCATTATTGAAAAAAATATAAGTATCATGTATTTTAATATGCCAAAAATGTGGCAATAATTTTGCAACAGTGGTTCTTAAGAAGTATTTTGTTATGATTCCAAATGTGGGCCCAGTAACTTACAGATGGTCTTACATAAATAGTTTTATAAGCATTCCTAAATCAATTCTTCAAATCTATAAAGGCAAAGACTGGAAAGGAATGGGAGTCCATCCCATGTTCTTCCACAATCCAATTAAAAACAGCTCAAGTCTTCATTCACAGATGGTGAGCCATGATGGGGTAAGGGCCCAAGGTCTTAACCATTTTTAGCTTGATTCCTTATTTTTAATGATTATTTTAGTTATTTATTATATGTGAATGAATGCTTTGTCTGCATATATGTCTTACATTATACATGCCCAGTGCCCTCAGAGGCCTTATGGCTGGAGTCACAGATAGATGTAAGTCACCATATGGGTGCTGGGAATTGAACCTTAGTACTCCAGAACAGTCAGTGTGCTTAACCACTGAGCCATCTCCTAACCCTCAGATTTATTCTTAAAGAGCATGAAAAATGTAAGATGCCTCTAGAAAATATTTACAGAAATCAAAACAAAAATTTCAACTTTACTCCTTTAAATAAAAGCCAAATATACAGGCAAGGGAATTGAGCATGTTCAGAGAAGAACAGAGCCCACACGACATGGGCAAGAGGGGCAGAACAAGCTCCAGCGACACGCATTTTCCAAATCTTATTTTTTGTTTTCATTTCTATAGCAACACCATGGTTGTAAAACTCTGTTGTAAATGAACAGAAAGTAAAACAGAAATGATAGTAAAACCTTAACAGAAACAGCAGAGTATTGTTCAGAAAACCTAGAAAATACGATTTGTTGTTTGTCGAAATGGGCTGATAGCTGGAACTGTCTCCATGTGTGTAGCAAATTTTCATTGTAGTGGGACAAAAAGATAGCTATGATGCATGAACTTTGGAGACTTCATTATCCACCCATTTCTTGTTATTACTTTCTTTATAAAAAAAAATCTTCCTACAGAGATTTTACTACCATCCAGTCAGTCATAGAATTTCTCTGCTTTCAGTGGGGTGCAATGTGGGGTTTAGTACCCTTATTGCATTTCCCATCACCCCAAGAACAGCACAGAATATTCTTTTTGTAACATTTCAAATGAGCCTTTCTTTGGTCTTTCCAGAAGTGATTGCATTCCATAAAATATTATTACATGAAGCCAAAGGACCCTGGCTAAAAATTAAACTCAGTATTCCAATAAACTCTCTCTCTCTCTCTCTCTCTCTCTCTCTCACACACACACACACACACACACACACACACATGCACATGCACACACACACGCACGCACACACACACACACACACACACACACTAGCCTTTATATTTCTTCTCAAAATGAGAACTTTGTGGACAGAAAAAAAAAAAGGAAAAAGAAAGGTCAGATTTTGCTGTAAGTAAATGTTCTGTGGTTTACAAAATTCACCAAATAAATTACAGCATGACATCCTTTTCAAGGAACTGTTTGTGTCTTTGGAAAAAGTGTGTATTATTTTTGGTGAGCTCTACCTTTTGATGTGGCCTTTCTGGGGGAGGCAGCATCATCAGATTTTTAAAATGTTGAATAATAATGTGAGATGAACAAAGCAAAAAGCAACTTCATTTAGTAACTAAAATCTTTCTTGTTCCCTGAGGCATAGCCAGAAAGAGACCAAGAAAGAAGACCTTGAGGCCGGCCTGCTGCTCTGAAGTTCAGAGAATGACCGTGTCCTCTGTCTGTAGACCAGATCAAGACCGGGGACCTTGGACTTCACTCATAGCTCAGTTGGCCAGGAGGATAAGAGTTGGAGTCCAGGGTGAAGAAATAGTTCATTTTTCTGAGGGCCAGTTCTGATCGACCACTTTGACATGGCACTATTTGCCAGGAGTGGGGTTCTGTGATCCGTCTAGTCTTTCCAATACTGCCATGCCCACAATAGACTCGGAATCATGCATTTTATTTGGAAATATGCATTTTATTTACCTAGAAAGCTCAAAATTTGCAAGTAAGGAAATTGAGGCTATTATGAGGCTAAGAGATTTGGTTAAGTTAATTTAATCAATTAGCTGGTTGGATTTTAATTCAAACTCAGATTTATCTTAATGCAATGGCCGTGTGTTCTGAAATGTGATGATTTTACTGGCTTTTGCTTTTTGAATTTCTGGATGAAAATAGTGATGAGACTCTATGAAACTGGTAAGGGGCACATGTGCTCCTAATTAAGCACTATAATGCTTCTAAAAGGGGAGGCAAGAACACAGTTTCCTACTTTTTGAGAGAAGGAAGCCATCAGACCCTAACTTATTCCTAGATACAATAATTAGTTTCCCATAGTTCTTGGATAAAAAAGTTGTTGATATTTACTATCTTTTAAGATTTATTTTAATTGTGTGTGTATGTGTGTGGAGGGGTGTGATGTGCCCATGAGTACAGGTGTCCCCAGAGGCCAGAGATACTGAATTCCCTGGAGCTGTAGTTACCGGCAGTTGTGAGGTAGTCAATGTGCACCCTAGAAATCACTTGGGTCCTCTGAAAAGCCAGTAAGCAGATGTTTTAAACCACTGAGTTATCTCTCTAGCTCCTGACATTTACTATTTTTGGAAAACACAGCCATATTAGTGAGACTACAGATTGACAATTGGTTTCCTATAAAAACAATTTCTAAAAACACTCAAACACTCCAGATACAAAAGTTGTCATTTATTATTTTCACAAATATTCAGATGTCTGGCTCTCAATATCTTTTCTTGGTTTTTAAAAATTAGATGCTCTAGGGGTACACGATGCTGCTATTGTGCTACTGCTGGCATGTGAAATAAGCTGCCATGGAACTGTAGAGCATGGGACTCCAATGGACATAAAGCTCGAGTCAATTTTCATGTGTGAGTATTTGCCTTATGGTCAAATCATCTTCTGCTGACATTATCTAGCACCAAAATAGCCTCATATTAAAAGACACAAGTAAGGTCTGGGAACATGGTTCAGTCAGTAAAGTGCTTGCTATATAACCCATGTAAAAGCTTTTTATGGTGGTACCTGTCTGTAACCTTAGTGCTGGGGAGGCAGAATACAGGTAGATCCCCAGTGGTCAATGACATGCTATCTGACTGATGAACTCCAGGTTCAATGAAAGACTCTGTCTCAGAAAATAAAGAGAGTAAAGTAATAGAGGAAGAGATCTGAGCACTGGCCTCCACATGCCCACATGTGTGTATAAGGACATATATATATACTACACACACATATACACACACACACACACACACACACACACACACACACACACACAAGATTTCATTTGCTTCAAAATTTCCCAATTAGCAAAATAATCAAAGTTGACTTTGACAAATTTGTCTTATTCATAGATCTGTGTTCCCCAAATACTCCTCATTCATCTGCACGTATTTCAATGCCAGTGTGTGAAATGCAGGATTTCATATGATTACAGCAGATTGCTATATTCTGGAAGTTTACATGGCATATAGAAAACAGACTGGAAAATAATTTTCCCAGTGTGATGTGGTGGTATCTTCTCACTCACATTTCCATAGACATCATTGTTCAAGTTCAGAAATAGAGCTATAGACACAGAAAAGGAAGTTATTGATTTCTTCTAGAGAATGGAGAAAAAGCTTCACAGATAAAACAAGATTCTTGAATTGACTATGTAAATGGTTTAGTGGGTTTCAAAATTTTTAAATCACGATTAACATAACAAAATACATTTCACCTCCTGAACAAATACCCAGACACATACACACCCACGTGCATAGACATGATTTGTGAAACTATATTCATACTCTTGTCTTTTCTATTATTCCCTAATACATTCTATTAATAATATCAGACTTGACCCATTAAATTGATTTCATAGCCTTTTAATGAGTTTCAACTCATAGCTAAAGGAAACATGACTTTAAAGGAAGAAAGCAATTACCCACTGAAAGAAAGTAATTTCAGACAAAGAAAAGAACATATTCCAGTCATGGAATTACTGAAGTCATTATGGATAGAGGAAATGGTAAGTTTACATGAAAATGAATCATGACAGTGGAGGGCGAGGAGCTGGAAACTGGATTGGAGGAAGAAAAGGAAGACGTCAAAGTTGAGGATGGGGGAGACGCAGCAGTGGACTGTGAACGCAGGTCATTTACTCCCACAGGTTTAAGACCAGGATGGTGGTGACCCAGGACGGATCTATAAGCCAGGCAAGAAAAAGTCTCCTTCCTTTTGTCAAAGACAGCAATGTGGGTGAAAGACAGGGATAAACCGACACAATTGAGAGGAAAAGTCATGAAGTCCTCAGCCAAGCTTCGGACAGTTGGAATGGGCCAAAATGCATTGTTCTCAATAAGAGATTCAAGGTCAGATAGCTGGTATATAAAAAAAATTCTAGTAAAACAAAAAAAAAAAAAAAAAAAGAAAGATGAAGATGAAACACAAAATACACAAATTGTTTCCAGCTCCCAAATGGAGACATTTATTTAAATGAAGTCATGGGGCTGGAGAGACAGGTTAAGAACACATATTGTTCTAGTGGCGAATCCAGCACCCATGTGGGCTGGTTCACAAACACCTGTAACTCCAGCTCTGGGTTATCCAGTATCTCCTCTCTGGGCAGGCACCTGCACTCACCTTCTCAGACCACAACAGAAAGACACACACACATACAGAGAATTAAGAATAAATCATTTGAAAAGTCATATGTTCAAATGACTATTCTGAAGAATTCAAACCATTCTTTCAAATTACAAGGGGACATCACCGAGTTAGTATGATTGGCTATTAAATATTTGAAAATGTATTCAACTCAGGAGTAACAAGAAAAATGCAAATTACCCTAGAAGAATATTCCAATTTTCATTTACCAATTGCCTAAGATTAAAAACATCAATATTTGATTTTGGAAAAGAGGAACTAAAATTAGTAGCACATTTATTACTGATAAGATTACATTTTTGTGCTCTTTTTGGAAATTGTGATACTTTTTGCGCCATTTGTACCAAAATTTTTTTAAAAGACTTTCACAGTTGTTGACTAAGTACTCAACTTGAAAATTACTTCTTTGGGGTGGATCTGGGGAAATTCAAATCATAAAGAACTTACATCTGTCAGTTTAAAGTAGTGGGGATTGGAGAACACGTTAAATGTCCTCCACATCACACAGTTATTGTAAGTGTTTAATTTGGCCTAAGTTAACAGGGTGCTTTGTACTCATACTTTGATAAACTATGTTTTAAAGAATAATCAACAACTCAAGGAAATGTTAGTTATGATTTTAAAATGTAGGAGTCAAAAGAAATGTGAAATAAAAAAATGCCAAATTATTGTGGGGTTATAACTAACTTCTTATTCTTTACTCTTTTTCTGCATTTTTCATGGGTTTACTAACGATTATAAGCACAATCTTTGAAATTTGATGTAGTAAAAATGAGTATTATAGATAAAATTATAATCATTTATCCATTATCCACTAATGACTAGAAATTCTTTTTTAAAAATTTCCTGTATGGGTGCTTTTCCTACATGTATGTATATACCTAGTACCAACAGAATCCAAAATAGGGTACCACATCCCCAGGGTCCGAAGCTACAGGTGGTTGCAAGCCACTATGTGGGTGCTGGGAATTGAACCCAAGTCCTCTGTAAGAACAGAAAGCGTTCTTAACCACTGAGTCACCTCTGAAGGCCCCCCAAATTATTTTATAATTCTTTTTCTTTATAGTTCATTTTCATTAAAAAGGTTGAGGAAACGTAGCTTCAAACACATTTAGAAGAATACATGAGTTCTTCAAATATTAAAAGAAAAACTACTTTCAAAGTTTAAATGTCTATTAATTTACTGTAGACCTTCCTTTCAGCACTGTATTTTCCAGTGAAGACACGGGATCAGAATAGTCCGAGTGGCTTGCAGACAAGGGTAAAGCATTCTCTAGTTGCCTTCTATCCTGAACCAACAGTCAAGACACCCAAACTCTTAAAAGAACTACAATTTAATATTCTACAGGGAAATGTATTTTACATTAAGATTGAATGCTTATCAAATTTGTAAATGTATTATCCACATGAAAACATTTTAAGTATAATATCCATCTTATAATCATTGTGCTATCTTTCATGATTGATGTTTTATTATCTTTCCATTTTCATTTTCTGTACTGTAAGGATATCATTGTTAGTAGGCCATATTTGAAATATTAGCCCTTCCGTTATGGCTTGATACACAGGCTCCTGTGCTGTATGCTGGATCCTCAGATGATACAACTATTTTGCAAAGTGGTTAAGGCCTTAGGAGGCAAACACAGATGAAGAGAGTGGGTCACTTGGGAAGTATGTCTTTGAATATTTTGGTTGGTTCCTAGTCCCTCACTTTCTTCCTCGTGTCTGTCATGGTGTCAGGACATGCCACCACATACTTCCAATGACACAGTGTTCTGCTGTCATCCATCCAGGATCAACAGAGCCAACGGCTATGGATGAAAACCTCTGAGTCTTGGAGCTAAAATAAAACACTATGTGTGAATTGTTGATGTCAGGTACTCTGTCCCAGTTATGGAAAGCATCATACATCTTTTATTAATTTTGTCAAATCCCTAGACATAAGGAAACAGTGAGACAGAAACCTGTACACTACTAACAAACAAAAGAGCCCAAAGAAAAATTGTAAAACAGATGAACTTTTTTTTTTTTTACCATAATACCATACAAATCAGGCAGGGTAAAGATTTCAAGGATGGATTTAAATGTCAAGTAACAGTGAGACTAAGAAAGAAGGTAACAAGCCAAGAAAAATCCTTCACTGGTACTTCAAGTTTGATGAACAGAAGAAGAAATGATTGTAGTTCTGTAGATGGATAATGCTTGAATAACCAAGTAGAGTGAGCTCTTCTTAATAATGATCTGGGTTTCAAAGAGCTCACAACAATATTTACTTATGGCCCATGGTATACATGTAATATCCCATCCATCTGTATCCCAGTAAGTTGCACAAAAGCTACAGATCCCTTCTCAGCCAATTTCAGATGTATCCTGAAGAATGGTGATCTCTAGATGTAGCCCCTTGAGGACAGTCCATCCTGAGCCTTAGATGCTTTGTCAAAAATATAATAATAGTTATATCAAACAGTACTCAGTAGGAGGTAGGTCTACTTAAGGACGTGTAGGTAAATGTATAAACTGTATTTCACAAAGAGTCTTAAAGGTATTTCCACCCGTGCTTCGCATTTTGAAGATCTGAAACACTGAGGTGGTCAGGTTAAGTGATTTGCACCATACCATACAGGGAATGGAGAAGCAGAATTTTGGAACTAAGTAGTATGAGTCCCGGACTTAGACAATTTATGTAATTACACAATGTTTAAGAGTGTGACAAACCAGAAAATCAGATTTCTAATTAGAAATAGTTTATACCTGAATTTGAATTACGTCTGATTATATTGTTCACGTTACTTAGAATTATGATAATAGAAAACAACTGATTAAAATACTGTTCTAGTCCCAAAGATAAATGCATATGAGATTCTCTATTTCCTGTATTTACAGCACAAATATTAAGCTGCAATACAGAGAGGGTGGTAGAGTATTTGTAAAACATAGGCTTCTTTTTGCATACTTCAATATAAGAAAAATAAAGGATGTGTTCAAACTGTTTCTATAATCAATCATGTCATCACTTTCCTTTGTAAGCAGCTCGACTACCAGAGAGAAACCAGGTGGGGAAGTCCTTTTACCCAAAGCAATGATGTAAGCTCTCAAGCATATTCTGACATTCAAGGTTATTTTAGAGATTGGACTCACCCACAATGTAAAGTTATTCACAGTTTCTTGGGACTTATGAGCTGCAGTATCTCTCATGAGTAAAATATTCTGAGTACCTTCTTTTAAAATATGCATCTTAAGGGAACAGCAGGATTCCATGCTGCTCATTACCAATACCCACTTCTGAAGATGCAACAGATGCTGGGCCTGTGTGCAAGGCAAACACCAGTCCTGCTGATGTGATCTGAACTGAATTCTTCATAATTAGACATTTCTCCCAAGGCAGAGTCAAGGTTGGTAGAGTGATGGGTTGAAATGCTTATAATTATTTTGCCCCTTATGTTTCTCTGCATGGATTCAGGGAAGACAGTAGTGAACAGGAGTTACAGAAGGAGCATTTCCATTACCACAAAGGTCTCTAGGTACTTTCAAAACTGGAAACAGAAACAATGGGCAGTAGTGTCAGTTACTTCTGTTTGGTTTGATAGCATGACCTGGATTTGTCTAATGATTACCTTGCTTTCTTTTGACTTTTTAGCATTTTGACCTATTCAAGGGACATGGTTGACAGAATGGCAAGTGAGAAACTAAAGAACTAGCAACCACAGCCTAATGAAATTTAACATATTAAGAAGTGGTGAAACCACAAGCCACTGGCAAAGAGCACTGGATTTAGCATGGCCATAACTTCTAAGCACAGTGGGTACACCAGCTGGAAGCAGAACTTGCACAGGAAAGCAGAGAAGTGCTCATAGTGAAAACCCAAAGCACAGTATCTCTCAAAGGGGTAGGAACAAAAACAGAACTATTATTGAGCCAGATTTGAAAACTTTCAACTATTATCTTGACTACAGAAAAATGTACATTTATACTGTCTTCATAGAAGAAAGACTGATTAATAAATTAATTAATAAAACTTTAACTAATTAATTAATAAAGCTTTAAAATTTTAACACAGTGACAGGAGAGGAAAGGAGGGAGGGAGACAGACAGAGACACAGAGATGGAGAGAGGAGAGAGAGCACACATGCATGCTACTTTTAGGAGTTTTTAAAAAATTTTGCTATCTGTGGCTAAGCCTAAAGGGGTTTCGTGTCTGAACACCTCACAGTTTGTGTGAACAACTGGGATGTGCAATCCCCTGGCCACAGGGTGGAGATAATGTGTATCTACTTTTGGAGAGTAGAACCAGAGATTAAGGAATCCATTCTACTTTGGGTCTCCCACCTCTGAAATGCAATGCTAATAAGTTAGCCAACAAGTACATTTGCTTTCTCATTATGCTATAAAAGTAATATTCGAAAGATCGGTGATATATAAAACATCTGACTATGACAGCACAAGACATTCCCATTTTGATGAGGCACTGACCAGGTGGCTTCCTTGGAGATTTAATAATTTCCAAACTAGATACAATGTCACTAACTGACAAAAATCTCATCATCAGAAATTTATAGCTGCAATCAATAACAAAGGCTTTTTGTCCATTTTACTGTTTGCTTTCTTGCTATTGTTAGTTATTTGTTTATTTTAACAAGGTCACATTCTAGCTCAGGCTAACCTGGAGCTCACCACTTAACTTAGGCTGCTCTTAATTTTCAGCAATCTTCCTGCCTCAGCCTCTCAAGTTCTTTGATGGGATATAAACTACCATACTTGACTCCTTATCTGTCAAAATTGTCTCATTTACTCTTCTGTTAGACATTTTGTGTTTCCTGTGCTCAATTCTTCCTTAACTTAGCTCTTCAGGCTCAATATTTGCCCTCACTTCCCTTCATTTCTTTTATACTCACCTGAAGTATCCCCATCATTCCCCTGCCTCTGCTACTCTTTCTGTGTAATTGACAATGCTTTGCAATTGACCGTCTTTCAAGAGATGTTCCTGAAATGACCACCAGCGGCAACATGATCACCACCCCTACCAAGGCCCTACCCAAAATGTAAAGAAATAAAATTCCGTCTTTTTTTTTTTTTTTTTACAGCTAATGATAATAACATCAACGGGCATAAAAACATTGCCTAGAAATGTGTTAAAAGCAACCTTTCCTTTTTATTAACTGGACCTGTTCATTGGCAGTAATGGCTAACTGACATACTTTCCAACGTTAGGCAAAATTCTGGAATATTCCTGGTAAGATAACCTCACATAACAACAGGCAGATAGACTTTTGAAGATAGAACTTATTATTTCCTAACCTTGACTTCTGAAACTTGTCTTCTTCAAACAGAGCACTGTTTTCTGATACCCAAGGAATTATGACCATGTGTCCAGCAAGTAAATTGTGTGCTTCTTGCCTAACTTTGGTTTCACAAGCTGGATAAACTACAATTCAATCAGTTAAGATTATCTTTTATCCAGTAATGTTCGTCAGACAGATAACTTCTGAAAACACTGACAATCAACTTATTTTTGTAAAAACTGATTCATCTGACTAATTCAATTTCACAGAATTTAGTTGCCTAAACATGTTCTGTGGGGATAGACTGCCCACTAGAGAAGTCTACAAGTTGACAAGTTTTCTGTTGTTTTGTCAATTCCATTAAAAGAACTGGCTCTGCATTAACAAAAAATAAAAATAAAAAATGGATATTAATTACAAATTACAAAGCATTTAAAGGGTGTTGTAAAGGTAAGATGGTATATGTTTTATTTTCAACATAATAAGGAAGTATTATATAGCAATATATAACACAACTATATTATACATAGCAACACATATATATATATATATATATATATATATATTACTTTGCATTAGACTTATAAAGGTGTTTTGAATTTTGAATCATGACTTTAGTGTGGTGGTTTGAATGAAAATGGCCCCCATAGGCTCAAACGAAGTGGCAATATTAGGAGGTATGGCCTTGTTGGAGAAAGTATGCCACTGGGGATGGGCTTTGAGGTCTCAGAAGCTCAAGCCTGGCCTAGTATCTGGCTCTTCCTGCTCCTTCTCCAGCACCATGTCTGCCTGCACCCCACCATGCTGACAATGGACTAAACCTCTGAACCTGTAAGCCAGCTTCAGTGAAATGTTTTCCTTTATAAGAGCTGCCATGGTCATGGTGTCTCTTCACAGCAATAGAAATCCTACCTAAAAAAGGAGTCAAACTTTAAAAGTCAGATAAAATTACATTTGACATCATCACCAAGTCAGCTGTGTTGGTAATGATTATCAATGTCTGAACCTTCTGTTACTAATCTCAATGGCTACTTAGAACTTTCAGAATTCATAAGGACCCCCAAAACTCATTTTTTCCCTAATGGATTTAACCTTACTTAGGGTCACCTGCAAAATTATCCTGGTATGTATTTGAGTCTTCCATTAGTTTTAATAAACAGACTCATGCAAAAGTCCAGGATATATTTATTTAACATTGTTTAAAGGAGCCTAGTCTGTAAAGAGTATTTTCTCTGTTTAATTTTGTTAATATATATTAGGTTGAAACACCCTACCCATGATCCACACTAAGCTCCACTGTCTTGTAGCAGAGAGTTGGCCACTCCAGCTAAGGACAATTTTCAGCCCAGGCTGGGAGTGTATTCACAAACAGGGCAAGAATGTCAAAGGGGACAGAGACCTGTGTCCTTCCACACCAGAATCACCTGTTCTCCTCTCCTAGTGGGGATTTTCCCCATTGTTTGTATTGCTTTCATTTTTTTTGCTAGTTGGTCCCTTTGAGCTTGTTTTATGTATAGATGCATGCATGGATGCCACCCCCACATGATATGTATACCTTAATATATACTGGAGAGAATATATTTTGATCTCCTCAGCATGAGCCCTCACATGAAAATGCATCCCATTCCTCCTGGGAACAGTTTAAGAAACTCTCTCCTAAATTGGGAAGTGGTGGCACACGCCTTTAATCCCAGCACTCAGAAGGCAGAGGCAGGTGGATCTCTGTGAGTTCAAGGCCAGTCTGGTCTACAGAGTGAGTTGTAGGACAGCCAGAGTTACAACAGAGAAACCCTGTCTCAAAAAAAAAAAATCAGTTTTTGAAAGAAAAAGAAAGAAAAGAAGGAAGGAAGGAAGGAAGGAAGAAAGGAAGAAGAAAGAAGGAAATTCTCTCCTTTTGCATCACTTCCCCATTCCCATCAAGACCTAGAACAATCATTCATTTTATCTAAGGCTAATTTTACAGTGTGTTGTACATTGCTTTATCTCAATTAATGGCAGAACAAGTCAAGAAGGCTACCCAATGAAGCTTCATTGTCAAAATCCCTCACTCACATAGACCTTTTCCTAGTCATGCTACCTTTTTTTTTTTTTTGTATTTCTTTGATTGCATTTCGTAAAGGCCCAAACACCAGCTTGAGTGCCTGAGTGGGAATGATAACACCACTGTGTTCATTGAAATCCTTCTTCCTTGACTTCTCATGGTCCTTTGTACACCAGCAAAAGGAAGGACACATCAAAGGCTGGGGTGAGCAGACTTTTCCTTTGTCTGTGTTCTCCTGGTACACGTTAGACTGCATGCTTTGTCCATCCTCTGTCCCCAACAGGACTACTGAGTACTTATATATTTTCCATACGACTCACAGTTAAGCACAAAGTAGGTCGCTCAGTTCTAAGGCAGTTTTATGTCAATTCATATTCACGAAGGTACACCTTCTCGAAGAACTAGAGGCTCAACTGAGATGCTGACGAAAGTACCAGAACAGAGCTATTTATTCCTGCACCCTGAGTGGCACAGGAGACTGGCTTCCAGTAACCTTAGTCTCCACGGTGTTTCCTCCACAGGCATGTGCCTGCCCGAAAGGGAACATGCAACTGCTCAGTGGCTGGTTTCACATTTGAAAAGAGGATGACACGCAATGAATCTAAACAGTCAGGAAACCAACTTCAAGCTGATGTGTTATAAAGGAAAGAAAGTAGGAAACAATTTAATTTCATAAACACTTTTTAAAAGACAAAACTAATTACTGCCATTTGATGTTAATGGAATTTTAAAAAGTTGATTGGATGATGTAATGGAGGTCATTACAATGACCAACATTTCAGAAAAATTACATCATACAAATTTAGGTCCTAACCTTTCATATGTACTCTTTGAAAGTTAAAAATACAGTTTAGTGGAAAGGCAAATAAAGGATGAAAATTACTAAAGAATAATTGCTAATGCTCAATAGCAGTGGGAGTCGAGGGCAGGTCCTGCAGCCCAGATGCTCCTGGGGCAAAGCTGGTAAGAGGGAAATCTCAAGTACGTTCTTTAACTCATATATGTAAATCCTATCCCATAAAGGCATGGAATCTTACATCGGAGGCAGATGAGGTCGCAGCCTCTAAGAAGGGAATTGATTCTTATAGAAGAGCCACAGAGAAGTAACTTGTCCCTTTGATGTGTGGAGACTAAACAGGAAGGCAGAATAGGAAACTCTTACCAGACTTAAAAATTGCTGGCACCTTGATCTTGGACTTCACAGTCTTCAGAACTGTGAAAAATTAATCTTCATTTCTTACGAACCCCCTACTCTGTGATGTTTCGTTACAGTATCTTCACGAGTTGGAGCTAGGCATGCACTAGTTTTCCATTTTGAATTAACGGGGCGAGCACGCGGACACACCTGTTTTCATCAGGACACTAATTTCTCTGTGCTCTTGGCACGGTCTTTTCCAAAACCAAAGGGTCTTGGGGACGGATGACGGACACAAAGTTGGATTTTGTTTCTGTTCTGTTTCCTTCCCCCTCAGTATGCTAGGCTCAGGAAAGTCCATTAAGGATCTACAGAAGAAAGCTTTCTATGGATCTGGTTACAGAAAAGAATTCTTCCCTCCAGGATCAGTTTTGTTCTCCTAAGAACAAGAAGTGCAAGAGTCTGCATGACACAAACAGTGCACCTTGTGGCCACATCCAAGTTCCCAGGCACAGCCCCGTCCTGGCAGAGTAATGGGCCAGTGAAGACAAAGAAACTTGTACATGCTGTGCCGTTTAGGAAAAGGATTATTTTTGTCTCCTTTTCCTTTTAACCTATAAATGCCGCAGAGACCCACTTGACATAATGCCATCCACCACTCTGAACACTTTGATGTAAATGTTTCTTCGCTTGCGTTTTCACTTCTATGATTCACCCTCTAGGAATATCCTAAAGACATCGGCGCTTCTGCAGTAAAATGGATGCGCTTTAAGGACACAGCAAGGACCTTGGCTCACTCGCCGCTTCGATAGTCATAATATCTCTTGAAAAATGTGCCATCAACCATAGCTGTAATTTAATAGGGCTCGCAGCATCTGTGCGTCTAGAAATATTATCTGTGAGAATACAATGCCACTATCACTCCGTGGTACCCAGAGGATCTACTGCCAGAGCCATGTTCTCTTTTAAGCAGGCAAAATAACCCTTTCTAACATCCACTGTCTCAGCAGGGGTGACACTGTATCACCAGGAGGAATGTTCCCAAGGCAAGTGTCACTTGGTACTCTCTTCTCATCGACATAAAGACAAATCGTTCTTCCTTTCCCTCAGCAAAATACCATCATAAATAAAAAAAATGAGGCTTTACAACTTTGTAAAATCCATAAATGGATCTACTGAAAACCAATTATACGTTCACACGGTAATCATCTGTTAATCTTTAAAGTTTTAAAAAGATCTGATCCACATTTTTAGTGTGTTGTATTTGATCTAAAAGACACATGGGAGATATGTGTCTATCTTTAAACAGAAACTAAATATACACAGAGACTGCAAAATATCACCAATTTGCTATAATTTTGAATGGCAGTAACCTTACCTTAAGAAAATTCACTGGGTAATTTCATAGTGATAGCAAAGAAAACTGACCTTCTCTTCCTTCACTCGTTGATTCTGTTTCTCCTTTACTCTTTATCTTCATGAGGGTATATTAGTGGGAACTACTCAGACGCAGTCATCAGTTCATGGAGAGATCATCCACGGAACATGGTCTCTCAAATGCTCAGCTATGTCAGTGGTTCTCTACCTGTGGGTTGCGACCCCTTTGGAGGTTGAACACCCTTTTCACAGGGGTTGCCTAAGACTATCTACATATCAGATATTTACATTACAATTCACAACAGTAGCAAAATTACAGTTATGAAGTAGCTATAAAAAATTATAGTTGGGGGTGATCACAACGTGAGGAACTGTATTAAAGGGTCGCAGCATTAGGAAAGTTGAGAACCACTGGCTTATGTTAATGCATATTATTAGAACACATTAATCAGGTTTACTTAAATAATGAAAAAGTACTCTACTGTTTCTTTCATAAATACCTAAGTCTGAGGGGCATCACTCGTGAATTTGCTACTCAAAGAGAGAATAACTAGGCCAGGAAATGGATGGGGACTACATGTCCTGCAGCTTTCATAGCACAAACGGATATCTGAGAAAGCTAAGGATAAAATAACCCTTTGCTCACTCAGATGCATAATCTAGCCTTACCAACTGGATCTCAGGAGCAACTGTGAGAATGCAGAGTGGCGGAGTCCCCCGTCACGACTTAGCTGACCCTTGAAAGGAGACTTCCATGTTTTTGCTTTTGGCATTCCAGTCGGAATGGAAGCATTCCACTTTGTGAAACCTCTTTGTGAGAGATTCTGGAAGTGAGGGTTTAATTTTGTAGCCTCTCCCGAGGAGTCTTTGCTCCTAGGGGTGTCAGGATAACTCTCCCAACACAGGAGGGACCCTCATTTCATTTCTACTTCAAAGGTGCATTAATAATAATCCTCCTTATTATAGAATCCTACCAGGCCCACTGCTGTCATGATTAACTGGGTGGCATTGTTGGTTTTCGTCTTATTTTTATTTTTTCAATACATGGTATTCGATCATAATTGTTCTCTCTGATGGGGGAGTGGGAAGAGGCACAAGGAAAAATGTTTAGAGAAGTAATCATTTGCTTAAAAAATGGAAATTGGGCTTCTGTGTTGTGAGGAATGTATGAAATTTAACACTGGTAAATGATCTGACTACCTCAAAGTGAAGCTGCGGCCTTCCTACAGTGGCCTTTAACCCTGCCCTTTCCTCCAATCTGAGAAGAGCTGATGTTGATGGAACATATAATGGCCCCTTTCCTGTGTAGTAAAGTCAGCAATAAAGCTTAGTAATTAAGGGGACCAGGGAGGCCCAGCCCAGCAGGCTAGTGGTGTGGCGAACACTTTTAGAACTTCAAACAATATCAAAGTCACTGAGAAAGGGTCCTAGCTCAGTTCTGGTTTGAATTAAGCTCACTTCCACACGCACTTTTCAAATCCAAGCTCAAACAAGAAAGCCAAGGCCTTCTGGATTTCATTAGAGCCAATTATCTTATCTGTTTCATCTCAGGCCTGACCCTAAGGCTGGCAAACAGCTATTCAGTGCATTTGTGTGGTTGTTTGAGAAAACCTCCAGTCAGCCAATGGCCCGAGGACCTGCTAATTAAAACACCGTTGCCCCCTGCCTCCAGTGATTAAATATTTTCAAGCTTTTGTAAATAATTTTTCCATTCTTTGCCCCAAGCCTCAAAGGTCCAATACATGCAGTAATTTATTTAGTTTGTCAGAGAATACTGTTGGAAATAGGGTCATAATGGGACCTTTGGAAACTTTTATACGTCTTCGTACTTCTGAAAGTGACAGTTTATAAACCAGTCCAATGTGTATACTGTTTCTGATGTAATTATGTCCTAATGGTCTTTCTCCTTTTGAAGTGATATAGTGTATAACAGGCTTACATTTTGTCAATAATCATATTTCCTCAAATGTCTACTTGATATCTAGAGTCAGAATTTAATGAGATCATTTAGGTCTTAGAAACTGTATCAAGGTACTTTGGCTTTCCTTTTTTTGCTGGAGGCTGGGTCACACTCCCAGATTAGCTTTGGAAGAAGACAACCAAACAACAAAAAGAACTCCTGCTTGTTTTCTGTGAGGACCTGGTGGGGAACATTGAACTTTCTCCAGAGTCAAATCCTAAGAAATGTGGCGAACAAGCAATGTGGCAATGCAGCTTCAGGAAAGGGAATATTCAGAAAGAAGAACCCGAAGGAATAGAATCACTGAATCAAAAACACTTCTCAGGCCTAATGTATGCTGGGAATAATCTGAGCTGGACACAGTTCCCTGGCATTCAGGCTATAAAGAGTCAGAAGACATTAGGGCCTATCTTTGCCACTTGAATATACACTGAAACAAGTATGGGCCTGACAAACACTCCAAGAAACTCACATACACCCTTGCTTCCCATGATCCCAGCGCCATGTGCACTGAAGTGCATGTGACCAGAAACAATGACTCCTAGAACAAAGGCAGACAGAACGGATGAACACATACAGACACTGTCCGTTCTTGCCTCCTGGCTAGGGCACAGCCGAACTCACGCTTGGCTCTTCCAGCCAATCCAGTCACCTTTTATTGGAGGAAAATAAAAATGCAGAGTTTTGTTTGTTTGTTGTTGTTGCTCTTTTTGAAGTATTACAAGAAGAAATTTCAGCTCATTAGCTGTATCCAGTGTGCATTAAACATACCCGTGAAAAAGAACTATTACACTGAACAGTTCTGCCTCTGTTGTTCTTAAAATGACACTTTGGTCTTACTCTAAATAATAGGCTTTTAATAAAAACATTCACCATAGGCAAACAATTAAACAATACATAAAGCACTGGGGGGCAACCTTGAGGTTCAGTTACAGTTAAAAGCCTTTCCAAAGGAGAGCACACACGTGAGCATTTTATAAGAAACAATACACTTCTCCAAAGATTATGAAACAAGAAAATTTTAAGTCGGGTCATGTGAGTCCTTGATCCAGGATTTTTTGTTAGTTCTTGACAATAAGATGAGGCCTCTTTACCTTGGAGCCTCTCAAGTCTGCTGACTCTAGCGAATTTTATGTATTATGGCTATTTTATAAGATATTGAAACTGGTGCCATAAATTAAGAAGCAAAACCTTCATATCAATTGCATAGTTTCATTGGATTATGCGTATGTTTTTGTTTGTTTATTTGCTGTTGGTTTTGTTTTGTTTCGTTCTGTTTTTTTGAAACAGGGTTTCTCTGTTGTAACTCTGGCTGTTCTGGAACTCACTCTGTAGATCAGGCTGGCCTCCAGCTCACGAGTGCTGGGATTAAAGGTGTATGCCACCATTGCCCGGCTAATTATTTGATTTTTACATTCTCAAAAAACTAAACCAAATGAAATATATTAGCATGCTTTCGGCAAATTTTAGTTCTCTGAGTAGTTTAGAAATCAATGTGTTATTAAAAGAAGTCAACACAGGTCATTCATGCCTTTTCCACCTGCTGGGATACCTGGTGTAACTGCATTTTCAAGAGATATTGCATTTCTGAAATGGTATTGTCATTTTAGAATTTCCGGAAATACAAAGGGTTAAAGTGGCAGAGATGTGTCTGGAGTGGGCGCTGGCATGCCTGGAGCAAGGTTGGAGGTGGGTGGAGCTACTCAGCATCTAGAAGACAATGTCCAAAACCAAAAGCGCAGGAGAGAGAACCGTCTCTCGACTCGTGTCTGTTTCACTCGAGCTGCGGTTTTGAACCTCACTCCATTTCTTTGCCTTTGGCTCCTGTTTAATTGAAAATGCTCATTTGTTTCTGAAATTCAGTCCACTTCAGTGACTTCAGTATTGCTATCATTTCATGAAGCTGGGAACCAGTTAAAAATTCACATCCTAAGGAAATCAACACTTTGTTTTCAAGTGCAATGACACATATCTCTTTAAGGGAGAAGATAATATATGAATCTTATATGCAAATATCCTCAAACTGAGATGTGGATAGATTTAAAATTCTGCTGAGCTTTGAGACAGACTCAGTCACTGACCTCCACTCGTGGTTCCCATAATATGAAATACGAGCTACTGTGGTAAGAATATTTTTTTAACCAGCTTTATCTTGCAGTTCATAAGCTCACTGTCCTCCACGTGACTTTATATCAGCTCCGTTCTTCAGAATGTATTTAGACAGCCAGTATCCAGTTCTGTTGTGCCCACGAGAAGGATGGGCAGATTTGTACCAGATACAAGGATAAGCCTTTGCCTTCCAGAAGGGTGCCAGAGGAGTTTAAATATCTGCATAAATGAGAACAGATGTCGATTGGCAAGTTTCATCTATATGACATCAAATTATGGGGTTAAAATATGGAAAAGTGAGTCCACCATCCAGGTGTTTGATGTCCTGCAAATACTGAACTCTCTTCTGAAGGTTCTGATACTACGTAATCTGTGAACTTCAACAACCCTGCCCTTCACATTCCTGGAGAAGTAGAATTTTCATGAAGTATGGTTTCTCCACTAGAGGAAGCCGATGAGTAAACCCCCCATAGTAAACCAAAATACTTATTTAGTTCTCAAAAGTGACTATAAACTTATATCAATGGCATATCGAAATGGTCTATTTTTCCCACATTAGTTTGGCAAACTCATGGAATGAGAAAATAAATTTTTTTAGTTTTTTTTTTTTTTTAAAACAGCCACACTAAGACCCAAAGACATTGAACTCTGGGAGCTGTTGGCTGATGGAGAGGGTGAGTCAGTTCTGTTGGGTCCAGAACTTTCCCTTGAAAGTAAATGCAGCAAAAATGTTCAAATACTCACCGTAACTCTGAAAAACAAAACAAAACACCAGTGAAACCCCATCATCTCTCCATTGTATTGATCTTCAATCTAGGCTACATCACAAATAACTGCATAGCACTGAAATCATTTAACCCTACAGTGCAGTGTACCTGCTCTTTCTAGCCTGGAAAATCTTCATTATAATATTTTGTGAATTTTTTCTCTTGCCATCTCGAGGATCTCCACGTACATTGGAAGGATTTTGTGTAAGATGAGGGCTTTGTAATTCAGTTTTTCATCTTAAAAATGAAAACAGATCATTTCTCAGCACACAACTGACCTCCTGGCATAGAAAGAACTGCCAAAGAAACATGTCAGCTAAATGTAGCCATTCTTTGAACTGCCCCTTATTATTTGGAAAATTGTTTAATTACTACACAAATTCCTGGAAATTTTAGGCTTTAGAATTCATTTAGGGCAAAGAAAAATATTTTCTTAAAATTTTAATAGTTTATCTGACCCCTTAAAATAATTTTTTAAAATGAATTACAGCATTTAACTATTTTAAGAAGTTGTCCATGGAAGATACCATTTTATTTCAAAACTTCAAGACCTCAAGGTACGTCCTAGACTCTGTTTACTTGAGCCCCATACTGTCTCACAAGATCATATCTCTTTGATGCTTAGCTCAAAAATCAAGTTTGCAAGCTTCCCAAGGAAGACAGGTGTGCATAAGATCAATTTTCTCTCAGGGTCAAAGAGCAGAAATTCTAAGGGTATCTAGAGACACACACCTATAGAAATTGTAATTTTTTTTGATGAAAATTGGTACAATATGTTGCACAGATGAGAAAAAAAATGCTCTTAAGTTTATTCCCACAGCAAAAGAGCAGATAGAGCTGACAACTTTCTAAAATGTATTCTTATGATATTCTATGACTGGTTTTGATCAAATTCCTTGAAATATCTCAACATTCTAAATATAGAGAACAGAATATGGATAATGAATAAAAGTGTAGCTCACAACAGCCATAAATTCATATACATTGGTTTTATCAAAATAAAATATTAATAGATGAAAGCCATTACTGCTTTGTTCCCAGGATTGATTGACAAGTTCAGATTTGAGACCCACATCATATTTATTAGGCAAGTCTTTCAGAGAGAGAAAATGTGGGCTTGATTTGCAAGCTATGATAAATAGTCTGGGAAAGAAGGTAGTAAGGCCGATTTGATATGTACAGTATTTCATAGTGGCAAATTGTTTCAAGAAATTTTATCCTCATTCCTAAAATGTCTTGGGCATCCTTGAGAAAGAACACACTGTCATAAGCATGATACATTTATTTGTCACTGATGATGGAAGATCCTTTCCAAGACTGGGCAGCATCAACCACAGCTCTCACAGACAAACTCCGACCCCAAATCATTTGACAGTATTGAGATTGATGTTCAAATGACAACAAATCATTCTTTCTTACAAAATGGGATCTAAAAGTTCATTTATCACTCTATAGCCTACTAAAATTTAACTTGTTTCAGGTCTTGTGATAAGCCATTTATTTGAAAATCTAACTATGTGAGAACAACATGTTTATTTTAACAAAAATGGAAAAAATATATTCTATTGTAAATAGAAGCCTTGCAATCAGAAAGGATAAAGGGCATAGGGACTTGGTTTGATTTGATAGACTCTCTTACTACAGCAGACGAATACATAGAGAAACCTCTTAGAGATATATGTGATAGGAGAAGTAAAAATCTAAGAGGTACTTTTCAATTTTAAAACATTGCTATTGTTACCTGGTTAGGTGTCCAAGCATTTGAAAGCTAAATTGTACTATATTATTATTTTGCCACCTCTACTCTAGTCAGAGCAACCACAGTGTATTAATGGAGCTAATAAGTATAGACTCAAAACTGCTGCCTGATAACACTGGCAGAAAATTGTTGATCCTCATTTAGAAGCTGAGTGACATTAAGGAACCCAGATAAACTAGATAAACTTTGTTTATTTGTTTCTGAGACAGGGTTTCACTGTTGTAACTCTGGCTGTCCTGGAACTCATTCTGGAAACCAGGCTGGTCTTGAACTCACAAAGATCCACCTATCTCTGCCTCCCAAGTGGAATTAAAGCTGGGATTAAAGGTGCGCATCACCACTGCCTGGCATTTACTTACATACAATTAAGAGGCTTAATATCTTCACTTGGAAAACAACAGCATTTGAAAAATTCCCAAGGATTTTGAAAACAAGAAACCAGCAGATATTACAGCCGCAACACATGCTCTATATTGCTGTTATTATCATTATCTTCTTGTCCCACTGGTATGGCTTTCTATTCAACTTAACATTAAATTATATTAAAATAAGAACAATAGCCCTAGAACAATATTTACTTAGTTTTCCTTACCAAAGTGGGGGAAACTAAGCATTTAAGCATTTATGCATGGTCTCATTTAATTTCTTAGAAGAAAATGGCCTTTCTTTAGTCTGTGAACATAGCAATTGATTCTAGAAATAGTCTTCTACAATTAATTATAAAATGATGATGTGTTTGATAAAAATGACAATGAGAGAAAATTAGATGTACTCATTTATGTGTCTAGCTCAAAATGATCTGCTCTTGATCTGCGGTAAAAGCACACTTGCGAGGCGGGCCATTCTCTAATAGTCTTCAGGAGCGTGTATGCGTTAAGAATACGACAGTAAAATCCTATTCCATCCTCATAACCAGGGGAGGAATCGTGTAGACGTTACTTCCACTTTGAAGGCCTTGTCTCAGAAACAGAATTGAGAATTTGAATGATGAGCTGAAAACAGACTTGGTATCTGGTCATGATGCTTACTGAAGTTTTACAATAGTAAATTTTAAACTTGCTTATGAAGTAAGCAAATAATTATGGACTGAAGACAGAAGAAAGAGACAGAGGGTGATAGAACCACTCATGTGTCCTCAAGTGGCTCTACTACTTTAACTAGGAATCAAGAAGCTGCCCTTCTGAACTCTCCAGTTGGTTATATGATCAAAGACTCTTAGCAAAGTCTACAGCATGAAGTACATCATATTTTGATGAAGCAGATACTTCATAAGTCAACAAAAGGTGTGTGTGCAGGGCATGATATGGGGGACAGGGCTGGTGTTTGCAATAATATTATCAAGATTTTTAACAAATTTTTGCTTCTTAGAAAAGATAACTCTCAAATCCCCCTCTCAGCACAAAAGCCTCAGTCGAATTCAATTATTCTGAGTTGGTTTTGCCTTGAGATAAATTCTCTGAGCAGCTTATGTTACAGATATTTGTCTTTTGGAAAGTCTCATCAATGGCAAAATACTCATTAAAGTAGCTACAGAGTATAAAGCATTGGCTTGGAGATTATTTCTTAAAATCAAAACATGTTTATACAGTCTAGACCAACAGCTCTATGACCCCTGTTCAGCTAAGTCCTCAGTATATGTCAGATGGGTTGCTTATGATTTTATCAACACTCACATTTTGAAGGCTGGAAAATTCTTCATTCAGAATCTGTGGGAACATGATCCCTGTAGAAACTAAACTCTGCAAGAGCTTATGTCCTCTATATTTCTTATATAAAAAGAGTGTGTTATTTATATACAACCTGGGCTCATCTGGCTATATATTTTAAATTAATCAATTAATGAATTTTACGGTGATAAAAACCTGGGTTTAAAATGATAGACAAGTACTCTGTCACTAAGCTACATCCCTAGCTTCTTTCTATAATCTTTAAATCACTCTTGGATTGCTTATACTATCTAATATAATATAAACTGTACACATACTATACTGTTTAAAGAATAAAACAAGATAAAATGCCTAAAACATGCTCTGTACAGTGGTTTTCAATATTGTCCATCTACTATTAGGTCCATGGATGTGGACCATAAGGGCATAGAAGGGAGTTTACTGTGCTTCTCTTTTGAAATTAAATATGGAGGGAGATGGCGGTAAATACAAACAGAGGGTAAATAATAATAAAGATATCTGAAAAAGCCATAAAGAATCATACAATCAATCATACAATCATCAGAACTTCATACTATGATACATGAAGTTCTGTACATGTATACATGATACATTATGTATGTGTGTATATGTATATATGTGTATAATATATATATACAATAACTTGAGTTATTTTAGAGGTGAATAATAACTGCTTGTAACAAATAATATATCAGCTGTAACAATTTAGCTATTTCCCATTTAAAATGAAGTACACAGTAAATGTGAAAATGCCTGTCTATAGTTTTCAGCTTGTCAGAGAAAAAGGACATACCAGAAATCATAGAGGAAACTATGTGTTAAATTTTGATACAATCCATCATATTACTGTGAATACTTTCTCTAAGAATCAGGCTTTCCCCGAAAAGATTCTTATACAGCGATGAAACAATGAAAAATTAAGGAAAGAAAAAATGCAGTTTACTTGTTCCTCTACCTCTACTGTCTACACTTAAACATGGATACCAGAAACATTCCATTTAAGTGCTGGGAAAAAGGATTGTATTAAACTATTATCACTTTTATTTATTATTCATAATTCTGTCATTGTAACAAAATACCTGAAGAAATCAAGGGGAAAGTATTGTTCTGACTACGGATGTAGAAGTTACCACCCATGGTCAGTTGGGACTGTCGTGGTGAAGAACATTATGACTGGGAACAAGAAAACTGCTCACAGCACAGGGACCAGAGGCACCAAGGAAGGAAGGAAGAGTATAGGTTTCAACAGCACACCTACAAAAGCCGAACTTCTCGTGGGCCCTGTTCCTCTCCTCAAGTTTCACCACTTTCCAAAAGCACCCTTAGTGTAGGGACAAACTCTTAACACGTAACACGCAAGTTTGTGAGGAACATTTCTAAAGGACAGCAATATCCTTGGATGGTAATACAACATTAAAAAGTAATTCATGAGTCTAAGGAGCTGGAACAGCAGATACATGAATCCCAGAGTCAGAACTTACATGAAAGCAAAGCAAACATGGTGGCTATCACTAAGGAGACAGAAACAGGGCATCCTCAGAGTAATCTGGATAAATGAGATAATCTTTAAATTCCTGATCTAGCAAAAGGCCCTGTCTCAGTAAATAGAGAATGTCATGATCAAGATACCTATTGTCTCTGACCTTGACACATAGCTGCACACATGCACAGACTTGCATCCACAGACATGCAAACATGCAGACACATACATGCCACATACACTTGTAATAATTATTAATAAATTAATTATATATAACATTATTATATATATGCAATAATTATTATTACATGTATATGTGGCATGCATGTATAATACTAGTATTATTATTTCTGGAGTCTATCTGATTGAATGCAAAATTTATAAATGGCAATGGATAATGATGGATAGGAAATATTGTATTAAACAAGACCAACTCTCAAAGCAAATATCAAATCCAACAGCTCCATGTCCAATGTCAATGGGCTTAGATCACTTTCCCTTCAAGCTTTGTTGTCTAAAATATTCTTCTCTCTTTTGGGCTATTTCTACTTCTTGTATCCTGTTCTGTTTAGCAGGTATCTCATGGCTCTGATATCTCCAACATCTTGGTATTTCTAACATATCCTAGGCTTCATAGCTTCATGCAGTGGCACCTCAGGGCCTTTTGCTCTCCAAGGTCTTCATGCAGAGGCTCTCCTAAACTGTGGAGAAAGACTCCACAATTGGTGTTTCTTTCATGACTCCAAAGCCAGAAACACCTAGACAACCTTGCCCTGTCTGAGGGTTTGGGATGGAGCCTAGCACCCTCGAGTCATGCTTGTAAAAGCTTTTCCTTGTTGTAACCTTTTAGGAGCAGAAAATTCTTTTGGCCTTTTCTGTTCACAAGTTGAAAGCTTGACTGGATAGAGTCTTACCCTGAGGACACCCCTTCCTTTGTCCTTTTTTTTTTTTGTAAAGCTGATCCTTCATCTCATCTCAGGGCACAAGCCCTGACTCCAACAATACATCCCCCAGTTCTCTTTTTCTCTTCAAACTTTACATTTTGTGTTTCTTTTCATCCCGCTTGACCATTTTTACTATAGATCTGCATGTGAGTGATTACTAATAACCACGTGACAGAGTCACTATTAGGCTGCCTTGAAATCTCCCCCAAGGAAATTAGCCGATTACTTTTTAAGTTAACCCCAGGCAAATTCTTAGGACAAGGACAGAGTGGCTAAATTCTTTGCCCTCCAGCCAAGTTCCTGCTGAAGTCCTTACTTCCCTCTGAAACCTTTTGAGCTAGGCTTCCACAGTTCACAGAGTTCCCACTTCTGTCTCCAGACTCCCAACAGGCTGTCGTCCATTAAGCCCCTGATTGCAGAATTCAACTGCTTTTCTAGTGTGAAATACCGAAGTCTTTCACATTCATCCAGAAAAATACAAGCGCATGTCCATCGCACCAACCCTGTACCACGTCTTAGTTTCTTTTCCATTTCTGTGGTAAAACACCATGACCAAGGTAACTTTTAAAAAAATTTTAATTGAACTTATAGTTTCAGAGAGTTAGAGTCCATAATGGAAGATCAAGAGTGCGGTAGCAGGATCAGCTGAGAGTTTACATATTGATCCACAAGCAGAAGACCAAGAGAGCTAACTCAAAATGGTGTGAGTCTTTTGAAACTTCAAAGCCTACCCTGAATGACCAACTGTCTCCAGTAAGACCACACCTCTTATTCTTCCTCAAAAAGATACTAACTGAAGAGCAAGTATTCAAACATTTGAGTCTATGGGGGCCATTCTCATTCAAATTGCCATAGACAGCTGAACAAATACATAGAACAGGACCAAAGACTTTATGAATTATGATCCATTCGCCTTCTACCAAGGTCCCTTCCTGCCCTTGGGGTAACAATGGCAGACCACCTCATGCCTCCACACCATTCAGTCTTTTCACTCTGCCTAGTGTGGATTTACCTTCACCTTGATGCAGGCAAGTTCCTCTTTTCCTGTCAAAATTATACTCATAATTAAAAGGCTGAACAACAGTCCACAGTTTTACCTGATCTTTCAAGAAGAGTCGACCCTCTCTGCCTAAGCCATATGGGTTCTAGAACAGTTACACTTCACTTCTCTAATAACGCCTGAGAGCTAGATAGTCCTTAATTCTGAGCAGCAGAATCCTTAGCATACAGTGCATTCAACAAATACTTTTTGAATGAATTGCTTACTTTCTTGACTCATTCGTAACAAAGACACAAGTATTTCCAGTCATAAACATTAAAAAATAGCCATGATAGACTTTTCAACTGACAGGATTATTATGGTTTAAAATCTGGTTCTTAAATAACTATGAATAGCTCTCTTTGCATGCTACAGTTTTTAATTCCTGCAGAGCTGGAGAGAGGGCTGTCTTCCAAAGAGGCAGGGGTCTGTGAAAAAGCAATCTTGTCAGCGACTCTGACTCCTGTAGCTGCTGAGAGAAGTCCCCTGTCCTCTTGGTGTGGAACAGCTACCCAGGTAGCAAGAAAAGGGGCCTGACTATTCAATAATTAAACTCAAGTAATACTGAATGAACCAGGGAGTTCATAACAGTTTGCTAATATAACTTGTCCATACTCCGGACAAACATAAAGGATCTTTCCTGATTCACTTACTGTTTCAATCACAAAATAATAAAAGACACTTAATATATTTGTATATTATTAAATGAAATTGTGATCAAAGGAAACAAACTCATCTACCACTCACTTTTCGATGTGAGTATAAATGGAAATGAAATATTAATTGTCCTTCACCGCTGCATACAAGATTCACTCTACACAGTATGGATAATCTAATGTGTGTCAGGAAACCACATTAACTTTATATATGTTATACTGTTAACACCTACAAAGTCCTTAGCGTTCCTTGAAGATGTTAACTATTTGAAGTAATATTTTAAACTTGCTGCTAATTAAAGCAAGTTTAAAGTAAATAACATTGTTTCTGTTTTTTGTTTCACTGTGGATTATGGGCACCTTATGTATATTTTTTCCAAAGTATACATTCTAAAGTGTGGGTAAAGTTTTTCTTTGTATCTGAAATACCGAGTCAAACACTGTTATTTTAAAAGTAGTCAGCTTTCTATCAATTCCATGGACCTCTTTTCTGATAAGCAATGATCTTTAGGTGAGAAAGTGAAGAACGCATGACACAAAGAACATGGGAAACCCATCAAACTCGCATTGACTGAAACTGTCCTTGTAATTTCCCTTTGCTCGGATATATTATCATGAGGATTTCTCTTCTTGGGAATTTATAAATGGTAAATTTCAAAACTCCAAATACCTCTCAAGTTTGTTTTCATTCAGTTGTTTAGTTTTTGGTTTTATGAACATGTAGGAAGCTATGTGTCCCTGTGGGTTGGCCCTCTGGACTCCTTCCTCGTGCAAGCTGAGGCTCATTTGGAATTGATGTGAGATTTCTTCTTAGACAGACCTTTCCAAACACCTTGTTTTTATTTTTTAATTCTAGAAAAGAAATGTTCCTTTAAAATTAACAGAGGGGGAAAAGAATGGGAGGAGACAGAGACGGAACAAAAGATTTTAACTTCTTGTTTTTCTTATTTGAGTTAATTTTTAAAGTTCTTTGCTTTGTAAAAACACAAGTAACAGAATTCACTACTAGATAAGCTGAAAACAAACAATTGGCTAGTAATATAACCTGAATGGAAAATACATAAAAGTCTTTTCCTATGAGGTAGGACAGCCCAGCCCAATGAAAAGAGCTGAGTACTCCAAAGGGGTTTTAGTTTGGGAAATCCTTCCTCTTCAAAGTTGCATAGTTACTAAAGGTCTTCTCAGGGCATTTGATATGCAAATATTTATTGTAAATCACTTCACCTATTATAATAGGCAGAAGGTTCCAGACAAAGTCAATAATAATACATCTTCCCCTTTGGAAGTGAGAGGAAAACATGCCTGGGTCCCTTGCCAATATACCTGATAAATACTACTAGGTCTTAATAAACCTTGTTTACTTGTGCATATCTCTACATGGCTTTGTAGTGATACCTTAGAAATTCACATTTGTTGCTTTCTAAAGTGACACGTTCAGAGAGAACGAGGTACCAACCTGAAGGCTTCAAGGTACTCAACGTCTCCCATGGGGGGGTCAAGGCCACCTGTCCAGGCAATGTTTATGTTGTAGCCTTCTCCTTGGCCTATTCCAACCTAAGAAGAGAAAAACATACCACTGTGAGTAGGGACTGGAGGAAAGGAAAGAAACAGAGGAGGGGAAACAAGCACATGGGAGCTCTTGAAATAAACATCAAACAAGGCGTCAAATCAACGCAACTCTGCTTGACAACCAGTGCTCTGGGTTATGCACTTGTTCTGTGCTGGTTCTTGGTCCCGTGAGACAAGAAGGGTAATCTGGTGTAATTTAAAACACCAGCAAAGGACAAGAAAATTAGGGGTAATCACGCAATGCAATTACCTGCAAGATACAAGTAAAAGCGGGGCTCTAAAGAAATAAACCGAACCTCATTCGGGGCTCCACTGCCGGGAAAAAAGTTCCCTTCATCATAGCGATGGAGTGAAATATACAGGATGCTGGGGTCAGCATAAAAGGCCTGCTGTGTACCGTTTCCATGGTGAACATCCTACAGGGAAAAGAAAACAGATGACAAATGCCGTCACATCTGACTCTGGAGACTGCCCTTCTGATTTCTGGCTCCCTCGCTTTCTACCCAACCCTCCTCATTTTCTGTCTTTCCACCCCTTCTTTCTCTTTCTCCCTCTCAGCCTACTTCCACTCCACCCCCATTTACTTCCTGAACTTTCGGGCAAATTACCCTTTAATGCTCTCATTTTTTAAAACTGGCTTCTAAAAATCAGGAAACCACAGCGAGCATGCCCTGGAGACCCCAGATGAGCAGTCACTGAGAAAGCCCAGTCCTTCGGTACAATTAGATATTTATACACCGGCGCTTTGTACTCTTTGCTTCAGTGATGGAATCTTGCATCCTTTTTTATGGAGGAATTTTATGACTTATTAACTGCCAACAGTTCATAACCCCTCAGGCTTAATTAACTAGCCTCATTGGCCTCTGGAAAAAAAAAAAAGACTAATGTTTAAACTACAAACTACTCTTTTTCAGGAGGATCTATGGCTTACAGAGCATTTTCACAATTCTTGACAGAACACTAAACCATACGTGTGCGCCCTGATTTGCCAAGTCCCACCATTAAGGTCAAAGGCTTTGCAACCAGCTGAATAAATTGGCTTTCTTGAAGCATTCAGTTCAGTTAGCAATCCCTCAGCAGTTAGAGTCACTTCAAAAGAGATGCCAGATGGGAAAAGAACTTCATACTACATTTTGCTAAAATCGTGACGGCAAGAGAAGAAACCGAGGCATGAGCTCATTAGCTGTTAAATCATTTGGGCCAAAGCAGGGAGACGGCACAGAGCTTTACACAATCCAGTCCGATCTGTCTCACTGATATTGTGTTACGGCTCCTGTCCCAGCTTCCTGCCTCATCTTCCTGTCTTTCCCATACCTATCCAATTTCCCACTCAAAAAAATAAAAACTATTATCAATGAATAAATAGATAATTTATTGGATATTTATAGATGATAATGATTCAAAACTTGATGGTTCTTCTATTGATTTTCAATATAGATACATGTCAGAATTGATATAACTAATCTAATGGAAACAATAAATGGAGTAACAGTTTTACAATACCTTCATTAAAAGGAATTCGGGCATTAAGGATTTCAATTAACGCACTTAATATCTTCTGAGGACTAAGAAATATACTACTATTGAACATTGATCTACATATTTTATGCATAGAAATATTAATACATTATTCACTTTTACAATTTTTAGTACTTTGGAACTATTTAAATACATTGGACTTTATTTTATATCAGTAAGATTTACACTGCTTTTTTTGCAATGATTTCTACCATTGTTAAGTGAGCAAAATATTAAACACCTTGAATTAATCACTTAAAAATTATATAAGACATATGCCGGGCAGTGGTGGTGCATGCCTTCAATCCCAGCATTTGGGAGGTAGAGGCGGATCTCTGTGAGTTCGAGGCCAGCCTAGTCTACAGAGTGAGTTCCAGGACAGCCAGAATTACAACTGAGAAACCTTGTCCCGGAAAAAAAAAAAAATCAACAAAAAACCTTTAGCCAGATGGTGTGGTGCATGCCTTTAATCCCAGCACTCAGGAGGCAGAGGCAGAAGGGTCTCTGTGAGTTCAAGGACAGCCTGATCTACAAAGTGAGTTCCAGGACAGTCAGAGTTACAACTGAGAAACCCTGTCTCAAAAACACCACCACCAACAACAAAAATTACATAGGACATATGATATTATCTCTATTCTAGAAATTAAGACAACTGATTCTCAAAGGATTTCCCTAATGTATTAAGAATATATAGACAGTATGCTGTAAATTGGTTCTTGAATCCACTTATTACTACAAATGTTAAGCTAAATTATATTCTTATTTTTCTGATCCTTGTAGTGAGCATCTGAGGCAAATATTTTGGAAACTGACTGCTCTCCTTGGCACTAAAAAAACCCTTTTCTTCTTCAGACTCCAGTCCCCAGGTCCACTGGATACTTCCAGAACTTCCTTTTGGTGCATGCTGAAAATTTCTACTGAGCTTGCTCTCCATAGTGTATATACAATAATCACCTCCCTGCTTTGCATAACACACATGCCCAAAATAATCAGAGAATTATACTGCTCAGGCAGATAAGAATCATCTCAGAAACTTGCTCTAGCCAAAGACAAATGCAACAGAAAAAAAAAAATACTGAAATTATATTAATTCTTAGATTTCTAAATATCTAAAAGAAAGGAAAAAATAGTAAAATATTTTTTTCCTTTATGGGAACCAAAAAGAAATAATATAAGCCACAATGTATTTTGTGCTAGCTACTAGGTACCTAAAATATGTTTAAAAACAAAACAACTCTAAATTAAACAACAATAGAGGGCCATCTCTGCTTCCCCTCCAGTAGCAGTGGTCAGGGATATAAGACAAATTTTGTTCCAGGTAAATGAGCACAGAGTAAGGAAACGCAGTAAGAAGCACAGCTTTGACAATCTTTACTTCTCTAGTGACAATGGAAACGTTTGTTTAAGAAGAAAGGGGAATGAAAAAAATGATACTTTGTCTCTGATATAAAATCATCCGCTCTTCAAAAATACGTGAAGTGTTTGTTAGCGTACACACGATAAGAAATACTCTAGTCCACAATGAAAGACAAAAATCCAGCAGAAGTTATTCATAAAAATACACAAATTCATCCTTGTCCTTGAACAATGCTTGATTCTGTATTTATTTGCCAAGTACTTAGAAATAAGTATGAACCCATGTAGTATGTTTGAGGCAACAACTTACAGTGTTGGGTCGGAAAGAACCTTCTGCTCCTTATTCTGTTTTCCTTGTCATAAAGTATTCAAACTACTCAATGCTCAGGGATTATCTGAGCTTGTTTCTCCATAGCAACAAACATGTATTCCACTAAGATAAGAAAGCTATTTGGACCTATGAGACATTACCATAAAATGAAATGAATCACAAACTTTAAATAGATCTTGCATCTAAGATGTACTCAGAACTGTGCAGAAAAAGGTTATCAATAGTTTACTGGCTAAAACATACGCTATCAAGATAAATTCATTATGTAAGAATTCTAAACCTACATATTTTCATTCATGTCTAGAAAATAGCTTCGAATAAATCACATATTCTGCCAGCTCATATCACCCTTCATAATTATTTAGTATATGAAGAAAGAGGTCTGAATGTTTTTGGCCAACAATGGAATTTCCCAAAAATCTAAGGACATTTGAAGTAAACTTTTCATTATAAAGGGAAAAAAAAAAAAACCAAAGAACTAAAAAAGAATTGTTTTCTTCCTAAATTACTTTCTAGGTCATATTATGTAAAATCTATATGACTCAGGCTGGAAACCCTATTGCACGAACATTCTACTATCATGAACACAATGGTGTGCTCTTGAAAGTTGAAATGAAAATACAACTACTTCCTGTCCAAACTGATGTAGACATCAAAGAAAGAAAGGGAATGAACAGTCTTCACACGTGATTGGAATCACACTTGCCTAACATGCAGAACACCTCTGAATTAGGTCCTGGCCCAAATGGGAGGTGAGACTCTGGCTTTATATTTGCTTGGATATAAAGAAGTCCATATCAGCTATAAGATGATGGGGTAACAACGCTTTTTAAGAGCCCCAGAACACTGTGTGGTTAGTGGAGCTAAAGAGATGAAGGTGTTTCCCACTGTAGACCCTTCATTTTTCTCTCTGCTAACTTGCAGAGAGCCAGGGAGAATGGATGCCTCAGCATCTTGGGGCACTTTTAAAACTTCTTTCTCAGCAGCTGGAAGAAACAGGAATTTCCTCAAAGTAGCTGTGCAGCTGCAGAGCTTGGAAGACTTGAAAGTAAGAATATGTGGGCTGGTGGTGATCTCACAGGCTACCCTTTGGACAGAACTTCATACACTGAGAGAATCTGAAAGAAAAACTTCTCATCTGTTAGAGCCCACTGGGAAATGGGTATCCTTTCTGATTGGATAGTGGAGCAAAATCACAATCAAAGGCCAGTAATTCACAGGAAACTGGCTCCTTAGAGTAACCAAGTCAGTAATTTACAAATCATGTTAGTTTATCTCTACATCAGACCCCTAGGCTACAGCTCAATGAGCATCTGCACAGTTAGATAGCTGGACTCTTAAGGAGAACACAACAGATGACCAATCACTTTGCCCATCCTCCGAATTCTTGGGTCTTCATTTGTCATCTTCATATTTTTCGGCTTATCTTTCTAGCCGAATCTTTCAAGAATACTGGCTTTTATAAATGTAATATATTAAAATTCATGCAAAACAGTTCATTGCTAAAAAACGTCATTTCAAATGTATACGAGAAAATAAGTACCGATGTCTTCATTCTTGCAAAGTTGTAAAAACTCTTCACCATTATACCTCTAGCCTTCAACACAGCATGTTCATAGTGAACTATAACCTACTTTGAAATGTAAGCATGTTTGGAAAAACACGGAAAATTAGAATTCATTATTTTTCACATGGAAGTGCACGCTGAGAAGCTACAATATGAAAAATATTCTAACCAAGCCACGGGAGTGGCTGTCAGTCTTCCCTTTCTTAAATTCTTCATTTTCATTTAAATATTTCCTTAGGTGACTTTGTTAGTGCTCTCTCACCCTTTGGGGGTGCCCACTTAACTAAATCTAAGGATTGGAGGTAGATGCCATGACTTCCAATAAGATTTAATTATGAGTGCAGATATGAACAAGATTTAAACTATTAAGCCTTCCACTTAAAAAAAAAAAACTCTAGCATATTTGCCTTTAAATCTTTTATCACCTGCAAAAATTAATTAAGTGCAGATGCAGCAGGTTGGGCTTGGATGCCAGGGTTCATTTCCTGTCTATGCTTTGTCAGACAACCTATTACACCTCCTGGTGAAGTGCAGGCAAACTGAAAAGGGGGCTCATAAATCACCATTGGCTCCCCTCACCCTTTCCTGGGTTGGTCCTTTCTGTATGCTTGCAGATCTCCAGCTCATTATTCATGAGTACGTTTTAGACAAGCTGCCAAGTGTCATCTGCATTTAAACAAACCATTTGTTAAACAAATTATAACTATTGCATAAGAATGCTTCGTGCTAAAATGCAAGATGAATCCAGTGACTCTGACTTTTAATCTCTCAGGGCTCCTGCAGGGAGTCATCACGCACTGGCATCTGAGACCTGAGATCTTCTCACAGAGAATGCCATGTTGGCTTGTTTTAATAATACCAAGGTTGCACAACAAGAGACATGATTGCTAACCGGGGGAGGTGGCCAATTGGTTACCAAAGCAACAGCACTCCTCCCAGCTACATCTGACTATTTAAAGTCTATATTCTGTAGGGAAAAGTAAATTCAGGTTCTGTTGGGTTATTTTAACTGTGGAAGTATCAATTCATTTAAGGATCATAAAAGTTGCCCTGATCTGCGCCTTCTTCTCATTAAATTGCAGTTAACACCATGAAAGTGAAACGTGAATGTTTATGGTTTCAGAACTGAAATCCCAAGTTTAATGAGTTTCCACATTCAAAGGAAACACCCTCAGTTGTTTGCAGGCACAAAAGCAAGACAACCTCACAGAGAAACACATATCCACTCCCTTTTATCTACAGTCACTGAAAATGCAGCTCTGGCCAGGCATATACATACCAGATCTACAATCAATATCTTGCTTATATTTAGTTGGTCTCTCAAGTATTTGGCGGTAATTGCAACTGAATTAAAAAAGCAGAACCCCCTGTGGAATAGAGAAGAACAGAGAAATAAGAAGGCAAATCATCCAGGAAAACCATTATAAATAACGTTCAGAGCATTTTTTTTTTAATGCTATATGATCTCTGAAGCCATAAATCTGCTTCTGGGAGTACCTCACGAGAGTTTTCAGTCCATCTGCTAACAATTAGAGGCTTCAGAAACATGCATGGGGCAGGTGACTGCCAGGAACCATGGCACTTGAAGATGGCAGCGGGCCCTGGTACTTACATGGCTGCAGATTCTTCAGCATGATGGCCTGGGGGCCTCACAACAGCAAACCCATTCTGTAAGCACAAGACAGGTTTTCAATAGCAGAGGTAATGATATTGCTTGGATCTCTGCAAGCCTGCGTAGCATCACAGACACACGAAGAAGACTGATGTCTTTTAGACACACCCACGCTTGTCTCCTTGCTCCTTGCTCCTATCACCATGTCACAGAATCAACTGAGATGAGAGATATAGGATCGAATTCTCTCAGATGCTGTCAGAGTAGGCTCATACTGAGCCAGAAAAGGAACAGAGAGTTGGGAGTTGTATGTAGCTGGCAGACAATCATCTCAGCTGTTAGACTCATGCAATTTATTTGCAAAAACAACTTATATTTTGACATCAACATCCTACAGAGAGAGAAGAAATTCACTCTTGGTGCAGGTTTGGGTCAAAGTTCAGAAAGTCCAGGGAAGATCCAAAGTGAAAATTCCTGACCTGGGTCCCCTCGATGGTTATTTCCACTCCAGTGTCAGCAAAATGATAAATTTACACTCGCACACGCACATAGACACAAAAGAAACCCCAGAAAGGTGAAAGAGAGAACAATGGAAAGCCCATATTTCTTCCAGTCTATAAATTTAGCTTGGGCGACTGCCAAGGCTTGCAAGTTTATTGGATTCCCTAAGTCAATTTCTAGCCCAAGTTCTGGAATTTTATAAAGAATTCCAGAGCTGAGAGGCAGTCAGATCTATCCATGATCAAGAAATGCCTTAACCTCTAGGTTAGTGAGAATGCATCACAGAAAGCTGAAGAAACTCCAGCATGAAGGCTGGGAGCTATAAATCCTTGGAAAGCTGCGCCTTCAGGAATGATGGGTTGTCTGATTCAAAAAAATAATCGTTAATCACATGGTTCACACCACTTTTCACTTGACTACGATTTGAGGAGCATGCTCCGAAAAGAATGTTGCCTTAACACAACATACCAACTTCTGACATAATATTAATAAGCCTCAAGGATTTTCCTTTGAAATCTCTACCTGAAATCCTAAAGGTATCAAGTCATCCTACCTGGATCTCCCTACACACAATTACTCTTTGTTATGATAATTTATATACATACAACAGGTAAATTTTCTATATATATATATTCTATATACATTATATGAGTGCATAGCATGACTTAGAGACAAATTAGAAGCTGCTGTAGTTTAAGCGTATCTTCCTGAGAATTGGAAATGTCATTCTCAAGTCTATTACAAAGGGACCTTAGCACGGCAGCTTGGTCGTGAGTGCTGTCTGCCATAATTGAGGAGTGGGTTAGAGATGGAAAGACTGGGTGCTGACGAAAAGGATCAGTTAGACTGATTTTCCCTCTCTCTTGCATTTTCCTCATATTGTGACTGAGAATTACAACTTGACCACATGCTGGCATTGCCTCCAGAAGTCAAAGTCAAATAACCTTGTACTGTTTATATATTAGTCTGTAGCATTTTGTTACAGCAGCAGAAAAAGACAAAGAAGCTAAATAGTATCACATTAATTAAATGTTAGGGATGATGATAAACACATCTCCCACCCCTTTTCTGAAACCATTTATACTTTCTCCAGGCTTTATTATAGAAAAATAAACTGTTAATGGACAGTACAAAACAAACATTGGAATTTTAAGATTGTAAGTTGCTAATGATCTTAGAATGGAGAATTCTGAAAAGATCACAATAAACTCAGTAAAAGTCACAAAATCAAAAAAAAAAAATTGAATATAAGGCATGGAGAACAACCCACACACAAAGACTCTTCCATGAACACTACCAAAATTACTTCCTTCCCTCTTAGAGCCATAATTCTGAACAGGGTCTGCCTTTCGCTTTATAATTTTCTACAGTTAACTACCACCATTCTGCTTCTGGTTCAATAAAAACTGTTTTATGAGTAAAGGGTATGTTTACATAGTACAAAGAAAAAAACAACCAACGACCAATTTGTACTGAATGTTATTATTAATCAAATAAAAAAAAACAGACAGAACTATAAGCCATATTTTGAAATTTCCACTGTATGTTATAAAAGAGTTTCATATTCATATGATGCCTATAGAAGGAAGACATAAACTTTCTGTAAAATATCCTTCCTGTATCTATCTAAGACTTTTGGGAAGTATTTTCCCTAACACAATTTTATTAATTGTGTCTATAAGCTTTTTTGTAAAAGGCAACGTTTCATTTATAATTATAGAAACTGTTAATTATCTAAATAGTCAGCTAGTATTGTGAAAATGGTCAATAAATTATGACCCACTTAAGCCAAGTAATATTGATATTAGTCTGCCTACTCAACAGATTCACTTAGATATCTAAAGGACACTTCAAGTCATTTATTCAAAAACCAGTCTACTAAGCTCCTATAACTTGGCAATGATACCATGGCCCTCCGTTAGTTCAAGCCAGAGGCTAGTGAATTCTCTCTCTTGGCCCCTTCTTCCATCCTTCCTCAATTTCATTTTCGTTCACAAGCAATTCCTGATCATTAAATTTTGAAAAATTACTCAAATGTTCACAACCAATTCTGGATCACTTAATTTTGAAAAATTATTCAAACGTATGTTCTTCTTCTTACTTGTACTCCTTCAGTATTTTGTTTAACTGCATTGTCTTTCAGGACATAGGCAATAGGCACTCCGCCAAGAAGCCACACTTAGCCCTTCTTTAAGGATTTTGCTCATCCTGAGGAGTTGCTATACCCACACAATCCATTCAGTATCCTGAATTTCTACCCTGTTAATAAATCCCTCTTCTGTTTACACTCATCCTTTTACACTGTCATCAAGAACAGCATCATCTTCGTGATTTCTATGACAAACATCTAATCTCCTATGACTTCATCTTCTCAAATAAAACTTGAATTGATCTACTTCCAATTCATTGACTTTATTTAATTTTGCAGCTCACCATTCTTCTACTACCGTGTTAAATTTCTTTTTATCTTGCTCAAACTTTCTGGCCATCATTTATATTTACTTCTTTGCATACACCATCACCCTGCCCCTTCCTCCTGCCAATACCCTTTCTTCATAACTCATGCTGTTATAACAAAATATCAAGGTCATTTCTCAAAGTTCTGGAGGCTTTCTGACTGAACTCTGCAGGAATTTTTTTTTTTTTTCTGGTCAACTCATTGCTTAAAGACTTCCCATAAAAGTCTTCACACAGCTTTTCCTCTGAGTACTCACGGTAGAGAGGACACTCCTGTGTCCTTTTCATTCATAAAGGGCACCAGCCCTATAGGGAGAAGCACCTAAGAACCTTAACCTTTATTGCTGACTTACAAACTTATGTCCAGTGACTAGCAGCTAAATTTTCAACACATGATTTCTGAAGAGGCACAAATATTCAGTCTACACATTCCTCTACACATTTTTAATCACGTTGTCCCCTTTGCCTTCTTATGAAGTCGGGCAAAATTACAAGTCTGATAAGATACAACTCACACCTGCTCTATCCCTGCGTCTATCTAAGCACACATAAAAGCCAGATGTCTGGTTGTCCTTTAAAGTTATAATCTTAAACTCCAAGTACATTCCTCAGGATGGCTGGAAACCACACCACATTCCTTTATCAATGAACCAACTGTCCATGACTTTAATATGAGTCATTCTAGCATTTCCTTTTCCTTCAAATTTTCAATAACCCCTTGCTCACTCCTTAACTTCTGCTGAAAAGCTCTTATTTTGCTTGCAAAAGAAAAGCAACTAGGATAAAACTTCCACAGACTGCAAGTGAAAAATCTACCTACCTACACCCAGCAACCCTTGCTGCTGATCTGTCTATCCTTTTTACACCTATCCAGGCACTGCTGACTGAAGCTCTCCTGCCTCTCTCTCTGTCATCTTTTCCTCTTCTGTTAGAATATTGCAGTCATAGCAAATGTTTAGCACTCTCCTCTTAAAGAAACAGAAACTTACTGGTCAATGTGATTTTTATCAGGAGGTGAGACTTTAAAGGGGAGTTCATCATGAGGGCTCCTCCCTTTTAAAGGTGATTAATGTCCTGTTTAAAGAGGCTTCCCGCAGCCTTTGGTGTTTGCTCTTCATTTCAGTATCCTGGAAGCAGAAGGCAGCTCACACACAAGCATCTCAATACCCTTCATCTTGACTTCTAAGGCTTCAGAGCTGAGAGAAGACCAATCTAGTCTTTTCCGAGCTACAGGGCTGGTAGTATTCTTACTTTAGCAAAAACAGACGAAGATATTCTTACTGTTCTGCTAAGTACTATTTCTGAGAGTCATCTCCACTTAATGATGCACTTCTTAGGGTGATGGCTAGATTTACCTGCTTTGATTGTTTTTGATTATTGTGATTTGTATGTCTCATGTCCAGACTCACCAAAGCACCTACTCACTGCTTGTCTCTGTTCTCTACTCTGATATGACATTTGATACATAGCAAGAGGCCAGTAAGTATGTGAGCTGGGACAGTTCAGTGGTAAAGCACGCGCCTAGCATGTGCAAGGCCATGGTTTGGACCCATCACTGGAAATGAATAAAGGAATAGATATACATTCAGAGTAAGCACCAGTCTGCTTCTCCAGTCTGGCTTTGGCTTCAAGTTCTTTGCTCTCACAGGAGTTTGCACTTCAGCTTTGTAGGTCGCCATTAGAATGGTTATGGGAAGTCACTTATTAATTTGGAGGTCACCTCTTAGGCTAGATTCCTCGAAAATGCATTAAATATTTTATGCCATATAACAAGTAAAATCTTTGCGTTACACTTTTGATGTGAAATGTACACCACAGGCACTTGTGTTGAATCCATGGGCCCATATATGGCTGAGCACCTGAGTTGAATATGTGGTCCTAACTGGTACCTCTATTTGGGATGCAGAAGAAACAAAGGAGGGAGGATGCAGCTGGAAGATGGAGGCCACGTGAAGGGCATGTCTGCCACCTGACTCTGGCTGCCACAAGAGCAATGCAGGAGCTTTCCTGAGCCCAGCTCAAGGTGCTCTTATTTACTGTGGTCTAGAGACATGGAGCCGGAGACCCTGGACTTAGCCTCCATAACCATATGCCAAATAAAACATTTAATTTCAAACAAGTTGTTCTTCTCAGGTATTGCCAAAATGACAAAAAGATGAACACATTTTTGGTTTGATAAAGCTAGAAAGGACTTCAAATGAGAATATTAATATCATAGGCATATCTGAGTACTCTGAGCTTCTTGACATGCATTCATTTACTAGCTATATTGCTTTCTGTCTGGCAAACAAAACTTTGTTGTATATCATCCTATAAAGCACGATTTCCCTTGACTATAGACACATATCACTTCAATTAATATTTTTCAATTAGTCTTTTAATACTTTTCTGTTCTTTTAAAACAATAATATACTAATAAAGAATAGCTATAAGAATGTGTACAACCACACTGGTGAACTACTGTCATCTCAACTTTTTGAGAGACTGAGGCAGGAGGTCTGAGTCGGCTTGGTCTATGCAGTGAAACCACAAAGAAAGAGGAATGAAAGAAAGAGAGAGAGGTGTGGTGAGGGAAGGAGAGAGGAAGGAGAAGCAGGAGGAGAGGGGAGGAAGGAAGAAGGAATGAGATTTGCATAGTGTACAGCAGAAGATATGGTGATTTGTTCTTATATCTATCATGGTTATGAGAAGAGGTAATGATTTTAGTTTTGTGAAAAATAACTAGTTATTCAAGTTTTGGAGCACATATAATGCTTCTAGTTAATCCTTTCCCTGTAAATATGTGGGTATTTAGATGGCAATAGGAAAGCTGAGAAATGTTTGCTCCATAAAATTTTAATTTGTTTCCTATTTTATCCCATGGAACTGCTCTTTAATTTACATTTTATTCAAAGTTGTAAAGGCGAAGTCATTAATCTGAGAGAATTCATACTGCAGTACTTTTCTGTAGACTGATGTCAACTTTGTACTGCTAGTATTTTCATTTGAAATAATCCGACCTCTGCAGTCTTGACTGTGACTAACCAGAGAGTTTTTACAATATTTTATCACCATTAACAGTAAATAGTTTACATATATTAAGTTTACAATAGTTTAATTAATACTTTGTTTTTGAAATTTCAATTAGTATACAGGGCATTTCTCAGTTAAAGAGAAGAAATGATGTGGACTTTGGTGTCATTATGTGGAGAAATATAATTGACTGTCCTATATAACCAGATGACATTTATAATATTGCCTATATATATATAAGTAGATTTGAGGGAAAGAATTCTAAGCATTTTACTAGCCTATTTTTACAATTGATGAAGTCTACATTTTTCTGGACAAATTTATCAAAATGTCAAACTTATTTTTGTGTTCCTCACATACAGAGTGAAAATTTTTCTGGGGAAATAAAGAGAAGGCAGTAAAAAAAATTTACTGAAACCACTTTAAACATTCATTTCTTACTTCACATAAGCTCAGTCTATTGCTATGGTAACAGTAGGCCCAGAAAATTCAGAATGTGCAAAATAACCTATTTTATTTGTATTGCTTATAATCATTGTCCCAAGAACGGCGGGGATACACATTTTCATTTACCTGTCATCTCTGTAGCCAATTAGGTAGTCAGTGGACAGCAGAACGCCTCTCACAATTCTAACACGTGCTGAGTAACACGGGGTTCAAAAATCACGAGAAATAAGGGAGCAGTGCAGACGGAAGAGAGTGACACGGGAAGGGTGCGCTGTGTATCTCATTTGGCTAACGTAGAGTCTCCATCAGAAAAACACCTAGTGTTTGTGCACACCCTCAGGACAAACTGAGCAGTGAGCCAACACTGAACTAACACTCCCCGTAACACCCACATGTCTCCTTGGTCACTCATTTCTCTTCCTTTTTCTACATTAAAGTAAAAACCCAGCGGAGAGAATAGTAGATGTTGTTCACAAAATGAAAACAAGATATTTTTTTAATAAGTCCTTGATTAAATTTTAGATTTTTTGATCAATTATTTTAGATATAAATTTTGAGGACACCACAATATGTTTTCTACATTGCATTAACCACAAATTATCCAAATAGTGATGGAATATCACAGACCAGCTCATCCGGGATTGATTTTCAGAAGATCTATTTCAGCATATCGCAAATGTAGAACTTGGTCATTACCTCTTGATCGTAAGTATCATTACTGAAGTATTTCTACGTTTACTAAAATAACAGTGCTCAGTGAAAGAGTGTGGATCCAAACCAGGCTCAGCATGGAAAAAAATTGCAGCCTGTATTTCCAAGTATCATCGATGTGATGGTTGAATTATTACCTCCAAAGCATTGGCTGAACTGGAGATTCATATGCCACGCTTGATGTGGCTGTATTGGTTCACTGGAAGCCACAAGCCTAGCTAAGCCAGAGAGCTGGATACTAAAACAAGTGACTTTGCAACTCGCTGTTTACCTTTATAGAGGTTGCAGGCTTCATTTTCTTTTTTTTTTTTTCTTTTTTCAAGAGAGCTAGTTTGGGATCTTTAAACCCACTCTGATACTCAATGATAACTATACGTATCCAATGTCTATGAATAAACCATTTGATTCTGGTTAAAAAGAAAGAAGGAAAGAAAGAAAGAAAGAAAGAAAGAAAGAAAGAAAGAAAGAAAGAAAGAAAGAAAGAAAGAAAGGAAGGAAGGAAGGAAGGAAGGAAGGAAGGAAGGAAGGAAGGAAGGAAGGAAGAAAGAAAGAAAGAAAGGAAGGAAGGAAGGAAAAGAATTGTCTGAGAGCAGCCAGTCCATGCTTTCTTCCCCCATATTATCTTGGTCTTAAGTGCCTTTTCCAAAATCTTTATTAGCTTGTCATGTATACCAATATTTTATCTGACGATGAATAAGAACCAGGGAGGGGGGGATGCATTTTCAAGTTTTTCTCCAATACTCAAGCTTTAAAAAAACATTCCTTTTTATTTTACGAGTGTGAGTGTTTTGCCTGCACACGTGGATATACACCACAGGCATGTATGGTTCCCACAGAGGCCAAAAGATGGAATCAGATTCTAGGCAACTGGAGTTACAGATGGTATTCTGCAAGAGTAGCAAGTGCTCTAAACTACTGGGCCATCTCTCTAGTGTCTAAAGTTTGTTTGTAAAACAGAATCTGGGGCTGAAGAAATAGCTCAGTGATTCAGAGCACTTGTTGCTCTTGCACTGGACCAGGGACCAGGGGTCAATTCCTAGCATCTACATGGTGACACATGACCATTGGATCCCAGTTGTACTGGGCTTGATGCTCTCTTCTGGCCTCCTAAGGCACCAGGCATATGTTGGCTTCTCTCTCTTTCTCTCTGTCCACAGGGACCTGATTCCCTCCCCTAGAGTCTTGCTTCCTTTCCCAGGGGTTCATAGTTATGCTATGGCTCCTTAGCTTAGCCCCTGGGAGGGAAAACACAGGGTGTGTGTTGACACATCCAGGTGGGTCCCAGATCGGAGGACTAAGAGCCAGTGAGGATGAGACCAGACCAGGAGAGGCTGTCGGGATGGTTACATTTATAGGGTACAGACAGGGAAGTGTCTTTGGTACTCAGGGATAGGAGCCATTGGTAAAGACAAGGACCTTGCAGTAGCTCTATTTGCAGGTGGAGTTCAATTCTAAGGGTCAAAGTCCTGCAAGGGCACCTTCTGCAAGGTGTAGTCCCACAGGGAAAAGAGGAAGACACCTTATCAGTAAATGGGCTCAGCCCTAGGCTCCCAGCTATAGTACAGATAAGCACCAACCAAGCCACATTCCTTTGCTAGTGACCTGCTGTGAAGCAGGCAGTATTCAATAGTTATCTGGGTTCTGGGCAGGGTTAAGAAACTTGGAGAGCAACAGAACTCCTACCACTCTCAGAGTGAGAAAATCTGGGGCTCAAGGCATACTTTGACCCACTCTTAGCTGAAGGACAGCTCTACAGGCATATATGTGGTACATATACATATATGTGGGCAAAACACGCATACATATAAAATAAAATAAATGTAGAAATTTCTAAACCATAATCTTTTAGGTCTTATTGAGATCTCTAAATCTTTCATTTAGGTGTTTGGTAGTTGTATTTATTATTAATAGGATTTAGACTAAATAACATTGAAATTCACATTGCTAAGCACATTAAGTACTTTATACATAAGGATTTCAGCCCCTTAATTCAGGTAAAGTTGAATAAGGTCAAAAATATCAATAATAATTCTTGTGAAAAGCCTATGATTGATATTTAAATTTCATTAATCTATGTTCCCATCCAAAATGGCCCTTGTCGTTCTAAGATAGTGACACAAGATTTCATTCAAGGACTCATATAATACCAAAGAGTCTGACTTGGGATTTCACTCTTTTACTTTACACTGAAAACCTTTCACTGGAAATTAAATAAAGTGTCACCGTCGATACCACTGAATGGTAAGGTTTGGGCCAAGATCAGACATGAATACTGAAGGAAGACTACCTCCCTTTTGTCATTCTCCAGTATTGCATTTAGGGAGTTACATGTTCAGAAACCTACTCAGGGATAGGCAAATAAGACATTCAGCTGCCAAGGTCCAGCCCCGGCAGGAGTTCAGCAACCAGGTAAGGAGAGGAAGGGTCGGCGAAATAATAAGAATTAAACCACACCTCTTATGGATGGGACAAACTTCTCTCTTTATTCCTTCTTTTCCTTCTTACTTCTCTATACTCCTTCTTTTCTCTTCTCGCTCTCCTGTCTGTTTTCTTTTTATTTCTCTTATTTAAACTTATTCTTTATTGGATTTTTTCATAAAATCACACACCTACACATTCACACACATCTTATGGGTGAAGCAAAGCTTCAACACACACACACACACACACACACACACACACACCTACCTGTGGGAGAAACAAATCTTCAACACACATAGATCTTACCTATACATCTTGCAAGCTTCCTTCTTCCCTTCTTCTTGAAGGGCAGAGTACATACATCTCACACATACATCTTATAAGCTTCTTTTCTTCTTTCTACTTCTTCTCCTGCTCCTATTCCCACTGGCTATTGGTTTTCCCATGATATACATACAATATACAAAGCCCCTCATGGGGAAAGATCACATTACAATCACATCTTAATCATAAACTTAAACTTTACATAATGATTACAGTTTTTACATTTCAGTGATTACAAGTTCCATATTTTTTAAAAACAAATTATCTTAAAACCCACACCTGAACACCTAGTTTTCCATATATATTTTTCCACAGTACACCTATATCCTAGAAGCAATAGTTTTTCCATTATAAAGTAACAGAGCTTAAGCAAGCCAACTAATTTCACAGCCAGCTTCTATTGTAATTGGCAGGTGGTTAGGGAACAAGTACATGTCATAGTATCCTAACATACACAATTCTTATTTAGTTAACACAGTGAAACAAGTTTATTATAACTAGAAAACTTAAAGTCAGGGGTCTTTTTGCTTTTCTTAGGTAAAAAGAAAGTCTGCTGCACAGTTTTATATCCCCAAGGCATACACCAAACTCATCAGTAAATTTTTTATTATAGAGACCAGGAAAGAGTTAATTTTATTTGTGATCGAGGAAGTTCAAGCCTAACAAAGGGCACTGAAATTCATTTATTACTTGATCATGGGTCTGCTTTTCACAGGTGAAACTTGTGGGCCCTAACAATTAAGTTTTCTTTGTTCTAGTTTTCCTAACCCTGACCAAACAAGTCCCTAGCAAAAATATTTTTTCTTCTCAAGTTACTGATTTTAAGGTAGTTACAAAGACATCCTAATTTAACCCTGTAACTATATGTGAAAAACACCTACTGTTTTTAACTATACATTTTTTTTTTTTAGTTATTCTTTCTAGAGTTTCAATAGAGTCAATTCAACTGAGTGGCACTGCCTTGCCTAGGTGGCATTGCTTGAGGGAAGATCATCACCACTTATATGTGTACCAGTAATACGGCCCAGTGAGGGGTGAGAGACCCCCATAGAACTCTCATACCTCAAGAGAGACAGGGAGACCACAGTAGCAACAAGCACGATAAGGCCCAGCAGTGGCAAAGAGCATTCAGGAGACAATCCCCCAGGAGGCCAAGGTTAAAACCTACTGTCACCTTGGGAAACAATAGGCTGTATTCCTGAAGCTCCAATGCTGGCTGCTGTTCCCTTGCATGGCTCCCAGCTCACCCCCTTCTGTTCTGTCTCATTCCTGTCCACATTCATACTTACCTTGTAAGAGGAAACAGGTTCCACTTTTTAGGAGTAACTCAGGCATAGCCAGGGCTGATGAGTTGCTAAGTAACCTACAGTCTCAAGTTGACATTTATGGATACGATACTGCTTACCATTTATTCAACACACCTTATATCACTTCCCGTTAAAATCCTTGTTTAGTACAAACTATGAACTCTGGACTCATCCTGAGTTCTTTCTGTTTAGTCATGCTCATTTTTTTGCTATGAGATATAGCTCCATGTTGATTAACGTTGTAGTGGCAATGTAATTCCTAGATTTAATCTCTGGAAATTAAACTCCATCTAGAGTAATAAAATAATTTGCTTTAATTAAAGATCATAGATGTTCAGCTTTCCCCAACATACAAATCTTTATGAAAAAAAAGAAGGCCCACTGGTCAATATAAATGTCCTAACGCTATCCGAAGCATTTATAATTAAATCAAAATTAGTAAATCAAAGTTAACTTTCTTGTCTTCAACTGTACATCATCAGAGTTCATGATATTTTGGAATATATTAGTGCAGCACCTAATACAAACAAACTTAGTTTTCAAAGGGATTTTCTAAAAGGAAAACTTTAGAATCAATGCTATACATCTACAACCTTTGAAGAAAGCAAGTTTCACAAAGAAAGACTATCCTAAGCATACTAGAATCTGGAAGGCTAAGGGAGGTGGGGAGGCTTGCCAAAGAAACAATAAGGGACATATGGGAATAACATTTTGGTTCACTGAGTAAGCTCAAGGGAGCCAGGAAAATAGTAGTCCAATATAGCTAAATGGTGGACCCCAGAGCATATGCACAGATGGCTGCCTTCACCCTGAAGAGTCAGAAGAAAGGAGTGTAATGACAGCACTGGAAAACAGGGTTAGGGTAGCTTGGCATCTGTGGTCTCCAATGCCCACAGCATTGAGCCTGGCAGCACTGTGGCTACGCAAGGATGAAATGCACTCATGAAAACCAGGCTCCTGGTAGGGAGACAAGGCATCTGATGATGCTCATGTTACATGTAATTTAAGTTGAGCCTTCACAAAAATAATAACAATGGATCCACTATGAAGAAGGTCTTGGGAGGGAGGAAGTCATCAGGATGTGGATCTTGGTAAGGCAATAATAACCTACTGAAAGCAATTTGTTTAGTTTATCAATCAGTGGCTGACTTTGACTCACAGCCCAGCAATTCAATTGCTGGATTTTTTTTTTTTTTTTTTTTTTGAAACATGACTGGTTCTTGGACCATATTAACCAAAAAATATCAGGTATTTTTCATCATATAAATAGAACCACATTATGAAAAACTTCAGGAAATAAAAAGGAATTATGTCAAAATAATTTTGCTCTATTTTTTTCAGAACTTGAAAAAATTTAAAAAGAAGAATGAACATAGCCTCTATAAAGGAAACAAAATAAAATAATAACGACGACCAAGCTCTGAGCAAAGATTATGCTGGGTAAAAGGAATGATAATCAACAAATCACAAAATAGGATCTCTGTTATCATTATACTCCTGTGTACTACAGAAAATATGCACTCAGTCAACAGCCATACGGTACTTTTGGTATCATTTAGTTTATACAAACACTTTTGGTAAGTTTTATGAAATTTGATTTATACCTGGTACCAAAACATGCAGAACCTTTGGGTGGATAATTTCCATTTGGACATGGATGGCTTCTTGCTTTAGATTCTAATTGTCTGTGACCACACAGTATAGGAAGAATAGCTACCAACAAGTGAGTGTGATCCATTAGTGAAAGTTAGGCAATTAAATAAAGATTCAACCACAAAATTGAAATCTCATAGCATTACATATGTAAGAGTGGTTATTTTTAAAAACATCAAATGAATTTTCATTTTATATAGAGTTTATCTGTATATGTGTTTGAGTCTGTGCTTGTATGTGAAACTTTCCACAATACTAAATTCCAAAGGTGTAAAATACATCCTCAGAGTGTGTATGATACGTACAATTCAAATATTTCTGTGAAAAACAACTATTTTTTTGTAGAAACTGAAACAAAAATGCACCTGCAATACATACAAATCAGTAGGTATCATATTTAATACTACCACAAATAAATAAATTGCTTAGACCAATTGCTAATATTTGTTACATATTAGTTGCTTTATATTTTAAATATTAAAAATAAAACAAAGCACTGCTCAACCTTATATAAAAATGCTGAATTTGATACTAGAATTTGTGTTGGAATTCTTTCCCAACTAAGTTATTTTTCAAGTCTCATTAAGACTTTTATTAACAGTGTAATGTAGGTGTCAGTGAGAAAACTTGTGCCTAATTTAGAGACAATCTGGCCTTTGGTAGTCTCTGGTAAAATACAGCATATTTTATTCACTATGAGCTAAACCACAACCAAGTCAAAAGTTAGTTGAAGAGGGTGGGTACAAACACATCCAACAACCATAGAGCAAGCAGTGAAAACTACAAACTAGAAATTGAAATATCAGCTATCAGAAAAGCAAATGCATAGGAAGAAAATCTGGAAAGAACCAGTCTGTGCAGCTGAATAATAATTTGGAGCAAGGAATCTGAGTAACAGGCAAACTTGCCATTTAAGTCATCAAGATCTATTAAATGTTTGCTACTTTGTCATTTCTCAGAGATGTAAACCAGCCCATAACTGCTTACTGAACAACTTTCAAAACAAGTTAGAGCACCAGGCACAGGAAGACATGAGAAGGCCCTGAGGATCACCTACTCACAAGATTATCCATGTGAGTGGAAGCTGCTCTGTTCTCAAATATCTGAATAAACACTCAGAAGTAGATAGGCAGGCACTGTCTTTGTAATGTTTTTGTTTATCCTTCCATTTGAACTGAGAAATCAAAGAAAGAGAAAATTAAATATGTTTCAATCCTAATCACAGGTAGTGTCCTTTGTGAGTCTGATATGTAGAATTTTCAAATGGGAAGAATTTCAGTATCAACATAACTATGGATTTCTTTTAGAAATTCATACCTAATTGGAAGAAAAAGAGATGCACAGAATTTCCAATCTTGTCAAGGTAACAACAAAGTAATTGATTTAAAAAGTATTTAAAAATCATGTAAGATATTTGGACATAAAAACTGTGAAAATTAAACTTGAAAGGTCCCTTCTATCATTTACTGGTTTTTCAAAAGGGTTAGCAAATATCACAAGATATGCAAAGAAGCATAACAGTAACAGAAGCAAGATTCATAATCAAATGAAAATAGGTCAGACTGACTCCAGCTATTTCTAAATTATCACACACAAAGTTTGGGAAGATAGGTATGGGAAAGGAAGAAAGATTCTTAAAGAGAGGGACTAGTGAAGAATCTTAACAGTAAATAGTATGATGTGCAATGAAAAACTATTTGCAAAGGATGAGTAGCAGACAAGACATAAGGGAAGCCAGCAACACAGAACTTAAAGACCAGTCTAGGGAAATTACCCAAACGGAAGCCCAGAGAAGAAAACAAGACTGAAGACAATAAACAGAGCTTCAGTGTCTAACAGAACAGCGTGAAATGATCAAATGACACGCAACAGGGGCCTCAATGCAGATGGTATCAAGAATGCAGCAGAAAGTGTTCAAAGAAGTATTAGCTAAAAGTTTTTCAAGTTTTATCAAAAACAGAAAACCACTGACAAGAAACCCAACAAATGTCTAGCAGAATAAATACCAAGGGAATCATACTTCATCTAAAAATTTTTTAACTATAAAGGTAAACGATCTTAGTGATAGACAATGATAAAAGTGTTTATTTTAAGATCATTAATGAAAATGGCAAATGACATCTGATTTCTTTAATACAAAGGAGAAAGAAAATAACCGTGAAGGTACAATTAAAGTGTAAAATAACTGGCTACATAGAATTCTAAGCCAAAGACTATCATTTAAAGAAAAAAAAAACACATTTTCTTACAAATGAAAGATGAATTTGGTGTCAATAACCCTGCAATACAAGGGATGTGGAAGGAATTACTTCAGGTTGAAAAGAAATAGTACCAGATGTACAGATGTCTGGGTCTGCCCAAATGGACAAAAGCATTGGGCAATTAAATTTGTGGGCTAATATTAGAAGTTATTTTTATTTGTGTGTTTACACATATATTCTTCTCCCTCCCTCTTTCCTTCTCTGATTCTCCTTTCCTCTCTCTCTCCTCTTCTTTTCTTTTTCTATGTCCCCCTTATAATCCATCATAAAAATTTTAAACATCTAAAAAGTGTTAGGTGTTTAAGAAATATTGATAGTAACTTAATGTGGGCATCATAAACAGTGTAAAACTAAAATATATGATAAAATAATATGACAGGAGGTTAAGAGAATTACATCGTTATAATTATCAATAAATATGAAAGAGTTTACATTACAGAAAATATTTTTGACCTTAGAAGAATTAAATTCCATGTGAATTATAAAAGATAGTTTAATGTGTAAAAGTATTTTTATTTGTGGGGTTTCAAAGAAGAATGAGATTCACTTTTCAAGATGCAAACCTGGACCTGGAAGGCTTCAACCTCCAAGACTGAACTGAACTCTGACTAGCAGCCTTCTCCACAGTCTCTTCTCCTCTTCTGCTTCTTCAAGCTCCTGCTTTTCACTCAGCTTCTACCTCTGTGTCTACCTTGCTTCTCCTTCTGCTTCTACTCTCCATTCTCTCTGCTTTTACTGATTGTTTCCTTTTATATCCCGGAGTTGGGATTAAACGCGTGATTGCCTTCTGAGTTGTTTTTATTTAAAGGTATATGCTACGTTGCCTTCAGATACAGAGTCTTGTTTTGCATTGATGAAGATAATCCTACAATTCACTTCCCATACACCAGACTAGTCAACCTTGCTGCCACTCGGTGAAGGTCAGACTGAGAGACTGGGGGAGTTTCCTATGTCTCCATGTTAGTCACTTGGGAGGAAGCACAGAATTCCCATTCATTTAGCATTAGTACAGAGGACAGGATTAGCCTAACATTTTTTCTACTCTAGAACAGCCATGCTGCTGGACTAGAGATCAAATGTTTCTCTACATTAATAGGGGAGGAACTCACTAGGAAGACACTGAGTAACAGGTCTCTAGTAGCTCTGTACTAAAGATGTAAGGAAAGAAGTAAGACAATATTTTTAATGTATCAAAATTTATAACATATAGCTAAAGCAGCATTAAAAAACATATAGCCATAAAATGTATTTTATTGAAAAAAGATGAAATTAAAAACTGACCTTTTTCAAATGCTAAAAAACAACTACATGGAACTCAACATAAGTAGAGGAAAAAGAAACTATTGAAGATCTAAACAATGAAATAGAAAAGGGAAATGAAGAATCTTAACATAGCAGAAGCTGTTGCTTTGAGACAATCTATAAGATTATCACAATTAGAAAGGAGAGCAATAACATTCAGTCTACAGTCAAAGTTTTAATTTCCTTCAAAAAACTTTACTTTCTCATAAAGCAAACATATGTTTAACTTATGACACTGGTCACTTTTTCCTAGGAAATTTCCCATAAAAAATATTCATATATACTCAAAATATTGTTGGAAAGGTACCTTGATAACAATTATATCCATGAGAGAGAGATCCAAACAGAAATAAATAAATAAATTGGATAATATTTATTAAGTATAGTAATTAACAATATATGCTAAGAAGCTCCTAATGCTGTCCTGGTGCTTGTGGGATGTCAGGGTGTCTGTGTAATAACTGAGTGATTGTGTGATGTCTGGGTACCTACAAGATGTCCAGGTGCCTGCCTGCTGTCCAAGTGCTTGCCTGATGTCTGGGTTCCCCAGGGTCCCATGAGATGGAAACAAAACAAAACAAAGCAAAACAAACAAACAAACAAAAACAATAAACAGTAAAAATAAGTGAATAAAAAGTCAAATAAAAAAAAGAAGCTCCTAAAGATATTCAACAACATGAGTGCATTAATATAATACTGTGCTAAGAAAGTCAAAGATAAATATTAGATGTTAGTTTTTATATATTTATAGATATATCATTACTGTAGTTGTCCCAAAGGTAGGCACTAAACCAGATAAAAAACAAAAATAGGTTATGATGAGGAAAATCAGAGATGCAATTTGCCTTGATTTTGAGGGAACTGGGGTAGGTATTTAAATATTTTACAACTTGTGATGTAGCTAGGTATAGGCATTTTTAAAAAGACAAGCTGTCTTAGTTTGTTTTCTGTTGTGATAAAACATTGATCAATAGCAACGTGGGGAGGAAAGGGTTTGCTTGGCTTACAGGCCACTGTGGGTGACTTCCTGCCCTGACTTCCGCTCAATGATGGACTGTGTTGCCATTGATCATTGACACAGCAGGAACCTAGAGACAAGAACTGAAGCAGAGACCATGGAGGAACTAAAAATACTGTTCTGCTCCCATGTCTGCTCAGCTTGCTTTCTTATACCACTACAACCCAGGCCCAGAGCCTAGCCCCGGCACCACCCACAGTGGTCTGGACTCTTCCACATCAATTATTAATCAAGAAATGTTCCACAGCCATGGCCACAGGCAAAGTAATTCTTTAGTTGAGGTTCCCACTACCAAGGTGACGCTGGTTTGTGTCAAGTTGACAAAAACAAACCACCACAGTTACCATATTTAATTTTATTCAATGTGCACTGTACTTTGGCTAAAAAAAATGCTATCTATTTCTCAAAAAATTAATGAATTACTAAACTGCTTCCATCTGAAGGTATCTACTTTGTATTGGGGATGATTGACTACAGTTAAACCTTTTGCTTACTCTTATTCGAGAAATCAAACTGGTATTGACTTGGAAGTTTCATCCCTACTGGCTAACTTCTATATTGCTAGAAGTTTCTATGCGTGTTACTGGGAGGGAAAAATAATCCGTGGCCAGTTGTGAACCTTGTGAGCTCTAATAACAACTGACCTGATAAGATGTGCCCACTGGCACAATGCTGACATAAATATTATAAGTGTAACCAAATACTTTCTGATTGTATTTAAAGCCCGTTCCATAAGAATGACCTCATGCTTAGTACTATTGATTAGGCCAAAAACCCATGGCTGGATAGGTCATAAACTCTAATGCTCCTAAAGAACTTGTTGTTTGTTTGTTTGTTTGTTTGTTTTTTGTTTTTTTGTTTTTGAGACAAGGTTTCTCTGTTGTAACATTGGCTGTCCTGGAACTCACTCTGTAGATCAGGCTGGCCTCAAACTCACAGAGATTTTTGTGCCTGTGCCTCCTGAATGCTGGGATTAAAGGCGTGTGCCACGACCACCCAGCCTAAAGTACTTATCTTTATACCTGTAGATTAGTGCATCTCTCAACCACCACCACAGAGATTTCTGTTTGCAATGGATGGTGACCATCAGGGAGAACAAGCAACTGGTCAAATGCAAATCATAAGAGAATGGAATGCTCAACTCTAAATGGAACGTATATATCATACCAGTCCCTCCAAAGCTCAGGGTTGGCCATGGAAGAGGGGGTGGGTGGGAAGGTTGTAAGAGCCAGTGGTAGTGAACGTTTGCTGTAAAACAGTCTTTGCCGGACATGACACATGGGGTTGTGGCACATGTGAACTCACAGTGGCTATGACTGCATGCTCAAGATCTACATATTAATCCAGACAGAATCCCATCATGGATGGAGGAGGAACTCACAGAGTCCCACACCAACCTGAGAACCTATTGGCAGCTGATGGCTTATGAGAGAGGGACATTTTTTTCCCAACCATGTGGCCTCTGTGAGGCTACCCATGCCCTCATAATTATTCCTGCATCCATGCACAAATCACGATCTGTGATTTAGCACACTTTTGAAAATTAAAAGTTTTATTTTGATTGAAGTACAATTTATCAATTTCAATTATCAAAGTCATATCTAGGAAATATTTGTGCAACTCAAAATAAAAACAAAACATAGAGACATCAAAAATAACAAAATACCAAGAAATCATCACTGAAGGAACCTCTAAAATCTAGTGGAAAGGAAAAAAAAAAAAACACAGAATAGAGGATTCAAATACAAAGAAAAAATGATGAACATCTGGACAGATCACGAATGAATTGAGCTTCTGAATATGTCTTATTGGAAATAAATTCACTCGTGATATTTATAAGAGATAGAGCTAACTATGCTTGGTGGTGCCCACCCTGAATCACCCCACTAGGGAGGCAGAGGCAGGCAGGTCTATGATTTGAGGCCAGCCTGGTTAACAGTGAATTCCAGGACACTTGGGGCTATGTAGAGAGGCTACATCTCGAAAACAAAACAAACAAGCAAACAAAGAAAACAAGAGGAAGAGAGACAGACAGACAGAAAGTGGGGAAGAAGATCTAGAATATAATAGCCAAAAGTTTTAAAGTAAGATAAAAGCATGGTAAATAATACACCAGGCAAACACTAGAAGAAATAAGAGCTGGTTCTGAAACATGAACATTAGGCAAAGAAATTTAGGCAAATAACTATTAAATATAATAACAAGACTAAAGGGACATAATAACAATATTTGTATATAATAACAGGGTTTCAAAATATATAAAGTAAATATTAACTAGAAGAATAAACAAAAAAGCCTGTCATGATATTTGGAGATAGAAACCTGATATTTTCAAGTAGCCACCATAGAATCCTGCTAAGATCATTGAACACTATATGGAATAATGACACAACAACATTTTATTGGCTTGTGTTAGCCATATATAGTGTCTCATGCCTGTAATTCCTGTAAGGCAGAATAATTTCTAGTTTGAGGTCAACCTGGGATACACACAGTGAGAGTCTGTCTTCCCCAAACAAAAAGAAAACTAATAAGCTCTTGCTGTTTTTTTTTTATTTTATTTTTTATTCCCAGCACACAGGAAGCTGAGGCAGGTGGATAATCGTGAGTTTGAGGCCAGAGGGAGCTACCTAGTGAGTTCCAGGCTCACCTGGGTACAGTAGGAAAATTAGTCTCAAAAACAAAACCAAACAACAAAAAATGAGTACATAGACATATAACTCTTCAAAAGTAAATCGAATAGTTAATATAAAAATCATGCCTTTTGAAAGTAAAATAAATGAAAGTATACTTTAACCCAGACAATAAAACGGGAAAAAAGAAAGAACAAAACCCAGAAAGTATCATTTTGGAATATCTGCTATTATATTATCTTTATTATTATTATTATTATTATTATCTATACTATATTATCTATATCTATATATCGATATTACACAGATATATATTATATCTAATATCTGCTATATATAAGCTACCAGGAGAAGAAATTTATTACATGCAAGTATGACAAAGCCTCAGTACACATAACATTTTAAACTTTTGCTAAAACCAGAAGTATAAAATGGTGGACAGACATGCAAAATGTTTTAGAATAGAAGTCTGAATGTAAAATAAACTTTAATCCCATCCATGGCCCTGAGAATGCAAAGTAAAATTCTTAAGATGGCTTCTATCCCTACAAGATTGGCAAGCAGCTGAAGATCAGGGAATGAAAGGCACAGGACCTTGTGTGTACTTCTGGTAGGGACCAAGTTGGTAGGTAGGGTTTTGGAGTATGATCTATACTTGCTGCCTTTTTTAAACCATTGATACTGTTCTTCCATTTCTCTGTCATTGCTGAATTTGAGTTAAATAGGTCTCCTAAGTGTCATAGACTTCCCTTGTACATTTTTTCTTTTTATTTTCTTAGCCCTTGCCCTACAGATTACAACTATCATTTTAACAGTCAACTTTAAACACTATCCTAATTTCAAAAATATTCAAAGACTTAGGTTCCTAAGTGATACATTCTTGATTCTCTTTTATGCTATACTCATACAAGTTGGGTCTTCACACATCACATTCTGACTATAAAGTCAGACTTAGAAAACCATTCTATATATTCATCACTTAAAAGTGTCAAACGAAATATCTGGCGGTGGTGGTGGTGCATGCCCTTAATCCCAGCAGTCAGGAGGCAGATGTAGGTGGATCTCTGTGAGTTTGAGGCCAACCTTGTCTACAGAGTGAGTTCGAGGACAGCCAGGTGTACCCAGAAAAACCCGGTCTCGGTGGGTGGTGTGGAGAGTGCCAAACAATAAGCCCACATTCACACAGTATTATGTAATACTTTTCTTGGTACTCTTAGTTTTTTTGTGGATTCAAGTTACTATCTAGTGTCTTTTCATTATATTGCTAAAGTCTCCCTTTAGTACTTTTTTATAAGGATGGCTCTTAGCAAGGAATTCTCTCAGGTTTTACATGTCTTGGAACAGCAGTGTCCAAGTCTTTTGATTTAGGCCAGGCTGGCTCCGAATGCATAATTCCCTTTTCTCCTCAGCATGACAGGCCAGAACCAACATGCTTGACTTTTACCTTCATTTTTGAAGGACTAGTTTAGCGTAGATGGACTTCTTAGCTAGTGACCTTTTTCTCACAGCACTTTAAATAAGTCATCCACTGCTTCTGTCCATGGTTTATAATGAGATGTCCGCCATCAAACTTACCGAGGCCCTTGAAAACCGGTGACTTATTTTCTCCTAGTGACTTCAAATTTATCTTTGGCTCTCAACAGTTCCATTGTGATGCATCTAGGTTCAGATTTCTTTTAGTTTATGATACTTGCAGCTCACTGAATTTCTTGGGTATTGTGATCAACTCTTAAAAATCACATTTGGGAAATTCTTGACCATCATTCTAACATCTTTCTGCATTTTTTTCTTTGGTTCTTGGGCCTCCTGCTTTGTGTATATTGGTACACATCTAGTTTTATATTGGTCACATCTAGTTTTTGGTTTGAAACTCGATTCTTGTTTATCTTTATTTCTGCTTTTGAGACTAGAATTTTTCTCTCTTCAAGTTTCTCAGGTTCTCCATCTACCTGCTCATATTTTATACTAAGCTCTTTTAGCATTTGTTAATTTATAAGAGTAAATTAGCTTTATAATCCCTGCTTGGTCCTAGGTTTTTCCCAATCTATACTTCTATTAATATCCCTTGTAGAAACTTATGTATTCATACAATCTCCTAAAATTCTTTGCTTTGCTCTATGAACATATGTAAAGTGTCTGTCTAGAAAGTTTGAGAGCTGAGCTATTCCCTGGACACTCACTATTGAGTCCTTTTTATTCCTTTATAATTTCTTGTTCTTTGCCTGTCCATTTTTTTGGTGTTGTTGCTTTAACTTTGATGGCGCTGTTTTAAAAGTGAACTTTTAAAAAATGTCAGAGTCCCACCTCTCTCAGGGGGTTCTGTTATTATAGTTGGTAATTGTTTTGTTTGGTAGTTTTCTGAACTACTTTTGTAAAGTTCTTTTCTATGCTTTATGTAGTACTGGTTTTTGCTTTGTCAGCTTAGTAGCCAGTAAATGCTTTGTAAGGGTCGCCATGTATCTGTAAGTGTGTTAGTGTACAAACTACATACCTATTTGGGCAGCACACCTTGGCCTTTACTTCCTGTTTGAGAAGTCTTGAAATCAGTTTTAGTTGAGAATTTAGAGCCTCTGTAGTCTTTCCTAAGCTTGAACACAGCCCTTGCTATACACATAGCCATATCTTGTCATGCGTGGAGCCTGCTAGACTCTCAGAGATCTGGTGCCTACCATTTACCTGTAGCTGTCCATCAGATCACAGGAAGCTTTTTGATTGCCTCCTACTTTTCCAATAAATGTTTCTGAGATAAAGAGCTTTAACACTGGGTGACTCCCACATGGGTTTAAATAAAGATAGACTTGCATATGAATCATACAAAAAAAGCACCAGACAGAACAAATAAAGACAACTCTCGCCTGGCAATGGTAGCACATGCTTTTAATCCCAGTACTTGGGAGGCAAAGGCAAGCAGATCTCTAAGTTCAAGGCCAGCCTGGTCTGTAGAGTGAGTTCCAGGACAGCTAGAGTTACAACAGAGAAACCCTGTCTCACCCCCCCACTACCCATTCACCAAGAAAAAGAAAAAACTCTCTGGCAATCAGGTTCCAGTGGAACTCCATCCTCATTACACCGTGGAGCCTGCTCAAGTCCTGGTTCTCACTGACAATGTTTTTCACTGCTGTTATGTGCTAGTACTATAGCAGTGCGGGGAAGGCAAAATGGGAGTGGGGTGACTTAAGAGACCACAAAGCTCACTGCTTCCAGCAAGATTCAATGAGTATACTTTGGGAACAGCCTTCTTGGGTTGATGTAAACTTTTTGTTAATTTCTAGAGTTTTGAAAAAACTCATCCTGATAAATTTTGCTGATTTTGCTATTGTCATGATAGAGAAAAGAATTTACAGACTTCCAAGTAATGCTTTTGCTAATGTTATTTTAGCAGAATTACTTTGGAATTCCACTTGGCATTACCTACTAAAATTTATTATGTGGCTAGCCTAGAAACTAGACATTCTTGTAATGCATAGTTAAAAAGGCAGCATACTCAAATGTTCATGCACTATTGTTCCACGACCAAAAGCTAGCAATAACAAAAACATCCAACAGAAGAACGAAGTGACTATTTTTGATGTACAAAGGAATGCTTTATTACTCTAAATATGAGTGAGACATAAATGCATATCCATATGCACACATCTTCATGGCATAATTTTAAGTTATAAGAAAACTAAAGTAGAACACATTAATACTATTCTATTTTTTTTATAAAACTAAAATGTTTTAAACTATCAAAATATGTAAATGAGTAATTTTTTAAAAATCACAGTATATAGTTATGCCTGGTTCAGAAAGGTAGGGATGAGGCAGCTGTGAGCACATGTTAGTTTGCACCATGCACCATGTCTTGGGTCAGATGGAGGGATCTTAGACAGTTTGTAATTTTATTGTCTTTCAAATTTAGAAAGTATTAAAATTTTTTTAAATTTTACTTTATATATATGAGTGTTCTACCTTTGTATTTGCATGTGCATCAATGCGTGTCTGATTTTTGTGGATGTTCAAAAAGGGCACCAGATCACCTGGAACTGGAGTTACAGATGGTGGTGAGCTGCCACTTTGGGGCTGGAAACCAAACCCAGACGCTCTGCAGGAACAGTTGCTGGTCTTAACCACTGAACCTTCTCTCTAGCCCCAGCTTTTCTCTGCATATATATCAAATTGTTACAGCAATAAAAGAGAGACTTGGGCCATCTACTTGTGCTACAGGAAGGCCCTGGAGCAGTGGCTGGAAGAACACAGGGGTTGTGAAATTTATAGACTTTATTAACTGTGTGCAGGATCTTAAATGATTGGGTGATGTCTTCAAGGCAGCATCCTACCAGGGGTATCGACTTCAAGGGGACTCAGTGAGCATAGGGCACACTACAAGCAAACTGACCTTAGTAGGGACTCAAAAAAGAGTCATCATATCAACATGACACTGCAATATGCTCTCAAATGTGGAGAAAACATCTGTCAGACAATCAGGAATTTTGGCTTTTTGTTGTCGTTTCTGAATAAATTGTGCAGGTAGCTCAAGCGCGTGTAGCATTTTCAAAGTAGCATCAAAGTAAGTCACTACAGGAATCCTTGAGAGATGTTCACTGAGTATTTATTTAATGGGCTAAGCAAGTATTAATTTTTAGAGATATTTATGTACTCCACTTATACTTTCAATAATGTCTTATAAAAATTCATTTTGAGATAATTATTCTTCTAGTACACCACAAATTCCCGAAATTCTAGAATGTCTGTCCCTTGGTACCAGAAACCAATTTGGATATCTGTATATTTGAGGAATTGTGTGTGTGTGTGTGTGTTTGTGTGTGTGTGTGTGTGTCTGTGTGTGTGTGCATGTGTGTGTGTGTGTCTGTGTTTGTGTGTGTATGTGTGTGTGTGTATTGTGTGTGTGTTTGTGTATGTGTGTGTGTGTGTGTTTGTGTGTGTATGTGTGTGTGTGTTTGTGTGTCTGTGTGTGTCTGTGTGTGTGTGCATGTGTGTGTGTATGGTGTGTGTGTGTGTGTGTGTGTGTGTATGTGTGTGTGTATTGTGTCATGTTTAAAACCCAGAAAGCTTGAGGTGTCTCATAATTTCTACTCCACTACACTGAGTATTTTCATTCTGTACTAAAAGTATGCCAATTTGCTGCCATAGTTCACTGCATGTGCTATATTTAAATGTCAGTCTGAAGCCCTTCACCTTTGCTGGATTCATTCTTCTGATTATTCTGGTTTATTGTTCTCCCCACGAAATAAAGGACAGAGCCTCACAGAAGTAAGGAAGACAGTCACGGTCAAGTGCAACATCCAGGTTGGGCTCAGTTACTAGATCTTTGCTGTTCTCCCTGTTCTATGGATTCTAATCTAGCTTCCCATCCTTCACAGTTCTCAGAGTCTCCCTCCAGCTCTTCACTCAGTTCGGTCACATACCCAACCTCATCATTCCTGAAGAAAGCTTTTAATTCTATTTATAATTTCCAAGATAAATTAGAACTATCTTAAAATACTAATAATATACTATGCCAGTGGTATTTCACTAAAGTTTAGATTTTCTAGGAAAATGGGTAAAACATGTAAGAACTGAATACAAACGGAAAATGACAAAAAAAAAAAAAAAAGGTAGAGTTTTAATTCCTCTTTTCTTTTCCTTTTGGAATTTATCACCATGGTATTACTTATCCGTGTCCTAAAATGAGCCTCCCCATTTCCTTCTTGGATCAGAACAAAGTGAACCCATAGTCATGTGCCCTTAGCCCTTAGCCACCGGGCCACTAGGCTTTACGATGGCACCCGCGACAGGTGAGATGCAATGATCGTCTTGTTGGCTAGGGGTTCACAAATGTGGCTCTAGCTAGTTGCTTTGTTTTTTTGTTTTTAATTCTCCATCATGTCTACAAATCATTTTTGGTTTCTCCTTTTCTAGTGTGGTTTCATTGTCACCAAATCAGCAACCATCGGAGGTCCACTCAAGGATGCCAGCATAGAATCAGTATCTATTAGTGTCCTGACTATCTTGGATTTTCTCTTTTTCCTTTGTTCTTGAGAACTGGAAAGATAAATTAACTCCAAAATCTTAAATGTTTCACCAAAAAAAAAAAAAAAAACGATATTTACTTATTTTGTATGCTGAAAGTACATGAATGAGATTCGAGTCTGCTTTTCTCAGTTGCAAACAGCTCAGTGTCAGCACTGTGGACAATGTTCAACCTCGTCAGTCCTGTTTGGTTGCACATCAGGAAACAAGCCCGGAGAAACTACACAGTGTTCCGCCGAAGGTATCGTAATAGGTGTGGAGTCTGGGCCAACAGACCCTTTTTCTCTATCCATTTACTTTCTTTTAAAACCATGCCTGCCGACTGTTTAACAGGAAGGAGAAAAAGCATCTGTAAGAATTCATGTTCTTAACATAAATAGCCCATGTTAGTACAGCTGGCGGTCAGTAGGTCCATAGTACACTGTGTTGACACTTTGTAACTGGCCGTTTGAAATGACTACCTGCTAAAAACGGAATTCGGTTTTTGTTTCATTTCTTCGTTCATAAATTTGTAAATTATGCCCAGTGAGGGCGATGTTTCTTGACTGTACGCATTATAATTAAGAAGGCTTCTAAACTATCAATTAAATTTTTTCAAACTCAGCGCAATTAGGAATTGCGGATGCTAGCATAAAAATTCCTTTTGACATCAAGTGTGATGGCAACACAATCTTAAAAATTCTAGTAGCCCGGTTATTGCTTGCCCCTTGAATTCTTTTGAAAACAAGGTCCTCAAATATTCTTTAAACATGTCAACTTCTCATAATACATGACATCAGTCAGATAGGAGCAATTTTCCCCACGGCATCACAGCGGACAGCAAAGCCCGTCCAGGAAGTCGAAGCCCTCCGGCCTCTTAATTTATCATTTGCAAAGAAAAAGTCTGAATATTAACCGCAACATTTATTAATGGTACCATTAATCCTCCAGATGAGCAGTTAATGTCTGGAGACTAAATCTTGTCATCTTTTATTTAAAAACAACTGAAAAAAAAAACAACAACCTATCTCATAAAAAGCTTATTTCTATAGATTTTGGCTTCTGGGAGAGATGACACCACAGTTTACAGTGCTGCCCTACATTTTAAATCACAAGAGATAGGTATAATTTGAATAAAAATTAACTTAACATGAAGAAAAATAATCCTATTTAGATTTTTATCTTAGATTTACAAAACTCACAGTGCCTTTGTGGCTGGTCATAAGACATTTCCCCCAAGCCTCACAATTGCTAAAAATAGCAGATCAATCACCATTCCAGATCACATTATGAAGTGTGTGAACGAGTGCATTAAAAAGCTGTGTGAGCACCAACAAAGTTTATTGGGGTAGCTACATTCAAGACACACATGGCATACCTTTAAATAGCACTGTTAAAATACCAAATAAAATGTCAATGTCTGTCAGGTCTCTGGATTCTATAAATTGTTTAGACTGGAAATGTTGGGGTTTGGACATTGTTCTTCTCATACGATGTAAAAAAGAGGAGACCATAAAAAGAAAAGAACAATAAAGCATAGCTCATTTTTGAAGCTCTTTCATGGAAAAACATACCTTGGATCATTACCCCCCTAATCAACAATTTCCGTCTTTCCCCCACTCCTTCTGTCTGGTATTTGACTTTCTCTCCCTCCTCTCTCTGGGTGGTATTCTGAGATTACACATACTACTCAGCAACCATAGTTTTTAGAGTCACTTCAAAAGAGAATGTTAGGACAGAATGACAGATTTTATACACACACACACACACACACACACACACACACACACACACACACACGCGCATGCGCGGTATTTTTAACGTGGACCAAAGTTTTGACATCCATTTCTGTGCTCTTACAAATACACCAGTATGTCCTGACTACATAACATTCTCAAAAGGAGGAAGGCCCGTCAAGCAGGACAGTGATCACCTACTTACAAAGGAGTCCTGCTCACCCCTCAGTGGTCATCTCCTGGCCCTCCTCCCTGTGCCTCCTTCCCTTCATTAACACACCGCACTCCCCATCATCCCCAAACAACAACATGGCTGTTTCAGCCTCTCCTCTGAATTTCCCACACTTAATGCAACCCAGACCTCACCTTCAGCTCTCCCGAGGCCACTTTGGAAGCCAGCTCAATGACACAGCCAACAGCCATGCGTGCAGCACTGGACGAGTGCAGCTCATTCCAAATGGTGTCACTGTCCACCTGAGCAAACAGTTGGCGGGGTCCAAAGGAGAGAAAAGGAAAAGAGAAGAGAAGAGTAAGAAGGAGAAGGGAGGCGGGGGAGGGGAAGAGAAAGAGAAAGCAAATCTGTGAGGAAGGGCTGGCAGAGTAACAGCCTATGTACAATAACATCAGTCTTCCGTCCTGGCCAGCTGAGAAGGCCTTCCGGACATCGCTTTGCTTATACTCTTTCTCAGCACTGACTTCTCCAATGGAAACACATTCCTGCCATGCCTCACTGCCATCCTCTGTTTACATTTCGCATTACAAACAGCATTACATAGGCCGGATCTGGCTTAGGTACAGGCCTGCTAGAAACCAGGCACCAGCAGTAGGTAGAGCAAAAACCAAGAGTACTTAGTTATACATAAAAATCAGATTTGCAAGCGTTGGAGGGAGAAAATACCATTCTGACTGCGGGTTTTGTCGGGAGCCAAGGACAAGTTTTAGGCAGGTAGCAGTAGCAGGCCACAAATAGAAAGTAGTAACCACAGCTCAAGGCCTTCAAAAATGGAAGGAACATGTGGGCCTCATACTTAAGACATTAACGAGAGTGAACCGTTAGGAGGGGGTTGACTGACAAAGGAGAAGCTTACTATTTTTAATATGGGTACCGTTTGGAGGCAAGTTTCAGTGGACACTGGCTTTATTACAGTGTACAGTTGCTCCTGTACTAGAGCACCATCCTCAAAGCACAGCCTGGCACCCTTTTATATAATGCCATTGGTCCTTTCCCACACGTGCAATAAGAACCTGTGTGTTAAGGATATTAAACATGCAGCTTTTTAAAATTACAATTTGTGTCGCATATTTTACGTATAAAGTATTTCCAGATATTGAAATGACAGCATCAACTGATAGGCAGCTCTGATCGCAATCAGAGTGTATAAATCATTTGAATTGTTAAGAAATGAGATTAAACATTTGTGAACATAAATATCAAGCCCCTGTCAATGGGCCAAAGAGAGAATATCCTGTGCAAAACAGAGCTTCTACTTTAAAAATTTGGGAGTAAATATAACGCTCAGTCACATGTAAAATGAAGGAAATAGGTATATTTACAAAGAACCAGTCAGTTTCCTGAGTAATGTCACATGTCTTTTCTTTTCTCATGCAGTCATTATTGATTTAACTCATGGTTAGTTGTCAACAATAGAATCAACAGCACAATCATATTGTTCTCAAAGGAGTATTGGGCACAGAGGTGCTCAGCGGAAGAACACCGAGGTTCTGACCCCATCCAAACACTGACTCCAAGCTGTCAACGAGGAATAAAAAAGCACGAGAACTATATAACCATGCAGACAAGCATAAACATACACACAGAAAATATGAGCATTAAAACACCATGGTTGTGAAGAGAAGCCTTTAAAGCCAATCTGTTAGGAGAGACATCATGGCCTTATTCTAAAACCTTGGTTACACTGAGCCACTGATTTAACTCTCTATGCCTTGATTTGCCTGTCCATGAAAATACCTTGAGTGTCATCTGATAGCTCAGAGGTTAAGAGTACATACTGTTCTTCCAGAGGATCTGAGTTTGGTTCCCAGTAACCACGTGGCATGTATTCACACAAACACACACACACAGACATAGAATATAAAAATAAATCGAGACTATCATCTGTGCATGGTTATTCCAAGGCTGAATAAAGAGGTACTAGGCAAAGGATAATTCCTTTTATTTCAGCTACTGGTACACCTGTGTACCACTAGGCACACTGAGAACTAGGGAGTGGCTCTTGAATCACTGTGTCTTAGAGGGATTTTTCTACTGGTTCCAGAGCCCTCACCCAGACCTCTGAAATGTCTACAGAGATTTTGTAGCACGCTTCTGAAGGGTCCTGTGCCTCCTAAGAACACCAGCGGCTGTCAGAGTCAACCCTTCAGTTTCAGCAGCACGGAGAACGGCTGCTGAATGAACGGAGAACCCTGTGAGAAGAATGCACTCACAGATCCTCCTAAAGAAAAGCTTCATCTTCTTACTGAGCTTACGTAAGTAGGCATTTGAGATTCATGAGACTATATTCTCAGCACTGTATGTTGAAAAATAAAATCTTGGGATTGACTTTGTGTTATATATTTTATAATCAGTTTTTATATCACTACACTCCTACTGGTGCCATAGTAAAGTCTAGATGAATAAGATTTTGAATTGAGAACTCAAACAAAGGCCCATCACTGAATCCGAAAGGGCCAATCTGGTAACTGAAATATGACATGGATTCTAAGCACCTTGCTTGTTAAATTTGGAATATATTCAGGCATTATTGGAAAATTCCTTCTAAAAATGTTAAGCACTCTATTAGTTGGAAATGTTAGTTGTTCTCTCAACTGAGAACAATGTTGGATTAGCCACAAGACTAAAAGGCCTTAGGTTATCATAGATACCTTTGTGTGAATGCCACCTGCCTGTTCATCCCTCTGCTGCTTCCTATATCTGGACCATTAAAGTTAATGCATGCATAAAACAGGAATGGTGACAGCTTGATTTCCACTGAGCTAACATCTGTCTTGTACTTAATATGAGTTATAATTTGGGGGTGTGTTTTGGAGTAAGGATATAGTTATTGTTCTCAAAGCCTGATCCTTGAGATTCTTGAGGTTTTATGACTTATATTCAAAGCTTTGTTTATCTCCAAACACATCCTCTTTTAGAAATCTATGGGATTTTTCACTCATTCATTTAGTTATATTTAAGTATATAGAACATTTATGTAAGAACTATTTTAACCTATGTTTTATGTACGGTTTATAATTAAGTGGTAAAAATGAACAGGTTTCACAGATATGATCTGATCACTGACTTCTAGATTTATGAATGGGTTGTTTTTACTGAGTGATTCAGTTGTGACAACGTATCTCAGGTTGGATAATTTACACAGCATAAGTATACTGACCACAGCGTTGGCTTACAGATGGCTTCCTGGAAAGTTCTCGCACAGTTTTTCCTTGTATTCAGGTTCTGTTGCTTAGAAAGCCACTTATTTGGATGTGGAACCCATTTTTCTAACTTCACTTAGTGTTAATTATTTTCTAGGTGCTTATCAATAACCTGTATGGGCTTCAAGTTCAATATTTTAATTTTGAAGGATTTTAGAGACAGCAAGGCTCTATCTCAAAAACTTGTCCATAAGTCAATTTACAAACACACTCCCATGACATATGTTCCAAATGGTGTTTCAGGATCAAATTAGCTACCAAAACATCTCACATGTATTTCCACATCTTACAAGGTCTCCCATAGAATAATTAGATACATGCCTTGTGAGGTTTTCTATCACTCCTGCCTCGAGAAGAGATACTCATATCTACTTCCTGCCTTTCACCATGGTAAAAAGTATTTGTTCTCCCTCTTTCTCTTACTTCATAGAGAAATTGCCAACAAAATTGTCCTTTATCAGTTCCAGCACTAGGAGAGTCACTTCCACCTGGGTACTATGATTTCAGCTACTACAGGATTTCTTGACAGTAGTTGGTTGAGTTTACCAGCTAACAATGTGTTAAGAGCTAGCTGGGGCTATGATACAAAGGAAAAGAGCAAGAAGATCTGAGATGGACACATGTGCAGGATTAGGGTCTGAAACACAATGCAGCAATGGCAGAACTAGAGGCTGAAGAGCTTACAACTGTGCAATCTGATGCTCTGCTTTGTCTGGTGGTTGAGACACCATGACACAGAGTTGGCAGTGAACAAGAGATAGGGTAAGATGCAATAGGAAGTCCAGGAAAGAGGGAAAGAAATTGAGACAGAGCAGGGAGCCACTCTGCTAGTTAGCCACATTAGCTAGTTAGCAGGATCTCGATGGATTATTAACACATGCAAGACAAGTCCATAAAAACAGAACTACTGCACTTTAAAACTTTTCTCTTTTCATGCATGTGAAATTTATCCATCTAACAATTTATGAGTATGTGTTCATTTATGCATGGTTAGTGTGTATATGTGTGTGTGTGTGTGTGTGTGTGTGCATTGTATGCATGAATTAGGGGTCAGTTGTACAGGAGTCAAAAGAGAGATTAGGATAATATGGAGAAAATGTGAAAAGACAACATTCAGAAAAGAATCAGCACCAATATGCATGTAAATTAAAAATATATGGTATAGGAAGAATTTTTTCTAATTCCTTTATATAAAAATATATTAAAATATATGCTTGTTTTTCCGAAATCATCTATGTTAATGAATTCTGTTCCTTGCTTCCACAAACAATAGCTCAAAAAATATACTCTTTCTACATGTGACTACCTGACGCCCAGCTTGCTGCTCAGGTTGTATATAGGAAATTATGGGAGGAAGAAAAACCTAAAAACTGTCCCTTCTGGTCCTAAGACCAGAAGCAGGCACGAGAGGCACAATGGAGATAGTAAAGTAGGAAGCAACATGTGAACAAGCGAGGCAGCCAAATAAATGTTCCAGGCAAGTTAGCAAAGTAGACAGAGAAAAAAAGACTCTGCCTTTATGTCTGGGACTTTTACAGGTGCGTATACTGAACGCTGGGTCCACTTGACGAGACACCTATAGTAAGGCCAAAAGTCAACCGAGGGTAACATTGATGCATTTCTAAGATGTGCTTCCTATGTAGTGGGAACGGAAGCCTCAGACACCCAGGATCAACTGAGGCTATATTATGAAACAGTGTATAGAGTACACTAACTACAACTTTCCCCAAGTGGACTCCATGACGGAAGCTCAGAAGACCATAATATGAGCCAAGCTGAGGTTGCATAGGCCCAGGGGCCTTGACAAACTTCCAGGTTGCAGAGAAATCAGAAATCAGGTGTCAGGTACCAGGTAGCTCAGCCTCAAAGTCAGGAGTCCAGGAACAATCAGTTTGCATGCAGAACTGGGTTGCTGTGGAAACCTGCATCATGGCTCAGGCATCCAAGCTTCGTCTCTGGAGAAATATCCAAGAGACTGAGCTATTGCTTTGAAGAGGCTTAAACCAATCATAAGTGGGTCTTAAACAGATAAAAAATTTTATCTGAAAGGAGGTGTTAAAAGTAGGAAAGACTAATGCATTATTAATTGGGAAGATCAGTGTAACTGGAAGAAAATAGAAAAATGTCCATTTGGCACTGGTGAGAGGACATAAGCAATCTGCTGTCTTGCTTTCCTTTTCATTTTTGTTTACTTAGTTTTAGGTAGTGCCTTGCTGGCCTAGAAATCATGACTCATCTGCTTCAGCCTCCTAAGTACTGGATGCAGAGGTGTGTTCTACAACGTGCGGCTTTAGCCCTGTGATCGTATGATTACCAGCATATTTTCGCATCATTGGGTATTGCATCCACGTGCTCAGCCAAGTGCTCTGTCACTGAGCTACATCCTCAACCTTTATCTCATTCTCAAGGACAAAAAAATTACTTGGTTAGATCCCAGGGGAGAATATCAATATCAGGTTCTGAGCAAAGCCTTTAAAGGGTATTCTGCAACCATGGACAAGTAAGCAATAATTGTACATTACAGCTAGCAGAAAAATACTCAAATCACCACCCTCCTAGCTCCTCCATGGTGTTTACTGAGCTTTCTTTTGTATGTCACTTTAATAAATAGTGTGTTTCACCTCTGGTTTATTTCCTGAGCCAACTCATGTAATGTCAAAGTGTGGTCCAAGATAAACTCATCCTTTCTTAAACTACTTTTGGCAGGGTATTTTATCACAGCAATAGAAAAGAAACAATGATACTTGCTGAGAAAGGGTAGAACTCCACTTTGGGGTGAGAGCCCTTTGACCTTGAAGCAAGAAGATTTAGTCATCTGATGAGGAGGCACATACTCAATGACAATGTCTTTCCTGGAGATATTATTTGCTTGGTGAGGTAGAAGGAAAGGAGATTTTTTTAAGGAAAACCATGCCTTAGCAGGCCATAAGAATGTCCTTTGAGTTATAGTGATAGAAATACTTAATTAAAATCTAAAACAGACAAAATATTTACTCTTTCTAAAAAGTGAGGATGAAGTAGAGAATGCTGGTATTAATTTTTAAGAATATAACCCGAACAGAAGGAGAGGTCATTCTCTTTTTTTCTCCATGGGCCTCAAAGGAAAAAGCACCTGGAATATCAGAAAAGGGACTTTCACTCACTCATCAGCAGTGGAATTAGAAGAAAGGATAAGGCAAAGAGGAGGAGATGAGTGGAAAGTCCAGCATTCAAACCTGTGTGCATGGCTCATGCCTGTCAGTACCTGAGGCTGAACAACTACTTTAAGAAGCAGCCACAAGTCAGGCATAGTGGCCCTCACCTTTAACCTCTGCACTCAGGAAGAGCAGACAGGAGGACTGGTGTGATTTCCAGGCTGCCAAGCTATAGTGTGAAACTCAATCTCAAAGGAAGTGAGTAGGACTCAGAGGACCTGGGTTCAAAACCCAGCACCTGTATGACAGCTAACAACTGTCTGTAACTTCAGTCCCAAGAAATCTAATGTCCTCTTTGGATTCCATGAATAACAGGCATGCATGTGGTATATAGACAAATCTGAAGGTAAAATACCCATAGGCATATATAACATGTATACCCTATATACTAAATATTATATCTTATATATAATATTTTTACAAAGAAGTGAGTCACTATACCTCAAGAACATTAAAATAAACTCAAACATACATATATACATAGACAAACACACCCAGCAACACCCTAATACTATCCATATCTGAGGAAGCAACACGTCCCAATCTCTGTCTGTCAGTTAAGAGAACGAGGAATTAGAGGCTATAAGGCCTGGAAGGTTGACACATACCTCATTCACTCACAATCACAGAACAAAATCCAGGAAATACATAATAAAAAATTAATATGGACTGTTCATATTTTCAGCAGTATTTCTACCTCCCTTTCCTCTAATGTTCTCTTTTTCCTACTGTTTGAAAGTAAAGCTGGCATTAATCATGGTGGTAGTTTTCAGTTAACAGGTATTGAGAACTTATTATGACATTTTTCTCTACAAAAAAAAAAAAATAGGTAAAAACTTCCCCAATCTAAGAAAAGAGAGACTTATGAAATATCTGGAGGCATACAGAACACCAAAGGCAAAATCAGAAGGGAAACTATTATACAATTTAAAAATATATATATATAAATATCTATTTAAATATAAATGTAAATATCTATTTAAATATAAATGTAACTTTTAAATTTAAATATAAATATATTTAAATAAAAAATTATACAACTTCCTAAGTTGTATAATAGTCAAAACACTAACTACAGAGAACATAGAAAGGGTATTGAAAGCTGTGAACGAAAGAACAAGTCGTGTGAAATGGCAAACCCATCACAGTAACAGCTGTCTTCTCAGTGGGATTGTGAAAGTCATGAGATATTAACCAACATTCTATCTACAAGCTATTAAAGAGTACAGATGACAGTTCAGACTAGTATACCCAGGAAAACTATAAGTCACAATTTTAAGATAAAGAAACAATTCCATGATAAAAACATATTAAAGAATGTGTAATCACTATGCTAGTTCTATAGAGGAGACTGAAATACTCAGGTATGAATAAAAGATTAAACACACCCATGAAGGCACAAAAAAGAAGCAAACAATTCCAGAACATTGAATCAAAGGAAGTATGGAAGAATACCACAAGGCTAATAAAATAACAAACTTAATATGCATTGGCCAATAATAAATCTTAATATTAATGGTCTCAACTTCCCAATAAAGAGACACAGACTGATAAATTGGATCTCAAAATATGACCCATCTTTTTATCACCTGAGCGAAACATGACCAACGATAGACACATCACTTCACTGTAAGAGGATGGAAAGCAATATTTCAACCAAATGGAAATGTTTCAGAAATCTCTCAGGATATGTCCACTGGTAGATAGCTCTTAAACAACATTGATGTGAAATCTTGTTTGCAGTTTCATTTTATATTCCGAAAGCACAAGGTTGGGAGAACAAACAAGCAAGTGAAAATTTCAGAAGTATATGATGTGGTGGTTAGCTGGGAGCTTTTGCTTTTCAAAGGAATACGCTTACAGTTGACAGGTGTAAGTCTTTGTGCTCAAGGGCAAGGACCTATTGTGTTTAGCTGTTTCTCCAGGTCATTCTGTTCCAAGCAGCAAGTGAAGTCATTCTTGGAAATAAGCAGTGCAAGCAGTGCTTTAAGTAAATCACTAAATAAATCCATAAATCAGTATCTAATAATTATGTGTGTATGTCTTTTATCTTCTCATAACTAAAACACAAGCAGGCACAGTTAGCCTAATATCTGACAAAATAGACTTCAAACAAAAACTAGGCAGGAGAGTTAAGGAAGGATAACCTAATTTTCATTAAAGGAAAAACCCCAACAACAAGCTATGACATCCTAAACACATATGCACTAAACCAGGAACACCAAATTTTATAAAAGAAACACTATTATCTTTAAAACCACAGACAAATACTAACACAATTTGAGTGGGTGATTTCAATACCTCACTCTCACTGATAGCTATGTCATCTAGGAATAAAACTAAGTATAGAAACTCTGGAGTTAAATGACAGCATAGATCAAATAGATTTAACAGATACCTTTAGAATACTAAAGAACAAGAATACTTGTCAGAAGCCCGGGGAGTTTCTCTAAAATAGATTACATATTAGGACACAAAGAAAGTCTCAATATAGAAAAATTGAAATCATATCTTGCATTCTATCTAACCACCAAGAATAAAGGTGGAATCAACAACAACAGAGATGTCAGAGAGGACAAAAACTCACAGATGCTGAAGAATATACTGTTGAATCAAAATTGGGTGAAGAAAGAAATCAAGAAGGAAAATTTAGAAATCATTGAGTTGAACTAAAACAACATACAAAAATCTATGGGACACAGTGAAGGAAGCCCTAAGAGGAACACATGTGCCAACATAAATTTTTTTTAACAGATCTCAAATTAATACCTTGATGATACACATGAAGGCCTTAGAAAAACAAGAAAACCCAAAAAAGCACGAGAAGAAATAATTTAAATCAGAGCTGAAATTATTAAAACAGCAATGAAAAAGTACGGAGAATCAATGAAACAGAGTTGGTTATTTGGAAGGATCAACAAAATTGACAAATCTTTAGTCAAGCTAACTGAAAGAAAAGGATCCATGAAAAACTAATAAAATTAGACACTGATGAATTTCTAGATTATAACAGATACTAAAGAAATTAAATCCAGATCAAAGTATATACCTTTAAAAAATCCATGACTAACTAAATGCAATGATGAATTTCTAGTTAGCAATAATTAAAATTAAATCCAGACAAAGTAAATAATTAAAATAGACTCACAACATGCAATTAGATAGAAGCAATAATTAAAATTCTACCCAATTTTAAAGAGCCAAGACCAGATGAATTCAGTGAAAAATTCTACCAGAACTTAGACAGAAGGGACCATTTCCAAGTTCCGTTATGACCCTGATATGAAAACCAAGCAAAGCCCCCCCAAAAAATAAAGACAGCAATAGGTCAATAAATATTTGATGAACATAGATACAAATTTTTTCAATAATGTACTTGCAAACTGAATTCAAGTACACATCAAAAAGATTATCCACTATGATTAAAGTTAACCTCATCACAGAATTGCATGGATGGTTCAACATACTTAATCTGCAAACACAATCGACTACATAAATAGACTTAAGGACAGAAGCCACATAATCATCTCATTAGATGTAGAATAGGCCTTTGACAAAACCCAACATCCATTCATGCATGGCAACCATCCTGGGAAGTCTAGGAATGCAGGGGACATATCTCAACTTTTAAAAAGGCAATATTCAGGAAGCCCACAGCCAACATCATCTTAAGTGAAGAAAAACTGAAAGCATTTTCACTAAAATTATGAGCAAGGCAAGGATGTTCATGGTCCTTACGTTTAATTTGAAGTCTTAACTAGAGTGATAAGACAAATACAGGAAGTAAAGTGGCTTACAAATAAGAAAGGACCCTGATGATCTGACTCCACCCACAAAAGACCCCGAAGACTCTGCCGGGAAATTCCTACATCTGGTAAGTACCAGCAAAGTATCATGATACAAAATTAACATGCACAAGTTGATCTTTTTATACAAAAATGGCAAACACACCTACAAAATAATCAAGTAAATAATACCATCTGCAGGAGCCTCAAAAATACTTTGGAATGACTCTAACCATGGCACAATGAAAACTTTTAATATACTGATAAAAAAAAATCGAAGGGGGTACCAGAAGATGGAAAGAACTCACACGCTCATAGATGGGCAAGATTAATTTTGTAAAAATGTCCGTCCTATCAAAGGCAATCTAGATTCAAAACAATCTCTATCAACATTCCAATGCAGTTCTTCACAGAAATTAAGAAAAAAAAATCTTAAATTTCATATGCAAATACAAAAGACCAACAATTCTCAAAAACTACCATAAAAACAACAACAAAACTTCCGAAGGTATCACCATCCTAGATATCAAGTTACACTTTGGAGCTATAGTACTACAAACAGCATGGTACCAACACAAAGACAGACTGAGTGATTAATGGAACAGAATTTATGACCCACATATAAATCCACACCCCTCCAGCCCATCTAATTTTCGATGAAGTGCCCAACAATACATACGTGAAAAATAGCACCTTCGACAGATGGGGCTATTCAAACTAGATAATATCATTTAGAAGACTGAAATTTGATCTTTATCTCAAGCCCTGTACAAAACTCAACTCCAAATGAACTGAGGAATAGCTTTCCTGAGCCTATGTTTGAAATCATCGGCACAGGGAAGTATTTTCTGAACAGGAACCCGATAATACAAGGCATTAAGACCAAAAATAAATGGGATTTTGTCAGAGCACCACCCACGGATGGAGTCATGTGAGGAGGATTCTGAATGCTTGTGAGAGAACTCTAAGAAGATGAGACAAGTCTTTTGACCTCAGTTTTTTCAAAACACAGAATTGTTCTTGGGATGTGTTTTCCTGCTCCTCCCAGGTGGAGCAGATAGGAGTGAGTTCACTTCAGCTGTTGTTATTCATATGCCTCTATGGAAAAATATGTTTTTGCCACGTATAGCTTGTCCTTCTGATTGAACAGCTTACTCATGTGATTCTTCTTAACCCTCAGAATACAAATTGCCTGGTGCTCTGAATAGAGTTGACTGTTGCACAAGACTTTAGTTCGCCTCATTTTTAAGCCCTGCCTTTTCTCGTTCACATCACCAACTAGAGCGGTAACAGGACTTTAATAAGCTGAATGGTTTTATCCAGCAAAGAACACTGTCTCTTGAGAGAAGAGGCAGCCTGAACAATTTGGAATAAAATTTATCAGCAATGTACATGACAGCAGATTAATATCTAGAATATACAAAGGCCTCAAAAAAACTAAACATCAAAAAAACAAACGACTCAATTAAAAATGGGGCATATAACAAAACAGATCCCAAAAGATGAAACTGCGTGTCTTTGCCTTTAATCCCAGCATTTGGGAGGCAGAGGCAGGCAGATCTCTCAGTTTGAGGATAGCCTAGTCTAAACAGTGAGTTCCGAGATAGTCAGGGCCACACAGAGAAACCCTGTCTCAAACAAAAAAAAAAAAAAAAAAAAAATAAAACAAAATAAGCAGATGACATACAAATGGCTGAGAAACATTTTTTAAATGCACAAGGTCCTTAGTCATTAAGGAAATGAAAATTAAAACTATTTTGGGATTTCATCTTACTCCATTTTGAATGCCTAAGATTAAAACAAAAGTCAAGAACACGCAACAAAATACCCCCCTCTAAAAAACCAATGTCAAAGGTTCACTGCTGGTGGAGGAGAAAACCAGGGCAGTCATCCCCCAAAGCTAGAAATATATCTACTGCATGATCCATCTGCTCCACCTGTGGGCATACACCCAAAGGACTCAAAAATCCTACTGCTCAGCCATGTTCATAGTTATTCTATTCACAATAGCCAGGAAATAGAAAAACCCTCACCATTCAACTGATGAATGGATAATAAATATGTGGTCTATTTACACAACAGAATATTATTTAGCTATTCCAAGAAACGAAATCATGGAATTATAAGATAAATGGATGGATCTGGAATCGCTATCTACTGTGTTATCTACTGAGGTAACACAGACTCAGAGAGCTAAGCATCCCACGTTTTCTCTCATCTGTGGATGTTAGCTTTGGGTCTTATATGTGTGTTTCATTTACAATACCCATAGAGGGCAGGAACTCACTAAGGGGAGGGGCTTTCAGAGGAGGGGAATTGAATTCGCCGGAAGCATGGTTACTGATGCATGACTATAAAAATGAAAAGAGAAGGAAAAAAACAGATGTAGAGAGGCTGGCCAGAAGGTTCCATGGAAAAGAGAGACGGCGTGGAGAGAGCTACTTTTTCCTTCCATGATTATTGTTTTAAGCATTTGCTTCTCACCAGTATTCTATTTGGAATACAACTGTGATGGCGGATCTTGGTTGCGAACTTGGCATGGCTGAGAATTGTCTCCATCAGATAGGCCTGTGGCTGTGTTTGTACATTTTCTCGAATGCTAGCTGATGCAGAGGGCCCAACCCACTGTGGGCAGTGCCATCCAACAGCAATCATTATTAAGAAAGTGCCTCACGCACATGCCCACAGGTCAATTTGATGGCAGAAGTTCCTCAACTGAGGGTCCCTCTACCTAGGTGACTCTATTTTGTTTCGAGTTTACAAAAATTTAACCACTATTGATGGATGTAACATTTCAAAGGCCACAGCTTCCACTGGTTTTGAAAATTCTAGCATACACACACACACACACACACACACACACACACACACACACACAAATCAGAGCAAGTTGATGGTCTATAGATTTGTTAGCATTCCTTTGCTCAGTAGGTAGTGTATCCGTGTCTTACACTGATGTGTTAGTGGACATACACATGCTATAGTTTTATAACACAAGAAATAATAAAAATATGAATCTGCTATCTCAAATCCTTTTTATTCAAATCTAGAGTGGGAATAGTCTAAATGTTAGTTAGCCTGTGATGATTTTCTTGGTGTTAAAAAGATTGGCTGCCTAATTCAGACATATCGGGGCCAAGAAGGCTTTGGGAGAAATTCACCAACTGCTTAGGGAGGCTGATACGTAATGGTGGTGTGACCTAGCGTTCGGATGACTGCCACGGCCGGGCTGGTTTCACAGGTATCATGTAAGGTAAATGCCCAGGTGAGGACGAATGCTCTCAGAGTGGAAGATGTCTATATCTGTCTAAAAGGCTATTGAATTCCAAATAATTTGTATCTTAATAAGAAGATGGCATGGTATTTCATTAGTAGTCCTAGCTATCATCCTGGTAAATGCAACATTTTAATTATTCAAATTGATAAGAACTACCTTTTAAAAAGTTCCAGGCTAGGCAAAACCAAACGTGTCTGTGCTGAATATTTCTGATGCTTATTTACAGTCAGCTATTCCCTGTCTTATTTATTTTGCAGTGCTGGAAGGAGATCCCAGAACATGGTACACGCTGATCAAATGCTCTGCCACCCAGGTATTACCCCACCCCTCGGAATGCCATACTTTTGCACAGAGCTTAAAAGTTCTAAAGCGGAGAAGGCAAAAACACAGCACAGATTCACTAACTGGGCTGCTTCCTGTGTAGCCAAGATGAAAGCTAACCCAGGGAGACTCCTCAGGACACGGCATTTGAGGAGCTGACCTCCGAGTTCAGGAGGCATGCTCATGATTTCAGCCCCATCTCAGGCTGCCACTGGAGAACAGTGTGTTGAAGAGAGTCCAGAGTAACTAGGAATTTTATTCTGTTCTTGTTTTGTCTACTTCAATCTTAGTTATTAGAAATTATTGTCTTTCGAAGTGTATTGTTCTATAATAGACGGAAATTTGTCTTTCAGGATGTAATGACGTGAGAAGCCTTAATTTCACAGAGAAGTTTCTTTTTAAACTGAAAGAATCTTGTTCGAGTAAAAAAAAAAAAAAAACATAAAACAAGGCAAAGCAGGACTATGAGAAATGTACTTCAAGTATTTATATTTATTTTATTTTACATTATTTTTTTATTTTTCGAGACAGGGTTTCTCTGTTGTAACACTGGATATTCTGGAGCTCACTCTGTAGACCAGGCTGTCCTCCAACTCACAGATATCTGCCTGCCTCTGCCTCCCCGGTGCTGGGATTAAGGGCGTGCAGCACCCAGCTTCAAATACACTTTTAAAGAGATAATTTCAGGGAGTCCCTATTCCTACCTGGTGGTAGCACTCATAAGAGCACCCTCCATGTAGATGAACTAGATCTTAGGTACTATATTTTCATGAACGGTGGGCACCTTAAGGAAAACCTCTCCCATTCTCAAGTTACTCAAACATTGGCAAGCCCATTAAGTGGTTGAATCTTTAAGAAGAATGGACACAATACCTCCCAAATCATACTGTTGTCATTAGCACCAGAGCACGAAGCGTGTTTCAGAAAGTATGATGCAATGTGGAAGCTGTAAGAGTTCAGTAAACGTTAACTTAACAAAAAAACAGTTCAGAGTTTTGGTTCTAACATTACTTTGTAAGCAGCACATCAAAGAACGAGAGTCATCTGTGGTGATGCTTGAAGCCAGAAACGACTTCCAATCAGAAAGCTCCATTTTTAAAGCAACATATGGATCTGGTTCAGCTGGAGTTTCCTGAATGAATGTGGGCCTTTGCAGGCTTTCCAAGCACACTGAGCAAAGCTCCATCATTGGCACTGGAAACAAAGCTAATGGTCTGCAAAGCCGCACATGATAGAGATTAAGCTACCTGTCCTGAATGGATGTGATGGCATTTAAACTGGAACGGGAATGACTTAGAGGAAAAGGAATTTAGGCACCGTCTCCTTTTGGAGACTCTAAATGTGGCTTGTTGATCTCTTTTGGAAATATTTTCAGAGTTAAATATAATGCTACTGTGCACATTAACAAAGCAGGTTTCCTATGAGGTGGGCATGAATAACGTGGCACAGGATTGCCGCTCCACGCCTTGAACATTTCACCCTGCAAGCGGGCAATGAAGTGCCTCTCCCGGTGCTGAGCAGTTTAGTGAGCTCTTGCTGTTGTGCTGTGCTGTGCTGTGCTGCTAGGGCCATGGGGCATGTCTGAATAATTGAGTTTAAGCTTAAATAACGATCAGATGCCCTTTGAAACCTACTGACAGACACCAGACTCAACAGAGAAGCAGAGGTTTTTCATCACAGTATGGACTCTGCCTTTGGAGGCGTGTTACATAACAGCTGCAAATGAAATTAAGTATCTTTTAAACTTTTGCATTCTCCCAGGTAGTGTATTTAAAAAAAAAAAAGGAGCTATCTACTATGAATCAACTGTATCTGAATAGAGCATTTCACTTCCTCTACGCAGAAAGTAGACGTTTTTAGATCGTTAGGAGTAATTCTTACTTTTAACATCTAAAATATTGCTTTTAAATTTACTGACTGGCTCGTTCTCTTTTAAGCCCTATATGTTGAGTAATCTGGCAGCTACAAGTCAAATTTCTTTCTTTTCTTTTTTGTTAAAAGATTATTATTATCTTGTTACACTTAGAGAGTATCCGAGAAGCTAAAAATTTTTCTATTGGACACGTCACTTTTGCGGCTGGGCCCACAAATGCTAACAGTTTTGTTTTGGGCCATGGTGAAGAGACGTGGGAACAGAGAGTTCAAAGAAAGGAAACTATAATTTAGTAACAGATTCAGTGGAAGATAATGAAGTCACTGTATTATCCCATAAATAGCTTTGGCTAGCCTTTCACACATCAGTGGTGACGCACAGGCACCTGCTCAGTGCTGTGGCTTATCTCTTCTACTACCATGAAGTGCGTGATTAGCTACTGTTGCAAGAGAGAGGCAACTTGAACAGAAATAATTAACAGACATCTGGGATGTTGCCTTTGTCAGCCTTGGTCATCACATTATTTGGATAACGTCCTCTTCTGCGGCACTGAAGTCCCTAGTGTACCTGCACTTGGAGACGAGGTCTTTGAAAAGTTTCATAAGGTACACAACGATTGATTTCTTTATAAGTAAAGAGATATCGGGATGCACACATATGAAAAAGAATCAAAAAACAAGTGAGATTCATTACCTGCAGAAGACTGCTACCTGCAGGGCAAGCATCTTTGGAAAAACTAGACCTGCCAACACTCTGAGCTTAGCATTCTCACCGCCAGTACTATAATGAAATAACTTTCTGCTTAAGTCACTCAGTCGCTAGTGTTTTGTTATGGTAACATTAGCTAGACTAACAGAAAGGTGAACTTCACATATGCTCTGTATACCTGTTTGCTCCCTTACATCCTTCTTAACGATACACCGTGACACTGATTATCAGTGCCTAGGCATGGGACAGTGGTGGACTTGTTCAAATCGTCCCATCTTCAGGACTTGACACATAATAGAGGATCAATTCTGTTGAGAAAATAAACTAATGAACGTGAACAAAGTCATCCTATGCTCATAATTTTCTGGCCAAGACTTCACTGCTGCTGAAAACTCAGAATGCGTCATAAAAACTCTCTCCAGTATTCAGGTTCTGCAACACGTTTGTGACTTGAGCTCACAAGAGCTCCTCTCTCTTCTGCGGTTAGTGCAGGTCAGGGCTTCAACTCTTACTTGCCCATGCTTTGTGCTTAACTTTGCATCATGTGACAGTGGCTCTTCACCAAACCACTTCCACCACACAGAACCGACATATCCAGACACTCTACTGCCCCGGGTCTCCCTTGCTTTCTATAGAAATTTTCTTTAGTTTCTATTTTCCCAAAGGACATAGACTGTCTAGAGAACAAGTTAACCAAATCCCCAGTAATGAGCTAGTGGGAGTCTGCTGTCTGATGTCTAAAAAAGAAAGAAAGAATCTTTATAAAATGTTAATTTTAAATATGGGTAACGGTCATGCCCTGTGTGATACCCAGAAAGGATAACTGTTCGTGTCTCACCTTGCTTCTTCAGCACATAACCTAGGCCTACAGAAACTAACTGGTGTTCTGGCTTGTACTCTTCAGAATCCTGACACTCCCAAAGTAGGTCCCTGCTTGGGCAGCACAGACATCACCAGAACACACTTGTGAGATATGTGGAATATTTGGTTCCATCAAGTCCTGGTGAACTGGACACTGTGAAGTTGGAAATAGACTCTGGAAGCACTGGCCATTTGAGGCTTCGGATTTAAACTTAGTAATTTGTAAATCAAGGCCCCTTGTACTTCTGTATCCCACTGGGCTTTCTGAAGACAAAGCCTACTGCGATTATCCTGAATTAGTTTTCCCACTGTGCCATCATTTTCATGACAGATCATCTGCTGTGCTAGGATTCAAGTCAGACCTCAAGAGTTTAAGTCAGCCAGTCCAGGAACATGCACTTGCTCTCAACTTCTAACCCTCCTCCCCTACCCAAGCTGGACCTATTTCCTGGGATGGGTTCGGTAGAGGTTATCTCTAGAGCAGAGCAGTGCTGCATTACTAACCTGCAACATCACCTTTGACCCTCAGGCAGTCATGTGATGAGGAAGGATTGTTTAGCTCTATTGCATAGATGAAGAAATGGAAGCTCAGATTAGCAAACTAATAATCAGCAGATCCTTTGTATTATCAGTTTTTCAGAATTGGAAGAATACCTCTTAAAATCATCAAACTATTCAGGAGCTGCTCTGCACCGACTTTGCTACATTTTAAAGCCCTTTGAGACCTCTCTAATTCAAAGTAACGATCATTTATTTCCTCCTGTAGGATGATGCCGAGAGCCATAATTCTGGGCTAAGGACTTCTTGTATTCCTCACTGTACTCTTCTTCAGTAATCTCTACAGCCTGTAATGATGTGCATTCATTCTCTCTTCTCAAGACCAGGAAACAAAACAGAAGCTCTTCCAAGTTATATTGGAGGTGCTGTTGAAACCCCAAGACCCCTGAAATGGAACTCCGATGGATTTATGATGACAACGAGTGGACAAACCCACATACATTCTCTCTTTTGTTCAGCACTAGGAGGAAGACATGACTGACAGCTCATTCCCTTAGGATCACTCGTAGGATATAATGCCCACACCTTAGCTTCTTTAGTCATGGTGAGATGAAAAAGAAACAGAACAGCTGTGGGGAAGACCTTCAGCTTCCCAGGAAAAGCATGGGCTTGATGAATGAACACTGTGACTGATATTCCATATGGAAAGAAGTTGTGTACTGCTGTCACCACTGGGAGACAAGGGAATGTTGAGAGCCTTAATGGTCAACCACAAACTATTCTCAATAAGACCGGCTGCTTTCTGGAAGCTTCACTGACCAAGCGTGTGTGTGATTTCTAGCTACTCTTCATCCTCAGAAAAATATCCCTTTGCTCTTTACTGGCCTAAAGAAAAAAATAAAGGATAGAGTGTATTTATTTTGGCAATGGGGCCGTATCTTGACACTCGAATGGTTCTTACTTGTGGACACTGATGAACTCACAAGTATGTCAAATAATATATGGATTCTTTTAAGTTAACAGGGCCAGGCCAAAAATTTGAGCATCTCTGTTGTTGTTATTCATAGTTTCAGTGAACTATTGGTCAGTCCTGTCAAGACTGAGTTAGAAATAGAGCCAAGAAACACTATTTTATTATTTTCTTACTGTTTCTTCATTTCATCTGATATACATATATATACATATACATATATATACATATATATGTGTAGATATATACACATACATATATATGTATATATATGTATATGCATATATACATATATATATATATACATATATATACATATATATACATATATATACATATATATGCATCTGATATACATATACACACACACATATGTATGCAATTTAAGGGTTACTTTATAATATGCTAATCCTGTATTCATCAGACAGGGAATTTTATGGCCCTGTTTTTACAGAGATCAGCTTAATAAAATTAAGATGACTCAGTAGGTGTGTGAAATGAAGTTCCCTCTGTGACATCTCAGTGGCTTGGTCCAAGGAATAGATTTTTCATTGTCCGAGTTAGAGTTGAAGTGCTGTGTACAGACATGCAATCTTCTTGAACCCCTACTGATAATGCATAGATTTAGGAGTTCATGGAAGTTTGAATGAAGAAGAAAATGCTCTTGGCAAAAAGAAGAAATTGTGCTTTTCCTGTGGTTTGGGATATTTTCATTTGGGAAGGGAGTGTTGACAGTCATATGAGGTTAAAATTGTGGTGAAGTACGAGAGCAGTGTTGGGGTTCAGAGCTCAGAAGTCAGGCCACCCCTATTCCAATACCCCTATTTATGTGAATCCAGTAAGTGGTTGCTCTGAACCTCAGTGTCCCTTTCTGTAGAACACAAAGTTTTTATTTCATCTTTAGGAACAAGGTGCCTGAGACTATTGTGAAAACTAGAGAGACTGAGGTGGGTTACCCTGGAAGCTTCATCTACATGGTTGTTGTGATTGTTGGTTTCTTCTGTGAGGCTGTGAGTCATCCCAGCTTTCCAAATGCTAATATGATATGTTTCATAGGCTTCTCTGTGGACTTGCCTATCCTAAACTATCTTATCTGTCCCCTTCTTGATGAAGAGATAATATGACCATCCATTCAATCCTCAGGTACAATTCAGGCCAAAGCTAAGAATTATCGGTTTATTTAAACATAACATAATTCTAAATGATTCAGCCAAAAAATTTACTGATGATGTCTCAATGTAGAAGATGTTGAGGATAAAGACTGGCATCTGACAGCAAAAAATATTCCTAAAATTCAGACACCACTATTTGTGTTCCATAGAGTACATCCCACACCGGAGGGGTGGAGGACACCAGGAGAACAGGACCCACAGAATCAACTAAGCAGGGCTTATATGGGCTCAGAGAGACTGAAGAGGCAGCACAGAGCCTGCATAAGTCTGTGCCAGGTCCTCTCCATACAGGTATGGTTGTTAGCTTGGTGTTTTGTAGGAGTCCTCACAGTGGGAGTGAGGATGTCTCTGACTCTGTTGTCTTATCTTGGGACCCTTCTCCTCCCAGTGCGTTGCCTCCTCTAGCCTTGATGTGAGGGTTTGTGCAGAGGCTTATTGTATCTTGTTTTGCTGTGTTTGGTTGATATCTCTAGGAGGCCTGCTTTTTTTTTTTTTTTTTGTCCTGAAAGGAAAGAGAGGAAGAGTGGATCTAGGGGAGAGTGGAGGTGAGATTGGGGGTACCAGGAGGAGTGGAGGGAGGGGAAACTGTGATCAGGAAGTATTGTGTGAGAGTAGAATAAAAAATATATGTTCCTACAACACAAAAGACATAAAAACTGAGCTGGGCTCAGTGGTTCAGAGCACTTGCTGCCCTCACAGAGGACCCAGACTTAGTTCCCAGCACTCATTTTGGGTGTCTCAAAAACACCTGTAACTCCAGTCTCAGGTGATCCCATATCCTCTCCTCTTCTCCACAGGACTCAATACATACATGAATACAGGTACCTATATACATACACAAAACAAATACATCCATATTTTAAAAATTTGAGATGCTATCCCTTGAGCCATATAGTAACCTAAAGAAACCAACTCATCAGTTTTCCTGGCTCCTGCAGCTCCTATATAAATAAGGAGGGAACAGACAGAGACAAATGAGGTCAAAGCACGACAAAAATGTCATCAAAGAAGCCAGATATATACGCATGCATGTGTGCTACAAGCAAAGGTCAGGACATTTTCACCTGACTTGAGAATGGGCAGATACTAGAGGACTGTGTACAATCCAGCTTGACAATTTCAATAAGGAAGTACATATGAACGACTGTATCAGAGACTGGGAACTCACACCTTCACCACTCAGTTACTGCTTGTAAGTCCTAGATCTCTGAAAGTGCAGGTAGGTGTGTTTGACCTATGCCCTTCTGGACATCACTATTATGTATTGGAGTTTAGTTTCTTACGAGTCTATGTTTCTGACTCTGAAATTCTTAAAGACAGAAGTATGACAAAGGGAGACTATGAGTTGGATATTTTCATATCAAAATGGAAAAGCTGAGCTGATCTCAGTTTACCACACTGCAGGCCGTCACGAGGTTTCTTTTATATGGGTAGTTCCATTTCCTTTGCTCTTGGTCTTTACTTGGCCTTACATTTTCTTGACGGTCAGAAGAGGCAATCGGACGTTTTCATGTTTAAATTTTTTCTTAGTTTTTAAGTTCATAGGATCATATATGTTTGTTTGTTTGTTTTATGTGTGTGAGTGTTTTGCCAATGTGCATCACACGCATGTATCAGACTTCCAGGATCTGGAGTTAAAAATGTTTGTGAACCACGCAGTGGGTGCTGGGAATCAAATCCAAGTCCTTGGTAACATCGACCTCTGTTCTTAACTGCAGAGTCCTCTCCCCAGATATGTGTTTTTATTTATATAAAAGTGAAAATTCATCAAGTCAATTTACCTCCAGAAACCACCAAGTCTACAGCAAAGTTTCTTTCTTTTGGTAAAATTTCAACTTTTACAGTAAACACTAATGGTATGCTGTCTATATTCCACCATTATTATTGAGTGTATACAATTAGCATAACCTTCCTAATTCTAGAAACTTCCTGAATACTAATATACAGCCAATGCTATATATATATATATATATATATATATATATATATATATATATACATATATATATATATTTTTAAGTCAAAGGCAGCATGAGCTTTTGGTAGAACTTACAATGTGAAACAAAACTAAACGATTTCAGTAAGGCAGTCTTATTAATTTTACTTTTTCCATGTGTTGTGGGTATCCTACTAGTATCATTTGTACCAAGTTAAGAATTAATAAAAATCCATGCTGGGCATGCATGCCTTTAATCCCAGCACTTGGGAGGCAGAGGCAGGCGGATCTCTGTGAGTTCTAGACTAGCCTGGTCTACAGAGTGAGTTCCAGGACAGCCAGGGTTACAACAGAGAAACCCTGTCTCGAAAAACCAAAATAATAATTCATCATCATCATCATCATCCAGGAAGAGGGGACAAGGAAAAGATACATGCCCAAACATGACAGATCTTCTTGTGCTTGAGGGAAGGGGTCATGATAGTTTGTTTCAAGCAGCAATGGAGGGATACAGTTAAGTTCAGTTCAAGCACTGATTGCAAGCCAGCTTTGAGCTGCACATTAATGTTAGGGGAAATGAACGTAATCTTGATTACCGCATGTGAGCAGCAGATGCTTTTCCTCTTTCTACTGATGCAATAAAGGGTATTGTGCCTGTGGAGGGTCATGGGGTGGGAATGATACACGATGAAATATATTTATGATAAAAGAAAGAGGCTCCTCGGTCAATATTAAAACCTAAAGAACGTCCAAATGTTTGATATGTTTAAACGTTGAGTGCTTGGAGGCGGGGGGGGGGGGGAGTGGAAATTCTTTCTCTATTAACAACAGCTTGGTGCAATTGTCCATAATACGGAGTCTTATTATGGCTGAAAGAGTTACCGCCTGGCTGCCTCCCCCACTGAGCTGCATCCATACCTCGTTGCTAGACACAACTCACACAAACATTCACTGCTTAGTGCTTAGTGTTCTCAGAGATTTAGCCCTGTGGAACCCCTATGCGCATCTTCCTCCATTCCTACTCTGGAAGGCCCCTCCCTCATCTGTACGCACACAGTACATTCAACCAAATAAGGTCACTGCAGGACCTGAGCAACTGAATGCTGTTCTTTTCTCATTAGTCTTTGTAATCCTGAACCTTTTCCTGTGTCCCAGTCATCATCCGATGGCATGCATTACACCTTCTAAGACCTTAGCACCGTTTCAAAGAAGACAATTCTAAACAACAGCGATAATTTCCACTGCTAACCAAACCTTTCTATTGTATTGAATTTAACTATATATCCATACGTGTGGCCACTAAATCATTCTTTAGCTATTGGGAGAAGAAAGGCAGTGAAATACAAATGTAGCTTGGTAAATAGAAACAATGAAGCTAGGCATGTACTATGAAATGACAGGTTTTTCTTCAGGGTTTCTATTTGTGATGCTTGTGGCCATACATATGTAAATATACACGTAAGCTTTCATATAAGAAGGAAGAACATGTGTATCAGCTCTGAGAGGAGGAGAGAAATTTTACAATATTTCACTGAAACCTGTCTTCTGTACAGTGAGTATTAGCATATAACTGAAAATGTCTGCTGGCAACATCAGACCAATTGAAACCAGCCTTCAGCCAATCGCCAAGTGCACAACCCCTTTCCTCCTCTGCCTGTCCCTAAGTAAAAACAAAATAAGTAAATAAAAATAGCACCCATAAACCCTGTCAGTGTGTGAGATCTAGGTGTCAGCATATAGAACACAGGCAAAAATACAAGTTTGTAATGAAAGCTGGATTGGTGTTCCTAGAGTCAGAAACTAACTGGTTGCTAGGGCAATGGGCCTCAGTTTAATCTCACGATGCCTCATTTTTCGGCCCATCCAGGACCAGTGAGTCAGGGCCAGTTTCTGTCTATGCATTGTGCAGCTCTTCACAAGATTTAGGGACTTCCTCTGCCTCTCCCCAGATCTACTTCTTCCCATCAAGGGCCTGATGCTGCCTAGTGACCACGGGTCTTTTCTGCATCTTGGCACTGAGGGCTGGTCTATAAGAAGATAAAAGTGGAATTCTCTGCTGTCTGCAGGGCTTTCCCCAGGGAACAGAGCATGAAACCCAAACTTATATAAAATCATATCCTGTTTGCAAACATCATATTCCCTCCGCTTCTCACTAATCGGGTCCCATAAACCCCAGCCCAGCTTGAGAGCCCATTCCTCATCTAAACAAATGCCATAAGCCCCTTTATACTTTTACAACCATGTCAAAAAATAATATTGCCTGCCAATAGTGATGTGATTGGAGTTGCCTCCTCTGAGCCATAAAAGAAGCGCAGAGTCTGTTATCAATTTCTCTAAGTGTACCGGGGGAATTATGGGTCGATTCAGTTCCAAGTTATAAATGACAACTCAAAAGCCACAGAAGCGTTTGAAGCTGGGAGCTGATGACGACATTATCATAAAAGCCTGCTCGTCCTTGCGTTTGTGGTTTTTCTTTTTTCTTTCTTTCTTTTTTTTTTTTTTTTTTTTTCCCCATGGCCTATCAAGTGAAGAGGGGTAAAATGAGGCTGAGAAATGATTTCAAGATTTCTTCACACAGCAGCAGGTCAGATGGCCAGGAAAACGATCACTATTTTTAGTGATGTACCCTGAGGAGAGAGAACTAACACAGTCCTGATCTGGCTATTGTTTCCAGAGTCTCTTAATGATCTATTTCACTATACAATGGCCAAGGCCTGGATTTGGTGAAATGCTCTTTCAAATGGTGGGTTTTCTTGCAGTGGAATCGCTTCATAATTAGAAATGAGTCATGCCCTGGTAACTAAAGAAAATGAGACTCAAACACAAAGAAATTTGGAAACCTGACATTGTCGCTCAAAACATGGCTCTAGAGAGTGCGTTTTAAAGCATCCTAAATGCTGCTTGCCATGAACTGCCTGACCAAGACTCCAATTACCACAAGCAATTCTAGGGGAAAATCTAATAAGAAACAGGCTTTCTGATTTCATAATTTCCAAGGTCATCTCTGCAAAAGCCAATTAATCCATCAGCATTCAGTAGCTGCACATTAAACCTAGATAGAATGAAGCTGCGTATTCAGAGCAATGACAGTTCACATTAAGAACTGTAAATCACAGAGTATTTTTGAATTGAAAACAATGGGTCTATCTTAGATAATTCGAACCAGAGAAGTTTTCTAAGGGAAAAGCAATTACCAAAGGATTCCAAACCTCCAGGGTACATCCATAAAGCTAAACTGGGCTACTCCAAGTTCACGCTGGCTATCTTTTATATCGTTGCTATGTCTGTGCTTGACTCAGAGGTGAAAATACAGGCTGGTTCAAATCCAAAGGACCCAGAATTCTTCATAGGGCTGTGTCAAAACTAAAGCTCTAAAGAAGCAAGATGGCTCAGGTATGGTCAAGAATATGATTTGGTTATTTAAAATAACCGTAATAATTAATAATAATAAGCGTAGACCCAAGATGTCTCAATGGGTAAAAGTACTTCTGGACAACCCTGATAACCTGTATTCAATTCGCAGAATTCATGGTAAAAAGAGAGAATTAAGTCCCAAAAGTTGTTCCTGACTTCCACAATCCTGTCGTGAATGATCCTCACTCCGTATATACACAAATAATAAACGAAATTTAAATGTAACTGACTGCACAACACACAAAACAGCTGAATCCTGTTTGCCACAGCATCCAGCATCATCAAGTAAAAGGCACACACACACACACACACACACACACACACACACACACACACACACACACACACACACACACACACCAGGGCCTACACAGAAGATGGAAGAAAATTTGATAAGCACAGTGTCCCTCTCAAAGCCTCTCCAGCTTTCCCCAGGGCTAGTAGGTCCACCTAACACATGCCTCTCCTGCTTCTGCCCATCTAACATTATTCTCCAGTACTGCGGCCATCATGCAGATCAGGGCTATGTCTAGGATAAGAAGGTACTCTCTGGCCCCTGCTGTGCTTTATGCTGGGTATACAGACCAGCTGGAGCAGACACTGCCATTCTCTGAGTACTTTAAAGAGCTCACTGAAGTCATTCTAGCTGAAGATTAAGATTACCTTAGCATGGGTTCAGAGAGTGTCAGTCAGGGTACTTCGGAACAGTGAACCTCAGGTACAGCCCAGGCTATATTTGCGAGGGAAGTCTCAAGGGTCTCTGTGTTCAGCTACGTGTGATGAATTAAATGTATGTGTACAGGAGTAGGTTTCATTGCCCACTATCCTTTATTAGGTTTGATTTCCTTCCCACCGCAGTTTCCATGAAATGGCTTTGTTTCAATCTTTGCTCCATTTGCAGGTAAGCACTTTCTCCCAAAACAGACACTTGTTAGAACATACAGGCAAAGGCAATGAAAACCATTTCAAAAGTCATTTATCCTTTGCTTTTTAGAATGATCCAGCAGGCTCCCAGCACCACAGGGGGTTTGCTACAACTAGCAAGTCCTATAGTGGGATGATGACTGTTTTGTGTCAAGGATCAAACAGCGAAAGTCACCGGTGAGCTGTGAACAAGCAGGTCAACCAGGCACTGCGCAGCTGGAGGGGTTAGAGTAGAGAGTCAGCAGCCCTCTGATAATGATGGAGCTCATGGAGGAATTCGAAAGGCTGCTTCACAGGGTCTACATGTGAGTGTGCACAGTAATAATTCTAGCCCTTCACCGCTGGCTATGTGATTTAAAAAAAAAAAAATCATGTCACTTCTCTGAAAGTTCAGTTTCTCCCCTGCAAAAACAATGTTGTTAGTAATACTGATTATTTGTGTACTGAAGGGATGGCTTCCTTTCTGAGGACCCAGGTTCAATTCCCAGCGCACACATGGTGGCTCACAACTATATGTAGCTCAGTCCCAGGGGACCTGATGCCTTCTTTTGCCTTTGTGGGCACCAGGCATGCATGAGATGCATAGACATATGTACAGGGACAACACCCCATGTACATTTTAAAAAATGACTTTTATATTCGCTGGTTTCTCAAAACTCAGTTGTGATAAACTGTCCAGTCCAAATGGATATTGACTGCTGCTGGTGTTCTGTTTCTAGGGAGTCAAGATCACAGACGACGGAACAGGAAGGGAGTCCTAAAAGTTAGGCACCATTTAAAATGGTAAGATGAACAGAAATCAATGGCAATTTTCTATGTAAAATTTCAAATCTCTAATCTTCAAAATCTCTAAATTTTACCTGATTTAAACGCCTTAGCCCTTGAAACTCTGACTTAGAGTTATGTTGTTCTGACATGAGTTGGCACTTTATGTTAGAGAGTGGGTTTTTTTGGTTTTTTTTAACTGGTAAGGGTTAACTTTAAATAGATCACAAGCTATAGGGTTTGTTCTAATCATCCACAAAAATGTAGACATTTTTCTTCATGTGTTTCTGGCTCTGAACAAATTTGTCTTTGAAATGTGGTATAAATACCCTGGGTCAAAAGGCTTTGTTAACTATTGAAGACTAAAACAACCCCAAAGGGCTCACAATGTGACCCATAATGCAAAGCACTTTGTACAGTTTGTTCCATTTTTACCAGCAGTATGTGCATGCGCATAGCTGGTAGAATTCTACAGAAAATGTCTCTCCTAGGATCTTTTTTTTTCCCAGCCACACAAAAGTCTAACCAAGCTGGACTCATGGACCACGTGCCTTCTTGCATTGACACCAATGGAAAGGCCTCATGCCTGCTGTGATGTCATTGTCTCAAAATTCCTAAATGTTTCAAATAGGAAGGTCCAGATTTGGCAACATGTTCGGCAGGTCACCCAGCCCTATCTGAAAGGCAATCCTCAGCATACCTCCAGAGATAAATCAAGGGAGAATTCTTGTAGTTTGTGTAATTTAAAAGCAGTAACCAAATTCAGACTTACCCCAAGTCCACCACAAGGTAATGAGGAAAAGAACTTTGGAGAATCTTCACCTGCACAGGATGAAGACATGAAAACATAAACATTATGAATATAGAGTTCTTACATTTGGTGTATTTATAAACATAAACTATGCTGTATATATTCATTATTTGACTTATTAGAAAATTAATGAAAATTTAAGTTGACCAGGGTTAATTTTCAGAACATACTGCTGGCTTAGAGACATACATAGGTACAAACTCAAAGTGAATGAAAACAAATAGAAATGTATACATGGGCACCATGAGCCCAGAAGAAGGTGTCAACTCCCCTGGAACTGTAGTTACAGGTGGTTATGAGACATCATGTAGGTGCTGGGCATCTGCAAAAGTAGCCAGTGTTCTTAATCACTGAGCCATCTTTCCAGCCCAAGAACTTAGTCTTCTATCCCTTAGAAATGCGTATGTATACCACGAGTATCTCAATCTATCTAAGATATAAGTAAGATCAAGTCCATCATAGGCCTCTCCAATGTTTGCATTTTTAAAAAACAAAATACAATATGAAGGATAATATCATTTAAGGGATCTATTAATATAAATACAAATAATGAATGTCAAATTTAACGATATCAATGAAAAGCCAATTAGAGTTGACAACAGTTGTGATGAAATCCATATTATCTGAGTGCAAGTCTAAAGAGATTGCCCTGTCACAGAAGAAAGTTTATTTTGAAAACAATAAATTGTAGAAGTTGATTTTTTTATGCAATAGCTGACATGAAAAATGAGAAACAGAACTCATGCATAAGTGGAAACATTTAATTAGGTAAAGAGATTCCCCCTTGAAAGAGTAAACCTGAGAGTATAGCTCAATGATAGAGCACTTGCCTAGAATTCACAAGGCCTTGGGTTTATATCATAGAATTATAACTGGACTACTGGCACTGGTAAAAGAGACTTCAAAATCAAAACAAAACAGGAAACATGGGGACAGCAAAGAAGGCTCAGTAGGTTGCAAAACTTGTAACCTGAGTTCAGTTTGCAGAGATAACTGATTCTTGCAATCTGCTCTTTGACCACAGTACCATGGCCAAAAATGACTGATACATATAAACACGTAAGCACACACAAATAAATCAATAAATACTTCTGCAGAACACTGCGGAAAGGTAAATTTGTTAATACTGTTATTCTCAATAAGGAAATTCATGTATCCCTGAGTATTTTGCAAGAGTAAATTCATATCTCAAGTGTGAATTAAAAACATTTTAATATCTGAACTCATTATTTATGAGCAATTAAGAGATGTAAAAAAATGTTGTAATGTAAGAAGATATTTTAAAGAAGTAATCTAAAAATTTATTAAGCTCTAAGGTAATAGGGAAATAAGTTTATTAGTGATTTAAATTTTATTTAGTTATATAACCATAGAAATGAAATGAGTGATTGGTAATTTTAATTTAGTTGTGTGCAAGAAATTTTTAAGTTACTTCATTTACTGAAATTATTGTTTGATAACACTATATTAACTTAGCAGTGGACTGAATTCTGACTGGCCACAGGAGGTAGAAAATGGCACTAAGAATGACCAGTGTATTAGTGCTATAGAAAACCTACTAAAAACACTGGAGATGATATTTTCAAAGTATCATCATACAAGGTCCAGAGTGTCTAAAGAGATAAATGGGTAGTCACATAAGCTATAGATGTCTTTCAAGATACAAAGACTAGTAGGTCTGGTCACACTGAATTTTTATTTAAATCTTTCCTTCTAATTCTAAAACATCATTATCAGGAGTCTAGTATACATTTTGAATTAGAAATGACACTTCCCATCCTGTTAAGAAGGACTGGGGAAGTCCAAAAATCCCATGGTACTGAATGAATAGATAAATTGAGACAAAGCATATTGAGTCTGGGTTTCTACAAACACAGCAGCATCCTTCTGGTACATTGGAAACAAAAGAATTAAAAGCTACAAGAATCCAAATTTCACAAAGAATACAAAGCAACTTTTTAAGAGAAACTGCCCATCTACTGAGAGTCAGAACTAAAGATCATCTGTATTTTTCATTCTCCCGACAGGCTCCAGGAGTTCAAAAATGTTCCCAAAGCTGGATAGAGTGGCCGACTTCCAAGCTTCAGAGAATGCAGTACCCCTGTGCTATCTGCACTCGGGTACCCGTACTGAAAGTGTTGCCTTGATCACAGAAAGATACCTGCAATTTGTAAATAAAAGTGTTGTGTTGTCCAAGTTCAAACTTTACTTCATTAATGAATGTCTTTGCTTTTAAAACATGGGAATGTGGTTGCCAGGGAAGACTGCAGACATCAGTTCATGCTCATGGATGTTACAAACCCTAGTCTGCTCCAACGAAGCCCAAAGCAGTTAGTCTTACAACTGGCTTGATTATACTCTAGGGACACAGTGGGGAAAAAGGGGGGAATGCTGAGCTTCTATCTGTACCAAACCAAAAGGAAGTCACATCTCTTCTGTTTAAATACTTGAGTATTTAAGCATCATAGAGTCATGAGAATTAAAATGTTTGGGTTACATGTCTTGTGGTTAGTTGGATGAGGCTCTTAATTCATGTTAAAATAAGAACAGTTATTAAAAGCCACAGCAAAAGGAAGTACTTTGTGTAGAGCATCTGTATGTTCAAATCATGGTTTTCAGCCAAAGGAACAGAGAACTGGGTATAGGGCCAGGCTCTTGAGAAGCTGAGGACAGATAGCCAAGAGTTCAAAACTAGCCTAGGCCACACAGACAGACCATGTCTCAAAATACATAAATAAAAGACCCAAGAAAAATTCTTTAAAGCATAGATGTTTAAATTGATTTATTTGCATTTGTGTGTATTATATATAAATTTACTTCTACTAAATGAAGTGCTTACTATAACCAATTTTGAACAATATTCCTTCTAAAAACTGAGGACTCTCTTGGAGTTCTTTTCCTGCTTACTTCTGCAGAAGCTACTTGACCTATCCTGATCCACACAGACAGGCACACAGGTTCACTAGAAAAAGCATATATTGGTGTATTTAGAGAGGCTTAGGATTCATTTGAGAAGGCCCAAGCGTGTGTTACAGTGGATAACTGCTAACCTCTTTCTACCACTCACCAGGATGTTTCCCTATTATGAGTCACATACTAGCTCTGAAGTTTTTAGGGCCAGTTAACATAATTATTTTGAAATGATATTGAATTAGGTAAAGGAGTTTGATAATTTGAGACTGATTCAATAGATATCTTCAAAGGAAAGAGGCAAGTTTTAAAATGTTTTAAAGTTAAAACTAAAATACGATTATTTCAGCATATGTTTCCAAGTTAGGTATTGTTATTCAATTATAAGAAGTTATGAATAAAATATGATATTCTACTACTGTTTTGCCACTAATATTTTCCAAAAAATATCTATTATTTCAAGCACTGATATTAATACTCTGCCGCTTAAATTTTATTTTAAAATCTGATGAAGTTTTGAAAAAAAATACATTGAAACAAATCACAATTATTATTTTTCTACTCGCACCATTTGCTATAATTTTTAGTTCCCAGAAGCAGAGCATACATTTAATGCATTACATTAAGAGCTACAGCTTTCATTTAAATAAGTTATCCTGTTATCCCTGGGTGTAAGCTCAGAAACAAGAACGGAAAACCAGAAAACAAAGGAGAAGGGTAAAAGAGAAACTTCCGTACAGAATGTGGAAAGGTCTTATAATCTTTCCATTTGAAAACACAGGCAAACAAATCTGGTAACTCCCGTATTTCTACGTGCGAAAACATGCCACGTAACTGCCGCTCAAATAAAAGCTAATTTAAAACCAAGCAGTATACACGCTGCAGTGCCATTTTCTAATGCAGCACTGTCTTCATCTGCATTGACTTCTATCTTACACAACTCGTTCCGGGCAGCAACTGCTGGAAAAACTGATTTTTTTTTGTCACACTGCTTGCCAAGTATTTTGAGCTGACACCAGCATTGACTAAGGGCAGTGGTGGAATGTGCTGTTCTCAGTAGAATGGAGGCCTGTACAGACCTAGGAGTGTCCTGGGATCCAGCTTCTGTCCGTCCAGGGGGCTGGTGCCATATAACAGTGAGTGATGTTCCGAATGAACAAGCTGTATTTCCTCCAGGCTGGCTTTTCGACCTTGAATTCGCTGAAAGAAAACAGCAGACACCTACAGTTTTCCACTGACAAAACTCAGAAGAAAATGAGACCTCACATCACATTTAAGATGATTAATAAGGGGCTCAGATTTATCATGCAAAGATGTGACATAGATTTGCTTGCTAATGTACCATAATAAAAATTGGAAAATGAGTGGGATTTACATAGACGGGCATCTGATAACATAAATCTTATTCTTTTCTGGCATAAAAATAAACCTGTAACAAAGAAATTAGCAATTGGTTCTCTTGTATAAAAGTATCTGCTTATGAACAAACAGGAATTATTGTTTATATAATAAGCAAATTTATGACTTTCTTATATTACACTGACATGAAGAAGATGCTGGGCTGAAGGATGAGATTAATACCACTGAGCTTGACTATATTTGATTTTAACTATCACAAGAATGGCAATTATTTCATCTATGTGTCCCACCTCTCAGCGTAGCTGTACTCTGGAGGAACATTTTTCAAAGTGCATCCCAAATGATACATACCAGTCCAGGGTCTGATTATCAATGTTCTCTACTGAGTCACTGTAGATATGTATAGTCAATATTTAGAAACTTAACAGGGCAATTTGACAGTATCCTGTGTATGTGTGTGTCCTCAATTTCTATTTCACTCTTAAAATTTTCATTTAATTTATTTTATAAAAGTATTAGTTGGTGACAGATTTGCAATTAAACAGAAACAAATGCTGCTGATAACTTAAGACATGTAGACTCACTCAGGGTTTTATACTGAGGATAGAGAGATAATTTCACTGATTCTAAGAACTTTCATAATTGTCAAAACTGTGCATTAAATTAAATCTCAATAGCCAACATACAGTCTTCCTGGATACATTTCTTTGTTAATATGCCCACGAACCTGATATTGGTTGTTCTGGCATATAATATTAATTCACCTCCACTTTTGAAAACTGTTGTGCTTCCTAAAACTACACAGAAATCATTAATGCCACACAAACAACATTAAGGCTACACTTAGAATACATCTGAGTGTAAGGACGCATAAGTTAACGCTGAAGCACAGAACTTTAGAGAGACTCAAAAAAAAAAAAAAAAAACCGTTCCTCCATGTTGCAGAGGCAGAAAGAAGCAGTAGGTAACTTGGAAGATCATTTCCCTGGGGACCAGGGCAATTGCAGCCTCAGCCTCCCGGGTGTAAGGTGATGAGGCTGTAGGCAGGCTCTCCAATGTTGATATGTGGTTCACTGAGAGGGCAGGCTGCAGAAAAGGCTGCATAGTGACATTCAGGTTTTACTGTGCAGGAGGCAAAGCTGTACTTGTCATTAAAATAAATGAGCAAGTCACAGTTAGGGAGGGATGGCAGGGGCCACAGACTAAGAGAATGATGGGAAGCAGAAGGCCCTCAAACTACCTTTATGTCCCAAATAAACACAAACACTTCAGGAATTTTCCTTTCCATAAACTAAAGTCCCTTGTTTTTGGCACTACCATTCAGCATTATGTAATCCAGTTTATAGTTTTAGAAAACTAAGTATACAGTTTACAGAAATTATTCCTAAGTAAGGTGAAAATTCTAATATGGAAGAGTAAGGAAAATTGAGTAATGATTAACCTCTGCTCTTTTCAGTTAACAAACATCTTATGGATAGGTGAATGGCTGGTAAACATGATATTTGGACATGTTTATGAAAGACCAAGACCACCAAATAAATAGAATACCAAGTAAGAGAAAGTTAGATGTCAAGAGCTCAGAGACAGATTAACAGATTTTGGAAGGCAGAAAATCTCCCATGAAATCCTGGTAACCCTGTGGTTTGAGTCATCTAAACCTAGAATGAGCAGAGCTCAGAAAACAGACTGACGGCCAGTCCTAGCTGCATAATGATGACCACTTAGAAAGGAAATAGCATCCTGTCCACAGACACATATCATATATGCTGATACAGTGAAGCACCAACACACTAAATAATGCCAATTATTTCTATTGTTTTTAGTGTACTGGGGATCGAATATAAGACCTGCATGCTAGGCAAGCACCCAACTACTAAGCTACACCCACATCACTTTTTGTACATTATGTTTTGAGACAGGGCCTTAACTCTTGCTTCAGCCTGGGATTACAGGCTGCCCCACCAGGCCATGCTAACAGTGTTAGTTGTACAGATGACCTTCAGACTCCTGTTTTGAATACTATATTATACTATCCTAAATCTTTAACATGTTTCCCCTTCTCCTTTCTTATTAAGAATTTTTCAGGTTTACATTGAATGTCTGCCTCTGGTATAAAATTAAACAGCATTAAAAGTGGTTTTATTAACTGGTCACATACATTTTCATACTATACACTCTATGCTTGTCTCAGATACTTTTCTTATTCTCCAACAATCCAAATAGCTTTCTAGTTGAATGCCCAGTCACACACTCAAATAATCTCTAGCTCAAGTGATGACAGATCATAAGAGGACACCTGCTGAATCGCACTCATCCCCTTGTGTCAGACCGGCAGACAGGCAGTAAGGATCCAGCCCCGCAGTTCAACATGACTTATTTTGAGTTTCTACTTCTATCTTATATTCTTTTCTTGTTTCATTATTAAAATGGACCATTGTTTTATAAGTTTTTACCTTGACACTTCATTTGTCACAAGTGTTAATGTTGAATATATATATACATGTATGTGTATATTATATATATATATATATATATATATATATATATATATATATGTATGTATATATATAATTGCATTCAATATAAAGAAGTAACCACTCCTTTTTTTTGTATTTTGCATTGTTTGTTTTGTTATTGAGACAAGATCTCATCCTGGCCTCCAAGTCACCATCCTCCTGCCCCAGGTTCCTGATTTCTGGGAATACAGGAATGCTCCATCACACTAGCCAGGAAACGCTGATTTCTTGACAATCATCTTTGCTTCTCCAGCTACTAGAGAGTAAGAAGCAGTGGAAACCATCCTATGACCAACTTCTTGCCCTCTAGAAGAACACAGAGACAGCATATTTTGAGATTTGTGTCCCAAATAGACACAATGTGGGAGCTTAATAGACAGCTGAGCTAAGAGTCCCCCAATTTCAGCCGTATTCTTTCTTCACAATGCCGGCGTGGCTCTGCTTCCCTCCACTCTTATCAGACACCTTACATTAGTCACATCCAACTTTCCTCTTAGACTCATCTCCAGTACTTCTCATTTGTCTTGCACTTGTTTAGGCTTAAATGTGGATATTTTTATCTCATCTCTTCTCTTTCTATTTCCCATGTGCCCTTTACTCTTATTTTTCTCCCAAGATGCTCCCAAGAGTCAAAGGTCAAGAGCATAATGAATCACAAAATGGGATAAAGCATTCCGTTCATCTTAATTTGGGGACACACTGGTTTCCATTCTCAGAGATAATCAGTCTGAAAGACAGCTATGTAAAATCTTCTAAGATATTCTGACCCAATGAATTTTTAAGAATTCTGAGCATACTGGGACATTCAATACATTTAAAAGACAAGGTTTATCTGAGGAGTCACTCCATGGGTATTCAAATGTAGACCCTGGATCTTTGCCTATACAGGCCAAGGACTGGGTCCTTACAGCTCTCCTTTTGTCTTTCTAATAAGAAACACTGTGAGGTAGCCTTGTATTCATTTCTTCGTTATTACTCTTCATGTCTTACCTAAATCAGTGTCCACTGAGAATCAGGAAGGAGCTGATGCTTAATGAATATTGACTCTGTGATTATGAGTATGATCAGATTCAAAACAGATCCAAGACAGTTTTTATTCAGATCGGAGTCAGACATGTAAAATTACCATATCATTGAGTCTCCAATGCACCGTGGTTCTTTCCTAAAGAAATAGTCTTTCTGAAATAAAGCCCCTTAATGCAACATGTTTATAGAAAGAATGTTCTGAACATGATCTACAAAGTCATACTGTGACAGGATAAAACGTAGCCTGCCCACACCCACCCACACACGGAGTGCACACACGGTATAGATTCATTTTTTTTCCTGCCAAGGAGCAGAGAAAAAAGGAAACAGTTCTATTCCTTCCTCTCCTGTGTTCAAAGCCTGGATTGAGGCCAGTGTCCTAATCAGTTCTCATTGGCCCTGGAGGAATCAGACCCTTTTGTAAAATATAATAAAGGGCATAAAATCATGATAAAATGCATGAAAAAGCAGTGCCTTTGGTTAGGGAACTAGAAATAATTTGGCAGAACAGATGGATTGCATTGGTTTGGTATTATTGAGGACATGAAAGGGCTCATTCTGTGGCGGTTCCAAATGAAGGGAAAATGTCCAACTTAAATTTGACAAGTCAAAGTACCTGCCTCCACTGGGGGAGGGGACTCCATTTTCTTTAATCATTTTCAAAGTAGTGCCATATTAGGCAAAATTATCTACTGAAGTGTCTCAATTTTTAAGAAGATTACCTCTATTATTTTTAAGTAGAAGGATGTGTTTATGTTTTTCCCCTTAAAAAAATTTTTAAAAACTCCACAAAGCTGCAGAGTTTTGTTTTGTTTTTTTTTGGGGGGGGGTTGTGCGTAGACTATAAGTTACTTATTATTATCAAAGTTGGCTTCTGCAGCATATGCAATATTTAATGGCTTGAGCATTGTGTAATGATCATTCTTGATACATATTTTTATCTGAATACAAAAAGAAATGTGGTCTCATCACTCATGCACAAGTATATCTCTTTTAGAGTTACCAGGCTACAGGCTTTGTTTAATGATTACACCAAAAGGTATGTTGTTTCTAAGCCCTTCAGCTACTTAACCCTCTTACATACAGTTCTGCAGTCACCCATTTCCCTCAGGATTTCGCTTGGCACGTGGAGGGAGGTAGAGAACGATTCAGCAGGCAGCCTTGCAGGCTTCTGATCCTTTCTATTGGTCACAAGGAAACAAAGTAGATCTCAATTGGGACCACTCTCAGAGGGCAGACGGTGACAACAGCTGCTCGTGAAATCTCTCCAGTTTCTTCATGTATAAAATAAAAGTTTGAATAAACTATTTTGAAGTTTGCCTATAGCCTTAAATGATAAGATTCTGTGTGAAAGCAATAAAGTTTATGCATTTAAAATTTAAAACATTCTTCACTATGAACTTGCGTTGGTGAAGAAAATGCAATTTCACTGTATGTTACTATGCTTGAAGCAGGAGAAGGGACTCAGGAAGATTTTCAGCAGGGATTCAATCCTTCCTGAAGCCAATGTTTATAGGTTTAATCACAAATGAGAAAAAGAATAGTTTTTAGAGCTGGTGAGATGCTCAGTGGGTAAGAAGCTTGCTTCCAGGTCTGACAACCTGCGACCCACACGGTAGAAGGAGAGAACCTACTCACTCTGTTGTCTCTGACTTCCTCACACCTCCAACACATACTAAATAAATACATTAAAGAAGAGGCTTTTTTGGTGAAGGCTTCAAATAATAAAGTTTTCCCCAGTCTTTTAATTTGGGGGCTGTCATTCCTTTTTTTTTTGTTTGTTTTGTTTTTGGAGTGCTGGAGATTGGATTCAACATCTCAACATGTGAGCAAGTTCTTTGCTACTGTCTGGTACCCCAGCCTGTACTTCTCAGTAATGACCCAGAGTTCACTTGTTAATGGGAAGAGCAGATGGCTCTCTCTGACATGCGTTCTGGGCCTAGGATGTCCAGATATCGGAGTAACCAATGTTTGGGACGCTGGAATAAGAAGGATAGGAAGAATCCTGTATTCAAAATACTACCTGCTTTCAACTTGTATTAATACTATTTAATCCAGTTATTTTAATTAATCCAAGTTATTTTAATTAAATTAAAATATTTTTAGATGTTCTAGAACCCCTCAGAGAACTGGCAAATCCCATTTTTACTATAGAAGTCCTTAGAAATGATGACCATATACAGACTATGTCTTTAACTTTTATTTACATCAACTTCAAATCATTATGTTCACTTGAGAATAAAGGAGGGGATCCCAAAACATGACCCTTATGTCAACTGCTCAATAGTCATCATTTTATGAAACAGAGTTTCATAACTTATAATTACTTTTTAATTACAGCTAAGTTAAAGGTTTGGCTTACTTTTTCAATATTAATCATGCATATAATAAAGCTTCTTTCAATGAATATTTTATGTTGTTTGTTCACTGAATTTTTTTAAAAGGCTTAAATCTATATACCTGTTCATTTTTTAAAATGAAACTCAATGCTGCTATTCAAGAAGCTCTGCCTCATTCTCCAGGTACATTCAGAAGAGCATTTTTTCCTGTTTCCTTTTGCTTTTTGCTTTTTGCTTTTTTCCCTACTAATATTTACTGTTTTGCAGAAGTTTTAAAATTCCAAATCATAAAAGTTGTTGTTAAAAGCAGCAAATGGCTTTCGTGCCTGTCTGTCTGGGCCCACGGCACCATGACATGCAAATATTTCTTGAGAAAAGACCTTATACATCCCTCGCTTACACATCCCCCCAGCTCATCTGCACTCTTTCTAAACCACCATATTCTCTAGAGAAAATCCACAAGCCTCCTTGTTTTAGGTTGCTGCTGTTTGTGGTTGGGTTCCAAAGCACAGACACGTTTAAAAAAATTTATTCAAACTAAACAGAAAAGTAAGCTGCAATGTGCTGCCATCTAGTTAGAGGACTCTATAAAACAAATGTTTAATTAGATTTCCATTAACTAGCAGCATCTAGTGCTTTGCAGTCTTGATGCTAAAAAAAAAACCAAAAACAAAAAACAACAACTACAACAAACAAACCCTCTGCATTTCAAATTTCTCCACAGAGTAATGTATTTCCTTACGTAGGGGTGAAAAGAGTATTTTAAATTCAGTTGTGCGTGCAGGAAACTGTGCTGGAGTTTCTGTCCCCAAGTGCCTGTGGCATCTTATGATTTTCCACTAAACTTGTTCTCTGCTTGAGAAGTCCCAGGAGGAGCAATGGTAGCGTGGTAGCTTGGTCGTGTCCCAGAATTGTTTGGTAATTCCTTTGGGTTGGCACTTGGGTAAAAGAGTTAAACATTGCAGCAGTGTGTTTCTTAGGGCTTTTTCTTATGAATTAAGCAAAACAAAGTTATTCAGTATTAGTCACAAAGAGGCAATGCAAATTCCACATAATATGCAATCCAACAAAAGCATTATAAAATATTATTATTTTTCAAAACAAATGTGAGAGCAAGCAAATGTCTGTGGGTGGCTTGGTGGGGCTGGGAGCTATGCACGCTTCTGGAAAAACAACTACAAGTGCATTTCTAACAGATGATGGGTTAATCTGCAATTTTTTCTTTTCCCACCGAAGAGTACATTCTTCTCTTCAGGAGCACACATACTTTGAAAAACAGACTACCTAATCAAAGAGATTATTTCTGAAGAGGACTCTAAATGACCTCTCTGTATCCATTTTTCATGGTGACCCAAAAGTTACTGTCTTTGTTTTTGTTCCCAAGAGAATCACTAACTTAAGTATGAATGATTCAGTAGGGGAAAAATTAAATGGTACTGGCATGGAGGACTACTAACTGCCTCAACTTTTTAAAAACAGTGCCACACCATGCCAAAAGAGGTTAACCCATGCAACCACCATGTTCTAATATAATAAGGACTAATGTTTTCTCTGGCACTAATCAGGACTAGTCAGCAGAGCCAAATCACACTAGAGCTCACAAACTAACAGCAATGTGTTTATCAAAACATCCTCGGGAGTAAAGTTTACTTGTAAGCGAAGAATGCACATCTCAGATGAACTCTATAGCAGTTCTGATTTCATACAATATCAACAACGCTGGAAGCAATCAGAGCAAACATCCTCCCTAACGCCTGCATGTAGACATGAAAGAGCCGATAGTCAGCAAAGTTAAATTATGTAGGTACGTAGACAATTAAAAGCAGAATTGAGGCTACACATGATAGTACATAATCATTTTGAGGAATCTATTTTAGTTAATTTACAAAAAAAATGCTTTGTAGATCACTGTATTGTTTTGAAAAGAAATAGTCCTTTTGATGCTTTAAAATGCTTTTTCTAGGCTCTCATTGTTACTTTGTAAGTGTAAAATCACCTACTCTGTTGGGTTAGGATAGTTGACCTTACTTGCTGGTCAGCAGAGTGCGGTCCTGTCTTTTGTTTCATGGTCATTGCAACTTCAATACAAAATGGAAGCAGAGGAAGAACAGGAAGGAGGACAGGTTATTCAAGTAAGGTCTGGGAGATATTCTCCTCATCTGAATGCAGAGCAGCACCGCGTCATTTTCTTTCTCACTGAACTCTTTCGTGCTGTCAAGACATTTGAGACAATTGACCACAGTCTTGTTCACTTTCACTCCCTAAGCCTAGTTAACAAGAATCTTAATAATCACAGCAATGTAAAACTGGTGACGTAAACCCTTATAAGACTTTGTAATGTATGTGTATTTGTACGAACATCTGATCAGTGTCCGCTGACCCAAGATGCATCACATCTCCTGAGGCTCCTTCTCCCAACAGAGGCACCTAGAAAACCCAAATGTTTGATAAATACCAATGAACAGATGTAGCACTGTCAGCGAGGCATGGTGGCCACCACTGGGGTCACTTGGGCACATGTTGGACATACAAATTTTTAATCCTTACTCCAGATTTACAGAGTAAGAAACACTGGTGATTAGCAGTCTGTGTTTGAACATCCTCTAGAGGATTTTGACATAACTAACACTTTAGATTTCTTTTTCTGTAAACACAGGTTGATTTCTCGCCATGGATATTTACAACGACATGGAGAGAAAATGATGTCCCAAAAGTGCAAATTATGATTTAGACAGTGGGAAGAGATGTGTGGCATAGTTTGAATGCATCTATTTGTCTGCCTTTTTCTGTGAAAGTAATATATATGCTGAAGAAATGATGTGAGAAGACGTTGTCACGGGAGGGTATTGTTCTGATTGTTAACAGAGATAACCTTATACCAGACCCGGCACCCAGTGTCTGGGAAGGCAGCCCACAGGGACTACAGTCCTCTTCTTCTTCTCATGGATTAGGATCTGGAAAAGGGCCCAGGTTTAACTTCCTGTAGCTCTCGACAGATTCTTTAGAAATAATGCACTTGGTTCTCTTTAGTAAAATCTATGGTATGGTTTAGTAAATAGTCACCCCAAATTTCTGCCGTTGGAGTGAGCGAGTTAACTCTGGTGGGCAGATTTTCTCATTGTCTTTGATTCTATTAGATAGTTCTGGAGCAATAACCAGGAAGCCTTTCCTTGTAGGAGGCTTCCTTCCTTTTCAATATCCAGAGGTCCTGCACACCACCCTCCATAATGGTGGGTATTTATTTATTTATTGTGCCTAGACTAAGTTTCAAAAAGCCAAGCAAACAAACAAAAAGGCCTAATCCCCTGATCTTGGCTTTCAGTTGTGTTATCTGTTAACTTGGGGATTACCTGTTCTAGGAAGTCTCCTGCTTATTTAAGAAGGCTGGGACTAACCTTACCCATTCCTATTAACTTTACAGTTGTGGAATTTCATTCTGTGATTTTGTATCAAATCAGGTGGGTTGTACAAATCTGATTTGTTAGGTTTGAAACAATACGTTACACGTTTGAGAGACTGAAAAGGAAGACTGCTAGAAAAGAATGATTATACTACTTGAAAACTTTTAAGATCAATGGGAACCTACTACATCCCACTCATGTCTACATTCTGCTTCTCCTTATAAATAGTCTTTCAGGAACATCTCTACCCAATAATACTTTGAAGTCTATAATCAGCTCCTACCAGTGCGACTGGCAAGAAGTCAGCTGCTCCAGGACACAGCGAAGACCTACATGCAGAAACAATGTCAACAGCAAGGCGTAGGCTGACACTGGAGCAAGAAACAGCCTCGCAGAAAAACATCGCAAGCAGATGGAAAGGTGAGGCAAGGGGCTCACATGATTAAACACGCTTTTCCAGTAAGATCAGCCTACCAAAAACACACCTCTTTCTCCGACTTTGCATGGTCCATAAATGATATCTGAGGAAAGACTGGTTTGGCCCTCAAATCACATTATCCAAAACCATGACGTATTTAAAGATAACTCTAAAATTAGCCAAAGAATATGAAAGCCTTTTGCTATATAATATGGATGCCAATGGGAAAAGATGCATAATGGTCATTTACTCAGAAAAGGAGGAATAAATCCAGCTCACCCTGCACCCTGGGTATTTTTAGGTGAAGGATACATTTAATCAAATGTAGACACTTTTAATATGAAAGATGTTTGATAATTCCATCATAAGCATGCAATTCAGCTTGTGACACCAGCACTGTCCACGCTGCTCTGCTGTGCTCATTCACAGCCTCGCCTGCTAATGAACTGTTCAATACTTCTGCAGCACAGTACTGTTCACTAATATGCAAAAAATGAACAATGAATAACCACATTTTCAAAGGGAAGGAAAAGATCAGCCAATTTTAAGTTACAGAATCACACACAGAACTCCATCTGGCCTTGGGAGTACTATGTCTGTTTCAGAGTGTCTATCTGTACATCTACATATCTGTATCTATGTATCTATGTATCATCCACCATCTACCTATCCTGTCTATCTGCCTTGCTATTATTATTATTTTTTATTTCATGTCTTTCCTCTGTCTCTTTCCATGCTAGGGATTATACACGCACTAGGCCCCAGTCCATCTTTTTATTTCTCCTTCTTCTCCTTCTTCTCCTTCTTCTCCTCCTCTTCCTCCTCCTCCTCGTCCCCCTCCTCCTCCTTCCCCTCCTCCTCCTCCCCTCCTCCTCCTCCTTCCCCTCCTCCTCCCTCCCCTCCTCCTCCTCCCCTCCTCCACCTCCTTCTCCTCTCCCTCCTCCCCCTCCTCCTCTTCTTCTTCTTCTTTAGGTTTTTTTGAGACAGGTTTTCTCTGTTGTAACTCTGGCTTTCCTAGAACTCACTCTGTAGACTAGGCTGGCCTTGAACTCACTCTGTAGACCAGGTTGGCTTTGAACTCACTCTGTAGACCAGGCTGTCCTGGAACTCACTCTGTAGACCAGGCTGGCTTGGAACTCATAGAGATCCACCTGTCTCTGCCTCCCAAGGGCTGGGATTAAAGGTGTGTGCCACCACCCCCTGGCCCTCTTCACTTTTAAAATGATAAGGCAGGTTTTTTATTTAAGTTGCCCAGCCTGGCTTTGAATCCATTCAATAATCAAAGCAATCCATAAATTTGTGATTCTCCTGGCTCAGGCCCCAGATTAGAAAAGGTCTACCTACAGGTTTACTTTAGATTAACTTGAATTTGAATGGTAATTTTGTTGACTGCAATTTTGGCAGCTAAAAAAAAAAAAGCACTATTGTGAGTTTTCAAAGCTGGAATGGATACCAGCGATATATAAACTACAAATTACGAACATAACCAACACTGAAACACACTATCTTAGAATTTACATATCATAAAAAGAGCCAGGTGCAATTTTTATATAATCTGAGCCTCTTATTTAGACTGGAGATGGTCAGTGGTGAAAAGCAAGTCTGTTCTTCCACAGGCCCCAGGCCTGATTCCCAATAAGTGGCTCATAGCGAACTGTCACTCCAGCTCCAGAGGATCCAGTGCTCTGTGTCTTTGCTGGCATCTGCACGTGCACAGTGTGTATGTACCCATGCATAGACACCCACATAAATAAAATAAAAAGTAATAACAATAATAAAAATGATCATAATAAAATTTTAAAATAAGTGTGATTTTATTAAAGTATAGAGAATGTAATATGCTCTAAATAGATCAGTGTTCTCAGGCCACAGTTATAATTAAATGTTCCTTATTCCCCCAGACCCCAGCCCCAACCCCAGCCAATGAGAACTGCACTGAGTTTCTTTTGTCGATCCACATAGAGGACAACTGCCCAAATCCAACATGTTGGAATGCTCATCTGTAAAGACAAGGATGCTGTTTGTCTCGTGAGATTTGCACCGCCGGTGCTTGGAACACATGTAGAACACAATATAGACACAGCAGAAAGCTTCTTCATCAAGAAATGTTCAAATAAAGCAAGAAAATATACAGAGAATACTTTTTCTTTGAAAACTATTTCAAACTCAAATGTATAATGCTACTGAATTTTAGACAAAATGAAATATTTTAGAATACACTTTGTAAAAATTTCAGAAAGTTTTTATATTTATAATATTTTAGAAAACCATTTAGAACAAATAAATCAAACAACTGTTAGTCATTTATTCCAGATTTTAAAAATTTCATGTAAATCTTTCTGAATTGTTATCGTTTTTCTTTTTAACCTCTGAAAGCCTAAAGAAACGAACTTTTTTAAACTGGATATAGGGATTCTAAAAAGATGAGAAATATTGATAAAATAAAAATATTCAAACCTATCACAAAATTATAAAGGTATCAATTAGTCACTTCAATAAAAAGGTGAGACTTGTTCCAGTGAGAAGTGCTAAACATTTAAAACCTACTCATTTCAAGTAAGCAAAATTGGCATGTACCTGAGTTGTAAGTATAGCTCAGAACAATAAATAACAATCACTAGCATTTAGCACTTTACAAAGAGCTTCTCAGATTAACTTGATTATCGCTGCCTATTTGCAATAATTATGCCATACTGCATGGATAATAAAGTTGAGATAAAGCACAATTGGTGTTTTAGCATATATAATGAAGTTATAATAGAAGGGCCATGCTGAGAACCCACTGTGAGTCCAGTCCAGAGACAACAGGAAGTTCTATGCTACTTGTGTCTCTGACACATCATCAATCACAATGTTTGTCCTGCATGGTTAACATTTTTCTCTTACCACTCAGATGAACACTATCCTCTTTACATGATTTATTTAAGTAAGTAAAAGAGTGTGGCCAATTCAGGATTACCTCACATTTATTCAGAAGCCCAGTTTCTTGCAGCCGTGACCAGATGCTCTGTATTCGCCCGGCGTGCTCGGGGTGGGTGGTGGAATTGCCACAGACGCACTGGTGTTTCAGCATCAGAGGGTCATAGGCAATTCCTTTGAGACAAAGAACAAAAACAAAAAACAACAACAACAAAAAAGACACAATCAAAGGTTGAGTAATACAACGTATTGCTATACACTAGAAGATAAAATAATTAGTCTAAAGCAGTATGGAGACCCAGTGACAGCTGTTTAGCCCTGTGTGTCTGCAAATTATGTAAAAATATCTACCCATGGATTATCCAGTACTTAAGCCTTAGTGCAATAAATCTCTAAAGCGACGCACACACACGTACACTTTTACATATATGTAACATATACAATGTAGTCTTACCAAGTCATTTTTGATAAGACTGTAAAATAATTTGAATAATTGTGAACTCCTTTTAGGCAATAATTCACTTCAACATGGGTTCTGATTTTGTCAGTGAAGTTATAAAGTGAAGCAGTTTTAAATCCTGAAATTATTTTATGAGAAAACTTGAGTTTTAACTTCAGAGTTATTCTTGGAACACACTGGAGGACTTTCTGAGGTCTTCCCAGTCAGTTGAGCAATTCCATTAAGTCGAGCAGTAAGTTTCTTTGCTTCCTTGTGGTTCTATTCTAAATTTGCCATTATGAAAGAAATATGCCTTGTGGGAGCAGGTGATGCCCATAGCAAATGTGTGTTTACATGCACACAGCCATGTTAACGACCTTCATGCCTCAGACTCATGGGAGCGAGGGACAAGGCTTTCCCCACTTCAGGCTCAGAACAACAGCAAAGCCTTCTGATCTAAACAGGTATGTTACAAAAGATCAACCACAGCTTCCTCTTCCAGTGTTGACTGCAACCTGAAACTTGGAGAATTTCTCATGCCTGACACGAGACTTTCCTGTCACCACGCTATCCTTGGCATTTTAATCAGTAATGCCAGTGGGGAGCAGATGAAGTCCAGAGTGAATGTATGTTACTGACATGAGCACAGCATGTCAAGGATCTCATTGCCTCAGACCCATGGGAATGTCAAGGCTTGGTCAAAGTACTTGCATTGACATGGAGTTGGGCTTTAGCTAAAACCAGTGTGTGCAGACTGTAACTTCAGCTTCCTCATCTTGGATATAACTTGCAGAAACTATCAATCCTGTCCTCCTTCTAGATGACTGCAACCTGAGACTGCTCCCCCTACACAGACCTCCTACTGAGATTACCCAACCATTCAGCTGTTTCTGATAAACCCACTTTCATGTTCAGCTGTACAATAAACCCATCTCCTCATCCAATGCTATATAACAAACACATTGAGATTCTGGGCTGCTGGTGCATCTTCACCAGAGTACACAACCCACCTGATCCCAGTTTATCTACATGTGTGTCTGTGTGTCTGTCCTTTCTTCATTCCCTCATTGAATCCATTCAGGTCAAGTCCAAAACCATACAATACCAATAGTAGACCTTATGATACTGTGAGACTCTCTTGTGGGGTTTCTTTTAAAAATGAGTACCAATGCCTCCACTACAGATTTCATAGGTGATAATATTTAGCATCAGTTAGTATATGGGATGTTTTAGTTATATCCTATGATGGAAAAAAATTACAAGAATTTGGAAAAACGTTATTAGTGGAACATAATATAGGATCGGGGAAATAATGTTATTTACAGTTTTATAAGAAATCGTTTAGCCAATCAAATATCTTCTAATAAATGACTGTCCAAGTACATTTTCCAGGTGAGAGGGGAATCAAATTCCTATGATAAGAAATTAAAGAGCAATAATAGAAACTATTCACTAACATATAAATGACAGCTATTGTTTGCTATCATAAGTTGACTTAAACACATTTTAGTTTCCCTTTAACCTACATTATTGTGTGAGAAATGTTACTGAAGATGGGAAAGTATTTTCCCTGAAGGGTACTAAAATCATACAAAAGAATGACATCCGCATTTTGAAGCCATGTGGTAAAAATTATGTCTGTCAGAAAATATCGTTTTACCATTTCAAACAATATCCATTCTTAAGACTCACTGGCTTCAAAACCCATTCCTATGCCGTTCCCGAGCTCCACAAATTTTTCACAGCATGGGTCTTTCTAGCTGCAGTCTCACACGCTTATCTATTTAAGTGCTCAAATCTCCTCTTGAATGGCTCCTGGTTTTCCTAAATACTAATGCCTCTGATTTTTCAGTTCTTGATCTAAAACCACACTCCGTGCTCTTTGTTTTTACGAGGGACTTCAAGATCCTTTATTGCTCACACCAGAAACCTTGTTGGCCTCTTGATATTCCCTAGACTCCAAAGGTGTATCTGGTTTTCCTCCCAAACAGATCTTGAATCACTCACTTCTTATCTCCTCGGCCCAAACCATATACAATCCAAAGTACTATCTTCTCTAATCTGGATTTCCGAGATAACCAGTAACCAGCTACTTGATTTTCCTTGTTTCGTTTGCCACTCCACTCTAGCTACTTTGTTCACAAACTTCCATTCACTGATGAGAGTGACTTTCCATAAATACAGCCTAGATAAGTCCCTTGCCTCTTATGTCCTCCTTCCACATGCTTCTCTTAGGTTTCTGTTTCGACAACAAAGGCTTTTCTTACATTCCCCAGAAAGGTCATAACCTGTCAGTTTGAGATCTTTCTCCATGCTGTTACCTCTGTGCCCAAAGTCCTTCCTCATGTGCCTATCTCCAACTCTCAGCTCACTCATTTCTTCTTTAAGGCTCAGCTTTAACGTCACCTACATAAGAAAGCAGTGCCTGAGATCTGAGTCAGATCTCTCCTACCAATGGGTCTCACATCTTAGCTTTCTCTATGCTCTGTGCTCCTTCAGATGAAAATTACATAATGGCATATTTGGTTTATCTTACATCGTCTTCATTAGATGGTAAGATTTATAGAAGCAGCGACTATAGTTGGATGATTTAAGTTTTGAACTCCCAGTTTTTGTAGCCATGTTTGGAATAAAGGGTCCTCTGGTGTGTGCTGGAATGACTCCGTGAAAAGCATGCATAAGTAGACTCAAGAGCTAGGGCAGGCATTTCCATGATGTATCCTTTCGTGATGAATTCAGCCTGAAGATCTGCTTGGACACATGATGTCTGTGTGACCTTCATCAGTATAACGCCCTTTGTGTTATACCACTTACTTTTCAGACAAAAAAGCATTTCTTTTACCTCACTCAATATTTGTCCAATACATTTTGTACAATTTCACTCTTTTCATTTAGTACAAACCTAACACAAATGAATATTCTTAAATAAATTAAAATAAAAATATTTAAAATGGCAGAAAACAAAAGAGGCAGGCAGCAAGGAAGAATGACATGGGAAAGATAAGGTGCACAGGTGTGTCTTGATGATTCGTCTTTATCAAAGTGATTTATGAGTAGCATTACATAATCAGAGCTGTTAATAAATTTTCAACCTCTGTTACACACTACAATAAATGATAAAATTATATGGAAATAACAAGCATAATATCTTCCTTATTAAAATATATCCTTTAAGAATACAAAATATAGTTATTTATGTTGCTTAACTATTATTATTTTTCTCACCAAATATAAACCCATTTAAATAGTAACTTTCCCCTTTTTAATTTTTCCTCCACTCATACTGTCAAGGAAACAAAAATTATCAAGCAAGCTGTGGTAGCTACAAAATATTGCCTGGTGTCTGGAGATTGTAACACAAAGGCCAGGAGATCTTGGAAAGACATTTGAATTTAAGGGAAAATAAATAAAATCTGGAGCCCCAAACCTCCACTGAGTCCTCTTAATGACATATCAATGAGGTGCTAACAGGTGGGCTAGAAGGAGAGCCATCAACCCCATCCTTCTTCTCCAATCCCTTTCCTCTTCTTTTTTAGTTTTTCCAGAAAGGGAAAGCAACCTGCTCTTCTCCCCGAGAACCATATGGAACTCTGCTTTTGTTTTACACTTTCTGCCCCACTGGTTACCAGCTGTAATATAAGCCCAGTGACCTATCTTTCTCATGAAAAATGATTATGTCTTAAATAGTCTTAAAAATCTTCACTTGCACTTTAAATCTCTCTCTCTCTCTCTCTCTCTTTCACACACACACACACACACACACAACCCTCCTGAAAAGTTTGGATATTTTAGATAACCTCAGACTTTGTGTTTTCTGTGGACGTCAGCTTATTAAGGGAGATGATGCATTTGAAGCATCAAGTTTTGCATCAAGGAAAGCATTGCCTTTCCTGTTCTTAATCATTACATGTAGCTAAGTGACTTTTCAGTCCCGGGAATTTCTTCATCTCTTCAGAAAAAGTTCAGTCAGACTCAGGTTAGTTTGGCTGAGTCCTCAGGGCCACTGAGGAAATGTGAGTCTAGCTTATCTAGACAAAAACAGAATAAAACAAACAAACAACAACAACAAAAAAAAAAATACTAATTTTGATTACTGATTCCTAGCAGCAATCAATTTCTTATTTCACTTCTGGGATCTACCTGGAGAGTCACACCTTCTCAGGACATCTGTTAAAAGCATTAATAAGTAGCATTTATTAAAGATTCTAGGGCCAAGAAATTGGATCAACAGCTAGCATAGTACAAAGAATCATACAGCATCTCTGCTCAGAAATGTGCAGTTGTATAGAATTATCCATGTGCCATGTTCTAGTAGCTTCATTTTAGCACGTTTAACTTATTGATCTAGTAATAAAAATTCGACAACCACAAAATAGTTACATGACATGCATTTTTAAACTATGTAATAATGATGGCAAAAAGTTGTGAAGTCAGAGATCTCTTTAAAATAATAGCAAAAACATTTTTAAAAGGGAAAATGATACTGAATGGTGGTGATGCAAACCTTTAGTCCCAGCACTTGGGAGGCAGGGGCAGACGAATCTCTGTGAGTTTGAGGCCAGCCTGGTCTACAGAGTGAATTCTCGGACAGCCAGAGTTACAACAGAGAAATCCCGTCTCAAAAAATCAGATAAAACAGAAAACAAAAATAAAAACAAAAACAAAAATAAAGGCAAAATGACTTGCAAATGGTAGGATTACTGAAAGGACCTCAGTCATTCTTCGAGTTTCGTAAGCTCTCTCTCTCCATATATCCAATCCACTATGAACTGAAGACCTCCTGAAAAGCAATGCCTCTGAGCTGAGTGTATCTCAATATTTTCCATGTTCTTATTTTTGGAGCAAGCAATAGGACAACTATTCACATAGCATTTAGGTTGTACTAGGTATTGTATGTAATTAGAGATGATTTAAACAAACTACACACAGATGCAAATGCACTCCATTGCATATCAGAGACTACTGCATCATTAGGAATCTGGAACCAATCTTCAACGGGCACCCAGAAAGCCTCTATTTTGAAATAAGTGTTATTTCTGACAACCTCCATTCAGACACACTTTAGTTGTTGTAATTCCTTCTCCTCATAAGCCTATTCTATCAACAAGGCTTATTTGCTTTGCCTTTCTCATTTTTAACAGTCTTCAGAGTCTACCCTCCATCACATGTTATAATATATTTCCTTGGGAACACATAAACCAAGTACCAAGTTATTTAATTATTTTTTAAAAGATTTTTACCTTATGTATATATGAGTGTTTTGCCTGCATGTGTGTATGTGCACCATATGTGTGCCTGGTATCCATAGAGGTCAGAAGGTATTAGATCCCCTGGAGCTGGAGTTGTGCATGTGGGTGTTGGGAAACAAAACCTGGTCTTCTGCAAAAAGTGCTCTTAATTGTGGAGCTATCTCTCCAGCCATGTAATATTTAATTATCTATAAAAGTTAATGTGTCAAGTGAGCAAATGATGTAACACTAAACTTGACTGTCTGAAGAATTAGTAAATTGTACCTTTTTACTAGTAAAAAACATGCTATGATTCACAATTTTTGTTTTTCTTCTTCACTAAAATGATATTATCACAGCATCAGGTGGAAAAAAATGAATTGAAGAATTTCTACCACAGGCTTTTGAACTAACTGTACAAAAGTCTGTTAAAGAATAGGGATTAACTTAAGTGCTGACATTCAACCATGGAACCAAGAAAGACAGTTAACCAGCATGTAAGTTGGCAAAAAGGGAAGTCAAATGCAACACAGAGTAGCTGGAAAAAATGGGAAGATTTTTCTGTATTCAAGAATGAGTGAGCAGATAAAAGTAGCACACACTCTCACACACACACAGCAACAGAGACAGAGACAGAGAGAGACACTCTATGATGATATACTACAGAAACTATAGAGGAAACTGATTATACTTCTTAGCTCAGTGGTGATGATTTAGCACAGCTACAAAAATAATATTTTAAGAGCTGCATTAGCATCTTCAAATGCATAAAGGCAGAGGTCAAATTAAAAAGCAGTTGGGTGGGTAAGAAGAAACTAGATATGGTAAGTAGAGAGTGAGAAGAAATCAAAGAGCAGCACAACAAAATTGATGTTGGAAACAACAAACATGCATTTGTATTCTATAAAAATATCCCAGTGTCACAGTGACACAAATGTGAGAAGCACGTGGAATAAAGAAAAAAGACAAAGCAACAAATGAAGTAACAGAAAATATTAAAGTAGGAGAAAAAATTAACTGAACTAAGCCATGGGTGACTCCTGATTTTCACCGAAGAAGCTTATCAGAAGTAAAGTTATCCAGACAGACAGAAGTAAACAGGGCAGAGACTCATCGTGAAGACAGCAGGGAATGTGCATCAGAAGGCAACGGGAAAGAGGCAGCAGTCTGCCTGCAATGAAAGTGTGTCACATGGCCTCAGACTGCTCTTCCATGCTAACCAGCCCCTGAGCATTTGCCCACATATGCAAAAAACATTGTGTTTGGTAAGTCTGTATTCAAGCATGCATGAAGGTGGTAGGGTGATATTCCCAGATATGAAGACTCTACACAACATATGAGCAAACATACATACAGGTGACATAACATAATATGTACCAACATGTTTATAAATAAAATGTGTGTGTCTTTTGATATATTGCAAACATGGTTGAGTTGAGTTTATCTTGTAGAGAAGTTTTTCAGAAGGTATTTCAAATATATTTGAGGTCAACTGCTAAAAAAGTATATTACCTAAAAAGGCAAACCAACTTCTCCAATCTGATACAGGTGGTAATCAAAATTGTTTTAGGAAGCCTTAAATATACACGCATATACAAACATAGGCAAATATATGTGTATATAGATAATATGAATGTATTCATACACAAATGGACACACATATATATGTATATACACAAATGCACATATAATTTGTTGTTTTATTGAGAAGAGATTTAAGAAATAAGAAAAACACTGTGGTTGCCTAATGAATATTGAATATTGAATCTTCATAGTACACTAAAATTACCAAATTGTCTTCAATGAACATGTATCAATTTTTGTAACTAAGAAACATGTAAATACCTAGCATTTTCATCGCTTAATCAACTAATAAGTTTTTAAACTATTTATTGTATTTTATATGTATTGGTGTTTTGCCCATATGCATGTCTGTGCACGTCAATGCCTGCCTGGAGGTCGTAGAGGCCAGAAAAGGGTTCCATAGCTCCTGAACTGGAATTACAGACAGTTGTGAGCATCCACGTGGTGTTGAGAACCACTCCTGGACCTCCGGAAGAGCATCCAGTATTCTTAAACCCTGAGCCATCTCTCCAACACCTAACGACTATTGTACTATCCTACACAACCCACATCTACTCGTTCTCGTCTCCTCCGGTTGTTAGTTGGTTCATTTCCTTTCTGTACTTGATGGGGTCTAGTCACGTACCGAAGTGCTAGAATTAGCGAGAACAAAAAAAGTCTCCTCTTCTCTCATAGACTCTACTTTGGAACACAGTCCCTAAGCCAACATTATTTAGAAATTTTGACAGAAAAAAAATCTAGTGTGTTATAAGATTTTGGGTTTAGTTGGAAAATGAAGTTTTCTTGAAACTCCAAGGATATGCTGGGGTCAGCTCTGACTTAGAAAACACTTTTCATTCATGTAAAAACAATAAAACAGGCAGAAAGGAGGGAACCTTTGCTGTTCTCATTCTGATTTGTTCTGCACCAGTTGTACTCTTCAGGAAAGACAGATTTATTATTCTAATTTTTTTCATGACTTTTTACAAATACTAGTTTAGTTACAGCATCATGATTCTATTTCAAATTCAACTCTAACTAAAATAGTAGTAGTATAAACAAATAATTTATTAGCATGGATTAGGTCCAGTAGCCTAAAAAAAAAAAAAAAGAAGAAGAATAAAGAGGCCTGTCAGTTATACCGAGTGGCAGGGGAGAAAAGCCAATCCACTATATTATGAAGGTTTTGTTTCAGTGGATACATTCAGGGTAAACACCCAGCTATTATCCTCCAGCGAATGTACTCTGTGAGCCATGGTTGATCCTGGTCTCTAGCTGAGCAGAAGACATGGTTTTAGTAGGAAAATAAATATATTTCCCTTTTCCTAATTGTCTGAACCTCAAATAATAAACACTATTCCCAGTCTTTAAGTTGAAAATCTCCTGCAATTTTTATATTACTACCTGTTTTCAATCAGGACATAAAATCCATTTGTGGTTGTAGCAGCCTGGTTTTACCTGACATACCTTCATCATCATCACCTCAGCAGTGATAGGAACTTACACTCTCTTTGTTTGTCCCAGAAATGGCATAAGCCAGGCTCTCCATGGGCAACCAGGCATGGCTACTCTAGGGCTCTGTAGCTAGATCCATTTAGGTCCCAGCAGAAGGAGATTCAGAATTTATCTTAGCAACTGATGCTTTATTCTCTTCATTTTTTTGTTTTTGTTTGTTTGTTTTCGTTTTGTTTTGTTTTTACTTTGTAGGAAAGAGGCCACGAGTCAGTTAGCCTGTGAGGATAAATATTTATAATAAAATTCCAAATAGTTATCCTTAAAAATGATGAGAGCTGCAGTTCAGAGGCCTCTGGGCCCTGTGACTGAAATGTATGGCGTCTTCAGCAACAGGGACTCACCTTCCATTTGATGATCCAGAAGGTACCATGAAAGTTACCCAAGGAGGGAAGGAACAACAGTCCCATCCAGCTATGAGATCAACTACAGTGATGACCAGTACGGCCAGCACAATGACCCTAAATGTGCACATACGTTGGCAGTCAACTATAGTTCTCTAATTAGACTTAAGACCAGATCAACAAGGAGGAAATCATGTCTGGTAATGGAAACCTAGCCAACTATGCTAGACTATTAGAGTCATGGATCTTGAAGGACAACTTACAACCTCCACTTTACTGACTAGCATAATCTCTAAGGAGAACCTACAATGTCCACTCTACTGAGCCAACATGATCCCGAACTACGTTCTAAATATTTGTCTTTATACTCATAAATAAGTGTAGCCTTCACCTGGCATCAAGAAAACTTTTCTTTGCAATAAATGGAGATGACTACAGAAAACCATAACCAATCAAAATGTAGAGTTGTAGAGCCTCTTCCCATTGGCTACATCCAAAATACCACCCCTGTACCTAAGGCTCAGGGATCATTGCAGAAGAGAGGCAGAAAGATTGTAAAAATCTAGAGGAATTCGGAGTTTCCTGTGAGATTGTGTCTTCTAGGAATATCAGAAGCTACACACATAGAGTCTCACCAGCACAACTACTTAAACATGAGCCAAACAAGGACAATAGTAATAGACATGCTAACACTGAAGAGGAAAGCCCAGGAAGCCTCAGTCCTACACAGAGGACTACAGGCAAATGAGACATGCTGAGAGCATGACAGAAATAGGAGAAATAGTCTCTGCTCCCTCCCCTGAAAGAGCACTCCAATTGGCTATTCAGAACCAGTATCCACTGTCAGGTCAGCCCTGAAAACATGCACATGAATAACACTGAAAGTAGAGGAAGGTAAGTGTGTTAAGAAAGGACCACCCCTCTACATACAGGATGAAACTATGTCTATGTGATTACAACCTCAGCCAATAATACACATCCCAACACCAACATGAAATGAGTAGTCAAGCAAACTTCAGTCAAGGAGATTACTTCAGTCAATGGCATTGTGATTGGGTAGTTGTCACTAGTCTAGTAAGGATAGATACAAGTCACTTTCATGAAAAGAAGTGTTCAGGGTGTAATTATTAAGGCCACTGTTTTTGCTAGATTAAAGAGATATTTTAAGGCTAGGTAGTTAAGAAAGTTCTTTACTCTTGCTGAGAACCTGGGTTTGCTTCTCAGCAACTATATATAGTTGGTTAGTCATAACTATGTGTAACTCCAGCTCCAGGAAGATCTAAAGCCCTCTTCTGATTCTGCAGGCACCAGGCATGCATGTGGTACACACACACACACACACACACACACACACACACACACACACACACAGTGGGGTGGGTGGGTGGAGAAAGGCAAAATAATAACAAATAAACATGTAAAATAAGTATTAATGTCTATATTAGGCATCCTGGTTTTGAGCAAAATCTTGCTAAACCTGGGGATAGCACAGGCATGGTTGATCCCAAAGGCTTCTTCCACTGACACTGGGCTGCAGGTGAGGGTTTTGTGGGTTCTCTAGGCAAATCTGCAGTGCAGCAGAAAGTAGGGGATCTATCTAGTCAGAGGCCCGGATGATGTGGAGAAATAAATGTACCAAAACTATAACTCCTAGCCTGAGAGCTGCTGTCTTGTGGCACAATTGTCTATCAAAAGCAGCTCCTACTTACACTATTAGAAGATATCTACCACTAGTTAATTAGCCTGGCCAATCTATTAATTGATTTTTAAAGTAAAAAAATCATAAATAATATCAAGGGCTAGGGACATGATTTCCAAAAGGGCATTTAAGCATTTTTAAGCTGAAAGTTTTAGATGAGGTCATAGATGCCAATAAACCAATCTGTGAGTCCTGAGACCCTTAGGGGAACATATGCATAAATTCTCCTTTGCACAAGCCAAGTCTCCAAGCCATGACTCTCTTAGGGCTTTACTATCTTTCATTTGCTCAGCCACAGTGTGGGAGTACAAAACCAAAATGAAGTAGACTAGACAAACAGGAGTAATTTTCCACACATATGTGTGTAGCACCGCTCATCTGTCGAAGGTACACACACTCCTCTTGTGTTCCAGACCTGAATTTGTTCTGGACTTACAATCACATGTTTAGTTTTGCCTATAGCCAGGATCTTAAATATCAAACACAGCTGTAGGGCAAAGCGAAATGTCGTTCAGAAAGCCTACCCAGAGGTACCATAATAAATGGACATGCAACTAACATACATAGATCAAGGCAAGGCTTGCCTTGGTATCCTCGACTCCCATGAGTTATTTGTGTGGGAAGTCAGAAGAAATAGTGAAGCAAAACAACAAGAAACCAATGAGGAAAAGATACTCTTCAGAGCCAAATGAGGGAGCCAAGCATCATAAATTTCCTTGTGGCCAAGCTGGGAGAAGGTAGGCGACTGAAGAACACTGCTGAAGAATGTGGTAGGGAGTTTTATTTCCAGCGGGGACCATGCACCTGTTGATGCATTTTCCAGGCCCTTGAATGATAACAATTTATGAGGCTATTAATACTAAGCCAAAGATTTATCAGATGTGCTGTTTGTCTTGTGGCCAGCATAACCTCATAAAATTTGGGTTGCATCGGGTTAAAATTGAGCATTCTGCTATTGGAGTTATTTGGAGCATTTAAATCGGCTAATCCTACAAGAACTGCACATTTCTCCTGCCTATTAAAGGGTCTTTAAGGGATTCCTACCAGTGGCAAAGGCAGGCTGGCGGGGACAGTCTGCGGCTGGGTGAGATAACATGGAGGCTGCAGGGGAAGAACGGGTCCTGGAGAGGATTCCGTGCTTCTCTGATCCATCGATGCCAACTGCAGCCAGCCGAGCCTGGTGCACTGAGAGTCCACGTGTGTGTGAGGACTCCAGCAAGGGTTGCTGCCGAGGAAAGGGCAAAAGAGAAAGAAATGTGAGCTGAGCATTGAGGAAGACACTGAGAGCAGCGTGTCAACAAATTAAGCTCATCAGGTCAGAGGCATAATAAACAGTGTGAGGGGAAAAGGAACAGGACAAAAAAATAGAGACAGGGGAGAGAGAGAGAAAAAACAAAACAGGATCTAGTCAATAAATTCATTCAACAGATGTTTGCACGTCGGCAGCCATCCCTGATGCCTAGCTAAAGAGGAGGGGACGGCAGGATGCCTGCCAGTTCGAACCGATTGAAGGAAACAGACCTTGAACGCCAGGAACAGCATCCTCTCACTGGTTGCCTTCTTTAATACCAATGTTTTGAACTCAGCCCAGAAGGGACTCACATAAAGGGAAGAACCATCCATCTGCTTTTAAACCGCTTAGGTGGCTTGATTTTGAATATTCTGCCATGAATTTACTTCACCTGTACTGTGAGTGAAATGTACGAGCACTTCTGAAATTACCAATTAACTGTGTCATTCTACCTTTCAGGTTTTACATAATGGTGCAGGATGATAGAGTTTTGTCAGTTGAAGTTGGAAGAGGAGGCTATCAATGCTATAAAATCACGGGTGTCTTTTATAGACTCTTGGTTGTATCGTCAATGATTTAACATTACTGTTTGTACTTCTAAAGTATTGAGCTGGAAGACTAGCTTTTAGAGGCTTCTGGATGATTCATTAGTTCATTCTTACCTGTCCAAGAAACACAAGTCTGTAAAACAACCATGGGCAGCTAATTTGCTCATCGAAAGTGCAGTGCCCATTTCATCTCACCACTGGCAGGAGATTCATAACTTTTCTGTTGTTTTAAAATGTATATTTCCAAAGAGACATGGAAAATGGATGAACAGTGGCATAAACCTCCAGTCTTAACTGCTCAGAACATTTAAGAAAACATATCCAAATGCTTCATGAAGTATTTAAAGCACAAGCTAAAATTGTATAAATTTGAAAATGTGCCTACGCCTCCATTTTGATATTTTGTTTTAGGATGTGATACAAATGCCACTTCCTTTCAGCAAAAGTCTGCTTTCACCTTCCTGTTGGTTTAGGTGTCTCCTAGACCCAGTGTAAGTGTTTATGTCATGCTCCTTTTGAATTTCTAGCAGGGACATGGCAAATCCCCTCACTGGGAAAGTTCACAACAGCTGTGTTCTCTGCACCCTGTGTAATCCTATCTAATTATGGCTTTGTATATGATCTGGATTAATGAAAATTATAAATATAGAAGTTATAATGATGAGTAATTATAGCTGTTCACAGTCACAAACATGTAGAAAGATTTCTTGATTTAGAAAACTTTATATAAAATTAACTTTAAAATAGGTTGTAGTTAGATCTGGGGCTACAGCTCAGTAGATAAAGTGCTGGTCTAACATGCTAGAAGCTCAGGGCTCAAGTCCCCACACTGCATAAATGGGTATGCTGGCTCTAGGACTCAGGAACTAAAGGCAAGAGAGTCTCTGGAGTTCAAGATCATCCTCGGCTACATAGCAAGTTCAAGGCCAGTCTGAGATCCAGGAGACCCAGCCTCAAGAAATTAGGTTATAAGTAATGTGTGCAATGTTACTTTTGTTTTGCTCTGTAGAAAAATCAATCCATCCACTAGTTGGATGGCATCTATCATATATTCTGTCCTTGACGGGGGTGGCTTGCTCAGTGATGGAGTTCTAACTATTATGGTTTTAACACATTTACAAGATTCTAACGCTCCTGTTTTCTTGAACTCTCCTGTTCAATAGCATAAGGGTACAGCTGTGAGATCAACACTGGTTATCCTCTACTAGAACTTAAAATTCTGGTGAAGACCAAGACATAATTCTGACTTTGAAGGTTTTACAAGGATCTACAATGCATGAGTAAAAATTGACCCTTATGTTTGTAATATTCATCTCTTTTCATTCCTCCTTTCTCTCATCTATTCAAGCTCCGTCTAAAGCAATGTAAATGACTCCTAACTGTCTTCTTTCTGTACCATCCAGCCTTCGTCCTTTCTGAAGGAATTCTCTCCCAAGCCTGCTGAAAGCTAACAGGAGACAAAGAAATCTGCTGACAGGCAATAGTGCCTGTTGCACACTGATATCATACCAGGGCTACACCTCCACGGGTACTCTAATCTCTTCTTTCAAAAAAAAATTACAATTGAATTTTATACCTCTACTGGGTTCATTATATAATCAGTAGTATTATACTCAGTGTTTAATCTGATTAAGAGACTAAAATTTAAGACATTTTGCTGGTTTCTAAGTATCATGAGTTCTGGCACCTTGCCCACCACGTCTAATGGATTTGTTTCTCCTAGCATTTCCTGTTTCTGCTTCTCTGTAACACATCTTACACTTGACTATGAGACACCACCCTCATCCTCGCCATACCCAGACTTTACCCGGGACACTTTGAACACTCCCATTAAAAGGCATTTCTCTTTCTGTTAAAGTCCCATCGCATTTGGATTTCTGTCTCCTGTCAGTTTTTTACATTCTCAAGTTAACAGCATCTACTCACTATTTCCTGAGCTCATGACTGATGCCCAGCACTTTGCTAGGGAGTGAAGCCGCATAACATGATTATAAATATAATGACTAGTCTATGATAAAAAAGTCAAGGGGAGCTGAAACTTTCAGGAATATAAAGAGGCTGATGGAACTGATAAAGATGGTTCTAGAAAGCAACATTCAAGTTAAAATGTGAAGGTTAAGTGAAGAAAACGAGAAGCTCCACGAAAAACTCGTGTGTGTGTGTGTGTGTGTGTGTGTTGGGGTGTACTAACATGTGTGATCCACTCTGTATACCACCACAAGATTTTGAAAATGTACACCAGATACAACCCTTCTGCTGATACATATTTTGCTACATTTTATCCCGTGGCTTTTCTAAAAGCTAAAATGTTGCTGTGCATTGAGAATACACAATTAGTATTTGGAAGTCAAAGGCCATGCTTTTCTTTCAATAACATAACTGCATTTCAGATGATCATAGAATAGCTATTGTAAGGACTCTATGTGGATAAAATTACCTATCATCTTTCTTTCTAACATAGTGCACATTCATGCTTTCTGCAGACTTTAGAGAAACTCTAAAACGTTAAAGACTCTTAGTTTGCTAACTTATGCCTATAATGTAAGTAGCATGTATTAATACAAAACTTTCCAACCTAACTAACAACTGCCAACTTATCCAGTGTCCACCATTTGAATACACAGTGCAGTTAAGAGGCAAATAACTTGCTTGACAATAGCTATTTATCATATGTGTTTACCTAATGCCACATACATAAAGAAGCTAGAGTCTGTGCAGTGTTGCTTAGGTGGCAAAGGGAATTAAGCATCATTCCTGATTTTGTAGACTGGAACCCCAAATTTCAGCATCTTCTCTCCAGCAAGTTCCAAGAATATATGATGTTTGTTTTTTATTAATTCCTAGGCAATGTTTCAATACACAGTAGATATGAAATTGCTAATTAAATTAATAAAAAAGTGGGACATAGCTATCTTTAAAATCTCAAAATAGCAACAAGACAAGAAAGAATATGATAAACAATCATAAAATACAATCTAGCCTTGGAATATCTTTAAAAAAAAAAGTTATGAGAAATGCAATCTAGGTCAAATAGTTTCCAAAGACAATACCCTGAAATTAGTCCTTTAGGGGAGAGACATGTCCCAGTTAAATCAGGACTATTTTTAATTGGTAACCATTCTTTCAGGTATTTCATTAGGGTGGATACACCATCATTGGGCCAACAAGAAAACAAGGTCGACTGTATTCAAGCTGTCACACAAAATAGATTGTAGAAAGAGAAAAGGTTATTCACTTAAGAAACTGCTGCCTAACGTCAAATACTTTTTCACTGAATCACAGCTTGGAATGTACAGGGAGGGGCAGTGACAATCCAGGAGGCAACCAATGATTACAACATCATCCATCAATAAAAAGCTCATGTCTGCGGGTGCATTTACATACTTCGAGTCTTTGTATTATTCAGGAATTGTATATAAACCTTGGATAGTTTTAGACTTTGTAAAATTAAACATGCATGTTAATAATTTTCAAGTCACTATTAAATAAATAGAAACAATCTGCAAACTTTAAGGTAAACAAAAAAGATTTTAAGAGGAAAAAAAAAACAAATAATCTAAAAATAAATGGAGGAAAAAATAAAACCTTGAAATAGCTCTGCAAATACAAACCATAAAGTGAGATGCTAGAAGAAAAATCTCCAACTCTCATTGCAGCTGATGGGAATGTACTCACTGACCAGCTAAAAGACAGAAGTCGCTGAACTGTTTTGACTGAACCACATTAAAGGCAAAAGTTATACAAAGGAATATAGAACAATTAATAACATAAAACAGAAGCAAAACCCTTATCAGCCACTTTTTTTTCTTTAAAAAGGAGAAAATAGATTTTAGGTAGAAAATATCAGAGACAAGAGAAAGATATCTATAAAACAATACAAATATTTAATTAACAAAAAATTCTAAACTATGAGAAGTCCAATAACATGAGCTCAAAATTACAAAACTGGTTGCCAGGGCTACTAGAACCAACTGCAGAATCCACAGGCAGAAGAATTCTATAGTAAATTTACTTCAAAATAGAGCTAAAGAAGATTTTAACAAAACTGCTCACTGGACTGAAGAGTTGCTTAAGTTTCATCCAGTAAACTTTCTTTCAAGCACAGCACACGCGAATCACAACAAAAATCAAACAGAACAATAAAGCGAGAGCCAGCAAGCTTCTGCTTTAACAGCTACAATGAATTTTATTCAGCCTTACAAAGGAAGGAATTCAGGCACAGTCCAGGGAGGGAAGGACCGTAAAGTGTGACAAGTGCAAGAAGCAAGGCACAAAGCATCATAAGAGTTTCCTAGTATGAACACATGGACAGGAGACACGCTACAGAGGTGGCTTATCAATTGCCAGGTGAAAAAAGAATGTCAGCGAAGGAAAACCTGGCGAGCCCAGGGAAAAAGAACAATTTGGAGCTCTGTTAATATTACATACAAAAAATAGCTGACGGTGGTTAAACATAAAGGAACAATTGTTTCAAATTTGAGAACAACTGTTGAGATTATCATTCTGAACTTGGAAAAAGAAAAGAACTCCCACACTTCTATATATTATTATAAACCATAAAACAAAACTCAGAGATGGAGTAAGTAAATTACTTGTATTACAAAAGAAATTTCCAATGTCTATGACATAATTCCTGAAAGCAAAGAAGAGAAAAATAGACAGATGTTATAAAAGGGAGTTCCCGGAGAATGGAAGCTTCAGTTCTCCAACAAGTGTGTACACAGAAGTAACCTCACAGCAAAGCAAGGAAACACAAATCAAAAGACACTCCACACTGATCAGAAACGTATAAGTGGGATATATTTCAATTGTTACTGAAAGCTTAGAGCAAGATGAGCTCACGGATGCTTGTAAGAGAGTAATTGTTTTAAACATTTTAATGGCAATTCCCTAATATGTATCCAAGGGAAGATGGGACACAAACTACAGTAAAAGTGACAGAAAGAAAGTAACCAGACCAATATACACAACACAAATTGCTGAAGCTTTAAATCATGCAAGTCAATTCATATCTAAGCACATAAAAATAAAACAGTAAGCAAACATGAATAATCATATAATCAAAATCAAAAATAATGTGTGAGAAAGAGCCTCTGAAAATCCACAAGAGAAGGAATGGGAAGAAGATATATAGGAAATTTTGATGGTATCTGTAAATTTGTTGTGTCTTTAACTGGGTGTTATGAGTGTTCAATAGACACACACACACACATTCTCCACTTGTGAATGCATTTTAGTAAACTTCAAATTTTTTAATACTATTTTATGTATATGGGTGTTTTTCGTGTGTGCATGTCTGTGTACCACTTTTGTGAAGTGCCTGAGGAAGAGGTTGTTGGACTCCTGGGAATTAGAGTTACAGATAGTTGTGAGCCACCATGTGCATGCTGAGAATAAACCCAAATCCTCTGGAAGAGCTGGCAGTACTCTTAACTACGGAGCCATCTCTCCATCCCAAGTTTTAACTGTTTAATAAATGCTTAGAGGAGACAGCTAGAGTGCACTCACCTAGTCATCCACTGAGAACCAAAGCAATGAGTGTAGAGTTGCATAATGAGGTGAGTGACTGTGGGAGAACACTGGAAATCAACAGACAAAACATGGAAACTTGAGACAACAGTACAGTAAAAGAAAAGTATCTTGACACCCACTGCCTGATTGTGTTCAAAGCCCGGGAATATGAAGTCTCTCCACAAGAAGGGCCCAGTGGAGACACATGGATCTCCCTGGGAAGAGAAAATAGAACAGACATCAAAGATGGGCTGGGGGAGGATGAGAATGGGAACAGGAGGGACCAGGTTGGGGGAGAAGGATGGAGGGAGAGAATATAAGGAGAAATGACCAGAATTGGAGGACATTTAGGGGGTGATCTGGAGCCTTAATGCAGTGGAAACCTCCTGGAGTCTACTAGGGTGAGCCTAGAGAGGACCTATAGTAATGGGAGATTAGGAGCCTGAACAGGCCACCTTCCATAACCCGGCAAGGCTTCCAGTGGTGGGTTTGGGACACCATCCTAGCTACAAACCTACAACCTACAACCTACCCCACTGGCATGATCTGTTGGGGCAATGGAAGGACAGAACTCTATGCCAAGGGAGGGGGCTCATGCCTGACACTGCAGGGCTGGCCAGGAACTGGAGACTGGATGGCCTGGAGATGATTCTAATGAGCTGTTATGCTCATAGATCAGTGACTTGCTCAATTGTCAGCTGCTTTCTCTAGCAGCTGATGGGAGCAGATGAAGAGGCCCAGTGCCAACATCTTGTGTAGCTTTGGGAACCTTGCTGAAGAGGGGGGAGGAGGGATTGTAGGACTATAGGGGTCAAGGACACCAGGAGAACAACCATACACTAGGTACACACTGTCTACACCACCCTTTCCAGAACTTCTAGAATGTCTTAACTTTTCAGTGACCGGTCAAAACAGAGGATCTCTCTGATGTCAATATGATGTACAGAGTGCCCATACTTACTGATTATAGCACACTATGGTTCCATGCTAGTAAGAGTCAACCCTGAATAACAAACTAATATTGTAAGACATGTCTTCAGAAGAAAGGTGTTTACTAAGGCAATCTGCCAACATGTTAGAGATATCTGCTCTTTCTACCAGAAATGCAAATTTAAATTTAGAAACATCGAAAATAAGGAAGAAGGGAGATAATATGACATCCTAAAGATCATAACTCTCTAGTAATAAATTTTAAGACTTTAAAAATAGATGAAAGTACTGACGTTAATTGATTGTTTTTTAAGGTTATTACACCTGTCTCCTCTAAGGCTCAGACAATATTGTGGAAAAAAGAATAGAAAAACCATAGGAGCCAGAAAAAGTGGATGACTACAAGGAAAGAGATTTTTCTGGCCACAACAGAGCAGTTTGCACATATGAACTCATAGATATGACAGTGTGCACAGTTCTGGGGAGCTCAAGCTACACAGAATCCCAGCATGGGGGCAGGGTGAGCATAAAGTCCCACCCCTAGCTATGAGCTAATGGTCATTGATAGCTACTGCAAAAGGGAGATTTAGTTTTCTTAAGGAGTCTGGCTGCTAGTAATCCTAATAGGTAATCCTAATATGTGTTACTGGATAATGGGACTAGGCAGGTTTATAAAAAAAAAAAAAATAAGGACATAAAGTTGAGTGGAAATGGAATAGAGGGTAGACCTGGAAGGAGAAGAATGAAAGCATACAAAATGTAATGTATGAAATTCTCAGAGAACTAATAAAAATATTTAAAAGCACATTTAGATCTAAGAGAATATAAATAAAACCAAGTATCAATTGCATGCATGTGAAAAGCAACAGGGAGAGAGAGATTAGAAAAGAACAAGACATATTTTGGAATAATTACAAATTTTAATTGCTACAATATTGGTTTTTCCCCTTGAACACAACATGATCATCCCACAGTCATCTTAGAATAGAGATTACCTCAGCCAGGTTGTGAAGGCAATGCAAAAAACAGAACAATAGTCACAGTTAGGTCTACAGTAATGAATGGAAGGAAGAAGGAGAGAGCCACACGACCTTTACTGGGGTTTAAGTCATTACTCCTTCCTATGCTCCTGGCTTCAAGAACTTGTGGAAGATTCAAGAGTATAGAGGAAGTGGAAGGGTGATAGGAAGCGGGTCTCCAGGGTCTATGAGGTCCTCCTCTCAGATGAGGTCAGATTTTGTGGCGATGCAGTTGTTTCAAGGTCACCTACAATCCTCTGGCTCTTCCCATGCTCTGAGAGTAACCTAATACATTTGCAGCTTTGCCAAGTTGAACTTCCTTGTAACCCTTACTTCAGTGTGTGGTCGGTGCCTTATTTGAGGTGAACAGACGTTTTTTTCACACTTCTCCAAGTAAAGTTAACACAGCACAGTTAAAAAAAAAAAAAAAAACATTTGTAAGCAGACGACAAACTGAAAATAAGAGTATCAGACGCTGAAACAGCATCGCTGGGCCTTGGTACATGTCTTTAATCCCAGCATTCAGGAGGCAGAGGCAGGCAGATCTCTGTGAGGCCAGCCTACAGGATAGTCAGAGTTACAGTAGAGAAACCCTGTGTTGAAAAACTAAAGAGAAAAAAAAAAAAAGGAAAAAAAGAAAACAGATCTGCCAAAAAATATCTACACAGATAAAATTTAAAAAAAACAAAACAAAGACGCATTCAAGATTTTGGGACACCATCAAATGACTAAAAGCTTGCAACACTGGATTCTCTAGGGTGAGGAAAACAAGAGATGTAGAAACATACTCAAAAAATATTAGAGAATGTCCTTTATTACAGGAAAAACCTGAACATCTAAATATAGGAAGCTTAATGAACCACAAAGAGACAACACAAAAAATGCTCGACTTCAGTATGCTATAGTTAAACTGCCCACAATACAGGCTAGAGATAGAATTTTAAAATGTAAAAAGCAAAGCAAAACAAAACAAAAGCTATTATCAAGTCATATTTAAGGCCCAAGCCCATATGACTAACAAGACTTTTCACCAGAGACCCCCATAAGCTAGGATAGAATATAGTGATGTATTCACAATTCTGAAAGAAATTGACTGCCACTTTTGATTATTTTATCAAGCAAGCTATCCTTCATAATTAAAGGAAACAAGAAAACCTTTCAATATGAGCTAAAACTGTGAAAAAAAATGAGTTTATGAGATCACTAGACCACTTTTCCCAAAGATACTTAAGTATCCTAATTAGATACTTACTTAGTCCTACCTCTGAAAGTAAAATTAAACACCATTACAATATTATACGTGAGTATATAGATCCCACTAAGATTATTTACACAAGGGAGATAGAAAGGAATCAAGCCAGTCCACCATCAAACTCTAAAGATGAATAAGATGGGAAGATACAAACAGTATTCAAAATGATTAGAAGAAAATAAAGTAAATGGCAGGTTTCCATTCAAACCTTTCAATAATAACACTGAATGAAAATGGAATTAATTATCCAGTTCAAAGTTATAGACTGAAAAATAAATAAATAAAAGTATCGACTGAGTTGATTGTGTTGATATGTGCCTGTAATCTCTGCACCCAGGGACCAAGGATAAAGATTATTAGTTCAAGGTCAGCTTTGGCTCTGTAGTAAGAACCTATCTCAAAACAAAACAAATATTCTCTTTTCCCCCCAAAACCCAAATAATAATAACAACAACATGAAAAAGGTACTTGTTACATGAATTAAAAAATATGACCCAAAATATGTTATCTACAAGAAATTAACTTCATCAATAGACACAAGCAAACTGAAAGTGAAATTACATAAAATTATATTTAAACTAAAAAATTCCTAACATATAAATAATGAAAGCTATAGTGACATCTGATAAACAGATTTTACTAAACAACTCTTACCAATGGCAAAACACCTCAAACAAAATTCAGTGAAGAGACAATACGATTAAATTAAACTATAGATCAAATGCACTCAGAAAATATTTACAGAATATCCTACCCAGCAGTTGCTGAATACAAATTATTTTTATCAATATATGAAAATTCTTCTAGAATAAACTATATACAACGCTGAAAACAAGTCTCAATAATATTTAAAAGATGAAATCATATTAAGTATCTCTTCTGATTACAATGAAAGGAAACTAAAATTCAACAAGAAAAAGTTTAGAAAGTATGCAAATAGATGACAACTAAAAACATAATTCTGAACAATGGGTTACATAGTAAATCAGAAGAGAAATTAAAGCATTTTTTTTTTGGAACAGGTAAATTTAAGAATATAACCTACTAAAGTACATGGATGTAAGAAACAGTACTGTGAATGATGTTTATAGAAATCGAGTATATATTACAGAAAAAATTTTCAAAAATTTGAAACACTATAATGACGCATGTCAAGGACATAGAAAAATATATCAAATGTAAAATTAGTAGAGAAAACCAATTAGAAACAAATTAGAGTGGACACCAATAAAGCAGATTCTAAAATTAATACAAAGGATCATTGAAACAAGGACTTGATTTTTTGATTAGAGACAAACAAACTAAACAAAACTGGTAAACCCTTAGTGAGAGGAACCTAAACAAATAAAAGTAGAGATGAACGGGGTACTTGACAGTGACTGCCGTATGCCAAGTGTCGTTGGAACTATTTTGAAAATCTATATTCTATGGAAAACGCAGATTAAATGGACAACGTTCTGAATACATCAGAATTATTGAAATTTAACCAAGAGAATATGGAAATTTGGAACAATCCCGTAAGAAATAAAGTGACCGGATCATTTTACAATGCCACTCTTCAAATTGTCCAATAGATTTGATAGAGGAACTTTTTCAAAAATTATTCAATGAAGCCCAATTATTCTGCTACCCAAACCAGACAGGAACACAACAAAAATAAAATTATAAGCCCTAGACCTCGAATAATACCAACATAGAGATATGCATTTTGTTGAGTCCTGACAAGATATTAGATTTAAGACATCAGACAAAAAAATGAACTCGCTTTTGTTCCAAGAGTGGCTCGACATGTGCAAACGAACCAACAGAACAACACATAAATAGAACGAATGAGAAAAATCATGGACATCTTAATAGATGCAGAAAAAGGAATTCAGTGAAATACAACCTCCCTTCATAATAAGAGAAATGGAGAAAAAAAAAAGTACACAAGGATCATACCTCAAAGAAGGTATATATGACACATGCAGCCAATTCCATTATGAATGGGGGAAAACTGAAAGCATTTTCTCTAAACAAGACTAGGGTATATTCTTGTCATTCTTACTACAGTACTAGAATTTGTAGCCAAAGCAACTGGGCAAAGACAATAAAAAGCCTATGAGTGGGAGCAAGCCAAATTATGACCATTGACTAATGAGATGACTGTCTACATAAAGACCTCAAAATGCCACAAAAGAACAGAATCAGTACAGAACTCAGTAAAGTAGCAGGATACCAATCAGCATTCAAAAAACCAGTAGCTTCTCTGTACACCACCAGTGAATTTAATGAAAAAGATCTCTAAATCAATTCCATTCGTAATAGCCCTACATACACAACACAGGCACAGAACTAGGAATGAAGTCAAATCAAATTCATAAGTGAAGAACTTCTATAATGACAGCTACATAACAGCAGTGGGACAAAGGACAACAACGTCCCTTCTTCTTAGGATGGAATGATTAATTTTGTTAAAATGTTTATATCATTTCCAAGTCCTGTACAGATTCACTGTAATCCCCATCAAAGTTCTAATGACATTTTTCACAGAAATACAAAGCACAAGTGAAAATGCATATGGAAGCAAAAATCTCAAATAGCCAATGCAGTCTTGAACAAAAACTATCAAAGCCAGAAGTATCATAGTACTTGATTTCTAGATTTCAAGACATATAACAAAGCCAAACAGCACAATGCTGCTATAAAAATAGACATATAGATCAATGGAACAAAATAGGGAATTCAGGGGGAAAAAAAAAACCCACACATCTAAAGCCATGTAATTGCCAAGAAAATTGGCAAACATAGCCACTGGAAAGAGGACAGTTTGTTCACTTAATGGTGCAAGACAAAGATTCCCAAGACTGGATTCCCATATCCAAAAGACTGAAATAAACTTTGTCTCTCATGCCATTCAAAAATCGACACAAAATGGACCAAATACATCAAAAACTGAAGCTGCAAAAACACTAGAAGAAACTATCAGAGGGGTACTTCGATTTATTTATACAGAGGATGACTTTCTAATAGGACAGCAAAAGTATAAGAAACAAAAGCAAAAATAGAATTAAATCAAAAAGCTTCTCCACAAAGGAGCAGTCAAAATCATAATAAGACAATGTGCAAATTGCTACATTTACCATCTAGTTATCTGACACAGGGTTAGCATTCATAATATATGAATAATTAATATGACAAATATTTAATTTAAAAAATCCAGATAAAAATGGGAAAATGATCTGGATAGATTCTCTGTAAAAGGAGGCATGCTAGTGTTCAAAAAATATTTTAATTGCTCAGTGGCCATATTAGAAATAGAAATTAAAACTACAATGAGATACCATTATACCCAGTTGGGTTGGTATTAAAGGAAAATAATCTGAGAATGTAGAGAGAACAAAGCTGCAGTGTTAGATGCGAATGTGTGTAGTACAGTCACTGTGTACGATGACAGGAAGCTGCTTGGAAAAGTTCAAAATAGAATTACCAGAGGATCCAGTTATCCAACTTTGGGTAGATACCAAAAAGAAATGAGGAGATGCCTGTGTGTCTGTGTTTACTGCAGGAATGTTCAGAGCAGCTAAGCGATGTAATCAGTCTAGGTGTCCATTAAGAACTGAATGGACATAAATGATGTATAATAAAATGGCATTAATCCAAACTGAATGTTTTTCTGTCATTTGCTGAGTGGTAGGTGGAACTGGAGTAACTATAATGCTCTCAGAAGAAACACAGGATTAACTTTTCTTACCTATAAAACCAAAGGCACAAGAAAAAAGACCACAGAAGTATTAGCCATCATCAAAGTTAAAAGCTTTTCTGCCTCAAAAGATATTAACAAGTAAGAGAAACTGAAATGTAGAAGCCAGAGACATTATGCAAATCCTGTGACTCACCATTTGTACCTAGAATGTAGAGTAATCTTACTGCACTAGAGTGGTTAATTCAAGGCGAACTAATTTTGAAGAAGGGGAACTTTCTAATGAGACATTGTTTTACAGATGATAAGAACAGGCAAAGATGCTTAACATGAACAGTGCTAGACTTTTCTAATCCTAAACTCCAACAGGATGAAGGAACGATAGCTTGTGTTGGAGGAGATGTGGAAAGATTGGAACACATTGCTAATGAAAACAGAAGGTTGTGTGGCCATGTTACAGTTTGCAGCTACTCAGAAAGTTAAAACAAAAAGGTACCCTATGACTCAGCAACTTCAAAAGTATGCATAAATTTAAAACAGCATACATCCACACAAAATTCACACATGGGTGTCCACAGTGGCGTAATTCATGATAGTCTAATGTAGTAGCATGTTGCTGTGGCAGCTCAGCAAGGAGTCATGGTGGCATTTTCATAGGTGGAAGCCCTGCCAGACCTCAGCAGAGGGAACCACCATCATGGCCAATGCCATACTCAACAGTGGAACCCCTAGAATCTAAGCTCAGGTGTTTTTATTGATTCAGAACTCCTCAGGTATAGATCATAAGCAATCAAACATCCCCCATAGAATTGCAACACACGTAGACAATACATAGGCCAAGGCCTATGTATCCCTTTTTCCAACAGTACACAAAAATAATTATTTTAAACACAACTAAAAATAAACTTCCACAACAAATTCCCTTTTTCTCTATAAGCCCTCCTCCCAAATACTTTATCTCTACAACACAATTTAACACTACACCAGTAAAACTATTTATAAGAGGAACAATCATAAAGGTCACTAATACATAGGACCAAGTAAAACCAAATATCTTATCAAGCTTTTCACAAAGCTGTCTTTGGACAGCAGAAAAAGCATTATCAATGTCCAATTATCTAGAATTCCACTCACAGTCTTCTGGGCTCCTCCCTAGGACTTGGATCTGGCTTTGCCCTCTGTAGCACAAATAGTTTGTCCTCCAGGCTCTGGCTGGTTTCCCTCCACTGTTGCTACTGTTCTTGGTGGTCGTCCCATGGTACTGGCATCTCCAGAACGCTGCTGAGGTCTCTTGCTGCAACTGGGCTGCACTTTCACCAAGCCTCTTCTGGGTTCTCTTCACGGTGCCAAGTCTCAACTTACATACAGGACCCCTTCAATCTGGGCCTTTAACTACACCAAGGCTGCACCTTTACCAATGGCCTCGCCTGGCCTCTCACAGCGCCAAGCCTCAGTTGTTTTCCCAAGACCTTTTCATGCCTTCAAAATCAGTAACACCCGGGTAACTCTTACAGGACCAAGTTGAGCTGCCCGCACAAGATACAACCTCAGCCAGTTATGGAAAACAGTTTCAGTGTGCTGACCCTGAGGAAACACTTCCTAGATTTTAAGATAGAGTCCAGTTGGCTGGAAAAATAACTGGTCACTTTGTCTGCAGTAAGGGTCACCTCATGGGTGGAGTTCTCATCACCAGTATCTGGACAACATGTTTTTCTCTTAGTCAGGATTGCAGAAAACAAAAACAAACAAAAACAAAAACTGTTCATTTGAACTAACAGGCTCTAAGCCTGTTGTTCCACAACAACAGGGGGTCCTGGGCCTGTGGGAGGAATCTCAGGTTGAAACGTTCTGGCAGTTTGGAGTTTTTTCTCATGACCGCTATGAGGAAACATACACCCTTCTTCATAGACCTCAAACACAAGACTCACTTTGGCTCCACGCACATACAACAATGCAGCTATCAGAAAGATCAGTTTGCAAAACTGGGCTTCTATACTACCATCAGCAGCGGGAGGGAGCCAAGGCTACCTGATCAGGAAAAGCAGTAAGAACCTTGCTTTTTTTTCCCTGCTCCCAGCTGAATTCTTTATCTTTAAGAGCCTCCAATCTGTGGCTTTCACCTCAGGCTTTTTTCCTCATTATTAATTAATTAATTTCACAGCCTTTTTTCTTTTCTCTTCATAGAGCCTTATTTTTTTCTCTGTCCTCTTCCTTCAGGAGCCTTCAATTAATACTTTAATCTATCCTCTGGTAGCTTCTCTGAGTGTACTTCACTGGACTTTGTGAGGTCAGGAGTTTCTTTCTCTTCTTCCTTGTCTCCACGTTGGATTAGCTGATGTGATGTTCCCCATGTTGGTGAACCATATGTAGGAGTATGTTGCTGTGGCAGCTCAGCAAGAAGACACAGTGGCATTTTCATAGGTGGAAGCCCTGCCAGACCTCAGCAGAGAGAACCATCATCATGGCCAATGCCATACTCAACAGTGGAACCCCTAGCATCTGAGCTCAGGTGTTTTTATTGATTCAGAACTCCTCGGGTGCAGATCATAAGCAATCAAACATCCCCCCACAGGAATCCAACACCTGCAGACAATACAAAATACCAAGGCCTATGTATCCCTTTTTCCAACAGTACACAAAAACAATTATTTTAAACACAGCTAAAAATAAACTTCCACAACAGTCTAAGGTTAAAAAAAGAAACAAAAACCAAATGTCTATCGATTTATGAATTTTATGTATAACCACTACATGTTGTTGCTCACCCATGAGAAAGAGAGAAGCACACATTTTGAAAGTGTGAAAGTAAAAGGAGAATCACAAGAGATCATATATCCTGGGGAGGTGGCTCAGCCAGCACCCTCATAAAGGTGGGCATGCTGACACCACATATCTGGAACTAGGAGTTCTGTGGGAGAGGATGCACATGGATGGCCAGGGATTGCTGACCAGCCAGTTCAGACAATTGTTGTGCTCCAGATTCAGTTTCAGAGCCTGCCTCAAAATATAACATGAAGTGTGACAGAGGAAGACACCTGACATTGACCTCTGGAACATACACACACACACACACACACACACACACACACACACACACACACACACACCTCCATTACTATGTAAAATACATTATTTTATAGAAACAAAAGTAGATAAGCAATTGCTTGGGCTATGTTCTGGGTTGATGTATTATTAATGCTAATGGGTAGGGTATTAAAATGTTCTAAAATTGACTATGCAAGTGGCTGCATAGTATGTTTATTGTACTAAAATAATTCACTTAATTGTTTACAGAAACTCATAAATTGGGATTATATGAATTATGTTAGGTATAGTACAAAAAATTTCCTACTATTAACTTAAAAAATATTTTAAAATGTTTATTTCCTTTTGATCTCATTTTGGTTCACTCCTATTCTGTATAGGTAGTAATATATTTTATAATTTGTAAATATGAATTTATGTATTTACATATCTATGCAATTATGTAATTGTATAAAAATATAATGAAAATATTTGCTGTGTTAAAGGAAACACATGTCAGTTGAAAGACAAATGTTCCTTTGCTGCGAAGCATAAGCCTGCCTTCCCTAGTATCTTAGTCAGTGTCCCTATTTTTGTAATAAAATATCATGATCAAAAGCAACTTACAGAGGTAAGAGTTTACTTCATCTTACAAGTCTCAGGTTATACTCCATCATGGAGAGTAGCCATGGTTGGAACTCAAGACAGGAATCTGGAGGTAGGAACATGTGAAGAGGCTATGGAGGAATGCTGCTTTCTGGCTTGTTCTCATGGCTTACCCAGTCTGCTTTCTTTTTTTTTTTTTTTTTCCTGAGACAGGGTCTCTCTGTTGTAACTCTGGCTGTCTTGGGACTCACTCTGTAGATCAGGGTAGCCTTGAACTCACAGATATCTGCCTGCCTCTGCCTCCTGAGTGTTGTGATTAAAGGCGTGTACCACCACTGCCCTGCTTCAGCCTACTTTCTTATAGCACAGAGGACCACCTGCCCAGGGGTAGCACTGCCCACAGAGAGCACACAGTGAGCTGGGCCCTCCCATATGAATCATCAGTCAAGAAAATGCACCATACTCTTGCTTGCAGGCCAACTTAGTGGGGTCATTTTCTCAGTTGAGGTTTTAATTTTCTAAGACTATCTTGTGTCTCATTGATATAAAGTTAGGTAGAACACTTAAGCAGAGAAGGGTGTGTCACCTCCCCTCCCCAGAGCAAGCAGCATTCTGAGTTCTAGTGGGCAACCGTGGGGTACTGTGTAAGAGGAGCCAACCAGCAAGTTCTGAGCACCATTTACGGAGTGCTTATGACATTCTGCCAACTTTCCTGTAAGTGCTAAGTGGTGAGTGACCCTTGTGGTAGAGGTCAGGCCGAGGCAGATGAAATAGTCCTTTTGTGTCTTCACTGGTCATTTTAAGTAAGTTAAGTCTCTCTTTTCTGGTTCTTGTTTCAATGATGCGTATTTGTCTAGCATGTTTCTCATGACAGCAAAGAGGACAAAGGAGGACATACACACACACAGAGAGAGAGAGAGAGAGAGAGAGAGAGAGAGAGAGAGAGAGAGAGAGAGAGAGCCCACAGGTAAAGTTTTGTATATCCAATATTCTCATGTTGAAATCACCAGGAATCTACAGTAAACAGTTTACAAGGCAAGTTCACAGACAATGGAACATTCCAGAGCTCCCAGATACAGTATCTCCACAGGATTCAGGGGAACTGGGTTCAGTGGTGGCTAGAGTTTGTAAGCATGCTCAGGAGGGTTGTAAGTGGTGTCCTAAGCTGTGTAAGTGGTGTAAGCTGTGTGCCAAACTTATTTAACCACACTGTGCCTACATACAATATCGTTGGCAAAATTTACTACTGGTCACACAGAGTTCATAAGCAACTCCTGCACACTAGTAAATACAGGAGTTTCCTGGGGAAAGTTTTATCCAATTTGTTTGCATTATACATTTTCATCCCTGTAAGGATAATTGGTTTAGAAATGTTTAAGAGACAGCCACTTTGGAGCACTCTTGAAAAGTGACCCCTTTAAATCAATGGAAACTTCATTCCACTACTAAACACAAAAGAAACCACAGTCAAACTTTGAAATTAAATAAGTGAGTAGCCCACAATGAGAAGTTTCTATCACAATAGAGAAGTTGGTTTTTTTTTTATCCAAGTTATATTTTTTTTCCTTCAATTGCTTTTCAGTTCTATGTTTTTATAGTTGCCTATAGAAAAAAAAATGTTCAAGAAAGCAGATTGAAGTTATTTTAATTATGTAACAGCCTGGAGGAAGATGGAACTGTACAATAGCCTAGATGAACGTTTTTCGGTCTGGTAGGTAGCCAATGAATGGAGAAGGCTAAACAATAGAGCAGGGCTTAGGAATAATAGCCTGGAGATAAAGGGAGAAGCTGAGTCTGGCTGGAGGGTGATGAATCTCCAGAGTGTTTCCTTTATTCCTCCCTTAGATAATTGGAGCCCAGATATAAAATAAATCATAATGAGAGAGAAGACAAGCAGTATAAATCATTGCTTCGTGGGACACATGGATGGGATAGATTTATACTGAATAGATGTTCTTAGCCTAAGATTTCAGGAAGAATTCTAGTGAGTATTAAACTCCTAAAATTGCATGCAAATTGTGAAAGTGTGCATCGCTGAATGCGTTCAGTAGACAGTTCAGAACTTTCATGAAGGAGATAATTTTAAAGTAATACCATGAGCTGAAGTTCTAAGAAAACTTGACTAAGTGGCTGTAATAAAAGGCCACGAATTACAACTCTTAGTTCTGTCTGTTGATCTAGTTGCTCTAACAGCTTTGAGGCTGGATTTTTGGAAGCATGAGGGTTTAGGTATACAGCTGGGTCAAGAGAGTAGGATTAATACCTCCCAGATCTTTTTGATCTGTGAAACCATTTTTTAAATGTAACTTAAATGTAACTTTAAATGTAACTAGATTTTACATCTGGTTTCTAAATACAACTATTTGTGTGGAAGTCACCAAACATGAAAAACTCAAAAATATTTTTGATTTTCACTCTTACCCTTTCTCCCAAAGCATGCATATGTCAAGGCATTCCATCTCTCTTGTTACTGAACTAGAAACCACTTGCAGACAAGCAGACAGCTGGAATGTTAGAATCACAGCTCCATCAAATAGAATATTGTCTGACTCGCATGTACTCTGGCATCCTACTAAAAAAGACTACTTTCTTCATGAAATAGAGAGCTTTTTCAGGAAGCACACAATTCAGCCCATAGGATAGAAACAGTGACTTAAATATGTCACTACACTTTGTAGCTGAAGTTTACTTATTTCTTTCACAATCAGTTATTGAACAAAAATACTCTGATACATTTGTTAACATGAATGTAACTATATATCTCAAATATTTGCTTATATTTTTATTATTTTGTTTATTATTTTGAAAGGAAGTCTTCATTGAACATCTCTGCAAACTTAAATGTCTCAAGTAGGACATTTGTAATTTGAAAAAGTTGTGTCACTATTGCTTGGCTTCAGTGGGGTTAATTGGTTGATCCACTTTCTACACTAAGGATCTATGTTAGAAACCAGGCAATAACAAGGTGGACACATTGCTCCTCTGTGGGCGTTAAGAGTCCAGTTAGGAAAATGAATATTCTATCAGAACATATTCGCAAACGAAGCTGAGAGGAGGGCTACGAAGGGAGACAGACTGTAATTTAAAAGCCACCAAGGGAAGCTCCGAGGAAGAAGAATACGATGGAGGAATATTAGACAAAAGATAAGGACAAAAATCTGGATTAGCAATGAGTCAGGGAACGATGACCCTGCAGAGAGTCACAGAGAGCAGCACATAGCGGCACTGGAGGCCTGCATCCTAAATTGTAAGGAATGAGTTGGCACAGCTAGCTGGCACAGTCAGCTACCCCATGGATGCTGCTGCCCAAGCTGCTTAGCCTTGCCTGTTTGTTGCGGAATAGGCCTCATCTGAATGCCAAGAGCAGCTTCCAGGCACTGGGGTCTGGACATTGGCTATTACATGGAGTGGACAAGAGCAGATCTGCATTTTGAACCAGTCATGCTACTAGAATAATAAGATACACTGTGAAGCTTTAATTTGTATTGACTAGGTAACGTTCTTCAGACAATAGTGGCTTTTCTGCAAAAAGATTTATCTGAAACGTGCTGTTATTTAAACTTGAGTAACAGGCTATATGTCCCCATACAGGATAATAAAGTCATCAGTAATATATTATTCTTGATGATATTGGTGATACTGAACTCCTATGAGAGCACAGTTCAAATCAAGCATGGGAAATATCAATCAAAAGTGTGCAAATTCTACTGTTCATAGCCATCTATAGCCATTTTTTTTTAAATTTCATCCTACCTTCAAAAGTGTGTGTAGGAGTTACAATCCACTGGACAGGCATTGTAGACTGAAGTTGCAAAACAGTGCCAAACTGACAATATCTAAGCCAGGGCATTGAACTTGTGTCATCAGGCTTGGTGTTAAGTGCTGTTAACTATTGAGCCATCTTGCTGGCCCCTGTATAGGAATTTGAATTCTACCTTGATAACAAGGAGAACTCGCTGGCATGCTTGAAATAGCCAAAGAGCATGACTGTATTTACATTTAAGGAAGACTTAGGCCACCTCAGGTCAGTTGAATTAGCATTTGAAAGCTGGTTGTGTGTACAACCAGTGGACTGATGGAGAGCCGCAGTCCCTCACCCAACCAACTACCTGTTGTCTACATCTGCTGCATATGAGCATGGATATATATGCTAAAGGAAAAGGAGGAATTCTAAGGAGAAACAAGAGATGGGAAAAGATAGGGAATGAAGCAAAGAAGCCCAGCTTCCGTGGAGGACCAATGACCTGTCACACACATCATGCCTTTGGACAAAATGTAGAAGAGCTGTCTGAGTGGTTTAGTTTTTAATGAGATTTTAAGCATAATTGTCATTCTTCTGGCAAAATGGAACAGAACCTAAAGGAAGACATCCTCTTAATTTTAGTCTGGTAGAAAATACATGTGTGGGTTTAAGAGATCTCAGGGCTCTCTGGCACTCGGGGCTGTGACACAATGAGAACCTGGGAGATGTCCCACAATGGCAGTGACACTGGCCGTGGCCCATTGAGTCCAGGTGCTCGTGGCTCTCTGGTGGGCACAGATTTGTTCTAAATACATTAGATTTCTTTAGGGAATATTCAACAGTAGCCAAGGGGCACTGAATCAGCCTCTTATTCTAGCTTACGGGAAGGGACCATCGTGAAAGCAGGAGACAAACTTAGAAACTCTTTTGTAAATCACCACAAACCACATGAGTTAGAAATAAAGCCAGAGAGCCACAGAGATGGCAAGGAGACTCTGTAGCCAGCCAGGCGGCAGGGCAGCAGCCAGTCAGCTCAGATGATGGCAGAGTGCAGGGGAAGAGGTAAGCAGGAGACTTAAGAGAAAAAAAATCAGCATTTCTTGAAGGAGAGAAGTGCTTCCCATGCGGCAGTGAGCAGCTTGTCCACTGAGGAACACCGCACTTAACTTCTCCAACCCACAAGCGTCTCACTTTCTGAATCTGTAAATTTCCCCAAACAGTGCATATGGTACAGACACTTTTGTCAAAATTCAGATGAGATAATCTACTTAGAATATTTAACGTAGTGAGAGGAGGCAAATACTAAACTCTCAGACATACTAACATTCCTGTGTCTTTCAAACCGAAACAACATATTACCTTTAGAAAATCTTATTTGTACTAACTTTGAGATTCAGGATAAAACTTGAGGTTGTTATTCCAAAATTCACACTTATTTGCATTTCCAAATGTGTACAGATATACAACTGTAATCTTTACCATTGACTGGTAAAGCAATAAAATAAATTATCTGCCTGGTGTTTTCTTTAGTCCCTGGGCTCTTTGCTATTTACAGTCATCTGTGTTCCTTGTTAGCAGCAGAACATGTGAGAGTCTGCTTTGCCTAGCTTATCAAAGAACATTCGAGGTACTTTCAATTCTGAGATGTGAATGTCAGCCATCTGCTAGATGAACAGATTTACTAAACGTGACACTGTCCCAAGTGTGCTGAATGTTGATGAACTAATAGTCTGAGTATTTATTCTCTTTGGTCTTGCATTACACATGATCGGTTTTACTAGGATGTACAAATGTGTATGTAATATATATATGCATGTCCCTATACATTTGTGTATATGTGTGGATATACCACATATGCAGAGGATGAGCACCTTAGTCATGTTGAATTAAGGTTATAAATTAGCAGTTAAGATTTTAGACTGTTGAATAGACATAGAAGCAATGAAAGATGAAACTTTAACAAATGAGTCACATATCTTTAAAATCATGATTTTCTAACACTCCCATGTTTAGTTGGGCCCCGGGAGAACGTTCACTTAAGTCTTGGGAGAGGGTAAAAAATGGAACTACAGGGAAAAAGGTGCTTACACCCAGGACAATCTCTTGAGTTCATGTGCATTTTATTCTAACCCCATAAGCCAGAAGCATTTCACAGTTTGATAACTATCATACACAAAAGCATATTGTATGGTTTAACCAACATTTGCTCAGCGCTCAAATTAAACAATACTTGAATTTTAACTCAATTTAATATGTTAGAAAATTATGATATTGATTATATTGCATATTGCTTATGATATTGATTACTGATTGCTAAATAAATACCACTTAAAATTTTACCACTGAGCAAACTAAGCTTCAATGTGCAAATGACTTGTCAAGAGAGTGAGTAGTTCAACGTCTCCAGGGCAACAAGGTCCAGCATCCTTTATGTTTGTTAGAAGCTTGTTTAATACACACAACGTTTCTGAATAAAAGATAAAATCACATGCTATAGTATCCCTTTGTAACCATGGCAACCTACACCAAAATCCAAAAGTTCCTAAACCTCTTTTATAGAGTAATATAGTACTTGACTATAAGCTAGGCACATTCTTCTGAACATGTAAGTCATCTCTATGGCACTTACGAAATCTAACATCATAGAAAGAGGAGGGCACTATATTGCTTATGCAGTAGCGGTGGGAATTATTTATGCATGTGCAGCACAGATTGTTTTTAATATTCTTGATAGGGAGTCATATTTGAATGCATAATGGGAAACACGTGGACATGGAGGGCTGGAGATATATACAGAAAGTATATTTATTTGTGTATGTGTGTAAAGAGATACAGAAATGAGATCAATTGCAAAAGACACATATGAGTGGAGCTTTACTGTTGCTCTCTGATGACCATACTAATGAGAGGCGTTCTGGGAGAAACTAGCCACCTCTCCTCTCTAAAACACCCTGCACCCCCTCCTCACTAAAATTTTACCCCCAACACCCATCTCACAGACCAGACCACACTGTGGAGTTCTCCTGCTCCTGTCTGCCTTGCTTGGGCGTTGATGTCATGTGATTTCCATGCCCTAAGCAAGCTCTGGCTTGTTTGAGTTCCTCCCAGGACACAGCCCACACTTTCTCCTGCCAGGCATGGGAATAGTACTTCTGCAGTCTCTCAGGCAGAGGGGCCTTACAACCAATTGTGTTCCTTCTGTAAAATCTATAACCGTAGGATCAGCCTCACTATTGTATCTGCCTATTTTAAAACTAATATTAAAACTTGCTGGTAGAAAAAAAAATCTGTAAAGCTACAGAAATTCATGTCTCTCATTTCAAATTCAGTCTCCAGCCTCAGCTGGCCTTTCAAGGCAGTTGGGCAATCTGTGTGTCCCTATCCCTAGTCCCTTTCCTCTATTTTTCTCCTCAGGAGCCCTTCCAAATTGCATCATTGTCTCTAAACCCTTAACCCCACTCAGCAAATGACCTCACCTTCTACATCACAAAGGAAATGGGGGCCAAATGACAGCAACTCCCTCAACTTCCTGCCTTCCCTCTATGCTCTTATCAGGAACTCCATCCATCCTTACCTCTTGTCCTCATTTTTCAGTTGAAGTGATCTCCCTCTTCTTAGTCAATGCTAATCCCACCACCTGTGATCTGGATCCTATCCCTCCCACTTCCCAGGGGAGGCGCTCCATCAATCACTGTGCTCCTGTATCCTCAACCTCACAAGGTACAGCAGTTCTCTCCCCTAACATGTAAAATGTTCTCATTTCTTCCAACACACACACACACACACACACACACACACACACACATGGTTTTTCCTTCCCAGTGTTTACTTCAAGTTCTTGCCAAACTTTTTCTGTTCTTTCTCAGCCAAACTTTTTTTTTTTTAACCTTTCTTCTTATTTAAAAAAATCATGCATTCTCGTTTTAGAACATGGGTTTAATTTTCAAAGAAAAAACAAAAAAAGAGCAGTTGTACATACCAGGGAGACAAGGATGACAACTGTTAATACTTAGTATATGGATTAGTGTTTCAACTTGAGTCTTTATCTACAAAAAACATGGGGTATCAGGCTGCAAAAGCATGTGTACCTTGGATTTTCCATTTAACAGTGGTCATCATTTCCTAGCCATTACTGTATCTGCTAGTTACTTTTTTTCAACATTTGTTAGTTTTTATTTCAATATATTTGTAAAATTTAAATATTTCATTAAACTTTCAGGCTGACTTACCGATTCTTTTCTATAAATAATAATTAGCATATTTCCTGAAGACAATTCCATGCTTGCTACCTCCCACTTTCTTGTCTGCCTAGAACAGCATGTCTTCCAGAACCTCAAAAGGTGCCTTCACTGTGGATTTATCTAATTAGTTGTCAATGATCCTACAAAAATCTTGGTTCTTTTACTTCTGTGTCCTATTCTGACTTGTTTGCGTTTGCTTTATCTTATTTTATTTTATTATTATCCCACAGATGCCTGTTTTATAGAGAGGCAGAAAGAGTGCCTGATAAGATTGGAGGGGAAAGGGGTAGGAACTGAGAGGAGTTGGGGAAGGAGAACCATAATCCAAATACATTGTATGAAAAATATCTATTTTTAATAAAAAAATAAAAAACAAAGTTACTAGCAACCTGCTCTCCAAGACTAAAGACACTTTCCTGTGTTTGTCCAGCCATATTCTCCAGATACTTGGCATGGCTAGTGACTCCCAAAGTCACGTCTCTGTCATCCAGGTTCTCCTTCTTAGCGCGGCTGTCAGGTCTGGCTCTTGTGCTTATGGTTGACATTTGGCACCCCTCAAGCCCCACCCCCACTCTGGGCATTATTTCTGTGCTTTTCCCCTTGGGAGAAACTCAGTTCTCATGTTTTACTCACATCCTGCTGGTTCCCAATCTGCATACTCAGCATTAACGAGCTGCTCCCAGGGGCTTCTCTGCCTGTCAGTCAATACTATGAATTGTTTTCCTTCTGTAATTCACCATAGCATCCTCCACCTCCTCTGACGTGGCCCGACTCCCTGTCCATTAACTGAGGGCTGACTTGATCTTTTCATTCCAGATTTCTCTGCCTCAGCACTGCTCATTTTCCAAACGAATTCTTTGTTGTGGGGCCCTGAATTATATTGTATATATGATTACAGAAAGTCTAGCAGCATCCCTCACCACTACCCACTAGATGCCAGTAGCAACCCACCTCAGTGTGATAATCGAAGGTGTCTCTGGCTATCGCTAAATGTTCCCTGGGGACAGAGTCTTCTCACGTTAAGAACTGCTGTGTTAAATGCGATTTCTGCCCAGGTGAGGCCTGTGTGTTCATGTCTTTTGTCCAGCATCCAATCTTGCATACTGCAGTAAATTACGACAAACAAGGAAATTGGCAAATACAAAGTAAACTTAAAGAAAATATAATTTTGTAGGACTAGGTTATTATTTTATAAAAGTATTCAGTCTTTACTGTGAACTATTTATGTATTCACTTTGAAACATGGCTCCCTCTATATATTTCCTGCCTCTGCATCCTAAGTGCTGGGATTGCAGACTATTATTGATTATTAAGCTGTTCTATTATTTGTGAATCTATGGTAGAGAGGAAGTTGTTAACATAAGAGAGCCGTCACTTTTGAGGCTGTGAACTGAATCAGGTATACACTCCGCATGCATGGGAGATTATTTATACAAATTAAATATCTTCTGTGTTAATATAGGAATTAAATCTCAAGGAAAGGAAAGCACAAAGGAACTTTCTAAAGTAATAGACATTTAATCACGTGCAAATGATCTGGCAGTTGTGAAGTGGGTGGGGGTGCTGGAATGTCCTTGTTTCAGAAAGAAATACTAGAGAAAGAGTTTCTAATGAAGGCTGAGCTGTAAGCCTTCAGTTATACAAGTCAACCCGGAAATCAATGGCAATGTTCTTTTCAGTTTTAGCACAACTTCAGCTACTGAGTATGATCATATTTTGCTCCAATGAAATACATCACCATGTATAGTGTACTAAGGCATTTTCATTAGCTCAACTGTTTGTAAGCATGGACCAAACTATGTGTCTTCAAATAATCACTGGAGATAACAAGCACACATTCAGATGAGCAGATATGAGCGAGCGCTTGGAATCAGGTTCTGTATGCTAATCGTGTTGGATGGATTGGGGCAGGCTTCTGTATCACACGTGACATCTGACAATGTCTACAGACATGCTTGTTATCTACACAGATGGGAAATCTAGGGAGAGTCTGTTACTGTGATCTCAGGCCGAGGGCAGGGGTGCTGCTGAAATACTACCATACACAGGATAGCCTCACAAGGTTATTAATGGGCTGACATTCTGGAATGCCAACAGAGGCAAGGCTGGGCAGCTTTCTAACCAATGTTTATAGACCCGCAGTACAAATCAGTATGTTAAAAGAGCCTAGTGCCCCCCAGTTCAATCAATCAATCCCCATTAAGTATCTTTAAACACAACATTTCCCTGGATTGTTTTACCACAAACCTTGATAATATATTAAATATACTCGAAAGAGACAAGAAAATAACACATTACAAATAACTTTATGTGTCTCTTATTCCTGTTTAATGTGACTACTAGAAACTTAAGATCACGCATGTGGCTCACATATTTCTGTTGGACCATACTAGTCTATGACATTTCTTCATATCATAAAACATAGTATTTCATTTCCTAACCTTTTATAAAATAATATTCCTTTGACCCTGTAGTTTTTGATATTAAACTTATCTTCCCCTTTCTATATTAATGACTAAAGTCAAGTTTAACTTTTCATCAAGAATTGAAACCACTTCTATATGTACATATTTTAAGGAAATCCTCTACTTTATCCTTGCCTCAAATCCTTTTCGTATGTGGCAGGGGTGAGGGACAACCCGTGTCTCCTCTCTAGCCCGAGTCCTGGGATCATAGGTCTGTACTGTCACACCCAACTCTACCTATCCTACCGTCACAATATTCAACACTGAAAGGAACAGGGTATCAAAGTTAAAGCACTGGGGAATACCACCTAAAAATGTCCACTGGCTACTCGCAGGTCTGCTCATCAATGTGAATGTGTCTGACTTTCGAGGAAATTTCAGACATAAAAATTCAGTTAACTAGTGAGAAACAATTCCTACAGTATAGAGGAAAAGCCAACTTCAACACAGGCTTTTTGTGGCACAGGAAGAACGCTGGTACTCGGAGGCACACAGAGCACAGGAAATCCCCTAACACATGTAGCGTATCTCAGCAAGTA